>JAYESD010000012.1:9116871-10316871 GCA_036927565.1 Tuctoria greenei | reverse complement strand
ACCGACGGCAGACCCCTAGTGTACAGGCTATCGCAAGGGGACCCTGTTAGCAACAAGTGCGAGGCATGAGAGTTTACTCACTTATCCGCACTTGGTGCTGTCGTTGACGTTCTGGGACGTCGACGGCAGGCCCCTTGGAAGGTGCTGGAGATGGATGCTCCGGCATTGTCCACCATATTCGTGTAGACATTGACAGCAGACCCCTTGGGTGGTGCCAGAGCTGGATGCTCCGGCGTCGAACACCATCGTCGAAAAGTCACCAACGGCAGGCCCCTGGTGTACAGGCTATCACAAGGGGACCCTATTAGCAACAAGTGCGAGGCAAGATAGTTTACTCACTTATCCGCGCTTGGTGCTGTCGTTGACGTTCTGGGACGTCGAAGGCAGACAGCTCGTGAGGTGTCGGAGCTAGATTCTCCAGCGTCGTCCACCATCTTCATGTAGACGTTGACGACAGGACCCTTGGGAGGTACCGGAGCTGGATGCTCTGACGTCGTCCACTGTCATCGTAGAGACATCAAAGACAGGCTCCTTGTGAGGTGTCGGAGCTGGATGCTCCGACGTCGTCCACCATCATCGTGTAGACGTCGACAGCAGGCCCCTTGGGAGGTGCCAGAGCTGAATGCTCCGGCGTCATCCACCATCGTCGGAAAGTTGCCGACAGCAGGCCCCTGGTGTACAGGCTATCGCAAGGGGACCCTGTTAGCAACAAGTGCGAGGCAGGAGAGTTTACTCACTTATCTGCGCTTGGTGTTGTCGTTGACGTTCTGGGATGTCGACGTCAGGCCCCTTGTGAGGTGCCAGAGCTGGATGCTCCGGCGTCGTCCACCATCTTCATGTAGATGTCGATGGCAGGCCCCTTGGGAGGTGCTGGAGCTGGATGCTATGGCATCATCCACCGTCGTGGTAGAGATGTCGACGTCAGGTTCCTTGGGTGGTGCCAGAGCTAGATGCTTTGGCATCGCCCACCATCGTCGGAAAGTCACCGACGGCAGGCCCCTGGTGTACAGGCTATCGCAAGCGGACCCTGTTAGCAACAAGTGCGAGGCAGGAGAGTTTAGTCACTTATCCGCGCTTGGTGCTGTTGTTGACATTCTGGGACGTCGACAACAGGCCCCTTGTGAGGTGCTGGAGCTGGATGCTTCGGCGTCGTCCACCATCTTTGTGTAGATGTCGATGACAAGCGCCTTGGGAGGTGCCGGAGATTTATGCTCCGGCGTCGTCCACCGTCGTCGTAGAGACATCGACGTCATGTTCCTTGTGAGGTGCCAGAGCTGGATGCTCCGGCATCATCCACCATCTTCATGTATACATCGACAACAGGCCCCTTGGGTGGTGCTGGAGCTGGATGCTCTGGCGTCGCCCACCATCGTCGGAAAGTCACCGACGGCACGCCCCTGGTGTACAGGCTATCGCAAGGGGACCCTGTTAGCAACAAGTGCGAGGCAGAAGAGTTTACTCACTTATCTGCGCTTGGTGCTGTCGTTGACATTCTGGGACGTCGACGATAGTCCCCTTGTGAGGTGCCGGAGCTGGATGCTCCGGTGTCGTCCACCATCTTCGTGTAGACGTCGACGGCATACCCCTTAGGAGATGCCGGAGCTGGATGCTTTGGCATCGTCCACCATCGTCGTTGGGTCGTCGACGACAGGCCCTTATCCGCTCTTTGTGTTGTCGTTGGCGTTCTTGGACGTCAACGGTAGGCCCCTTGGGAGGGTTATGGGGCTGGACACTCCGTTCGTTTGTCCTGCACATAGGAAGAGGGGGGCTAGCCTTGTTCGTCGGTTATACCTGTTCCTCTCCTTAGCTCTGCCATGTCTTACAGTCCTGGTCGGGGCTTGGGTAATTCGATGCATCGGTTCTATGGGGTTCGGCTCCTGTCGTATTTAGGGTGTGAGCTCTCTGGTTCTAGTACTCAGCTGTAGCGCTGGGAGGGAGCGTGTGTTTGCTTAGGGTGCAGGACCAAGCTAAGCAATTTTCACCCCCTGGACCTCCTGCTCGGCACAGAACTTTCCTGGGGATCATTTTGGCGCCACGGGTCCCTAATGATGAGAGCAACCAGGAGAACCTTTCACACACTGCAGGTACCTCAAGTTGGCTTGCCTGTAGCTGGATTGTATGACTTTAGCTAGGACGAGTTACAGATATGCAACCGTGAATATTAAGGTAACACATGGTAAACTAGGTTATCATGCATGATCATAAAATTAATGCGTAATTAAATGAACAAAGTTTTTAAGAAGCCTTTAAGTAAAACAGTGAATTTCTGATAGGAGTTTGTAGAAGGAGACAGGCTTTTACAAAAGAGGGCAACGGCTTGCCTCCGGATGACAAGGGAGGCAGAGTGCACAGGCTTAGGGTTTGGAACCAAGCTAAGCTGGTTGCACACTCTGGACCTGACCCTTTTAACCGTTGTTGTCCTTAGTGCTGTTCCTAAGCCCTACAAATCTTTTACACTATTCTACTAGGCCTAGTATTTATAATAGGGGTGACCAAAGCTCCATGGGTAGCTGCGATGGTTGGTGGGCAACCTTGCTGTCAACAGCTACTTAGAGGGGTGATGAGCGAGTTATCCCTATTTCCCGCTTTGACCGCCCGTCTTGCAAGTGGTCCGAGCAGAGGCATCACTGGGCTTGACAGCTTTGATGGAGGTGTCAGTGCTGCCGGAGGGCTATAGCTGAGGCGTGGCGGATACTCTGCACTGACTCGAGCTTGTTGGAGGTCGACTTGATCCAACATCGCCCGGTACAGGTGCCGGGTCTGCTGTGAGTGCTTGGAGCTGCTCCAAGGCTAACACTACAGCGGTGCGATCTCCGCGGATCCTGAGGACGCCGGAGGGGGTTGGCATCTTCAGGACGAGGTAGCCGTAGTAAGCTACAACCATGAACTAGTAGAGAGAAGGCCTACCGATGATGGCGTTGAAGGGGAGGCTGACATCAGCGACGTCGAAGAGGATGCTCTCCGTCCTGTAGTTGTCAGGTATCCCGAAGGTCACCCACGGGTGGATGTTGCCGTAAGAGATGATGCTCCCAGGTCCCACCCCCGAAAATGGGCTCGAGGGGGCAAGCTTGGACACCGGGATCTGCAGCTGCTCGAATGCTTCCTGACTGAGGAGGTTGAGGCCGGCCCCGTCATCTATCAAGACGTAGTGGAGCTTGATATTGGCTATGGTGGGGGCGACTAGGAGAGGTAGTACCCCTGCCCTGGTCGTGTTCTTGGGGCAGTCAGAGGTTTCAAAGCTGATCGGTGTCTCCTTCCAGCGGTGGTGCTGCGCCGGAGTGGATACGGGGGCTATCGAAGCCACCACACGACGAAGGGTCTTGACCGCATTCTGGGACGCGGGATCCCAGGATCCTTCTAAGATGATGCAGAGGGTCTTGTGATGCTTGTTCTCGTTGCTCGCGTCAGAGTCCTCATCTTGGTGGACCACTTTGATGGCCTGCTCTTGCTTCTGGTACTCCAGCTCCTCGTCATTGTCGACCTTGGGTTCGACCTTCTGCTTGCCCTCCCGTTGGCGGAAGGGGGCACCGTCCGGGCGCTGCTGCGCCCACTTTTGATAGCATTCAGCACACCTCTTTATCTCCCGACACTCGCTCGCGGTGTGTTCGCGAGTCTTGTGCACCGGGCAGGGCTTGACGTCTTAGTCAGCGGAGGGTGGCTGACGAGAGCGTTTCTCCGGGCGTGGCGGCTTGCCTCCTCCGGTTGCGGCTGCTGCTGCGACGGGGGATCCATGCAGTGGCTTGTTCTGGCCACCACCCCGGTTCTTGTTCTTCTTTTTGCTGCTACCAGGGGTAGCGGCTCCTTCTCTGGTCTGGCCAGCCCCGCCCGCTCTGGGGGCGGGATGAGTGTGCCAATAGTGGCCTTCTGCCGCTCTGGCACACCGATCGATGATGGAGAAGAGCTCGGAGACGTCTTGCACATTGTGCGTGGCTAGTTTCTCGAGCATTTTGCGGTCTCGCACTCCCTGGCGAAATGCCACTGTGATAGAGGCATTTGTGATGTTGGGAATGGAGTTGCGTACATGGGAGAAACGCTAGATGAATGACCGCGGCCTCTCCTTGGGTTGCTGTCGCACGACATGGATGTCGAGCTCGGTGCCTGAGCGCGTGTAGGAGCTGCCAAAGTTCGCCATGAACTGCCGGCATAGCTCATCCCAAGAGGTTATAGACTCCTCGGGAAGGTTCATCAGCCATGAGCGGGCTGACCCAGTCAGGGCAACTGGGAAGTAGTTCGCCAGGATGGTCTCGTCCGCTCCTGCAGCAAGGAGCGTCATTGTGTAGATCTGCAGGAACTCCGCCGGATTGATGCTTCCGTCGAACCTCTCCGGGATATGTGATTGGAACTTGCACGGCCACATCGCGAAGTGGAGGTGTGGAGCCAATGCCGCGCAGCCTCCGACGGGCTTCGTCAGAGAGGAATATGGGACAACATATCCCAAGGGGGTTTGCTGCACGATGTGCGACACTTGCTGGACCCGCTGTTGTGGCACTGGTTGTGCCATGCGCTGCTGCACCGAGTACTGCAGGGGAGCTGTCGAGCCGACATGCTCCTGACCAGGTGGTGGAGGGTTTACCTGCGGCTCACCTTGGACAGAGGATGCCTCGTGAACAGGGCATTGAGTGCCATATTCGGCATCAAGGTTGCGCTGCCTCTCTCGCTACCGCTCGATGATGACACGACCGTCCATGTGAGCTTGACGACGGTCAAGCTCGGACCTGAGGTCCTCCGTGGGGAGCCGGCCAACGCTCGTAGGCTTGGAGGAGCAGGAGTTGGCGGTGTGACAGTCGATGGACGGCGTGCGTGACAGCGACATGAGGTGCCTTCCCCTGTTGGGGAGTTGATGGCTGCGACGACGAAGTGGTCGATGTCTTGGACCCACTGCTGTGCTGACCCCTGAGAGGCGTTCAACAACGGTGGGTGGTGGAGGAGAGCTCTGGCCGCCGCCAAAGCGCTCTCCAGGCTCGCTGTTGGGGGAACCAACTAAGCCGAGGCGTGTCCCGACGTGCTATCTTGGCCAGTCGTACCTGCACGGGGCGAGACGGACCAGAGAGTGTCGCTCGAGCGACGAATCTGGTCACCGGACGACGACCTCGGAAACCGCCTTCCACGGGCCTGATGAACACCATGGTGGTGAAAGCTCTACCACTTTTTCGAGAGAAAAAGCCCCTACCTGGCGTGCCAAATGTCGAAGGGTTAATGCAACACTTCCCTCGGATCTGCTAAGGAGCAGCCCGCGGAGGTTCTTGTTCGGCGAGGCTTAGGTCTCAAACTAGTGTTCTAGTGGAAGAGTATGAGACAGTTGTTTTTACGTGGTTCGGGCTGCAAGGAGCGTAACACCCTACTCCACGGTGGATTGTATTGCTTGGTGAGTGTGTATGCGCATGTGAGTAGGGGTGGGCAAAAAAACCGGAACCAAAAAAACCGAACCAAAAAAACTGAGACCGATACCGAAAAGATCGAAATATCGGGTATTGGGTACCTATTCGGGTACGAAATCTAAATATCCGATATATTAATTTCAAATTCGGGTATCACTCTCGGGTACCCAAGATAATCGAATAACTGAACAATAAAATCTCTAGTTAAATTACGATCTATGAATCCTAAACAATATGAATTTTGATATTTCAATTTTGAGTTTTGATATGTCAAATCATTAGATTAAAATATATATTTATGATGCATCATTAATGAACTAATAATTTATTGTCTTTCGAGATTAAATTTACGAATTATATTAAACTTATATTGATTGTTGAGAGCATAAAATAAGAATAATGTACAATTCGGGTATTTTGGGTAAGACCGAAGACCGAACCGAAATTTAGGTACCCAAAAATTTCGGGTATCTAATATTTGTATAACATTTCGGGTAGTGATTTTGAAAAACCAAAATTCAAAAAGACCAAAATAACCGAACCGAATTTAACGGGTAGACCGAACGTCCACCCCTACATGTGAGTTTATCGGGGATTATGAGTCTGGTCTGGTATCGGTGGCGGTCTGGGCCTTTTATAACCAAGATTGGGTGCCTTACAAGTGGGGTCCCGAGCCCGACAGGTGGTCCCGGGGCGATCTTATCCGAAATATCTAAGGCTTCTTCTGTAGCCTGCTCTGACTGCGAACTTGAGGATTCGACGTCTTGTTGCCTGCGTTGTCAGTCGCCCACGCGCCGTTGATAACATTGGCAGGAAATGTCCCATCCAACTGTCTCTGGCGCCACAAGCTACCCACTTGGCTGAGTAGGATAGGCCTGCGACTTCTTCACTGCGATGCGATTGGTCGTAGCGGTACCTGACATTAGGCGAACACCGCGCCATACGCCTGGGGAAGACGCACACCTTCAAGGATTGATGGAGACAAGGCGCAACGCCCTCTTAACTTCCTTACTATCCGCTCGGGGCAAGTGGACTGACCATGCGGTCGCTGGGGAGCTCACTGCCACGGTGGAGGTTGTGCCCGTCTTCGCGGGCCATGTGGCAGCTCGGGAGCTCACCTTCGAGGGGGAGGCCAGGTCTCGCCATGCGGGCCACGTGGTAGCTTGGGAGCTCACCTCCACAGAGGAGATCGGGTCTCGACTTCATGGGCCACGCGACAGCTTGGGAGCTCACCTCCGCGGGGGAGGTCGGGTCCCATCCTGCCGAACACGTGGCTGTCCGGGAGCTTGTCGCCAAGGTGGAGCTGAGCTCCCCTATCAGGATGTCTTGTGGGCGCCCCGGACCCCCTATCGGGCGGGCGGGTCCAGGTTTCTTGAACACGTGGCACCCTCAGACCCTGTCGCCGCAGGGAGGAGAGGTACTTAGACGGTTCTAGCTTGTGCGCGAGGGTACTCGGTATGCTGAGTACCGACCCACGCAATATCATTTTGTTGATTGTTCCATTCTCTGGGATGGTCAGTCTGCATCTTAGCGTCATTGGGTTGCTGTGCTGCTGCCATTTGGCTGTTATGCATGTTCATCTTTTGTTGATTTACCGCCAAACCTTTATGATTCATCCTTAGTGGTTGCTCCTGCTGTAGCATACTTGTTTCTCTAGCATTTTGCTTGAGCGGATTCTGCTGCCATTTGGTTTAACAAATTGCTGTCATTGTGAAAGTCAATGTTGCTGAAAATTGTGTGTATACAAGTCATAGATAAGCAACAATTGTGATCATAGTTAATAAGAATGGCATAAGACAAAATAATGCTCCAGATGGGACAAATCAATGTAGCCGAAGAATGTGAAAATCAGGACTAGTAAACAATGTATCCACATCATAGATAAGCGATGTCTGAAACAGATGCTGCAGAACAATAAGAAAATAAGGTTAAAATATAGTAATCCAATGTAACATCCAAGCTGTCGGTACACTGTATACCGGGTACCCCACGATACCGCAAGTCCACCTGTCCGAGTTGAAGACCTTCGAAGGCTACACGTGTCCTGCAGCACAGGACCCACCTTTGGGTAGATCCAGCACTGTCACGTGTAACGCAAGACCAGACCTAACACCCTGTATAGGGATGCTCCGGTCATGTCACGTGTCCAGTGGCCCGGGACCTAACCCCCAGTAGACGGAAGCTCCTGTGCTGCCACGTGTATAGCAGCTCCAGACCTGCCTCCCCACAGAGGGAAGCTCCGGAGCTGCCACGTGTCGAGCCTCCTGTCCTAAGCCTCAATGGAAAGACTGCCGAATCTCCAACGGCGTGGACATTCAAGGGGCAGTTAAAGCGACAGTTACAATACCTGATTACGTGTCATTAATGTCATGTTAATGACACATGATCAGAGGACCTTTAGTACCAGTAACGCCGCCATCAAGGTGCGTTATCACACTGTTAAATATACTTAATACATACAAATCGTATATTAGGTAATTAAGACCGCTAGGGTCACATGTCGGGCCAGACTGACAATGTAACGACCAATCCTTGGACTATAAAAGGGATGTGCCGCATGGTACAAAAGGACAAGCCCAATCGACCAAGCTGAGAGGCACACACTCATACAATCTGTAGGATCGAAGGGCACGTGTAAAGCTACCAGAGGGGGGGGGGGTGAATGGTAGATTAAAACTTTCCAGCGGAAGCAACGAAACATCCCTCGGCAGAAAACCGATCTGTTAAAGAAACTGTGTGTGCAACTAATCTAAACATGTTCAACTGTGAAAAAACTAGTATAGATTGTAGAGAATAAAGTCACGAAGACGTCACAACAAGAATCACGAAAATCCGTCGTGAGAAACTCAAGTTACGATCGAAAGATCGAACAAAGGTCAATCTGTCCTACGCGAGAAAAACAGTTCTGGAACACTGCAAAGAAACTCGTGTAGATCAGAAACCACAAATGCAATGACCATGAAATTTTCACAGATGATAGAAAATAAATTTTTAAAGACAACCCAAAAAGAATCACGTCAATCGGATCTGTAAAACTCGAGTTATGATAAAACCACCGAAGAAAGGTAGGGCTGTGCAGAAACTCGACGAGAAAGACTTGAAGAAAACAAGTCGGACGAACAAGGCACAAAAGTTCCTTTACACTACGATCTTTATTCAATGGAACACAAGAGGAACAGACCCAAAGTCGTCCGCCACGAGCTCTAGCCCCCCTTACTTATATAACCAGCCCAAAGGGCAACTTAACTCAAACTAGGACTCCAATCCTACTCAATTCACAAATCGAAACTTTCCATAACTGCTCAAGACTCTTCTATACGCAGATAGAAGCAATATTAAGACTTCCAAACACCTTAGGAATGTATCCCACATTCCTAAAACAACCTAATTTCGTGTCCCACACGAAAACTATCATAACCAACTCGATACTTTCCATATCCGAGCCAAAATCTGACTCTGCCGCAGCCAGAGTCATAATTCGATATGATTGGATCCTTCCAACCAAATCTTCATGTACAAATACCGTATCAGAACCATGTTGCCACGTCCATGCACTCAATGCATACGTGCAAACACCTTCCAACGATGCCCAGTTTCCTTCACATGCATTGCCATTGATTCAATCATCCTGCGTGACCTCCCGATCAACTCAACCACAATTCCTCTAGAACTTGGTTGTTGAACCTCATCTTCTCCCTAATACTAGTTCAATGGATCCCGTCACCATCCATGTCTTGAACTCAAGCAAAACCTGCACATGAATAAACAACCAATATTTCCGAACACAAGTCCTCGACTTGACTCAATTTAGTTCCAAAATCACAACACCTTACGTGAAAACCTCACATAAGCATGTTGCAAACCATAGAAAAAACGATATCAACAATGATCAGCCAAAACACAACAAAAACATAGTAAATGAATACTAAGGAAACTTTCCATCAATGTAGAGCAAGCACAAATCATTGCAAGTGAAAAGCAGAACCACTGTGATCAAGCTTCGGACCTTGCCAAAGCTAACCAAACCTTGAGTCGGAGCTTACCAAAGCTAGTAGGACCAAGCACCGGAGCTAACCAAAGCTAGTCGGACCTAGCGCCGGAGCTAACCAAACATAGTTGGACCTAGCGCCGGAGCTTACCAAAGCTAGTCGGACCTAGAGCCGGAGCTAACCAAAGCTAGTCGGACCTTACGTCAGGCCTTGCCGGAGCTACCCCAAACAAGCCGGACCTATCGTCTGACCTTGCAGGAGCTCGGACCTAAAGTCAGATGTTGTTAAAAAGATGTTTTGGTAGTATTCAAAACTTTTATCGTCAAAGCCAATGTATTCAGCACAAGCCAATGTATTCAGCACACATAGGTCTCACAATCTCCCCCTTGATGAATGCATTGGCAACACCACTTAAAATCCGAACATTGGCATGAAAAGTTTTGAAAAAAATTTCTCCCCCTTTTTGAAAATCAAGTAAGATAGAAATAAATTTCCCCCCCTTGCATACTTCTCCCCCTTTGACAATGTATTCAGCAAGGTACAAAAGAGAAATTTTAAATTGTTATGAGCACATTATAACATATACATATAAAACAAAGCTCATCCAAGTCATACTATCAAGTAACTTACACTATCACAACAATGAGATACATAAAGTAGTGTAAGCCATGCTAGAGATCAAATGTAATTTTCAATTTAAGCAAGTCATGATCTCACAAACTTAACTATTTCAAAACCTGAAAGCATGACACTTGTTGCTGCATTTTATTTTTTCCAAAGCATAAATTTAGAGCATATGATATTTGCAAGAGATTATATGCGCATATGCCTTATTCTAACCAACCAAGCCAAGCCTATGTCATTTGACAATCATAAGCTTAAGGACTTGGTTTTAGTCTTACTCAACTTATTCCAAGTTCATATCTAAGTGCAATGATAAGCCATCTCAAAACAAGAAGTGCGATGCATGCATATTCTCTTAATCTTTTCTCATTTTTTTTATTTGAACATAAAAGCTCAACATGTGGATAGTTGATTGATTAATTTTTCATTATTAAAAGCACTTGTGAGCGTACAATAAGTTCAAAACAGCAAGAAAGTTCGACCATGACACGATTTAGTGTAAGTAATTATTCTAATTACTAGTCATGGCAAAAACTACAAAATGTATAACATGAGTAATGTAGTAAGAACTTTCAGCATGTAAAATGAATCACAAAGTCATATATGTATAAAATACTATGCTCATATTATTTTAAATTTAGATTCACACATAGACTTCCCAAGTTTCAAACCTCCCCCTGAATTTAAGCCATGAGGATGCATAACCCCTATTTCACTATGAATGTAAGAAAAACGAGTGAAATCCAAAGGTTTTGTGAAAATTTCAGCCAATTGTTGTTCAGCATCTACATGGTGAAGCACAATGTTTCCTTTTTTAACATTATCATGGAGAAAGTAATACCTAATATCAATGTGCTTATTTCTAGAATGTTGCACAGGGTTTTTAGCAATGAAAACGGCACTAGTGTTATCACAAAACAGTGGAACACTATCTAGATCAATCCCATAGTCCTTAAGTGTTTGAATAATCTAAAGAATTTGTGAGCAAGCACTAGCAGCAGCTTCATATCCAGATTCGGCTGTGGATTGTGCAACTGAGTTTTGTTTTCTAGAGGACGAAGCAACAAGTGAATTACCAAGAAAATGACAAGCACCGGAAGTACTTTTCCTACCAATCCTACAACCCCCAAAATCAGAATCCGAAAAAGCTTTCAAAGTAACGATTGAGGAAGAAGGAAGAAAAATGCCAAATTCTTGAGTTCCATGTAAGTACTTGAGAATTCTTTTGATGGCTCGACGATGTGAAGCACATGGGGAAGCTTGAGACCATGCACAAAGACATACGCTAAATTGTATGCCCGGTCTTGATGCCGTGAGGTACAAAAGTGATCCGATCATGATTCTATATTCTTTTTGATCCACGGGTTCACCATCTTCATCAAGTTCAAGTGTCGTTGCTGTTCCCATTGGTGTCCAAAGAGGCTTGTTTTTGTCCATGTTGAAGCGTTTAAGAAGATCTCTTGTATACTTCATTTGGTGCACAAAGGTTCCCTCCTTAGTTTGCTTGATTTGCAGCCCCAAAAAGTAAGTGAGTTCACCCATCATACTCATTTCAAATTCTGAACTCATCATTGTTGAAAACTTGGACACAAGATCATGAGAAACACAACCAAAGATAATATCCCATATACATTTGAACGAATAATGAGTCATTGCCATGCTTAAGCACAAAAAGAGTTTTATCAACCTTGCCCATGGTAAAGCCTTTTTCAAGTAAGAATGTTTTTGACCTATCATACCATGCTCTAGGAGCTTGTTTTAGACCATACAGGGCTCTAGTCAGTTTGAAAACATGATTAGGAAAATCTGGATTTTCAAAACCAGGTGGTTGCTTAACATAAACCTCCTCATCTATGTAGCCATTAAGAAAAGCACTTTTTACATCCATTTGATATAACTTGAAACCTTTAGATGCAGCAAAAGCTAAGAAAATTCTTATGGCTTCTAATCTAGCAATAGGAGCAAAAGTTTCATCAAAATCCAGACCTTCAATTTGTGTGAAACATTGAGCAACCAATCTAGCCTTATTCCTAATCACAACCCTATCCTCACTTTGTTTATTTTTAAACACCCATTTAGTTCCAATTAAATTGTGACCTTGAGGTGGAGGTACAAGTTTCCAAACATCATTTCTTTCAAAATTTTCTAACTCTTCTTGCATGGCAATAATCCAAAATTCATTAGTGAGTGCGTCTGATATATCTTTGGGTTCAGAAGAAGAAACAAAAGCAGAATGAGCGTGAGAGTTTGGATCGCAAAACCTAGACCGTGTGACCCGTTCATGCAAGCTTCCAATAATTTTTTGTGGGGGATGATTCTTGTAAATCCGTAGGGGAACAAATGTCTCACAAGCTTATTCTTCATCAGGTTCATCGTAGATGGGTGAGCTTGTGGCTTGTGGACGATCAGGACCGACAAATATGGTAGTCGGAGCTTGTTCGGAGTTCGGAGCTGGACACATGTTAGCTTCAGAACTATCAGGCAATACCACCGACTCTTCTTCTTCTTCGAAAATACCCTCCCCCTGAGGATATGGATCCAGACCTGCAATGTTTGAGCTAGTACCTGGGCTAGCTTCATCAAAAGACACCTCACAAGTCTCCACAATTTTGTCAGTGTCAAGTAAAAGCACACGGTAACCTCTAGTATGAGATGGATAACCAAGAAACATGCCATCAATGGATCTAGGATCAAATTTATCAAGATTACAATGTTTCTTAACAAAGCATTTGCAACCAAAGACCCGAAAGTGTATAACACTAGGCCTATGTCTAAACCGGAGCTCATATGGTGTTTTACCTAGCTTAGCGCGCAAGAAAACACGATTTGAGACATAACAAGCGGTTGCAATCGCATCAGCCCAAAATTTCCTAGAAGTTTGATATTCATCAAGCATAGTCCTAGCCATATCAACTAAGGTTCTGTTCTTTCTTTCTACAACACCGTTTCGTTGAGGTACATATGGTGAAGAAAATTGATGATCTATTCCATTTTTAGCACAAAAGTGATCAAAAGATCGATTTTTAAATTCAGTTCTGTTATAATTGCTTTTAAAGATCCTGGGTGATCAATTGATAATCTAAGAAATAAAGTTCTAAAGTGACTAAAAGATTCATTCTTATATGCCATAAAGTAAATCCAAGAGTATCTAGAATAATCATCAACAATCACAAGACATACCATTTACCTTCGAAAGATTGAACACGTGAAGGTCCTACAGTGTCAAGGTGCAAAAGTTGATCTAGTCCAGTTGTCATGATCATTGTGAGAGGAGTATGTGAACCTGCAACCATCTTAGCATGTCTACAAAAAGAGTACACAATTTCTTTGTCCCCTTTAAGCTTAGGCAGCCCACGTATGTGATCAAGAGCACTAACATACGTTAGACGATCAAAGCCTTCGTGACCAAGTATATGATGCCAAAAATATAAGTCCTTTGAATCATTAGCAACTAGACACCTATGCTTAGAGGAAGACATATGAAAATCAGCTTTAAAAACTCTTCCAAACCAAGACATGTTAAAAATAAGCTCACTATTTGAATTTACAATTTTGCAGCAGTTTTTAGTGAAAATAATTTCCAGATTTTCATCTAGCAGTTGTGAAACAGAAAGCAAGTTGTATTTCAAATTTTTAACAAGTGCCACATCCTTCAAAGTGTAGTGATCATTTACTCTAACCGAACCCTTAGCAATTATAGGAGTTGAAGAATTATCGGCAAAAGTAACATTCTCTACACGTGACACGAAAGAGAGGGAGGAGAACCATTCTTTGTTACCGGTCATGTGGCGTGAGCAATCTGAATCCACAATCCAAATGTTCTCCTTCCTCAAGCGTGTAACCTACATAGAAGAACAATACGTCAATGATTCAATACTGGGGTTAGTCAAAAGGCATTAGGAATGCAGTACTAAGTCACACGACGTGCAGTAGGAAAAACACGAGCAAGCTGAGATAAAATAGTAGGTTTATGAGTCAAAGTTTGAGGTTTTTAGTTCTTAACTACTGACCTATAAGGTAACATGTAGCACAAAAATCAGTAGCTCCAGAGGCAAAAATAGAAGGTTCGGAGGTAAAAACTGAAGCTTCGGAGGTAAACTTTGAATGTTTTACATTCGGTCTAGTATGTGCAGCAAATTTTGCATGAGATTTATAATATCTAGCTTGCATTCTTTCCTTTTTATATTGTTTAGCTAGTCTATAACAAAAATCTATGACATGACCATCTCTACCACAATAGGTACAATGAAATTTAATTTTGTGTTCATGTCTAGATTTGCATGCAACATGTTTATTAGATCTCGAATGTGACGACACTCCTGTAGATTTAAAAACCACTTCTTTTTGTTTAGGAACTATTTTAATTAAACTACTTCCTAATGACTTAATGATTTTGGGTGGATGTGCTTTAGCATGAGCATGGGAATCAAAACCTAAACCAATTTTATCATTGCAAGATTTGGATGAATTCAGCAGCAAGTTTAGATTTTTGTTCCCAATACAAAACCGCTCTAGTGTCCTATTTATGTCATCAAGTTTCTTAGACAATTCTAGGCAGTTTTCACATGAAGTTTTTCCTTTTAGTTTGCAATTAGAACAATATTTAACTTCATGAGCACGTAAAGCATTGTTCAGTATTGAAATTTCGTTCATAGCATCTTTTAGTTTCTTTTCAAGGTCATTACAGGTAGAACAATGCAAATCAATTGTAGAACAAGAAGCATCTTTTAAGTTTCTGTCATTAAGTGCAGTAAGATTTTTGTTCTTTTCAATCTCTAACTCAAGTTTATCAAGAGTGAAGGAGTGTGCACTTCTTAAGGAGGACAATTGTTCATATATTAAATCGCATGAGGAACAAGAATCATCACTAGGAAAAAAAAGTTTTTCAAATGATTAATTTCAGATTCTAGTGACTCAATTGTAACAACATTGTCTCTAAGTTTTTTGTCCTTTTTCTTAACAATAACAGTTTCACGGGAAATAGCATCACACATTTCATCACAAGTAGGACATACCTCTTCATTTTCACTGTTGTGTTCTGCATCCTCCATACTTGATCTTGATTTGCCCGCCATGAAACACAAGTTTGCCAGATCATCTTCATCTTCGTCACTTCCAATGTCTACATCACTCGAGCCAAGTTCTTGAAGTGTGGTGATGAAACTGTTTATCAGTTTGCATCCTGTAAAACCCTTCTTTTTCTTGTTGATGTTGCCAGAAGAGAACTTGACTTTATTCTGCTTTTCATCACGGGTAGAAGGACCTGAAAGGTTAGGGAAATCTGTATGAAAGTGTCCTGTATTACCACATTCAAAGCATCGTTGAAGTCCGAAGCTTCCTCTCCTTCTAGTTCTCACATTTTGCAATGCTTTTGAGAACCGAGTAGAGATGAGTGCTAGCTCCTCTTCTGGAAATTCTTCAATCTGTTGCAGGTTTAGTGAAGACAGCAAAGCAAGTGTATTGATAGATGAAGATTGGTCGGAGCTAGGCATATCACGTTGAGAAACAAATGCAAGAGACTTGTTGGGGTTCTTACGTGAGATTATGTCAATTTCATGAGTTTTTAACTTGGAATATAGCACATCTAAAGTAAGTGTACTCATGATAGTAGTTTCACGAATGGATGTAACTTTCATCTCCCAGATTGACATGTCTAATGCACTTAACAATTGCCTAGCATTTTCGGCATCTGGAAAATTAACATTGACACTACGCATATTGCTGAGAATTTTATTAAAGCGAGCAAAAAGGTCATCAATGGACTCACCGGGTTGCATCTCGAAACGCATGTATTCGTTTTTGAACATATCCTGCTTTACCTCCTTGATCGTGTTGGATCCTTTGTGGTAGTCACAAAGTGCTCTCCACACATCGTACGCCGATCGAAGGTGTGCAACACAGTCGAAGTCGCTCTGAGTTAGTCCTTGGATTATCATGTTGCGGGTTTTATTTTTGTTGTCGACATCTCTTAAATTTGTAGCCTTGACTTGATTGTTAGGCGACACGTCGTAAGACTTGTACACCTTTTCCCATATTGCAAAGCCTTGTGCCTGGATGAAAGCTTCCATATGTGCTTTCCAAACCTGAAAATCAATACCACTAAAAACACAAGGTTTTGCGAAGTATTTATCCATGATTATTTAGTCAAAAATACGTGCAAATAACAAATATTAGAGCACCGTGGCTCTGATACCAATTGTAGGATCACAGAGCACGTGTTAAAACTTTTCAGCGGAAGCAACGAAACACCACTTGGCAGAAAACTGATCTGTTAAAGAAACTGTGTGTGTGACTAATCTAAACGTGTTCAACTTTGAGAAAACTAGTATAGATTGTAGAGAATCAAGTCAAGAAGACGTCACAACAAGAATCAAGAAAATCTATCGAGAGAAACTCAAGTTACGATTGAAAGATCGAACAAAGGCCAATATGTCCTACCCCAGAAAAACAGTTCTGAAACACCGCAAAGAAACTCGTGTAGATCAGAAACCACAAATTCAATGACCGTGAAATTTTCACAGATGATAGAAAACCAATTTGTGAAGACAACCGAAAAAGAATCACGTCAATCAGATCTGTAAAACTCCAGTTATGATAAAACCACCAAAGAAAGGTATGGCTGTGCAGAAACTCTACGAGAAAGACTTGAAGAAAACAAGTCGGACGAAAAAGGCACAAAAGTTCCTTTAAACTATGATATTTATTGAATAGAACACAAGAGGAACAGCCCCAAAGTCGTCTGCCACGAGCTATAGCCTCCCTTGCTTATATTACCAATTGTTTTGTGAAAATGTCAACCAATTATTGTTCGGTATCTACACGGTGAAGCACAATGTTTCCTTTTTCAATATTATCACGGAGAAAGTGATACTTAATATCAATGTGCTTATTTCTAGAATGTTGCAAGGGGTTTTTAGCAATGCAAACGACACTAGTGTTATCACAGAACAGTGGAACACTATCTAGATCAACCCCATAGTCCTTAAGTGTTTGAATAATCCAAAGAATTTGTGAGCAGGCACTAGCAGCAGCTACATATTTAGATTCGACTGTGGATTGTGCAATTGAGTTTTGTTTTCTAGAAGACCAAGCAACAAGTGAATTACCAAAAAAATCACAAGCACCAGAAGTACTTTTCCTACCAATCCTACAACCCCAAAATCAGCATCCGAAAAAGCTTTCAAAGTAACGATTGAGGAAGAAGGAAGAAAAATGCCAAATTCTTGAGTTCCATATAAGTACCTGAGAACTCTTTTGATGGATCGACGATGTGAAGCACGTGGGGAAGCTTGAAACCGTGCACAAAGACATACGCTAAGTTGTATGCCCGGTCTTGATGCCGTGAGGTACAAAAGTGATCCGATCATGATTCTATATTCTTTTTGATCCACGGGTTCACCATCTTCATCAAGTTCAGGTGTCGTTGCTGTTCCCATTAGTGTCCTAAGAGGCTTTCTTTTGTCCATGTTGAAGTGCTTAAGAAGATCTCTTGTATACTTCATTTGGTGCACAAAGGTTCCCTCCTTAGTTTGCCTGATTTGCAGCCCCAAAAAGTAAGTGAGTTCACCCATCATACTCATTTCAAATTCTGAACTCATCATTGTTGAAAACTTGGACACAAGATCATGAGAAGCACAACCAAAGATAATATCCCACATACATTTGAACGGATAATGAGTCATTGCCATGCTTAAGCACAAAAAGAGTTTTATCAACCTTGCCCATGGTAAACCTCTTTTCAAGTAAGAATGTATTTAACCTATCATACCATGCTCTAGGAGCTTGTTTTAGACCATACAAGGCTTTAGTCAGTTTGAAAACATGATTAGGAAAATCTAGATTTTCAAAACCAGGTGGTTGCTTAACATAAACCTCCTCATCTATGTAGCCATTAAGAAAATCACTTTTTACATCCATTTGATATAACTTGAAACCTTTAGATGCAGCAAAAGCTAACAAAATTCTTATGGCTTCTAATCTAGCAACAAGAGCAAAAGTTTCATCAAAATCTAGACCCTCAATTTGTGTGAAACCTTGAGCAACCAATCTAGCCTTATTCCTAATCACAATCCTATCCTCACTTTGTTTATTTTTAAACACCCATTTAGCTCCAATTAAAGTGTGACCTTGAGGTGGAGGTACAAGTTTCCAAACATTATTTATTTCAAACTTTTCTAACTCTTCTTGCATGGCAATTGTGACACCCGGTTCCAAAAAATGAACCATGTGAACGCATATGTGTGCCCAGGATGTTCATCACACATACACGAGTGCGTTCACAAAAGAGTATACAGAAAATTACCATAGAACAAGATTAATTAACCAAATTTTATTAAACAAACCATATTATCCTCGAATACAAGCTCTAATGAATATCAATGACAAGTTCAAATTAATGCAGCGGAAATAACTAATTAAGCAAACTAAACAGCTAGGTAGCATAAGCAATAGGGTAGCGCAACTCCAAAACACCACAGGCAAGCTGACGGTAGACACGGCCTAGAACTCCCCATTATCATCATTAAACTCCCAATCCTGACCTGCAACTGTTGGGGGGGATTACAAGAGTGAGTACATGTCGTACTCAACAAGTGTGGAACGTATGACATGTGACTGATTCAAATGACGAATATAATAATGGCTAAGTATTGAAAAGTCCATTAAAACATTTGAAAAGCAATATATTACATGTATGTGAAGTAAACCCATCATAATCATAAGTAATATCATAATACCAGTCCGGATTCATTACCATCATCAGTAATTCCAGATTTCACCATTTGCCAATAACCATATTCAATACCAGAAATTAATCCATAATCAGCCATAACCATTACCAAACCATAACCATCCCAAACAACATCCCAATACCAAGTTCCCTCTAATCATGGAAGTTGTCCAGATGCTCATAATCGGGAGCACGACTATCATGATAGTTTTGTTAGACTCTGTAGAGTTTGTACCTCTTTACCGACGTGTTTGTGATTTCATCACCAGTCGGCGACTAAAGAACCTCCCTTATGCCAATTACACTTCCTTTGGTGTATGGCCAAGAGATCACAAAATATCCTTTACAAAGGGATTACTAGCCTATTTAGACCCCACTGAGGTTTCACCGGTGGCAATGTCTCCCACAGAGCACATCTTCAACCAAGGGCCCCCTCTTGAGCCATTCAGATCCCAGGGTAGTCCCACCAATCATCAACAAACCCAATCCGACTACCACTTCCCCGAGCATCCTTAATGGTCCAAATAGCACTAGCAAAGCCCTAATTAATCAGCTACGCCGCACCCATACTTGGCCTCATGGTGGCACTGCAATCCTGGCTTATTCTCGCACGAACCGGTCCTTAGATCTAAAGCAAGCAAACCACCATAACATCCAACCCAATCCACCAGCCATGCTTGCTTAGATCAACCATATTTTTAACCAGTTCATGATAAAATATATCATTAATGCATAATTAAATAATATAGTGGTTTCCCATCCCAATTGATTAAGTGAAGCAAAAAGGTAAAAATCCCATCCCGACTCTCTACCATGAAGTTCAGGTGACAAGGGTGGTTAAACAAAACTAGTAAACTTCCTATCATAGGATTCCCATCAATTTGACACAAGCATGCAGTTTTGCAAACAAAACATTTATTTCAGAAACAGGATCAATATGCTTCAAGGACACTTGCCTTGCTATTGCGGTTGATTAGGGTCAAAGCCTTCAAACTCTTGGTGCTGTAGATCCTCCACGGCACTCTCTAGCGCAAATCCGTCTAATCCACATAATAAACATACAAGACAAGAAACACAATCAAAGAGTGCACAAATATTACTCAATATGACATGACATGCATGATTGATGCAAATGCAAGGTGGAATTTGTTAATGGGTTGCTTTTAATGATTACTAGCTAGTTCTAATAGCTTTTAACAAGTTTATACAGGTTTGGATTTGATTAGATCTACCTTTAGAATTAATTCAACATAATTTAGTCAGCAAAATCGGACTAGTCTGCAGAAGGCCAGACTAGTCCGCACTTCGCAGAACTAGCGAACTAGGGTTTTCTAGAACCACATGAATTTGGAGATTAGAGGTCAAATTCACGTAAGGAAAAGAAAATAGAAGGTATACCAGGTGTTTAGGACTCCAATGAATCAAGAAACTTGGAGGCAACACTTGGATCTTGGCGATCTAGGGTTGATGATGAACTTGGAGATGAATTGGTGATGAAGAACAAAACTTGATGGAGATCTTGATCCTCTTTCGTTTCCTCCTCTTCTTCTCCTTGCTTGGGATCTCCTCCTCCTTCCTTGATGGTGGCTCTCCACGAACTAGGGTTTGGGCGGGTTGGAAAAGTGACAAATAGATGTCAAGCCAAGGGTTGGGGTTGTTTATATAGAGGTGGTGGCTAGGGTTAGATGGATTTCGAGTTTGAGATGAATAGAGGCCGGTTTAGAGTCCCACATGGGCTCTAAAAGAGTTAGGCATGACGTCACTAGGCCCACTTAACGTGAACCCCAAGAAACAAGTCGTAAAACAAAAGATCAACTCGGAGTCGCGAAATATCGGACAAGTCCAAAAAGGACCGGACTAGTCCGAACTTAGTTAGAAAGAAATCGGACAAGTCTGGGCAAAAATCGGACAAGTCCGACTTTAGTCAGAGAGGAAATCGGACAAGTCCGCTGGAACACCGGACTAGTCCGGAAAAGTCCAGGGACTTAGCAAATTTTTAAGGATTCTTGGAATATCGGACTAGTCCGCATAAAATCGGACAGGTCCGAAAGTGTCCAGAGGCAAAACCGAACTAGTCCGCAGCAAAAACGGACAAGTCTGATTTTAGTCAGAGTGAAATCGGACTAGTCCTCACCAAAATCGGACTAGTTCGCACTTTTCAGCATTTTAAGTGCGGTTTTGCTCCAAATCAATTTTAAACTCATTCCTCTTTATGTGGGTTAATCTTAAACATGTATATGAATGTATGTAGGGCATGATGCATGAAAATGAGGGTGTTACAGCAATAATCCAAAATTCATTAGTGAGTGCGTCTGATATATCTTTGGCTTCAGAAGAAGCAACAAAAGAAGAATGAGCGTGAGAGTTTGGATCGCAAAACCTAGACCGTGTGACTCGTTCGTGCAAGCTTCCAATCATTTTTTGTGGGGGATGATTCTTGTAAATCCGTAGGAGAACAGATGTCTCACAAGCTTCTTCTTCATCAAGTTCATCGCAGATTGATGAGCTTGTGGCTTGTGGACGATCAGGACCAGCAGAGATGGTAGTCAGAGCTTGTTCAGAGTTCGGAGCTGGACACATGTTAGCTTCAGAACTATCAGGCAATATCACCGACTCTTCTTCTTCTTCGAAAATACCCTCCCCCTGAGGATATGGATCCGGATCTGCAATTTTTGAGCTAGTACTTGGGCTAGCTTCATCAAAAGACACCTCACAAGTCTCCACAATTTTGTTAGTGTCAAGTAAAAGCACACGGTAACCACTAGTATGAGATGGATAACCAAGAAACATGCCATCAATGGATCTAGGCTCAAATTTATAAAGATTACCATGTTTCTTAACAAAGCATTTGCAACCAAAGACCCGAAAGTGTGTAACACTAGGCCTATGTCTAAATCAGAGCTCATATGGTGTTTTACCTAGCTTAGCGCGCAAGAAAACACGATTTGAGACATAACAAGCGGTTGCAATCGCATCAGCCCAAAATTTCCTAGGAGTTTGATATTCATCAAGCATAGTCCTAGTAATCTCAACTAAGGTTTTGTTCTTTCTTTCTACAACACCGTTTTGTTGAGGTACATATGGTGAAGAATATTGAGGATCTATTCCATTTTTAGCACAAAAGTAATCAAAAGATCGATTTTTAAATTCGGTTCCGTTATCACTTCTAATTGCTTTTAAAGATCCTGGGTGATCAATTGATAATCTAAGAAATAAAGTTCTAAAGTGACTAAAAGATTCATTCTTAGATGCCATAAAGTAAATCCAAGAGTATCTAGAATAATCATCAACAATCACAAGAACATACCATTTACCTCTGAAGGATTGAACACGTGAAGGTCCTACGGTGTCAAGGTGCAAATGTTGATCCAGTTCAGTTGTCATGATCATTGTGAGAGGAGTATGTGAACCTGCAACCATCTTAGCATGTCTACAAAAAGAGCACACAATTTCTTTGTCCCCTTCAAGCTTAGGCAACCCACGTATGTGATCAAGAGCACTAACACGCGTTAGATGATCAAAGCCTACGTGACCAAGTATACGATGCCAAGAATATAAGTCCTTTGAATCATTAGCAACTAGACACCTATGCTTAGAGGAAGACATATCAAAATCAGCTTTAAAAACTCTTCCAAACCGAGACATGTTAAAAATAAGCTCACTATATGAATTTACAATTTTGCAGCAATTTTTAGTGAAAATAATTTCCAGATTTTCATCTAGCAGTTGTGAAACAGAAAGCAAGTTGTATTTCAAATTTTTAACAAGTGCCACATCCTTCAAAGTGTAGTGATCATTTACTCTAACCGAACCCTTAGCAATTATAGGAGTTGAAGAATTATCGGCAAAAGTAACATTCTCTACACGTGACACAAAAGAGAGGGAGGAGAACCATTATTTATTACCGGTCATGTGCCGTGAGCAACTTGAATCCATAATCCAGATGTTCTCCTTCCTCAAGCGTGTAACCTACATAGAAGAATAATACGCCAATGATTCAATACTGGGGTTAGTCAAAAGGCATTTAGGAATCTAGTACTAAGTCACATGACGTGCAACAGGAAAAACACGCGAAAGCTGAGATAAAATAGTAGGTTTATGAGTCAAAGTTTGAGATTTTTTGTTCTTAACAACTAAACTATAAGGTAACATATAGCAAAAAAATCAGTAGCTCCAGAGGCAAAACAGAAGGTCCGGAGGTAAAAACTGAAGCTCCGGAGGTAAACTTTGAATGTTTTGGACTCATAACAGTAGGTTGCATGTTCCTGACATTCGGTCTAGTATGTGCAGCAAATTTTGCATGGGAGTTATAAGATCTAGCTTGCATTCTTTCCTTTTTATGTTGTTTAGCTAGGCTATAACAAAAATCTATGACATGACCATCTCTACCACAATAGGTACCATGAAATTTAATTTTGTGTTCATGTCTAGATTTGCATGCAACATGTTTATTAGATCTCGAATGCGACAACACTCCTGCAGATTTAAAAACCACTTCTTTTTGTTTAGGAACTATTTTAATAAAACTACTTCCTAATGACTTTATGATTTTGGGTGGATGTGCTTTAGAATGAGCATGGGAATCAAAACCTAAACCAGTTTTATCATTGCCAGATTTGGATGAATTCAGCAGCAAGTTTAGATTTTTGTTCCCAATACAAAACCGCTCTGATGTCCTATTTATATCATCAAGTTTCTTAGACAATTCTAGGCAGTTTTCACATGAAGTTTTTCCTTTTAGTTTGCAATTAGAAAAATATTTAACTTCATGAGCACGTAAAGCATTGTTCAGTATTGAAATTTTGTGCATAGCATCTTTTAGTTTCTTTTCAAGATCATTACAGGTAGAACAATGCAAACCAATTGTAGAACAAGAAGCATCTTTTAAGTTGGTGTCATTAAGTGCAGCAAGCTTTATGTTCTTTTCAATCTCTAACTCAAGTTTATCAAGAGTGCTGGAGTGTGCACTTCTTAAGGAGGACAATTGTTCATATATTAAATCGCATGAGGAACAAGAATCATCACTAGGAATCAAGGTTTTCAAATGATTAATTTCAGATTTTAGTGACTCAATTTTAACAACATTGTCTCTAAGTTTTTTGTCCTTTTTCTTAACAATAACAGTTTCACGGGAAATAGCATCACACATTTCATCACAAGTAGGACATACCTCTTCGTTGTCACTGTTGTGTTCTGCATCCTCCATACTTGATCTTGATTTGCCCGCCATGAAACACAAGTTTGCCAGATCATCTTCATCTTCGTCACTTCCAATGTTTACATCACTCGAGCCAAGTTCTTGAAGTGCGGTGATGAAACTGTTTATCAATTTGCGTCCTGTAAAACCCTTCTTTTTCTTCTTGATGTTGCCAGAAGAGAACTTGACTTTATTTTGCTTTTCATCACGGGTAGAAGGACCTGAAAGGTTAGGGCAATCTGTATGCAAGTGTCCTGTCTTACCACATTCAAAGCATCGTTGAAGTACGGAGCTTCCTCTCCTTCTAGTTCTCACATTTTGCAATGCTTTTGAGAACCGAGTAGAGATGAGTGCTAGCTCCTCTTCTGGAAATTCTTCAATCTGTTTCAGGTTTAGTGAAGACAACAAAGCAAGTGTATTGATAGATGAAGATTGGTCGGAGCTAGGCATATCACGTTGAGAAACAAATGCAAGAGACTTGTTGGGGTTCTTACGTGAGATTATGTCAATTTCATGAGTTTTTAACTTGGAATATAGCACATCTAAAGTAAGTGTACTCATGACAGTAGTTTCACGAATGGATGTAGCTTTCATCTCCCAGATTGACATGTCTAATGCACTTAACAATTGCCTAGCATTTTCAGCATCTGAAAAATTAGCATTGACACTACGCATGTTTCTGAGAATTTTATTAAAGCGAGCAAAAAGGTCATCAATGGACTCACCGGGTTGCATCTCGAAGTGTATGTATTCGTTTTTGAACATATCCTGTGTTACTTCCTTTATCGTGTTGGATCCTTCGTGGTAGTCACAAAGTGCTCTCCACACATTGTACGCCGATCGGAGGTGTGCAACATGGTTGAAGTCGCTCTGAGTTAGTCCTTGGATTATCATGTTGCGGGCTTTATTGTTATTGTCGACATCTCTTAAGTTTGTAGCCGTCACTTGATCGTTCGGCAACACGTCGTAAGGCTTGTACACCTTTTCCCATATTGCAAAGCCTTGTGCCTGGATGAAAGCTTTCATATGTGCTTTCCAAACCTGAAAATCAATACCACTAAAAACACAAGGTTTTGCGAAGTATTTCTCCATGATGATTAGTCAAAAACACATGCAAATCACAAATATTAGAGCACTATGGCTCTGATACCAATTGTAGGATCGAAGAGCATGTGTAAAGCTACCATAGGGGGGGTGAATGGTAGATTAAAACTTTTCAGCGGAAGCAACGAAACACCACTTGGCAGAAAACTGATCTGTTAAAGAAACCATGTGTGCGACTAATCTAAACGTGTTCAACAGTGACAAAACTATTATAGATTGTAGAGAATCAAGTCACAAATACGTCACAACAAGAATCACGAAAATCCGTCGAGAGAAACTCATGTTACGATCGAAAGATCGAACAAAGGTCAATCTGTCCTACCCCATAAAATAGTTCTGGAACACTGCAAAGAAACTCGTGTAGATCAGAAACCAAAAATCCAATGACCGTGAAATTTTCACAGATGATAGAAAATCAATTTTTGAAGACAACCGAAAAAGAATCACATCAATCGGATCTGTAAAACTCGAGTTATGATAAAACCACCAAAGAAAGGTATGGCTGTGCAGAAACTCGACGAGAAAGACTTGAAGAAAACAAGTCGGACGAACAAGGCACAAAATTTCCTTTAAACTACGATATTTATTGAATAGAACACAAGAGGAACAGCCCCAAAGTCGTCTGCCATGAGCTCTGGACTCTGTTGCTTATATAACCAGCCCGAAGGCCAACTTAACTCAAACTAGGACTCTAATCCTACTCATTTCACGAATCAAAACTTTCCATAACTGCTCAAGACTCTTCTATATGCAGATAGAAGCAATATTAAGACTTCCAAACACCTTAGGAACATATCCCACATTCCTAAAACAACCTAACTTTGTGTACCACATGAAAACTATGATAACCAACTCGATACTTTCCATATCCGAGCCAAAACCCGACTCTGCCGCAGCCAGAGTCATAATCCGATACGATTGGATCCTTCCAACCAAATCTTCATGTCCAAATACCGTCTCAGAACCATGTTGCCACGTCCATGCACTCAATGCATATGTGCAAACACCTTCCAATGACATCCAGTTTCCTTCACATGCATTTCCCTTGATTCAATCATCCTGCGTGACCTCCCGATCAACTCAACCACAATTCCTCCCGAACTTGGTTGTTGAACCTCGTCTTCTCCCTAAGACTAGTTCAATGGATCCCGTCACCAGCCATGTCTTGAACTCAAACAACACCTGCACATGAATAAACAACCAATATTTCCGAGCACAAGTCCTTTACTTGACTCACTTTAGTTCCAAAATCACAACACATTACGTGAAATCTCACAAAAACACACCAAAAACTTAGTAAATGAATACTAAGGAAACTTTCCCTCAATGTAGAGCAAGTATGAATCATTGCAAGTGAAAAGCAGAAGCACTGTGATCAAGCTCCGGACCTTGCCAAAGCTAACCGGACCTTGAGTCGGTGCTTACCAAACCTAGCAGGACCAAACACCGGACCTAACCAAAGCTAGTAGGACCTAGTGCCGGAGCTAACGAAAGCTAGTCGGACCTAGCACCGGAGCTTACCAAAGCTAGTCGTACCTTGAGCTGGAGCTAACCAAAGCTAGTCGGACCTTACGTCAGACCTTGCCGGAGCTACCCAAAACAAGCCGGACCTATCGTCAGACCTTGTAGGAGCTCGGACCTAAAGTCGGATCTTGTTAAAAAGATGTTTTGGTAGTATTCAAAACTTTTATCGTCAAAGCCGATGTATTTAGAACACATAATTCAATGCGCCAGGTAGGGACAATGCCATTCCATTGGTCTCAAGAAGCATAAAAGGTGTTCCAAGAGCTCAAACAGCTCCTCACCACACTACCAATCCTGGTAGCTCCGAACCCTAGTGAGCCTCTTTTGCTTTACATTTTGGCAACTACGGAGGTTGTCACCATAGTCTTGGTCACGGAAAGACCAGAGCCAACTACAGTTCAGGAGCCCAGACCCCTCCAGGAGGGTCCGGAGTTACTTGAAGGCAAGTCTGGGTCCTAACCCCCAGGCACGGGTCCTCAAAGCAAGCTGCCCGAGGATCAACCTCTCCCGACCGAGGGATTTCTCACGGCTGAAGAAGAAGTTTCGGACCCCTCCGAGAGGGTCCGGGAAGCTCAAGAACAAGGCCCGGACCCCTCCAGGAAGGTCCAGGTTGATGAAGAAGAAGCTTCAGGCCCTTTTGGGAAGGTCTGGACTGTCCAGCGGCCAGTGTACTCATCGATACACTGAGGTCCATAAGCTGCTCTATGCAGTTCTCATCGCCTCAAGGAAGCATTGTCATTACTTCCAAGCCCACAAGATATCAGTGGTAACATCCTATCCACTGTGTGCTATACTGCATAACCCAACTCTACGGGAAACATTGCAAAGTGGACAGCAGAGCTGGTAGAGTTTGATCTCGTATTCTTGCCTCGACATGCTATCAAGAGTCAGACATTGGCTGACTTTGTGGCGGAGTGGACCCCTTCTTTATCAAATCCAGGGGCCCAAGTGAGCAGAAACCAGAACCCAAGTTCCCGGTCTTCACCGAGCCTCACTGGACTCTCTACTTTGATGGCTCGGGGCAAAAGCAGTGGGCCGGAGCTGGAATCCTTCTCCTCGCTCCGACCGGAGAGAAGGTAAAGTACATGGTACACCTTGTTTTCAAGGCAACGAACAACATGGCGGAGTATGAAGCTCTCATCTACGAGCTCAAGGTGGTGCTATCTTATGGCGTCAAGCAGATGTTGGTGAAGGGTGATTCACAGCTCATTATGAAGCAAGTCAAAGGCGAATGTAGCTGCAACAACCAACAACTCGCTACTTACCTCCTTCAAGTCTAGAAGCTCCAGAAAGACTTCACGTCCTGGACCTTTGCCATGTCCAGCTTCTCAATAACGCTGAAGTTGATGAAATTTCGACGAAGGCTTCAAACGGGGCTCAATCTCCCGACGGAGTTTTTGTCAGGAGGTTGTCAAGACCTACCGCTTAGCCCGCCGAGCTGGGGGAAGGGGGCGAGACAAGCACCTCAAAGCTGGCAGTCTCGATGGCCCTGCTACCATGGTGTCCACCAAGGATCGTAGACGCTACAGGAATCTCCGAGCAACCCAATGCGCAAGATCCAGAGGCTCAAGATAGCTCTGATGCATGGACCTCTGAGATCCGGACTACTTGAAAGACAACATCCTTCCTGAAGACGGCGCATCCGCTGACCGGATCATCAGATTGGCTAAAAGATACACGCTGGTAGAAGGGGATCTATACCAGCGTGGTGCTAACAGTGTCCTAATGCGGTGCATTGCCCGAGAAGAAGGCCGCGAGCTCCTTGTGGAAATCCATGGAGGCGAGTATGGGAACCACACGTCTTCCCGCACGTTGTTCGGTAAAGCCTTCCGGCATGGCTTTTACTGGCCTACAACTCTCCAAGATGCAGTGGAGCTGGTAAAAAAGTGTGAAGCGTGCCAATTCCATGCGAAATAAATTCACACACCGGCTCAATCACTGCAAATGATACCTCCTACATGGCCATTTGTTGTGTGGGGGATGGACATTTTGGGACCTTTCCCCAAAGCCGTCGGAGGTTACTGGTTCCTGTATGTCACCATCGACAAGTTCACCAAGTGGTCGAAAGCTACTCCAGTTGTGACTATCAACAAGCAATCTACTATCAAGTTCTTGAATTCCATAGTCTGTAGATTTGGAATTCCGAACAGAGTCATAACTGACAACGGAACCCAATTCACAAGTGCAACATTCCAACAATGTTGCGAAGACCTCGACATACAAGTCAGCTATGCATCAGTAGCTCACCCGGCAAGTAATGGCCAAGCTGATAGAGCAAATGCAGAGATACTGAAAGGACTCAATACACACACATATGAGCGCTTAAAGAAACATGGAGCAACTGGATAATAGAGCTTCCATCAACACTTTGGGCGAGCAGGAGAACACCTATCTGGTCAGCTGGAGAAACACCTTTCTTCCTTGTGTATGGAGCTGAAGCGATCCTTCCTCCGGAGATCACAATGGGGTTGTTCCGGGTCCAGACCTTCGACGAAGCCACGCAGGACAAGGTCCGACGTGAAGACCTTGACCTCGTCGACAAGGGAAGGTGCCAAGCAGCTGTTCAGAATGCACGATATCGCCAGGCGCTCCGACACTATCACCAAAGGCATGTGCGCAACCAACAACTTGAAGAAGGAGATCTGGTACTGCGGAGAATACTAACTCGAGAAGGGATGAACAAGCTCTCCCCCAGCTAGGAAGGTCCCTTCCGAGGGATCAAAGTATCCTGTCCCGGATGCGTTCGCTTGGCAACAGAGGATGGGACTCCGCTTCCCAATCCTTGCAACATCGATGACCTCCATAAGTTTTATGCTTAGTTTCACGGAGGTTAGTCTGTAATTACACACACTGTAAATTATAGAGTCTATGAACAGAGTCAGGTAGGTCCTAAAGGAGAACATACAGACCCCTCTGGGAGGGTCCGGACAGTTCAAGCACACTTGGTCCCTGTACTAAAAGTGTGGCTTACCTACACTGGGTTAGAACAAGATGAATAGCACACTTGGCCTGGTTTTGTACCCTAAGTGTGTCCTTGTCTCCCCTATAATTCGGACCTATAATGAAAGACATCGTTGTGTGAAAGCATACTCCACGTGCATTAGTTTTGTACAGGCTCGTTTCTTTTTCTATTTCTTTTCCTTCTTTCTATAACGAAGTTGTGCAATTCTTTTTGAGATTTAGTCCAAGTTATTCAATGATATACAAGTTATATTGTTGATCTTTTTTGGATCTTAGCATTGCTAGATGGTCTACTCTCTGAACGCCAAAGCCAATGACAGGTCCGGAGTGCGCTAGCGACTTAGACTGGTCCAACACCCTAAGTTCGCCACTCTACCTATATTCCTGCAGGCCTCAGTAGGTGTAACACCCGTATTTTCAAAGAAATAAAGATAAAGAGAAATAAAAATACAATAGATTAAATAATAAAATAAATAAAAGAAAAACAAAAAATAAAAGAAAAAGAAAAGAAAAATGAAGTTACCTGGGCCAAAATCTCACTCAGCAGCCCATCTCTCCCTCTTCTCCACCTCAGCCCAGCCCACCAGAACCCTTCTCTCTCTCTTTTTCACTGCACGCGGGCCCCACATGTCAGGCACCTTCTACCTCCAACCGCTGCCTCTCCCGCACGCCTCCCGCCCCCCGCGTGTAGTAAGCGTCGCGCCGCGCGGCAACCGCCGCCGCCTCCTGAGCAACCGCTGCGCCTACAAGTACCTTGACCCCTCCCCCATCCTCTCCCCCACTCCCCATTTCATTTTCCCCTCCGAAATCCTAGCCCCAACACACCGCCATGGCCGCCCTCAGCCGAACCCGATGCCCCTCGACTCCCAAGCATTCCGGCCGTCCCCAACGAGCCATCGAGCATCCCCACACCACGACACCCCCGTAGGAGTTGTCCGCACCGAGAAACGCCGCCCAGAACATCTCCCCGACATCTCCGAAGGAGCTCCGCCGCACCTCGCTGTCGCGCACCCCTCTGCGGCCATTTTCCCACATGCGCGACGCCCTAGGTGCATTCGCCGCCTTCTCCTCTTTCTCTCCGTCCTTTTTCCTGTCGATTTTGGCCCCTGGAGCTCTGAATACGATAACTCCGGCGAGGTCCGGCGGTGGCGTTGCCAACTTCCTGGGCACCGGCGGCCCTTCCCTGGCCGTCCATCATAGATCAACGACCACAATTAGATCAATCTCATACCCCTTCGTTCATAAAATCTAAGCCATCTATTTTAAATCCTACGACCCACAAAAGATCCCTCCATACCCCTTCATAGTTTCTCACTTAAGTCCCTGGACTTTTATACATAATTACCAATAGACCCCTAGCTTTACAGAAATGACCCCAACCTTCAATTAAATTAGATAAAAATCATGTTTTCATGTGAAATTTGTTAAGAGGCCCCTGGAAGATTAGTAAATATTATTTTTAACCTCTGACCAGTAAGAACAATTACAGAACAACCCCTGAGGTATTGCTTAATTGTAGAATATAATTTAAAAAGGTATTTAGTTAGTAAAATATATTTATAAATGATAAAATAAATATAGAAAATATAGGAAAATTAGTTGTAAATATTTTTGTACTGAAATAAAATTGTAGAGTGCATATAAAACATATTCTGACCATAGAAAATCCAATAAAAATGTTTTTGTCTATAATAAATACTAAAAATGGAATATAAATGTATATAGTGAAATATTATTTATAAATCCTATTAAGATGAGATAAAATTATAAAATGCACATAAAATATATTTTGAATTTAGAGAATTCATTAAAAATGTTTTTATCCCATAAATAAATACAAAAAATGTAAAATAACTAGTAAATGCAATTTCTTTGGCTATGAAAAACAATAAATACTTCGTAGGGACATATTAATATAGGATTTTATGCTTATGTGTATGTTTTGGTGTATTGTTCTTAAATGTTTTATTTCTCTTTTGACGGTAGTTTACACGCACTCGTATCTCGATCAAGAAGCAACACGAAGAATATGGAGATCAAGAGTTCAATAAAGAAGACTAAGCAGCTATTTAATAAAGGCAAGTGCCCTTGACCATCTTGCACCTGTTTTAGGAGGTTTAGCTAGTTGCATGCTACATAAAATGATGTCCTATTTCATGTTATATGCCATGTTCCATATTATTTCTTGTCACCTGGATTGGGTTGGGAAGTAGATAGGATTTGAATATGCTTAGCCATGCTTAGACTTTGGGAATGGAATTTCATACACATGAAATATACTATATTTTATGGTTACTTTAATCATGATGGACACACAATAGTAGTTGATAGGAATCAGGTGGTTGAATGGTTTTGGCACGGTGCAGTTTGCACGAGAACCGGGATTGGGTTTGTCAAGACCGGATTCTAAGGACCGGTTTATGGAGGAAGCCACTAAGCTTTATAGTACCACCACGAGACTGAGATGGGGCAGCTTGGTTAATTAATTAGGTTTCCCACGACAAAATGCTAGTAGTTAGATGGTGCGGGGAATGATGCAGGGGTACTGCTCTTGGAACCGCAATGCTCAAGAGGGGCTCTGAGGCGGAGGGTTACTCAAGAAATGCCTCAGTGGTGGAAACCTTAGAGAGCTAGCACAAGTCGAGAGTACCTTTGTAAAGACCATGTAGTGATCTCCTGACCACATACCTACAGAAGTGTGAAATGTTGTTGGCCGCCACTGGCATCAGGGAGGTTTACTCAGTCCATCTAGCAACAGGGGATGAAATCACTGCTTTTGGGTAAAGGGTACACTCTCTGCAAAGATTTGGAAAGCTGTCATGACAGCCGTGCTCACGGACAAGAGCGGCTTGGAGCCAGTTCATAATTAGCTTATAGATGGGAATTGATGGTTATTTATGTTTCAAGTTTATATTTACTATAATCATTATGATTTGGAATATTTATACAGTATTAAATTGATAATGAAAGCTAAGGTTAAGTTATAAGCATAGTGCTTAGGCCAAAGTTGGCCTATCCTTGATCTAGCCATTCATGTCATCTATTTCCCACACTTGTTGAGTACTCTATGTACTCATGCACTTGCTTTTGTGGTTTTTATAACGCTCCTCAGTGAGGAGAAGATCTAACAAAGACATGTGACAAGTGAAGACAGTGCATAGGTCGTGTTGCTGCCAGTCGATTTGCCTGTGGTTGCCCTAAAGATTTATCTCTTCCGCTGCGATTCAAAACTCTTTTGAAGGTATTAATGTTGTTTGTATTCGATATAGAACTGTTTATCACTGTTTGTTGTACATGTATGGTAAAACTGATCCTGGCATACATGTATTTGTAGTTGGTTTTATGTTTAATAAAACCGGGTGTGACAAAGTGGTATCAGAGCTAAGTGACAAAGTGTTATAATGGACTTGTTAGACATTCCTTTGACCTTTCTCATGAAGACAAAGCTACGACTCAATCGACATGAGAGTGAAGATGTACGTATGAGGATAACACAAAGAAAGAAGAAGACTTTTGAAGATTTTGACACATCACTTGCTTAGGTCCCTTTTGGTTAGCAAGTGAAACCCATTCTTCCCTCACAATGAATTAGATCACATTGTTTGATGCATTATATTAGATAATAATAACAACAATAATAAATTACAGAATTTGTCAGTTTAAGGGGGGTAGCCGACCGCTAGAAAATTTAGTTTGTCTCCTTCGAGTAACCCATTTGAATCTCGTGGGCGAGATTCCTTGTAAGGTGGGTGGGAATTATAAACCCTATATTTAACAAAAAGGGAAAATAAAATAATAATAACAATAGTAACAATAAATTTGTTAATCATGACAATGCATTTGAAATGAAAGATTTTAAAATTTGAAACATCAATGGAAATTTAGGCCAAATTCAAAATAATAATGATAGTATAGAAGAACATAAAAATAATGTCTGTCGTCATGTGATAATACTTTAAAGTTAAACCATTGCATCATAATTGTTTATTTGTGGAAAATGCAAATTTTCATTTTTAGAGAATATCTTTGAATTCAGATAAAATATGAAAAAAATTCTCTACCAGATCTAGTAGCATACCATTTAAATTAATAATATATACAATAATAATAATATAACAATAAAGTATAAAGTTGTGTGCTAATGAAATAATTTGTTGAGACAATTTAAAACAAGTTCATAATGTTTTAATCTTGGATTATGTGAGATATTAAACATTGCAAATTTTAGAATGAAGGTTTGAAAACCAAATAAGAAATAGAATTATAAAAAATACTTTCTAATAGGGTAGCTTTTGAATAAAAAGAAACGTAGATCTCTTCTTAGTCCAACCTAGAATCTTAGGGCGAGATTCCATTTAAGGGGAATAGAATTGTAATAACCGTATTTTCAAAAAATAAAGATAAAGAGAAATAAAAATACAATAGATTAAATAATAAAAGAATAAAAGAAAAAAAAAGAAAAGAAAAATAAACTTACCTGGGCCAAAATGTCACTCAGCAACCCATCTCTCTCTCTTCTCCACCTCAGCCTAGCCCACCACAACCCTTCTCTCTCTTTTTCTCACTTCACGCAGGCCCCACATGTCAGGCGCCTTCTACCTTCAACTGTCGCCTCTCCCGAACACCTCCCGCCCCCGCATGTAGCAAGCGCCGCGCCGCGCCTAAAAGTACCCCGACCCCTTCCCCATCCTCTCCCCTACTCCCCATTTCATTTTCCCCTCCAAAACCCTAGCGCTGACACACCGCCATGGCCGCCCTCGGCCGAGCTCGATGCCCCGTGACTCCTCAGCATTCCGGCCGTCCCAGACGAGACGCCGAGCATCCCCACACCGCGACGCCCACGTAGGAGTTGTCCGCACTGAGAAACACTATCCAAAACACCTCCCCGACAGTGCCGAAGGAGCTCCGCTGCGCCTCGCCGTCGCGCACCCCTCTGTGGCCATTTTCCCACATGCGCAACGCCCTAGGTGCGTTCCCCGCATTCTCCTATTTCTCCCCGTCCTTTTTCCCATCGATTTTGGCCCCTGGAGTGCTGAATCCGGCAACTCCGGCGAGGTCTGGCGGTGGCGCCGCCACCTTCCTGGGTGCCGGCGGCCCTTCACCATCGAGGGCGACGTGGCCCTCACCTGGTCGTCCATCTAAGAGCAATGGCCACAATTAGATTAATCTCATAACCCTTCATTCATAAAATCTAAGCCATCTATTTTCAATCCTACGGCCCACAAAAGATCCCACCATACCCCTTCACAGTTTCACTTAAGTCCTTGTAATTTTATACATAATTACCAATAGACCCCTAGCTTTATAGAAATGACCCCATCCTTCAGTTAAATTAGATAAAAATCATGTATTCATGTGAAATTTGTTAAGAGGCCCCTGGAAGATTAGTAAATATTATTTTTAACCTCTAACCAGTAAGAACAATTACAGAGCAACCCCTGAGGTATTGTTTAATTGCAAAATGTAATTTAAAAAGGTATTTAGTTAGTTAAATATGTTTATAAATGATAAAATAAATATAGAAAATATAGGAAAATCTGTTGTAAATATTTTTGTACTGAAATAAAATTGTAGAGTGCATATAAAATATATTTTGACCATAGAAAATCCAATAAAAATGTTTTTGGCTATAATAAATACTAAAAATGGAATATAAATGTATATAATGTGAAAAATTCTTTATAAATCCTATTAAGATGAGATAAAACTAGAAATGTACATAAAATATATTTTGACTTTAGAGAATTCATTAAAAATGTTTTTAGCCCATAAATAAATACTAAAAATGTAAATAAATGGTAAATGCATTTCTTTGGCTATGAAAATAATAAATACTTCGTAGGAACGTATTAATATAGGATTTTATGCTTATGTGTATGTTTTGGTGTATTGTTATTGAATGTTTCATTTCTCTTTTGACAGTAGTTTACACGCACTCATATCTCGATCAAGAAGCAACACAAAGAATATGGAGATGAAGAGTTCAATGAAGAAGACTGAGCAACTATTTAAGAAAGGCAAGTGTCCTTGACCATCTTGCACCTGTTTTAGGAGGTTTAGCTAGTTGCATGCTACATAAAATGATGTCCTATTTAATGTTATATGCTCTGTTCCATATTATTCCTTGTCACCTGGATTGGGTTACGAAGTAGATAGGTTTTGAATATGCTTATCCATGCTTAGACTTTGGGAATGGAATTTCATACACATGAAATATACTATATTTTATGGTTACTTTAATCATGATGGACACACAATAGTAGTTGATAGGAATCTGGTTGTTGGATGATTTTGGCTTGTGCAGTTTTCACGAGACCCGGGATTGGGTTTGGCACCACCGAATTCTAAGGATCGGTTTATGGAGGAAGCCACTAATCTTTATAGTACCACCACGAGACTGAGATGGGGTGGCTTGGCCAATTAATTAGGTTTCTCCCAACGAAATGCTAGTAGTTGGATGGTACGGGGAATGATGCAGGGGTAGTGCTCTGGGAACCGCAAGGCTCAAGAGGGGGCTCTGAGGCGGAGGGTTACTCCAGAAATGCCTCAGTGGTGGAAACCTTATAGGGCTAGCACTATTCGGGAGTACCTTTGTAAAGACCATGTAGTGATCTCCTGGCCACACACCTATGGAAGTGTGAAAGTTGGCCGCCACTGGCAACAGGGACGTTTACTCAGACCACGTAGCAACATGGGATGAAATCACTGCTTGTGGGTAAAGGGTACACTCTTTGCAGAGATTTGGAAAACTGTAATGACAGTCGTGCTCACGGACAAGAGCGGCTTGGGGCAAGTTCATAATTAGCTTATGGATGGGAATTGATGGTTATTTATGATTCAAGTTTATATTTACTATTATCTTTATGATTTGGAATATTTGTACAATATTAAATTGATAATGAAAGCTAAGGTTAAGTTATAAGCATAGTGCTTAAGCAAAAGTTGGCCTATCCTTGATCTAGCCATTCATGTCATCTATTTCCCACACTTTCTGAGTACTCTATGTACTCATGCGCTTTCTTTTGTGGTTTTTATAACGCTGCTCGGTGAGGAGAAGAGTTAATGAAGACAAGTGACAAGTGAAGACAGTGCATAGGTCGAGTTGCTGCCAGTCGATTTGCCTGTGGTTACCCTAAAGATTTGTCTCTTCCGCTGCTATTCAAAACTCTTTTGAAGGTATTAATGTTGTTTGTATTCAATATAGAACTGTTTGTCACTATTTGTCGTACATGTATGGTAAAACTGATCCTGGCATACATGTACTTGCAGCTGGTTTTATGTTTAATAAAATCGAGAGTCACAGTAGGGCGGGTCCGCAAGGCATTTGGATTTGAAAAAATTACATCAATTTACTTGTTATAATGTTGAGTTCCTTCGGATCTAAAGTTCAAATAAGAACAGTAAGCCGCAAACAACTTGTAGATGAGAGGATGAATTTTACTATTTTTCTTGTCTTTAACGCGCAGGAAAAATGAAAAACTCATGGCGATGGTGGACGATGTCGGAGCTCCTAAGCTCCGACAACCCCCAGGGGGGCTCGCCGTTGTTGTTTTATACATTGAAAGTGGGCCGCATCCTTGGAGCTAACAAGCTCCGAAAACACCCTTGGGGGCCAGCCGTTGACGTGAAGAATAAATGGGGCCCGTCGTTGATGTTCTACGCATTGACAGTGGGCGCCGTCGGACCTACCAAGCTCCAAAAACTTCCGGAGGGCCCGCCGTCGACATTGTACGCGTTAACAGTGGGTGCCGTCGGACCTACCAAGCTCCGACAACTCTCAAGGGGCCCGCCGTTGACGTTCTACGTGTTGATAGTGGGTGTCGTCGGACCTACCAAGCTTCGGCAACTCCCAAGGGGGCCTCCATCGATGTTCTACGCGTTGACAGTGGGTGCCGTCGGACCTAACAAGCTCTGACAACTCCCAGGGGGCCCGCCGTCGATGTTCCTAAGCATTGATAACGGGCGCCGGCGGACCTACCTAGCTCTGACAACTCCCAAGGGGACCACCGTCGACGGCAAAAAGGGTCCCTGGAGATGTCGGAAGTAAACTTCAGAACTCGGAGCTATTGTTTTGGCTACAAGCGAGAAGTGAGGTCATCAAAACATTGTCAAATCCTTTCGGTACATGTTTGCAATGAAATTGTGTACATCTACCAGGGGGCTAACAATATAAAGGACAATGCATTGAAGACACATACAAAATGGAATTCATTCATTCGAGAAGATTGAATTTCATTCATTCAAAGGATTGTGTCAAAGGGTCAATGCGAAACTTCCCCCGGATCTGCTAAGGAGCAGCCCGCGGAGGTTCTTGTTCGGCGGGGCTTAGACCTCAAACTAGTGTTCTAGTGGAAGAGTATGAGACAGTCGAGTTTTTACGTGGTTCGGGCCGCAAGGAGTGTAACACCCTACTCCACAGTGGATTGTATTGCTTGGTGAGTGTGTATGCGAGTGTGCATTGGGGATTCCGAGTCTTGTCCCTAGTCCAAGCGGACCAGAGAAGATGTCTAAGTTAGTGGCCACCGAGTCCTTTTATAGTCCAAGGCTAGACAACTTACAGGTGGGGCCCAGGGCCTGACAGGTGGCCCCGGGGTGATCTTATCCTGTACAAGATCTAAGGCTTCTTGCGTACACTGCCTCTGACCGTGCCTTGAAGACTTGCTGTCTTGCCGCGTCGGTCACCAGTGGCTAGGCGTAGTTGTTGATGATAGCAGGGAACGTCCCATCCGTCTTGTTGTCGTAAGCTACCCACTTGGCGGTGTGGGGTAGCCCTGCAGCACCTTCACTGTGATACGATTGGATGCAACAGTACCTGATAAGAGGCATGCGCCACACCTGTATGCTTGAGGAAGGCGCGTTCCTTCAATGCGTGACTGGATAGGAGGCACCACCCCTTACTCCGTAACCTACCGCCCAGGGCAAGTTGCAGGACACGTGGTAGCTCCGGAGCCCTCCTCGGTGGGAGCAAGGGCCCAGAGCCGAAGGACGCGTGGCAGCTCCGGAGCCCTCCTTGGTGGGAGCAAGGTTCCGGAGTCAGAGGACACGTGGAAGCTCCGGAGCCCTCCTCTACGGGAGCAAGGGCCCAGAGCCGGGGGACGCATGGTAGCTCTGGAGTCCGCCTCAGCAGGGAGGCCGGGTCCGGAGCTTCTTCTTGTATGCGGGGGTACCCGGTCTTGAGGGTACCGAAAAATTGGATTAAAAAATGAGAATTACAAGTGAAAGGCAGAAGAAAAAGGTCCTAGCTACTAGAGGTCCTAGGTCCTATGGAAAAATGAGGCAACTTTTTCAGCAGCTTCTCAAATGCTGGCCCTAGCGGCATCTTCTTCTTCAAGAATGGGTCCTTTGACCAACAGATCTAGAGATAATTGGGGGTCCCGACTTTTAAAACACGTCAGCACATATTCGACGATTTTCTTGGCCAGAGACTTCCCCTCCGTCTCCAGTTGGTCGACGATGACATCACCCATTGCGTCCAACTTTTTGCTAGTAGAGTTCAATGCCACCAGCGCCTTGTCCAAGCGGACTGAAGCCATGCGGCACCAAAGCCTTGTTTGCATGCGCCAGGAAGTCCCAGACTTGCTGGGACTCCGTCGCCCTCAAACTTCTCAGTTCCTCCAGCGACCTTCTGGCGGCCGCAAGCTCCGAACTTTCCCAGGTGATGTGCTCGACCTCCTTGGCATGTTGCTGAATACTCTCAGCCACCTGTTTTTTGCGGTTAACAAGCTTTGTCTCCCAGAGATGGATGCGGTTTGGGCGTTTCGCCAGATCCTTCTCCCCGCCCCTCACTTTCTCCTCTCTGGTGGCGACATCAGCCTCTCTCTTTGAGAGCTCCTGTCCTACTTGCCAATTTTTTTCCTCTTCCTGCTTGCACCGCTCTTCAAACTTTTTCGTGCGGTCAACTAAGCTCTGCTCTCCCAGAGACAGTCTCTGGGCGAGCTCCTCCTCCCTCCTCAGGATGTCCTCCTGCTTCTCCTGGATTTTCTCCTCCCTCTCATCGAGGGCCTCCTGACGCTTGAGGAGCACTTCATTCAATTCATTGAGGCTATCTTGACGATCGTCAGCAGCCTCATTTGTCTCTCGATCATGCACGAAAATCTCTCGAGTCCTATAGTTGAGAGCCTTAATGCAAGCCTCCCGCTCATTCAGCAAGCGGTCCATCAGCTCTAGCCTGGCATTCTCCTTGGCCACCCATTCCCGTTGGTATGCAAGCCTTAACTGCATCAGCTTCATCTCTAAGTGAAGCCTGTTGTGCCAACGCCTCAAGGTGTTGCGCTCTTCTTCGAGGGTCTTGCTTTCATAGTCGAAGGCGAGCTGGACTTGGCGAAGGTTGGAGCAGGCATTGTCGATAGTCAATGCCAAAGGAATTGGCTACAGGCCCACCTAAAGAGTCCCTGTGAGCTCTAAGGGATCTTCAAAAACAGCAATTGGGTACCACGACACAAGCATGGTCCCCTGCGGCTCTACGGCGGCGCTAGGGCCACCCTCCAGGAGCTCTTCTGTATCCATCATGGCCGAGGAGGGTTCTGCAGTGGGAACTTCAACCTCTGGGGTGTTGATGGCTCCTAAGATATATTAACAAATCATCCCCGGCAACGGTGCCATAAATGCTAGTTGGTATTTCTTATGCACCATTAACTAAACATCTCCAACTGATATGTCAGAAATGCTTGTTAATGGTTCTATTGGATCATAGAGTAAATTCTGCAAGTGCACGGAGATATCATTGTAGCATTTCTCCTTAAGAGTCTTCCCAAGGGTGTCATTTATTTGATCCCAAAGAAAGGCAGGGAAGAGATATAACAATCATCAAGTGGAAAGGGTAGAAAGGTCTAGGTAAGAATCTAGTAAGGATGGATAAAATAATAATGGAGGTAGTGCGACACACACAAAAGCTTTCAAGTCTAAGGGGGATAAGAGGATCCTAGAGGTTAGTTAAGGTTGACAGTTATGGAGGTACTCCTACTATGCTCTATTGTACATATACATAGTCTAAACTAATTATCCATAAGCTAGATCAATAGTGAATACTTATGCTATGTGGTTGAACACATCGGGCACGGGCTTACCCCTAGCAATACTAGGGCGACTCCCGCCAAGATCATGTGGCATAGCTGAACGTGGAGGATTACAAAGGACAGATAGGGCTGTCACCACCTACTACCTACCTCTTCAATCTGTGGGTCTACGAGACATCCAATGCTACTTAGCTATCCTAGCACCATGCTAGCATATTAAGTAATTACCTTAAGAGCCTAGGCACAATCCATCCTAAGGCAATGAATTGAATCATCATTGAACCAATGTTGATACACAACCTAATTATCCATACTAACCTAGTTATGTTATAATTAACTATACTATAGTGGGGGTCTATAGGTTCTATGATAATGAGATATTTTCATGATGAAACAGTCATAGAAGTTATACCTTCCACATACATGGACTCCACAATCGAACAAGAAACGCTTTGCCCAAGTATATGTATAAGTAGAGACTAAAGATACTACCTTTATTATGCATAAAGTCACAAATACAAGAAAGAATACATGAGTCATACCTTTCCCAATGTAGGATTGGGAAGAGAGAGACTCCTTACTCCTTTCCCAATTTGGACTTACGACTAGAGACTCTCCTCTCTACAACCTAACTCCTCTAAGACTATGGATGATAGTGTATACAATAGAGATGAAGCTCAAGTGCTGTGTGTTTAAGTGAGGGGTAGGGGGTCCTATTTATACTAGTGGTGAGGTCGGTTCCCGCCACCAAAAGCGCGCAAATCAGTCACCATTGATACCAGGAAGCCGGGAGGAGCCAACACGTGGAGGCTGACCGAGTTTGGTGTAGAGACCAGGTCGGTCGACCCCCTGGTTCGACCGACCTGGTCATTGCACCAATTCTCGTGTGCTTTCTCCAGGTGGCTGCCAGGTGGGTCCCATTGATGTATATGGGTGATACACCATTGGATCTCCTCGGATACTTCTGTTTGTGGGCCATTTGATCCATGGGATGCCACATGTCGTCGCCTGATTGGCTGGGATGATATTTTATAGGATTGGTCTCTCTACATTTCCTCATTTCCTGCATAAAATTCTGTATACACACATTTCTCCAAGTCCAAGTGGAATTGGGTTAGATAGAAAGGTGATGTGTGCAAGAAATGACAAATCCTTCACATAATTGAGTAAATTGATGGATGAAATTGGTATATAACAGCCGTGAACAAACTCCCCAAAGCTTATCCTTTGCTCGTCCCAAGCAAAGTCAACACTTTAGGTTGATGATCAGGAGTTGCTACAATGTCTTATTTTCAAAAGTACCTAATGCACAACAAGATACTCTACCTAGTATTGCAGAAATTGGCTATGATACTCTACCTTTCTTAAGTTATCATGAGGCTTATGCTTTCTCATATTCATGAGTAGTTGAAAGGTAGAATAGCAGATGAAGCAAACATAGCCTAGAAATCAAGTCCCACTTAAACCCCAGAGAATTCAGTTTAGATATTAAGTATCTCAATTTGATTCTCTCAGTCACTCTTTTGTGGATAGTGGAAATATTTCCTCACCAAAGCATTGTGCCTCTACTATTCCTACTCATTGGATATGGCTTGTATGCGGAGCTTGGTAAGGAAAGTAAGTAGGCATATTTGCATCACATATATTGCTAAGTCAAAAGAGTAAGCCTTAGGAGAATTCAAATCAAAACTTTTTGATTCAAGACTAGTGCATGTGTGATGGAGTGGAAGTGGATGTGGATACTTGAGATAACTCCTTTTTGGTATAATCTCTCTTTCTTTTGCAGGGATGAAACATGGCTACTTTTCTTTTCTCTTATTTTTTTTTCTCATGCTTATGATGTAAGCATGCCCCTTTTTTTTCATTTTTGTAGCCATGTCTTCTGCTCCCTTTCTTTGCAATGAATTTTGAAGAGAGTGCTAAACATGAATAACATGGAGTTTCTCTTGTTGTGGTATGGTGGATATGATGAACATTTTGCTTACTCCTAGTGTAGAAGTATAGGATGTGCAAGTGAAGTCTTGAATTCAAAAAGAGTTGAATGATTTCTCACATAGGTCTATACTAGTTTGACTAGGCTCAATGTGAAAGCAAATAGCATATGCATAAGGTTTTGTCTATGTATGAACATCATATGGCTTTGGTAGGTATTTCCATTCAATTGAGGGGAACTTAAATCTTTTTAGAATTTCTCCGGAAACCTAAGTTTTACTTTCAAACTAGTACTAGAAGCCCTATTACCAATTCTAGTCTTGCAACCACCTAGAATTAGATCAAGCTTTTGCTACCCACAACTTCCAAATTAAGGTAAAAGTATTTCAAACCAATGAAAGCAATATTCGGAGAGTAGCAAGTTGTAAACTAGAGAATTAGGAAAATAAAACAAAGCAATATTCATCATTTCATCTATGTGAATTCTAAATCATTCTTACCGCACATCTTTATTTGATGAAAGCAAATTTAACCTATTATTTTTATTTTTATTTTTTTAAATGCAAGGTGGATGATGGATGGATGGAAAATAAATACGCAAGGAATGTGATACGTGTTACCTCAAGTGGGGGTCCTCCCCCAAGCTTGTTCTTCAACTACCTTCGTGATAAGGGTTGAACCCTTGATGACAGAAGTACGCTGCAAGATCGGCTTGTTGTTGTTGTAGCGCCGTGTTGAAGTTGGTGAATTGAGCATCCATGTGTTGTTGCCAATTCTGGGTACCTTAAACATGCTCTTGGAGTGTGTTGTAGATGCCACCCGTTCTCACTTCAAGTTCTCCCATACGTCTAGTGAGGTCCGTCATTCCTTGGCTATAGTCATGATGACTTCTAGCCGAAAAGGAATGACGTCCTCTCATGGACGTTGGGGGCAAGCTGCTAGAGCTTAAAGTGGATAAGGGTGGATCCCTTTGCCATTCTTGCCAAGATGACCCCCCCGTCTCATACGTTGGAGGTTGAGTTCATCCGGGTGCATAACCCGTTGGGTTCTCTTCCTCTTGGTATTCATGGACCGGAGAGATTATCGGTGGCATGCCTGTGGCTGCAGCCCTCGCACGATTCCTTGTTACCCTGCCAGAGACATTACTTCTTCTTGCTTCCTCAAGGGGAAGAAGATTAATGGTTAGCCTCCGACATTTGTACAAATGAAAATCCGGGTTAGGTAACCGAATTTCATTGACAAAGTCGGGATAGAAAAATATCAAGGACCCATCTTGATCATGCTTAAGGGTATGTCCTTGTACTAAATAGTCTCCATCAATTAATTCTCTTTCAGTTTCAATATATTCAAATGAAGAGTATTTAAGTGCTCCTACCCTATCAGCAATATGAGTAATCAATGAAGTGCATTCAATTGGTCCTGATTTTGAAATGTAATCTAACCATTGTGTCATCATGGCTTTGACTGGAGCAACACTTATCTTTTTAGTCATGGCAAAAAAATTTTTCAATTCATCATTTCGCACAACCCTAACATCTCCCCTAGGGAACATAGTCATAGCCACCCATCTATGCATTAAGCGTAAGGTAGGGTTTTGGATGTGGCTATTCCTAGGAGCCCTACATGTGACCTCACTAGTTAGCTCATGCCAAAAACTTTGTTTGTTAAACTTAGGCAAATTGTCTAAATCTAGCAAACACCGTTTATGGAAGCCTAGGATGCTACCTAATTCTTTCCATAGGATGTTGTATTTTTTTTTGAAATAATCTAAAAGCAATACCATCAAATCCTATTCCTAGCGTGCAAAGGAATTGGATATTGAGAAGGCGTGAACCTTTCTCTTCTATGTGAGCAAAATCATCAAATCCAATTGCATGCCAAATGAAAAGAAATTTGGAGTCCATACCTATTTTGGAGATCAAATGTGGATCGTAAGCCTTGGTGTGGCGGAACTCACGATCTTGGAGAAGCCTGCATTGTTGATCTTCAACTTCGCTTCGTATGTCGAGGTTGTTGTCATGAAGAAGTTGGTGTGGGTTGCTTCTCTCTTCCATGGGAGTGTCCTCACACACACTTCTCCTCCTTGGGCTTGTACCCATGGAAGAGAGGCGTGCACTAGAACCTTCACCATGGCTTGAGCTTGCAGCCTCCTTCCTCTTTCCGAACAACCTCTTCATGTCTTTTTGAGTTCAACAAGGAAGAACAAAACAAGGGATAAAAATATGAAAAGAAGCGATGTTTGGAAAACAAAACTCTCAACGAATTTTCTCCTCTTGAAAGCTTGAGTGTAAAATGCAAATGCAAACAAAAGAAAATCTTTTTGGGGATGGATTTGAGCAAGAGTGTTGCAATGAAGAGCAAGAAAAACAAGGTGAGCTAGAGAGTGACTTGGAGAGGTGTAAAATGATGTGGTGTGTGAAGAGAAGTGGTCCCCACGACCACAATTTATAGGGTGCACCTTCCAATGGTCACTTAGGGTTCAAAATGTAGCCGTTGGAGGAAGGGGAGCCAAATTGGCTCCACTCCCTATTCGGCCGACCAAGGGGTTCGGCCGACTTGACAGGTGGCCCCCTGATTTCCCTTTTGGCATGTGGCTCCCCAACAGATATAAAGTTAGCACGTTGGTGAAATGCCAGATGTGCAACTCAGAAAAATTTGTTTTTCAAATAAAAACCCTTTTCTCAAATCCAATAAAAATTTTCTTTTGAAAAGAAAGAAAGAAAAATGATAGTTGAGAATATAAGATTCTCAACTTGCTAGGAAAAATCAAATATGCAATGGGAAAAATCCAAATGGGGTGGAAAAAAGAAAAAAAATAAAGTGGGATAACTACCAATTTAACATATTGGTGTAGGTCTCACCACCGTCCGATGAGATGGACATTCCTCCGTCTTCATTTCACATCCGGGCCCGGAGGGATGGGCTCGGACAGCTTGTCTTGCTTCTTCCGCCATTCCTTCTTTGATGGCTTGGTGGACTTGGGCCTTCGAGAAGGTCCAGATGATTCCGTCGCCTTTGGATATCGGCATGGTCGAAACAACGGATTCTCCTCATAGATTAATCTTCTCATGAATGCAATGAGTGAGTCCACCTTTGGAGGTGTGACTTTGACCTCTCTGATGTGTTTATCATTCGGCCCATACTTGATTTGATTCATGGAGCATTTTTCTGATTTTGGCCAAAAGTTAAACCTTTCCTCCTTGCCATCGATATGGAATGTGGGGACCGAAATCCCAACCTCCAAGGATCTCATTGGGTGGTGTCGTGCGATGCGACAACCAACAATATACAAGAATAGAACGAGAACAAATTTACAATACCAAGTCTTTATTGACAAGCACAGCGGAAGTTTAAAAGTACTAACGGAAGGAAAGAGAACTATACATCATAACTACGCTCTCAACACTAGCTATGCAAAAGCAAAGTCATCCATGCCCTGTATACTTTGCACTAGCAACACACAATTCACGGCGGCTTGCAGGGTTCCCACTCGGCTTTAAACCTCGGAGGGGGTGCAGCCTCGTCATTAATCCCTTCATCAGTCGTATAATCTGCAAAAACTCGTTAACTGCAAACATGAGCATAACGCTCAGCAAGACTAACCCGTCTCACTAGACATATGCAAGGATGAGTACTAAACATAGGTAAGTAAAGCATAAGGACTCACCTACAAGTGGATCCTTATAGTCATGTTTTATTTAGCACATGACATTCCTCAGGCACGACACATCATAGACTCCACAATCAAACAAGAAACGCTTTGCCGATGATATGACGTGCAAAAGGCACATAATGCTATTATAGGTAAAGTATGGGGAAACTGTAAACTTTTAATTGTACTATCTCTAAGCCAAACAAGTTTGTTCAAGCAATTTATAAACCAATATATCATATTCGTCTCACTTCTTTAGTATTTACTACGTCACGGCGCAGTGAACAAGTGGTACTCTATTACCGCGAGGGACGGTGATTGCAATCAGGATATACCCAGAACAACACGACACATACGCACTTTCGGAAATGCCAGCGAGTACTTTCAGCAGTACCTACATAACAATTCAGTACTAGTCGTATATGGCCACCTTTCACTAAACACTTGAATGTCGAACCGGTCGATCCGTCACGAGCAGGAGGTCACTGCGTGGGGCGTACTCTGACGTGCCCACCAGCTGATTTACATCTTGCTGCCCTCAACCCACGCCTATAAAACGGAACGGAATGCCTCGACAAACCAGTATCAAGCTACGTCAGTTTACTGGAGCCCATTCCTCCAGTATGTTGTCGGTACAATTCAAGCTTGTCCAGCAGGACCGCACACGAAACGGTCCTCAATCGACACAAACAGGGCTACGCACGTGAGACCACGTCTCACTGCATCCTATCCACTGCTCGGTCTTAATTTCATATTCATAAACCATTTTCTTATCCTAGAATCTCCCGTGTGATAAAATTCCTATCTCGCGAGTAGATTCCAACTACTCGACTTCTACCGAATTCCTATGAGCATAAGCATAGAAGTGTCTACTCAACAGGCCGTAGACCTACCCAAGACTCCATAGGATTTGTGGGCCATGCAAGTGGATGTCAAACACCTTAAACGTAATGCACAATCATCTGAAGACATAAGGTGAAATAAAACTGCAAAATACTGTAAGGAACTTAAATGCAAACCGGGGCTTGCCTGAATGCGAGTCTGAGTCTATGTTAGTTTCTGGTAGCTGGACCTCCAAGGCTTCCGTCTGCTCCTCGACTTCAGCTACTACACGATATGCATATACTAGGTAAAAATTGATTTTTGTGACTAATTAATATGCTTAAGGTGGGGTGAGTATATTAAAATAAAGGAAGATAATTATCTTAATTGACTTTGGGATTTTTATGGTGGATACTAGAGATTATGGAGAAGACTCTTGGAAAGAACAGGAGATGATAAATGATGTTCGTTATTCTTAACAATTATGGTAAGCAATAAGCTTCTCTAAATTTTGGTTGATATTTTTGGAGATGTATTATGGCTACCAAGAGTTGTATCATGTATAGGGGTTCTCACTGGTTCTAGGAAAATTTGTTTCACATTTTTCTAAGCTTCCTATAGGGAGAAACTGATTTTTCAAGTTTGGTTAAATTTCTGGAAATTTATTTTTCCATTTTTCTCAATTTATAACTACATAGAGATTTGGAACATTGATCAACCCAGTATTTTAATTCCAATGAACTTGAAATTTTTACTGGAGATCATAAGTATCAAGTATAGGGTTTTGACCAAAATTGGGAATTTTCCAATTAACAGAACTGCAGGAATGAATTCTTTAAGAATTTTTTTTATTTGAATTATGGAGAATTTTCTATTGCTTTTCATACAAATCCAAGTGTATCACTGGACAGTATTCCTCACGCTTGTTCTAAAAAAATTTATTTGGAAACTTTTGGATAATTCTACTAGAAGTTATGGATTTTCTAAGTTGGGATTGAATCTGGATTTATTTTCCTATTGGAAATTTCAAATAAAAGGGGCTGGTCCCACTTCATTTGAATTCGACCAATCGGAATGGAGCCACAACGGGAGCCATGGGGTTAACCCGCACAGCCACACCGAATCCTTATCCGCAACTGATCCCACGTGAGAGGGGTGTCGCTGACCGGTGGGACCCGCGTCTTCGTCTACCTCCCGACGCGGCGGCGCTCCTCGCCGGAACTGCGGCGGTGCCTCGCCGGACTTAGGTGCTTCGACCTCCTCTCGGCCTCGCCGTGACCGCTCAACCCTAAAATTGACCGTGCAAGTCGATGGTGGTGTCCAATCATGCCGGAAATGGCCGGAGACGGCGGCGCGACGGCGACGGCGGAGCTAGGGTTTCGGCCTCCGTCAGAAATGCTCGGGAATGGCTTAATAGACTCGGGAAAAGCTCGAGAAGGTTCCTGGGAGCACCAAGAGTATGAATTGGGGGTCAGATTGGGGAGACATCACCGGCAAAGTTGAACTCGACGGCGAGGTACGGGTTTTCAACCGGCGGCCATGAAAACTCAAAATCCGACCTCGTCTCTCGATGTCTTTCTCTAAATTTTTGTGAGGTGGTGCGCCTGGAGATCTAGGATATAACACCTTACTGGATTGAAAATTAATCTTACGTAGAAACGGAATTTAACCGATAATCTATTGATATCGGTATGAACTGTTTTGGGGAAAACTGGAGATAAAGGAGCTAGGAAGCATTACAGTGGCCGAAACTTCACAAGAAGCATCTAGGTACCTTTGCGCACCTTATTGCTTCAAAGAGGAAAATGGAATTGTGCTTGAAGTGGCCTGTCGTCGTGGATCAGGAAGTTTCCCCTAGCGACTTCACCCACGAGCGTCGAGGAAACTTCGAAATACCGCACATATAAGCAGAGAATCAAACTAAGGATTGGACATGATGGAAGAGCAACTAGTTAGGCCACCTTTTGCTGTTGGAAGCACTGCGATTCCTTGTGTCGTTTGGCCGGCGCATCGAGAATGGCGGCGACGGTGCGGTGCAGTGGCGGAAGAACGAAAACAGAGGCGAGTGCTCGGGGTGGTGTTCACTTCGACCGGGGGAGGGTATTTATAGGCCGGGGAGGAGTAGGAGGCACGCTATGAAGCAGGCAGGCGAGCAGCTCCGTGGTGCCTTGCATGCGGTGTGGTGTCGAGTAGAGGAACGCCAGAAAAACGACGTGCAGAGCAACTTCGAGTGTGTCCCACTGACTGGTGGGTCCCACGACCCTTATCCCTGCCCCTTCTCTGCATACTTCAATTCCTTTACCAAATTTTGTCCAAAAATTCTAGATTTTGTGGGGAGGCTCAAATAAATATCTAAAATTTGATTCTGCAATTGGATTTTGATTTGGAGCAAATTTCAATTGAATTTCAAATTCAAATTTGAATTTGGAGGAAATTCAATTGTGTCACTGATTTGAATAGCAATTGAGTTCCAAAAATTGTGAAACTATGAGGATAAGTCAAGCAAGTTATGCTGACCATGAGTGTGTGTCCAAATCTTGATGTTCAATCTAGTTGAACATAATTCAAAATTTGAATTCAAAACAGGGTTTGAATTTGCTAAGCGTCTCAATTAAAATAGCAAACTGAGTTCAAAATTTATAAATCTTTGCAGGAAGTCTATTTGGAATATTAGAAAACCATAGAAAAATTTATGGCCTCTGAATTGAATAATTTTGACAGGGCCAAATATACAGTAGTATATATTCAATTTATATTAATTTGAATATCTATTTGGTACTGCATATTAAATTGGCCAAGCAACCTTTCTTCAAATAATTCCCAACTTTGAAGAGAGGTCAAAAGAAATAAATCTATGTTTATTGGTGAAGTTCATTCCTCCTGTTAATAAATTTAAACATGAGTAGACGAAAAGATTTGATGAGATCAAGTTTATAAGCATGGCTATAAATGGTCTCCATTAGGGTTAACAACCAATTTACAACTGAACCTCATATGATGGAAAATGTGGGATTTTACATGGATGTGGATTTCTCCAGCTCCCACATCTATGCGAGCTTTTGTAGTGCTTAGGAATGGACGCCCAAGAATGAGTGGTGTATCTTTCTCGGTGTCCATGTCTAGCACCACAAAATCCACGGGTATGAAGCAGTTCCGGATCTTCACCGGGACGTCTTCAACAATACCTGTTGGATAACGGACTAAAGAGTCAGCCAGTTGTAGCTGCATTGGTGTTAGAGTCAGTTTTGTGAAGTTCAGCTGGTCGAACACAACCTTGGGCATCACACTAACACTTGCTCCCAAATCACAAAGTGCCTTGTCAAAGTGGTGAGCCCCAATTGAGCATGAAATGGTAGGACATCCGGGGTCCCTTTGCCAGTTGCTCTCTCGTACGGAAATCATGTTGACATTTTTCCGTCGAGGGTTCTAGCTGGCCTGGCATCTTGCCATTCTCCATCGGAGGATAGCAGCTACCAGCTGAGCCAGCTGAGTCTCGAGCATCTTGTTGAAGCTCAGTTGATTCTTGAAGGCTGAGGATAGTCCTTCCATCTTTGCATTGATATTCTCTATGGTCTTGTCATTAGCTGACAGCTTCTTGGATAGGGCATCGTTAATCTTGAGCTGGCTAATGGCAAGTTCTCTCAAGTTAGGCTGATTTCCAGGGTTGCCATTGTTGTTGTACCCTCCTTGAAAGAATGGGCGTTGTTGACCCCGCCCTTGACCTCCTGGACGATAGCCATTGTTGTTGTTGAAATTTCCGTTATTGGTGAGGTATAGGGCATCCTCATGAGTTTCTGGGCAATCATTGCCCATATGACCCGTGTCGCCACAGACTTCACACGTGATGTGAGAGTCTAGGGCATAGGCATTGCCAGACACTTCACCACTGGCTTGTCCATCAATTTTCTTCATTAGGAGGTCCAATTTTGCAGCGATCATGTCCACCTCCTTCAAGGTGTCCATTCCTCGCTGTCGGGTATGGAGATGCTCATCGTTCCATCCCATGTTGGACACCATATTCTCAATAAGATCTTTAGCTTTTGGCACCGTCAATGAGAAGAAGGATCCTCCAGCAGCAGCATCCAAATGGTCACGAGCTGATGGGATCAGCTCATTATAGAAATTTTAAATAAGGAGCCAGTCATCCATCATATGGTGGAGACAGGCTAGGATGTACTCCTGAAGCCTTTCCCATGCCTCGGGAATAGATTCCTTGGGCTCTTGCTGAAAGCAGGAAATCCTTCCACATAGGGCATTGGTTTTGCCCAACGGGATGAATTTGGCGAGGAATGTCGTAGAACACTTCTCCCAAGTGTCTACAACACTTTAGTTCGCATAGAACCACTGTTTCACTCTCCCAAGGAGAGAGAATGGGAACAGTCTCAAACGGACCGCATACGGAGACACGTCCTTGATCTTAAAAGTGCTGCAGATCTCGAGGAATTGTTGCAGGTGAGCACTTGAATCCTCGTTAGCCTTCCCACAGAATGGGTTGTCTTGCACCATAGTGATAAGGCCAGTTTTGATCTCAAAGTTCACATCCCCCGTGTTAACTGTGGGCCCAATAGGCACATTGTTATCAGAGGGAGCTGAGAACTCACGAAGGGTCTTCTGAGCCATTGGCGTTTGGATTGTTGGTGCAGAAATGCTAGCTTACCTTGCCGCTCAAATCTTCTGAGGAGTAACGACACGGGGTCGGTCTCTCAAAAGAGATTCAGGATCTTCAACAAAGTTTTCCGGCAGGCGGAAACCAGACATACACTACCCTTTTTTCACATTAAAAATGCGAAAACAAAGAATGATTATCCTACTAAAATCCTACCCAGGGTTCTATCCTATTCACTCAGTCATGTTATATATCTATTTGCCTTCCCCTGCAATGGCGCCAGAAATGCTTGTTGACGGCTCCTAAGATATACTAACAAATTATCCCCGGCAACGGCGCCAGAAATGCTTGTTGGTATTTCTTATGCACCATTAACTAAACATCTCCAACTGATGTGTCAGAAATTCTTGTTAATGGTTCTATTGGATCACAGAGTGAATTCCGCAAGCACACAGAGATATCATTGTAGCATTTCCCCTTAAGAGTATTCCCATGGGTGTCATTTATTTGATCAGGAAGGCAGGGAAGAGATATAACAATCATCAAGTGGAAAGGGTAGAAAGGTCTAGGTAAGAATCTAGTAAGGATGGATAAAATAATAATGGAGGTAGTGCGATACACACAAAAGCTTTCAAGTCTGAGGGGGATAAGAGGATCCTAGAGGTTAGTTAAGGTTGAGAGTTATGGAGGTACTCCTACTATGCTCTATTGTACATATACATAGTCTAAACTAATTATCCATAAGCTAGATCAATAGTGAATACTTATTCTATGTGGTTCAACACATCGGGCACGGGCTTACCCCTAGCAATACTAGGGCGACTCCCGCCAAGAGCCTGTGGCACGGGCTTATAGATAGGATTGTCACCACCTACTGCCTACCTCTTCAATCCGTGGGTCTATGAGACATCCAATGCTACTTAGCTATCCTAGCACCATGCTAGAATATTAAGTAATTACCTTAAGAGCCTAGGCACAATCCATCCTAAGGCAATAAATTGAATCATCATTGAACCAATGTTGATACACATCATAATTATCCATACCTACCTAGTTATGTTATAATTAACTAGACTATAGTGGGGGTCTATAGGTTATATGATAATGAGATATTTTCATGATGAAACAGTCATAGAAGTTATACCTTCCACATACATGGACTCCACAATCAAACAAGAAACGCTTTGCCCAAGTATATGTATAAGTAGAGACTAAAGATACTATCTTTATTATGCATAAAGTCACAAATACAAGAAAGAATACATGAGCCATACCTTTCCCAATGTAGGATTGGGAAGAGAGAGACTCCTTACTCCTTTTCCAATTTGTACTTGGGACTAGAGACTCTCCTCTATACAACCTAACTCCTCTAAGACTATGGATGATAGTGTATACAATAGAGATGAAGCTCAAGTGGTGTGTGTTGAAGTGAGGGGTAGGGGGTCCTTTTTATACTAGTGTTGAGGTCGGTTCCCGCCACCAAAACTGCGTGAATCAGTCACCGTTGACTCCAGGAAGCCGAGAGGAGCCAACACGTGGAGGCTGACCGAGTTTGGTGCAGAGACCAGGTCGGCCGACCCCCTGGTTCGGCCGACCTGGTCATTGCACCAATTCTCGTGTGCTTTCTCCAGGTGGGTCCCATTGATGTATATGGGTGATACACCGTTGGATCTCCTCGGATACTTTTGTTTGTGGGCCATTTGATCCATGGGATGCCACATGTCATCGCCTGATTGGCTGGGATGATATTTTATAGGATTGGTCCCTTCACATTTCCTCATTTACTGCACAAAATGATGCATACACATATTTCTCCAAGTCCAAGTGGAATTGGGTTAGATAGAAAGGTGATGTGTGCAAGAAATGACAAATCCTTCACATAATTGAGTAAATTGACGGATGAAATTGGTATATAACAGCCGTCAACATGGAGCTGACGAGGAAGGTCCCTCTGCTGGATCTCCAATCATCAGATCTGCGGGTGGAGGACCTACCACTGTCTCTTGTGGGTGTTCCAGCTTTACATGAGCAGCTCCGGAGTAATCACCTCCAAAGCTGACATTGGAGCTTCGCTCGGAGCCCCCACCACCTCTGGCTTAGGGGTTGGTACTTCAACCATCTCCGGCTCTGGGGCCGGAGCTTCAACTACCTCCGGCTCGGGTGCCGGAGCTTCAACTTCATCTGGCGCAGGTGCCGGAGCTTCAACTATTTCCGGCTCTGCAGTCAAAACTTCAGTTACCTCTGACTCGCGTGCCGGAGCTTCTGCTGTCCCTGGCTCCGAAGTAGGAACTTTAGCCGTCGGCTCTGAGACCGATGACGCTTCATCACGTACATTTTCCCCGTGGTCTGATGCTACCACGAGAGCTTTAGGTGTATCTCTGGATCCAGATCCACGACAACTGGCGCCGAAGCTACCGTGTCATCAGCCACCACTTGGGGAGGCACTGGGATCCAGGCAGGAGCCTCTGTCTGCACAACCTCAGTTGTTGCAACAGGCGCCGAAGCTTCGACTTTCTTCTTCGACATCGTGGAAGGAAAGATAAAAAAATTCAGAAAGGAAAATAATGGTAACAACAACTCAAGGTGAGAAGACAATGCTTACCTTGGGAAGCTTCCGCCCCAGTCGCTGCAGAACTTCTTCTTCTAAGGTCCGGAGTCAGAGCCCACCGGACATGGTGAGGCAGAAACCTCGGACCTTGATTGGGAACTTGTCGTAGTAGCTGGAGTCACCTCAGTCGGGACCTCCCTCAGCTGGGAAGGACCTTCGGACCTAGAGCCCGAAGCTGGCACTGGGGTCGAGGTCGATTTCCCGGAGCTAGTGGCCCTTGCGGAGGCTGGCTCCGAAGAGGGCTTGGCCGCCGAAGCTCTGCTTGGCCGGGGAGAAGAGGTTGCTTGAGATGGAGCCAACTTGAGAGAGCTCCCATCAGCATGTATCAACTTCCTCTTTCGAGTGGAAGATTTGGCCGACTCTTTGCCCTTGCCGTTGCCCTTGCCAATGTCATCAACTTTCTGGCTTGGAGCAGTCGGAGCCACCCTCTCCAAAGCTCCGGGAATCGCAACATCGGAGGTCCTACGCCTCTCCACCAGGCCAAGGTCGTCAAGCTCCGACACCCCCTTCGGAGCTCCCTCCTAATCTCCGGAACCGTGTTTAGAGAGAGGAATTCCGCCGTCGGGTTCAATGCATCATGGGTGATGGCTCCGTGTTGAAACTTTTGGAGATGGAGCTTCAAAGCTTCATCGTCTAAGTTGGTGTGAAAACCGTCTTCTATCCGGTTATGGTCCATCTCACTGTTGAAGGCCCATGCGGGCCACTCCCTAGTCTTTAGCGGAGCCCACCTGTTCACCAGGAAGTTACAGAAGACCATCTGAGGGGTACTCCACCCCCGACATGTTGTTGGATCCTTGTGAGGATGGGCTTGTATGCTTCGGACAACTCCAAAACTGCATCGGTGTCAACATTGGGGAGGCTCTTGGGCAACTCCAACCTGTCGTGCTCCTCCACAGCGAAGACCATCCAGTCCCTCTTCCAGCTATCCCACATCCCAGAGGGGAAAGTTTTCAAGTACTTTAAAGGACAGTTGTTGTGGTTCACGAAGTAATAGAAGCCAATCAACTCTGTTCCCTTCTCAGAAGTGTGGACCGTGAAGAAGGTCCGGAAGAGTTCGATGCACGGCGGAACACCCACCCACATCTCGTAGAAGTGGACAAAGGTTGCCACTACCAAGAAGGAGTGGGGGTTGAGGTGATGAAGCTGGAGTCCGCAGAAATCCAGCAGCATCAGCAGAAAGCTTGAGAAGGGTGAGTTCAAACCCACCATGGCGTACGCCGAGAAGTAGACGATCTCTCCGGTGCGTGTTGACGGCTGTTATATACCAATTTCAGTCGTCAATATAACTCAATTATGTGAAGGATTGATCATTTCTTGCACACATCACCTTTCTACTTGACCTATTTCCACTTGTACCTGGAGAAATATGTGTATGCAGATATTTATACAGGAACTGAAGAAAAGAATGGGGAGCAATCCTATAAAATATCATCCCAGCCAATCAGGCAATGACACGTGGCACCACAAGGATCAAATGGCCCACAAACAGAAGTATCCGAGGCCATCCAACAGTGTAGCACCAATATCAGTCAATGGGACCCACCTGATAGCCACCTGGAGGAAGTACGGGCCGTTTGGAGCCCTGACCAGGTCGGACGAACCACGGGGTCGGCCGACCTGGTCCTGGCGCCAAATGCGGTCAACTTCCACGTGTTGGCTCCTCTCGGCTCCCTGGAGTCAATGATGACTGATTTGCGTGCTTTTGGTGGCAGGAACTGACCTCAACACTAGTATAAATAGGACCCCATACCCCTCACTTGTACACACACCACTTGGGCATCATTCTATTGTATACACTATCTTCCATAGTCCTTAGAGTAGTTAGGATGTAGAGAGGAGAGCCTCTAGTCCCAAGTCCAAATTGGGAAAGGAGTAGAATGAGTCTCTCTTCCCAATTCCACATTGGCAAAGGTATCTCTCATGTATTCCTTCTTGTATTTATGACTTTGTGCTCAATAAAGATATTATCTTTAGTCTTATTTTATACATATACTTGGACAAAGCGTTTCTTGTTTGATTGTGGAGTCCATGTAAGTGGAAGGTATAATCTTTATGATCGTACTCTCATGATCACATCTTATGGTCATAAACACTATAGACCCCCACTATAGTCTATGTAGTTATGATATGATTATGTTAATATGAATAACTATGCTATGCAATCAACATTGGTTCAAGGATGATTTAGTTCATTGCCTTAGGATGGCTTGTGCTGCAGCTCTTAAGGTATTTTCTTAGTATGCTAGCATGGTGCTAGGATATTTAAGTAGCATTGGATGTCTCATAGACCCACAGACAGAAGAGGTAGGCAGTAGGTGGTGACAGCCCTATCTGTCCATTGTAATCCTCCATGTTCGGCTATGCCACAGGCTCTTGGCGGGAGTCGCCCTAGTATTGCTAGGGGTAAGCCCGTGCCCGATGTGTTGAATAGCATTGCATAGGAATTCATCATTGACATGACCATTAGTATCTATCTTAGGCTATGTATATGTATTAGGAGCATTGTAGGAGCAACTCTCTAACTCTTAATCCAATCTCCCTCTAGGACCCATTACCCTTTAGAATAGATTGCCTAGGTGTGTGTCACACTAACCCTATTATCAACTTACCCCCTGTCCGGATAATTGATTAGTATCCCATAGCTTGACCATAAGAGTAGTATATACTTTACTCCATTGCCTTCCTTTGGGATAAATACGATACCCTTGGGAATACTCATGGGTGAAATGCTACAACGGTATCTTTCGTGCACTTACGGATCTCATCTCTTTACCGGAGATGATCTGTGGTGTTAAGAAATACCAACAAGCATTTCTGGCGCCATTGCCGGTGATGATTTGTTAGTATATCTTAGGAGCCGTCAACAAGCATTTCTGGCGCCGTTGCCCGGGAAGGCAAAGGAAGTGAAGGATAGCTATCACTTGTGATTAAGCTATAGGTACTAATAGTTATTAGACAGGATTACCCTTGTTTGTTCTCTCCTTTGTGTGAAAACAGGGTAGTGTTGGCCAACCCATTGTATGGGATGGCCAACGAGGATGCAAGTGCTAAACTGCAAGATGATTCAAGGCGTACCTAAACAAATGTCCGCTAGGAAACACTATTGCCTTTTGCGGGAGAATTTCAGCTTTCAGTAGGAGCCAAAGTCATCCATACCCAAGCTTGGGGAAGGCTCCAAGAAGTTCTTCTTGGTTTGCCTCCACCATGGGGTGGATAGTTGGCTCTTCATCCAACACTCGTGTCATCACTACAGGAATATCGATCAATTACGTCGGCCAAGGCCGACGTAATTAAGGCCTAAACTGACGTAAGTTACTTAATTACATTGGTTTTTTCTTAATTACATCGGCGGCTGGCCGACGTAGCTGTTTGGACATAATTAAGGTAACTTACGTCAGCGACCGACGTAAGTTATCTTAATTACGTCTGTCTGCAGCAGCTGACGTAAGTCACGTACCGGGATGGGCCGCGGGCTGGGTCGGACCACTTATGTCGGTCATAGCGGGCCGACGTAAGTTAAGGGGTCTAACTTACGTCGGTTGCTCCAAACTGACGTAAGTTAAGTTGTTTAATTTATGTCGGTATGGTCTGACCGACGTAAGTTAAACTGGGCTAACTTACGTCGGCAAGGCTATAGCCGACGTCAGTTAAGTTTTTGATTAAAAAAAACAGAAACTGACTACCTCGCTCGATGGCGAGAACACAGAACTGGTATAACTGTACACAGATATACAGAAAAGTATACAGAATGCAAAACAGTTGCAAATTAAGTTCCAAAACATCAACAACAATAAAACATCCACCGGGCTACACGCTAGCCCCTCCACTGCCTCCAGGATCTTCTCGGCACGTTCTCGAACCCTGCAAAAGAAACATAATCACTAGTAAGCATCAATGTCAACTTAGTGATAATATCAGAGTCCAATAACATCAGTGACAAAAGAAGGAAGCATGCTGTAGTTTCAAATGAAGTAATGTTGCATATACAAATAGCAAACTAGCAGGTATCAGAGTTGGAGACTTTAGGTAACAGGTTTGTTAACTAGAAGCACTGACAACTTATTAACTATATACTAATCATTTCTGCCATGGTCAAAAACTACTAAAGCTTGATTAGATACACTTAACTTCCTCACGCCTATAGGAATCAATATCTGACAAGTCATCAAGATCTACCTCTATGTTCTACCTCCTTATCTCTCTATGTAAAATAATAAAATGGATACAACAATATTAAAGAGAGAGTTTATCACCTGCTCTGGTGTCTGCTGCGGCGGAAGCGTAGGAATCTCGATATCCTGACCGCCGTGTCGAGCAAGAGCCTGCCATTGCAAAATATTAGAAGATATATGTTATTGAAGTGCTGTGAAATTTAACTACGGTACTTTAAATTACTTACTGCCACCGCTGCTTGCATCTAGGCCATCATTAAGGTCGTCCCCTACTGCTCCTCCATTGCCTCCGCCCTCGTCCTCTCCAGCTCTGCCTGGGTTTGCGTCAGCGTCTCCCTCATGGCCTGGAGCTCCAGCTGGGTCTACGAGAGACGACCATAGGTCCCAACGGATGAAGCCTGCGACGATGAAACGCCTCTCAAAGGTCGCGTCGACCTCGTTTCGACAACTCCATCAAAAATGGCAAACCTGCAAAAGAATGGAAACACTAAGTAGAAGAAGATTAACTGAAAAAGAAACAAAACACACGAAGAACTCACCGTCTGTGGGCCTTCCCGCCTCTGCTTGCGTACGCGGCTTGGGGGTCGATCGGCGCGCTTTCCCAATCGTAATCCGCACCGTGTATCTTCACGACCTCCTGCGCGTACTTTGCCTACAAAACAAATAAATATTTTAAGCATGTCAATCATAGTATTAATTATAATGAAATTGATGAATTTCGAAAACTTACCAGTCGGTCGGCTGTGACCTGACTACATTGCCCTGGCTAAGAAGGGTCACTTCCCTTGTGACCTCTCTTCCAAACCTGGGTCGAGGTCGGCTCATGACCCATCTCTTGCTCCTGTACAGCCGTGTTAGTGAGATAAATAATATATTGGGAACACATAAATAAATTGAAAAGGTACTTACCATGCGTTTAGCCAAACACAAGTAGCCGTCGCCGCCATAGTTGTGCTTGCCCTCGGACCCCATGCGGCACTGTCTAGCCTTTGTGGACTTATTGATGAAAGCGTCGCTAGCCCAGTACCGACAGAGAGCTAAGTACGCCTCGATGTTACCCTATAACCAGGAAATACTAACCTGCACATATTTCATTTTTCATCAACGCAGTTAACATACGTAGATATTGTAAATATTTAATAATATTAAAAACATACCTCCACGTACTGCTCCTCTGTCATGTACGAGTCGGAGTCCTTCCTAAATACACCCCTTTGCTGCTTCTGCCCTACTCTTGGGGGTGCCGCTTGTAGTACGCGTTGACGGCCTGAATCCGGGCGTACGACAACGTCGCCGTCGTGAGCTTCCGAGCGTTGTAATGGAACACACGTCTCGCGTGGTCCTCCATGCCCGATTCCTCTACTTGGTACCTCAGCTTTAAGCAAACAAATATTTAAGTGATATGCATTAACAATTCAAACAAGTTGAAAAAATGAAACAGTTAAACTTACCATAAAATCGTGCCACACGGCTCCCTGAACCGTGCCGTGGACCGGGTGAGAGACATGAGCGTAGTCATCCCACGACAGGGTAGGGAAACCGTCAATGACACCGGGTAGTGCAACTTCATGATAGCACCCAGGACACTGCTAACCTGCCTGTGGTGCTTCTCGACCCTCGTGAACGAAAAGTCGTACCAACATCTACAAAATATATTAAACCATTAAGTAAAGGAAAACAACATCTAATATTTAATATACTATATACAGTATTTACCTGTCTCCAATAGGACGGATCGTGGTCCGCTGAGTATTAACCGGAGGAGGAGCCGCAAAGTGGGTCCTCCTCGTCTGTCGCCTCTGCTGCAACGCTGTCGCGTCCTGTGACCCTGAAGGCTCTGCGGAACCACTGGAGTCCAAAGGAAGGCTAGTGGTAGCCGGCTGCACAGGGAGGCTAGCGCTAGCCGGCTCCGAAGGGACGGTAGCGCTAGAGGGCTCCTGCAGTGACCCCCTAGCCTCTGAGTCGGGCTCCTGTAGCGGCCCCCTAGCCTTTGACTCTGACTCTGACTCAGAAGTCTCTGAGTCAGACTGCACAAAAGGAAAAGATTGATAATAAATAAAATATTAACAACTGCAATTTCTATAATAACTTTATTGTAAACTAAAATTTACCTCTGTCCGCTGAAAGCACACGATAGCTGAGTTGGAGCGTGCGCCAGAAAGAGGGAACATCGGCTCGAAGGTAACGAGGTCCCTGAGCAAGGGTCTTGTGGCGGCTCAAACCCTCTCACTGGCTTCCCCTTCCCCTTCCCCTTCCCCTTCCCCTTTGACGACATCCCGTTGCAAGAAATAAATGATTAATATGCAAAGATAATATACAAAATTAATGTTAAATTAGTGAATAAAACGTTATTTCAAAATTCATCAACATCACGATCATGCACCCTACTCCTTAAACCAGCCCATCGATCTTCTTCTTCCGCATATCTTTTTTGTTTGCGCAAATTAGCAGGTTCCACTATGTCATCGATATCTTCAGTTTCAGATTCTGATTCTGTTTCCGCTTTCGTGCCAGCCTCGATATCTTGAGCGTCTTTAACTAAGTCATCAAGTCCTACACTGGGCTCGACCGAGAAGGAGTCTGGCATCTCTTCCTCTTGGTAGACACAATCAACCTCAGCTTCGTCGTGGTAATCATCATCTCCTGGAGCGTATAACCGCTCACGAGGATTCACCTTATGTACCACCCACCAAGCTTTGAATTTATTGCATGGATAAGGTAGATAGTACACTTGCTCTACTTGGTGTTCAAGAACTAATGAATCGAATCCTTTCAACCGTTCCTTGTGTTTTACTTCGACCATGCCAAATTCGTTTACTCGAATTCCACAAATGGAATCAAACCATTCGAGCCAAAGAATACCGCTCAAATTGGCTTGTTTGCGACAAAAGTGAATTCAAGGATTTTTTTTAATAATCCCGTAGTAGTGCGTTTCATGATCTTGCAAATCGATTGCCCTCATGTGACGCCCGGTTCCGAAAATGAACCAAGCTAACGCATATGTGTGCCCAGGATGTTCATCACACATATACGAGTGCAATCACGAAAGGATATACAGAAAATTACCACAGCTCAAATTATTAAATAAGTACTCTTATTACACAATTCATTAAATCCTTGAACACAAGCTCTAATGAATATTAATGACAAGTTCAACTAATGCAGCGGAAATAAACTAATTAAACAACTAAGCTAACTAAGCAACTATGCAGCATAAGCGACAGGGTATGTATATGCGCAGCTCCAATCAACACCACAGGCAAAGCTGACGGTAGACACGGCCTAGAACTCCGCATTATCGCCATTAAAATCCCAGTCTTGACCTGCAACTGTTGGGGTGGGGGATTGCAAGAGTGAGTACATGTCGTACTCAGCAAGTGTGGAAAGTATGACATGCGGCTGATTCAAATGACGACAATAATAATGGTAAAGTGCTGAAAAGTACGGTAAAACATTTGAAAAGCAATATATTATAAGTATGTGAAATAAACCCATCATAACCATAAATAATACCATAATACCAAACTGAATTCCTTACCATCATAAATAATTCCAGATTTCACCATCATCAATAACCATATTCAATACCAGAAATTAATCCATAACCATCCATAACCATAACCATTACCAAATTCCAATTTGCCTCTAATCATGGAAGTTGTCCAGGCGCTCATAACCGGGAGCACGGCTATCATGATAGTTTTAGTTAACACTCTGCAGAGTTTGTACCTCTTTACCCACGTGTTTGTGATTTCATCACCCTTCGGCGACTAAGAACCTCCCTTATGCCCATGACCCGTCAGTCATATTACACACTTCCGTTGGTGTGTGGCCAAGAGATCACAAAATAGCCTTTACAAAGGGATTACTAGCCTATTTAGACCCCACTGAGGTTTCACCGGTGGCGATGTCTCCCGCAGAGCACATCTTCAACCAAGGGCCCCCTCTTGAGCCATTCGGATCCCAGGGTAGTCCCACCAATCACCAACAAACCCAATCCGACTACCCCTTCCCCGAGCATCCACAATGGTCCAAACAGCACTAGCAAAGCCCTAATTAATCAGCTACGCCGCACCCATAACTTGGCCTCGTGGTGGCACTGTAGTCCTGGCTTATTCTCGCATGAACCGGTCCTTAGATCTAAAGCAAGCAAACCACCGTAACATCCAACCCATCCACATACCAGGCTTGCTTAGATCACCCATTACCATACCATATTTAACTAGTTCATGTTAACCATAATCTCATCCATGCATAAATAAATTGAGTGATACAGTTGTTCCCATCCCAGTTGATTAAGCGAAGCAAAAGGGTAAAAACCCTTCCCGACTCTCTACCATAATTTCCAGGTGACAAGGGTGGTTTAACAAGTCTAGTAAACTTCCTACCATAGGATTCCCATCAATTTGACACAAGCATGCAGTTTTGCAAACAAAACATTTATTTTAAAACAGGATCAATATGCTTCAAGGACACTTGCCTTGCTCTTGCTGTTGATTAGGGTCAAAGCCTTCGAACTCTTGAGGTTGTAGATCCTCCGTGGCACTCTCTAGCGCAAATCCGTCTAATCCACACAATAAACATACAAAACAAGAAACACAATCAAAGAGTGCACAAATATTACTCAACATGACATGACATGCATGATTGATGCAATGCAAGGTAGAACTTGTTACTAGATTGCTTTTAATGATCACTAACTAGTTCTAATAGATTTTAACCAGTTTATACAGGTTTGGAGTTGATTAGATCAAATTTTAGAATTAATTCAACACAATTTAACCAGAAAGATCGGACTAGTCCGCTTGGGATCGGACAAGTCCGCACTCTGCGAGATCAGCGGATTAGGGTTTTCTAGATCGACGTGGGTTTGGAGATTAGGGGTTGAATTCTCGTAAGGAAAAGAGAATAGAAGGTATACCAGGTGTTTAGAACTCCAATGAACCAAGAAACTTGGAGGTAACACTTGGATCTTGATGATCTAGGGTTGGTGATGAACTTGGGGATGAATTGGTGGTGAAGGACGAAACTTGGTGGAGATCTTGATCCTCCTTCGTTTCCTCCTCTTCTTCTTCTCGTTTGGGATCTTCTCCTCCCTCCTTGATGGTGGCTCCCCTCGAACTAGGGTTTTGGGTGGGTGGAAAAAGTGGCAAATAGATGTCAAACCAAGGGGTGGGGTTGTTTATATAGGGGTGGAGGCTAGGGTTAGATGGATTTCGAGTTTTGGGATGAGTAGAGGCCGGTTTAGAGTCCCACATGGGCTCTAAAAGAGTTGGGCACGACGTCCCTAGGCCCACTTGACGTGAAATCCAAGAAACAAGTCGTAAAACAAAAGGTCAATCTCGGAGTCACGAAATATCGGACAAGTCCGGACAGGACCGGACTAGTCCGAAGTCGTCCAGAGAGAAAATCGGACAAGTCTGGCCAAAAATCGGACAAGTCTGATCTTAGTCAGAAAGGAAAAACGGACAAGTCCGCTGGAACACTGGACTAGTCCGGAAAAGTCCAGGGACTTAGCAAATTTTCAAGGATTCATGGAATATCGGACTAGTCCGCACAAAATCGGACAAGTCCGAAAGTTTCCAGAGCCAAAATCGGACTAGTCCGCAGCAAAAACGGACAAGTCCGTTTTTAGTCAGAGAGAAATCGGACTAGTCCTCAGTAAAATCGGACTAGTCCGCACTTTCCTGCGTTTTAAGTGCGGTTTTGCTCCAAATCAATTTTAAATGCTCCGAATCAATTTTAAACTCGTTCCTCTTGTTGTGGGCTAATGTTAAACATGTATATGAGTGCATGCAGGGCATGATGCATGAAAATGAGGGTGTTACAAACCTACCCCCCTTAAAATGAATCTCGCCCTCGAGATTCGACGCGGAAGAGAAGAGATGGGGAAATTCCTTCTTGAGATCGTCTTCTAGCTCCCAAGTTGCTTCTTTTTCTGTATGGTGCTTCCATTGGACTTTACACCATCGAATCACCTTGTTCCTTGTGACTCTCTCCTTGGTTCTCATGAGCACTGCAATAAGAATCCCACCAATCTGCAGCTGCTCCAACGAGTTGATGAGAAGCAAATAGCACCTTCTCCCGGTCACTGCATTGGACAATGGCTAGCTTCTTCTCTACGGACTTGAGCCAATCATCAGCGTCCATAGGGTCAGCAGCTTGAGCAAAGGTTGGCGGCCTAGTCCTCATAAACTCTCCCAATCGGTTATGAGGAGGTGGGGGTGGCGGTGGAGGCATGTGGGGCTGATTGTTGATATTGCCAGCCTGCAGCTGTCCCATAGTCTGTATCATGGTCTGCATGAGCTGGTTTTGCATGGCCAATAGCTGCTCGATGTTGATAGCTCCCTGAGCCGGTCCTTGCCCATTGTTGTTCTGAGGCACTCCATTGTTCTCCTCTTCATCATTGCCATCCCTCTGGTTGCGAGTCCTCACCATCTGAAGAAAAGCAGTAGGTAAGAATTAGAAAACGTCCCCAACTATATGCATCAAGGGATATGAAACTAAACAACTGGCTACACTAGCCTAGGTGGACATGGCAATGCTAAAGCATCCCAAAATCCTCTATTACGCACACCAGCAAGCAATATATATAGCAAACAGCACTCCAAGCAAAAATACATCGATTCCTGAGTGCTCCTATGTGCTCTAAAGTGTCCATTCTATCTAGGCTGCATCCTACGGTCAACCTGTGGCTCTGATACCAATCTGTGACGCCCGGTTCCGAAAATGAACCAAGCTAACGCATATGTGTGCCCAGGATGTTCATCACACATATACGAGTGCAATCACGAAAGGATATACAGAAAATTACCACAGCTCAAATTATTAAATAAGTACTCTTATTACACAATTCATTAAATCCTTGAACACAAGCTCTAATGAATATTAATGACAAGTTCAACTAATGCAGCGGAAATAAACTAATTAAACAACTAAGCTAACTAAGCAACTATGCAGCATAAGCGACAGGGTATGTATATGCGCAGCTCCAATCAACACCACAGGCAAAGCTGACGGTAGACACGGCCTAGAACTCCGCATTATCGCCATTAAAATCCCAGTCTTGACCTGCAACTGTTGGGGTGGGGGATTGCAAGAGTGAGTACATGTCGTACTCAGCAAGTGTGGAAAGTATGACATGCGGCTGATTCAAATGACGACAATAATAATGGTAAAGTGCTGAAAAGTACGGTAAAACATTTGAAAAGCAATATATTATAAGTATGTGAAATAAACCCATCATAACCATAAATAATACCATAATACCAAACTGAATTCCTTACCATCATAAATAATTCCAGATTTCACCATCATCAATAACCATATTCAATACCAGAAATTAATCCATAACCATCCATAACCATAACCATTACCAAATTCCAATTTGCCTCTAATCATGGAAGTTGTCCAGGCGCTCATAACCGGGAGCACGGCTATCATGATAGTTTTAGTTAACACTCTGCAGAGTTTGTACCTCTTTACCCACGTGTTTGTGATTTCATCACCCTTCGGCGACTAAGAACCTCCCTTATGCCCATGACCCGTCAGTCATATTACACACTTCCGTTGGTGTGTGGCCAAGAGATCACAAAATAGCCTTTACAAAGGGATTACTAGCCTATTTAGACCCCACTGAGGTTTCACCGGTGGCGATGTCTCCCGCAGAGCACATCTTCAACCAAGGGCCCCCTCTTGAGCCATTCGGATCCCAGGGTAGTCCCACCAATCACCAACAAACCCAATCCGACTACCCCTTCCCCGAGCATCCACAATGGTCCAAACAGCACTAGCAAAGCCCTAATTAATCAGCTACGCCGCACCCATAACTTGGCCTCGTGGTGGCACTGTAGTCCTGGCTTATTCTCGCATGAACCGGTCCTTAGATCTAAAGCAAGCAAACCACCGTAACATCCAACCCATCCACATACCAGGCTTGCTTAGATCACCCATTACCATACCATATTTAACTAGTTCATGTTAACCATAATCTCATCCATGCATAAATAAATTGAGTGATACAGTTGTTCCCATCCCAGTTGATTAAGCGAAGCAAAAGGGTAAAAACCCTTCCCGACTCTCTACCATAATTTCCAGGTGACAAGGGTGGTTTAACAAGTCTAGTAAACTTCCTACCATAGGATTCCCATCAATTTGACACAAGCATGCAGTTTTGCAAACAAAACATTTATTTTAAAACAGGATCAATATGCTTCAAGGACACTTGCCTTGCTCTTGCTGTTGATTAGGGTCAAAGCCTTCGAACTCTTGAGGTTGTAGATCCTCCGTGGCACTCTCTAGCGCAAATCCGTCTAATCCACACAATAAACATACAAAACAAGAAACACAATCAAAGAGTGCACAAATATTACTCAACATGACATGACATGCATGATTGATGCAATGCAAGGTAGAACTTGTTACTAGATTGCTTTTAATGATCACTAACTAGTTCTAATAGATTTTAACCAGTTTATACAGGTTTGGAGTTGATTAGATCAAATTTTAGAATTAATTCAACACAATTTAACCAGAAAGATCGGACTAGTCCGCTTGGGATCGGACAAGTCCGCACTCTGCGAGATCAGCGGATTAGGGTTTTCTAGATCGACGTGGGTTTGGAGATTAGGGGTTGAATTCTCGTAAGGAAAAGAGAATAGAAGGTATACCAGGTGTTTAGAACTCCAATGAACCAAGAAACTTGGAGGTAACACTTGGATCTTGATGATCTAGGGTTGGTGATGAACTTGGGGATGAATTGGTGGTGAAGGACGAAACTTGGTGGAGATCTTGATCCTCCTTCGTTTCCTCCTCTTCTTCTTCTCGTTTGGGATCTTCTCCTCCCTCCTTGATGGTGGCTCCCCTCGAACTAGGGTTTTGGGTGGGTGGAAAAAGTGGCAAATAGATGTCAAACCAAGGGGTGGGGTTGTTTATATAGGGGTGGAGGCTAGGGTTAGATGGATTTCGAGTTTTGGGATGAGTAGAGGCCGGTTTAGAGTCCCACATGGGCTCTAAAAGAGTTGGGCACGACGTCCCTAGGCCCACTTGACGTGAAATCCAAGAAACAAGTCGTAAAACAAAAGGTCAATCTCGGAGTCACGAAATATCGGACAAGTCCGGACAGGACCGGACTAGTCCGAAGTCGTCCAGAGAGAAAATCGGACAAGTCTGGCCAAAAATCGGACAAGTCTGATCTTAGTCAGAAAGGAAAAACGGACAAGTCCGCTGGAACACTGGACTAGTCCGGAAAAGTCCAGGGACTTAGCAAATTTTCAAGGATTCATGGAATATCGGACTAGTCCGCACAAAATCGGACAAGTCCGAAAGTTTCCAGAGCCAAAATCGGACTAGTCCGCAGCAAAAACGGACAAGTCCGTTTTTAGTCAGAGAGAAATCGGACTAGTCCTCAGTAAAATCGGACTAGTCCGCACTTTCCTGCGTTTTAAGTGCGGTTTTGCTCCAAATCAATTTTAAATGCTCCGAATCAATTTTAAACTCGTTCCTCTTGTTGTGGGCTAATGTTAAACATGTATATGAGTGCATGCAGGGCATGATGCATGAAAATGAGGGTGTTACACCTCATCACAACTCTGGTATTACATGTTGCCACGAGAGGACTAAGAGATTCAAATTGAGTTGTACGGAATCGAAAGCCATTGACGTCATATCGACCATAGCTTCTAACATTAACCACTCCACGGGATAGTTGTCACAAATCTTCATGGACATTGGCATCTTTTTGGCACTATCCAAGATATGGTGTTATTAGAAAACGTAAGCATTCTTAAGTTATAAGAAAACGTTGTTAACATTGATTAGTTATCGAGAAAACGTTACATGATCTCGAAACCAGGAGAGAAAATTAGATCCCCCATTTATTCCTTCCCGTTGAATCTGTTCTATTTGCTAGCTCGTGGGTTGATGTCTATGTCTCCAATTTTGCTTGTGGAGCATACTACATGAAAAAGAGAACCTTTTAGAATACATGTGTCGGAAAAGATGGTGAAAAGCATAAGTGTAGGAGAAACACTTACTTGAAATATTCATTCATTTCTTCCATATTAGCGTACATGTAGAAGAATGCAACACGCCTTTCTTTTTCGCTAACATCGTAGGAAGTGTAACTAGCAACAGTAGTGCCTCTTGTTGCAAAAATGGAGAGATCGCTACAAGGAGGTTGCTCGTCCATATTGTACCGCATTACCAAAGTACTAACATTGTGTTCCTCTGCAAAGTAAACACTTGAGAAGTATCCTACTTCCTTAAGAGTACAAGCTTCAACCCTTGCCCTGTTACCAACCATTGGTTTCAGATATCTAAGTGATCTTTCAATATGATACATCCACCTATATTGCACGGGACCGCCCACTTTCGCTTCAAATGGAAGATGAATTAAGAGATGTTGCATTGGATTGAAAAACCCTGGAGAAATTTTTTTTCCATCTTACACAAAAGTACCGGAATCTCCTTTTCCAATTTAGTCATCATCTCTGGCGTGACTTCTTTAGCACAGAGTTGCCTATAGAAGTGGCTAAGCTCGGCTAACACCTTCCACACTGCATCGTCAAAATAGCCTCGAAACATAACAAGCAGAAGTCTTTCCATGATTACGTGATAATCATGACTCTTCAACCCAATGAGCTTTCCCGTTTTCACATTCACGGCTCGTCTCAAACTAGCTGCATAACCATCTGGGAATTTCAACGTTTGCAACCATTCGAGAACTTTTTTTTCTTTAGGTCGAAGATAGAAAGGAGCTCGTGGTTTACCACCATTTTCGGAGAGCTCAAGAGTGTGACGGTTACAAAGCTCGGCAAGATCCTTTTGAGCCTTTAAATTGTCTTTTGTTTTGCCCATCATGTCAATGCATGTGCTTATGATACATTCGGCCATGTTACTCTCTTGATGCATAACATCAATGTTGCGCCTTAGAATCAACGACTTCACATACAGTAACTCCCAAAGTCCACATATGTGAGTCCAATTGTGCTTGTCTCCGTAACCTTCGAAATATCCAGGACAACCTTCATCTAACACCAATTTGTCCAACATATCAGATATTCCTGACCCGTTAAGATGTTTCGGTGGTCCTTTAGTGACAACGGTGTTCTTTCTGAAGACATTCCTCTGTTGTCTAAACAAGTGATTCGGAGGCAGCCAACGTCTATGACAATCGAAGTAAGATATCCTGCCTCCATGGGTAAGTTGAAAGCAATCGATATCCTAGGCACATATCGGACACGTCAACCGACCATGAGTGTTCCATCCAGAAAACATGACGTATGCCAGAAAATCATGAACGGACCACAAATAAGCAGCTTAGAGGTTGAATTTCTGCTTCTTGTAACAGTCGTACGCTTCGACTCCTGTCCACAACATTTTCAACTCTTCGATCAACGGTTTCAACATCATGTTGATACGTGACCCAGGATGATCTGGCCCATGTACAATGAGGCTAAGAAACATAAACTCATTCTTCATGCAAAAAGCCGTTGGAAGATTGTACGGAATGACAAAGATGGGCCAACAAGAGTATGGTGCGCCGTTTGTGCTGAACGGCGTGAACCCATCTGTCGCCATCCCAATGTAAACATTTCTCGCTTCACGAGCGTATTCTGGGTCGAACCGGTCCAGCGCCTACCATGCCTCACCATCGGACGGGTGCGTCATGACTCCATTGTTCTCACGCTCACCTTCTTTGTGCCATCTCAAGTTTCTGGCCGTTTTTTTTTGAAAGGAACAGCCGCTTCAACCTCGGTGTCACAGGTAAGTAACAAAGCTACTTACGTGCGACTTCCGTCGTCGCAGTATTACCATCGTTATTAAAAACTTCGACAAACCTCGGTTGACCACATTTCAAACATTTATTCTCATTGGCATGCTCTTTCCAGAAAAGAATGCAGTTGTCTGGACACACATCAATCTTCTCGTGCTTCATACCGAGATCGGAAAGAATTTTCTTCGAGTTGTACATATCCTTAGGCACTTTGTTGGGTTGTGGAAGGGCATCTTTGAACAAATTGATGAGCATGTTGTAACAATTGTTAGAAAAGAAGAACTTAGACATAATTGCCATAAGTCTAGTCACAAAATTGAGGATTGACATTTTAGTGTGTCCATGTAGTGCCTCTTCTGAATCTTTGAGACGTTTGAAGAACTCTTTAACCTCTGCTGTTTGAGGATCTTCTGTAAGCTCTGGTCGTATAGCTTCCATCATCTCATCCATCATATCAACCTCTGTGGCATCATCATTGTCCGCTTCCACTTCTTGTACAGCTTGAGAAGCTGTCTCGCCGTGGAAGTTCCACAACTCATAATGTGACACATAACCGTTTCGACACAAGTGCATCGTAAGTTCCACTTTGTCCAAAAACGTTCCGTTTCGACATTTTGTACATGGGCACCGCGCCTTATCACTATTTGACAATGAAAAAGCTCATTCCACAAAAGCTTCTGTCTTGGCATACCACTCATCTGAGTGACCACCAGTTCTGCTCTTCCAACTAGTGTACATCCAACTACGATCTTCGCCCATGTTTGACTCTGCAATTAATAGCCGGACAAATTACCGTTAGTTTCTCATTAATTTATGCATGATAGAGGAAATAATGAGAGAGACAGTGAACTGGGTCCATGCCAATTCGAAGCCCGACACGGGCCATGCTCGGGCTTGACCTCAGACCTTGCTCGGCCGCCCTCAGCTCCCTCGCCTCGTATTGAATCTATGAGGATGCGAGGCGAGCCCAACGAGCGACGACTCCTAGACTCTTGTCCAGAGGAGGCGAGGCGAGGACCTCGGCGAGACGACGAAACTATTGGCAAAGAAGCCGTGGAGGAGGCTACGATTACAATGGCCTACACGGCACGATCACACTTATTGCGTGTCGTGCCCATCTGGGTTGGTCACTTAACCCTAACAATTCATCAATGTTTGATTATCATCCATCTCAGGAGTCACAAAATTTTGGCAGCATAACGCCGCATATTTAACACTACACCCCCTATCAAGTGCAGTTCTTAAAGTACAAAGGGGGGCAACTGGTTAGCTCGGAAACCTGTTGCCTTACGGATCTTGCGTGTCAAGGACAAATACTCGCAACATACATTTTGGAGTTTTTATGGACTTATATGTACTCACAAACAGGCCGATGTGAACGTACGGGGGTCCTTGCGGTGAAGAGGTACCTAGCTACAGACTTTTAGGGTTAGTAATGGGCCGCCCGACCCATATACACTTAACCCTAACGATTCACCTCATGTCACCAGTCACGAGTCACGATCGTGACCCACACTGCCTATATACGCTAGGGTTGGGCCCGATGGGCCGTATATACGCTACATATATACCACGGCTCCGCCAGGCTTCGGGTCGGCATGACACGCTCGGCCCACGAACGGGCCCGGCACGGCCAGACAGGGGAAAATGGGATCCGTTGTGCTTGGCTTTGGCTTATGGCCCATCGTGCCAGCCTGGCCCGGCACGGCAAATTTGCGGGCCGCACTGGGCATAATGTTTTCATGCACGAGACCGGCCGGGCTCGGGCTGGGCCGGCCCAGCACATCCCATTGGCCATCTATAGCCACGACAGAACCTAAGTGCCCCAACAGCCGGCCGCCCCCGACGCTGGCCTCGATATAAACCAATTAAGCATAATCTACACTACACTAATTAAGCATAATCTACACTAAGCAAATTAAGCACAATTAAGCAACTTAACCACTTAAGCATAATTAAATAAACATAATCTAAAGTAAGCTAATTAACTCATTAAGCATAATTAAATAAACAATTAAGCAATTTAAGCATAATTTAAACAATTCAATTCAATTAAATTTCAAAATTATACAATTCAAATAAAATCAAATCAAATCAAATTTAAACAATGCAATGCAATTCAATTAAATTCAAATTTCAATAGAGAGGAGGGGGTCTGTGGAGGGGGTGTGGGGTGGGGTGGGGGTGGGGGGGTCTATGGAGGGGAGGGGGGGTCTGTGGAGGGGAGGGGGGGCCGGGGAGGGGAGGGGAGGGGGAGGTGGGCTGGCCATCGGCCAGGGAGGGTAGGGGTAGGGGGGTCGGAGAGGGGAGGTGGAGGGGGACGGGAGGTCGGGGAGGGGAGGGGCAGGGGGCGCTCGACTGTGGAGGGGAGGGGAGGTGGAGGGGGAGGGGGAGGGAGGGCCGGACGGCGGCGGTCGGGGAGGGAGGGCGGGGCGGCGCTAGGGGAGGGGGCGGGGGGGGGGGGGGGTCGGGGAGGGGAGGATACCTGGCGGCAGCGGCGTCGGACGGTGGCGGCACGGCGGGGAGCGGCGGCGTCGGGCGCAGCGGCGTGGAGAAGACAGAAAGCAGCGCGCGGCGGGTAAGGAAGAAAAGAGAAGGGGCGCGCGCGGGGTAGGTTAAAATACGTAACTTACGTCGTCTAAATAATAAACTTACGTCGTCCTAGATAACTTATGTCGGCCATCCTCCCAGCCGACGTAAGTTAAGGCTTATTTACGTCGGCAATCTTATTCACGTCGGCTAGTTGTCCAGACCGATGTAAGTGTACATTTACTGCTGTCGGTCTACTTACTTATGTCGGCAGCCGACGTTAGTTAACTTACGTCGGTTTTATCTAGCCGACGTAAGTTATTTATTTACGTCGGCCAGCCACCATAAATTAAGTGGGCCGACGTAAGTGTCAGCGTTTCCTGTAGTGCATGGGCTGGCTCCACCAATCCATGACACAATTCATGCTGGAGCTAAAGGAGTATTCTCATTCATCATGGATGAGAAGAAAGTCTCCACTTGAGGGGTGGATTGAAGAATGCTCGAGTTCCCATAGCTTGTCATGCACACCACTTCACAAGGTGGATATGCTAGTTATGGAACTACACCTCCCATTGAAGTGTCATGAATATCCAAGTTGTTGGAGATTTGTTTGGATAGTCCAAGTCATGGATATTCACATGATTTGTGAAAGTCCATGTCATCACGGGACGCGTGGGAATTATTTCCCTAAGACCCATGAGGACCTTTTTCAAACAACAACTCCAATGGCTACCATTCACAAGGAGGTCAAGGGTGGAATTGACATCACCCTTGTATTCAAAGAAGCTATGGCTTTCCAAGGGATTTAAGTTCAACTAGCCTACCTTGAAGTATCTTGGCCAAGTAGAAATCAAGACAACATTCACATGAAGATCTTGGCCAAGGACAAAAACTTAAGGAGCATTCAAAGTCCAAGATATCCCACATCACTTGTTGGGATTCCCACACTTCGACCAAACCCATTCAACCTAGAGCAAATGACATTGTGGATGAAGAATTTCTTGTTTGATTGTGGAGTCCACATGTCATCATGCCCAAGGAAGCCTTTGATCCATGATCAAGGTATGGGTTGATTCAATGGAATATCAATATGGTCAGAGTGGCACCCCTAAGAAGGACAAAGCCTCAACATACTCATGAAGGAATACATTCAAGACAGAGAATCCATCGCTACGACAACTTGTCTATATCAATACAACGGGGAGAGGCTAGGGCCACCATGTGGCCCACATGTCCGAATGACAGCCAAATGATTTTGGCATGTCAAAATAGAAGAAATCATCCACATCTTCAACTCCGGGATTGGACAACAAATCATCACGCTGAACAGAACGGAGCTAAGTCCTACTCATCGGACTTCAAAAATTCAGTGACTCATCGACAATAGGTTAATTGGTAGTTATCTCATATTTGTTTTCCAAATTGCATCAACCCTTGCATTTGCATGTTTGAAATTCCGCACTTGCATGTTGGGAAGTAAAATTTCCAACCATCATAAAACTAAAAATTTGAATTAGGGGAGAAATTTAATTGGATATGAACTATGTGCATGACCACTTGAATTTATCTTCCTAGTTCAAACCAAAAAGATTTGCTTTGACCCTCATTGCATTTATAAGTTATTTCAAGCTGGGAAAGACAATTTGAAAATTGGGCTCAATTTGCTTTTGTCTAACGTAACCTGTTTTCGAGTTATTTTGTGTGTTCTTGATTAAAGTGCAGCTAGGTCAAAATTGTGAAGAGGTGGTATGGCAAGAAAGTGGAAGGTTTCATCAAGCTCAAGTCACCATTGGGAGCATTTTAGAACACTTCTCTCCTTCCAACTAATTTTGAGTTTGAGGAAGAGAAATGTTCAAGATGATGACCCAATGGAAGAGCCAGAACCAAATCCAATCTCTACTTGGCATTTGACATCAACCATCAAGCCTACACCGAAAATCAAGGTTGTGAGTTTCTCACACAAAGTCCTTCGTCACCAACTGCTCTTCAAATGAGGTATGAGTTTAGAATTTTTCATTGTTTGGTTTGCCATAGAATTGAATGTATTTGCTTGCATTTTTGAGGAAGGTTGACACTTCCTCATCATTTAATTCTCATGCATCCTCACAAGAGTAAGTGTGGGTATTGACTTTTGGATCTCCAAAAAGAAATCCCACCTTACTTGGAAAATCTAAAACAAGTACCTAGAATCCTTTAAGCATTGTTTTGTAGACTTAGTCATTTTTGTCTAGGTTTAGAAAATAAAACTTTTGGGCATGACTTAATTGGTGAATTGGCATATAGAAACTTAGGCATAGTGACAGCCACAATTTTTAATTAAGCTTCATGCATAGATGGTGTCACTAGATTTCAAACTCCTAGGAATAAGTGATATCCTTGCTCTAAAATTGAATTGCATTTTTTGGAGGAGTCACTAAATTTTAAATTCCTAGTGAAGTTCAAGATGATAAAATTGAGAATCTTGTTTGTCATGGTCTAAATGATAAAATTTGCTCTTGAAAGCTAAGATGGTTAGAAACTTTAAAAGATGTACGGATCCATATAGTATATTTCTATCACATGCATTGCTATGAGTAGGAGCTTTAGAAAATATGCAACATGAATTATCCATAAAGCTCCACCCTTATCAATGAATAACACAATGATCATGGACACACTTGACATTGGAACCAATGCATCTTTGATTTTGTTCTTCCCCGTATGTACAAATGAAAGTTCGGTTATCTAACCCGAACGTTCATTTGTACAAGTATCGAGAGATAACCATCCCTCTCTATTCAAGAGAGGAAGTTTGCAGGAGTAATATTACTACGTAGGCATTCAATAATCTGATTGTTGGGATCCCTAGAGGATCCCATTTCAACATCTCTTGGCCAAGGAGTAAATGAGGATGGTTCCTACCTATCAGAAATTATGCCCGAAGGTCAATCATAACTATACGAGGCTAGAGATTTTGAGAGTGCATCTAGGAATCCCTTGTGAATTTTGGATGATTTATGACAAGTAAATGAGATCCTAACCTCTTTGTTGAGATGAGCACAAGTTTTAACAGTAAAATAAGCAAAGTGCCAAAAAGAAGGGAGAATGAAGAGCAAAGTGGAAATGAGCTCAAGGAAGAAGAATAGTAGATCATTGTGTATGGAGTGTGTTAAGGAAACACACCCCAAGAGCTCAATCACAATTAAACACACACATTGCACAAAGTTATATAGGACCGGACTAGTCCGAATGTCACCGGACTAGTCCGATATCCTCTCTGCACAAAATCGGACAAGTCCAATATCCATCAGACTAGTCCGATATCTCTCTTACTAGAATCGGACTAGTCCTTCCCAGTGCGGACTAGTCCTCAAAACACTTCACAAGTCACACAAAATCGGACAAGTCCGATCACCACTGGACTAGTCTGATATCCATTCTGATCCAAATCAGACAAGTCCAATAATAGCACGGACTAGTCCGAAAAACCATCTGACCTAAATAGGACAAGTCCTCCAAGTGCGGACTTGTCACCCAATTCACTTTGGGTTTCACTGCACGAACAAGTCCGATGTCCATCGGACTAGTCCGAATATTTCCAGAAGCGAAATCAGACAAGTCCGCTCCTAGCCGGACTAGTCCGATATTTCGGGACACTTAGGGTTTGCTACACACAGCACACCGGACTAGTCCGGTGTCCACCACGGACTAGTCCGATCTTTCTAAATCCTAACGGTCACTTTTAGAAACCCCATATAAATAGAGGTGCACGGCCCAACTTTAAACTCACTCGAACCCTAGCACCGTCACACCTCCCAAGAGCCTCCAAAACACATCTCTCCACGAAATTAAGTGCAACAAATTTCAATCGTTTGAGGAAACACTCTAGATCATTGGAGAGACACGTTCAACACTCATTGAGCTATTGGTTTGATTCTCTAACACACTCCTGTGATTTCATTGTAATCGTTTGAGTGTGTTCTTGGTGGTATTTCGTGTTGTAATCTAAGGGAGCCCTCAACGTGTGAGAAGGCCCCTTTGAATTCGGTTACTCACCCCTTTGTGATAAGTGGAAGAGGATTGTCCTTCGTGGCGATCCGACGAGGATAGGGTTGGAGAAGACCCGGTCCTTTTGTGGACTCCTCAACATGGACGTAGGTTGCCTTTGTGGGAGCCGAACCACGGGATAAATCCTTATGTCTTTCTTGGTGTTCATCGTTCTTATTCATCACAACACTTTAGGGTTTCAACCATTATTGCATATTTTATGTTGAATCATTAATTACAAGATTGAATTGTGATATACCCTAGTCCATAATCTTTCAACACTTCATTTGACTGTATATTTCCACTGCATACGTCGAAGAATTAAATTAATTGACCAAACCTACTCAACCTAGTCGGTACACACCGGACTAGTCTGCACTTTACTAGACTAGTCCGATATCTCTGGTTTTGAACTGGTTGTTAAGTGTTCCAGGTTCCGACAAATTTCAAAAAGGCCTATTCACCCCCCCTCTAGGACACATTCAATTTGTATCAGAGTCGGTTCTTCAAGAAAGAGACTAATCACAAGAAGAAGATCATGTCGGACATGAAGAACATCCACAAGAGCAACAACTAAGAAGAGGTTGATGATGACAAGAACCTAAAGTTGGAGAAGCTCCTCGAAGCCATTCAAGACTTCGAGGACGACGATGAGGATACACTAGAACTAAAGAAGCTCCTAAGAAAGAAGATACTTTCCAAAGGGAAAGTGAAGATTGAAGAAAAGAAGAAGGGGAGTAGTCACATCGACTACTCCCGATATCCTTTTAACTATGATCATCTCAATTCCAATAATAATCATTATTTGTATATCCCACATGGAAAAGCCCACATTTCGATGGAAGTGATTACTCAATGTGGAGGCAAAATATGAAAATGCATCTAATTTCCCTCAATCTGAGTTTATGACATATTGTGTGCACAGAGATAGATATCCCAGACGACGACGAAGAGCTCACACCAAGCCAAGAGTAGGCAATTCACCAAAATGCTCAAGCCGCGGCCATAATTACCTCTTCGCTCAGTCGGGACGAGTTCACCAAGGTGGATGGACTCGAGGTTGCTAAGGAGATATGGTACACACTACAAACTGCACATGAAGGTGACCGACATGTGCGTGAAGCAAAGATCGAAATGATTGAAGGAGAATTAGGAAGATTCACAATTGAAGAAGACGAGTCACCCCAAGACATGTACAACCGATTAAAGACACTCGTCAACAAGGTCAGATCATACGGAAGTAAGAAGTGGAATGACCACGAGGTGCTAAAGCTCATCCTTAGAGCTTTCATGCCTCGCAACATCACCCTATGCTCCATGATCAGAGAAAGCCCCGGATACAAAAGGATGACTCCGGGTGAATTGCTTGGAAAGATCATCAACTTCAAGATGATGGAAAAACAAGCAAAGCATGTCAAGGAGATTGCTGACCTCACCTTGGCAAAGAAGAAAGGGGTTGCTTTGATGTCCACCCTCAAGCCCCTATAAAGAAGCTCGAGAAGCTCAGCTAGAAGAAGAAAGTGATGATGAGAGCAGTGAATTAGATGAAGAAGACATGATATTTTTCATGAAGAAATTCAAGAGAATAATGAAAAAGAGACAAGGTGCTAAATCAAGCGAAGGAAAGTACAAGGAAAGAACAAATCCAAAGTTGAGGCGGGCATGCTATAATTGTGGTGAGTATAGCCACTTTATAGTTGATTGCCCATATGAAGAGAAGAAGAAAAAGACCAAAGAAGCCAAGCCTCAACCCAAAAAATTCTTCAAGAAGAAGAAACAAGCCGAACAAGCCTACATAGGGAAAGAGTGGGACTCAAATGATGAGTCCTCGTCATCCGAAGAAGAAGATATGGCTAGCATAGCCATCGAGAAGACATCCAAGAAGTCTACTCTCTTCCCTAAACTTGGCACATGGAGGGGAGATGGCACTTGCCTTATGGCAAAGGAAGGTAAACGCAAGGTAACCATTAAACCCCCTTCCGTGCATTCCTATTCTAGTGATGATGAAATCAATAGTGATAATGAGAATATACTTGTTGGACTACATAGGAAAACTGCCATAAAAATGAAATTTTTACTTGATCAACTTGTTGAGAAGGAGAGGTTGATACATCGTCAAGAGGACATGATCATCTCCGAAAAGGAGGAATATGTCGAACTTGACAAGCTTCTATAACTTGGAAAGGAACGAAGCAAATCACTAGAGCTTGAGTTAGCTTCAAGCAAGGAAACTTGCTTGGAGTTAACCGACTCAAATGCTATAATCAAGGACCAACTTGCTCACCTGATCAAGGTTAACAAGATCCTTGAAGTGCAAGTTGAGTCACTCAAGTAAGGTGAACCTTCATCCTCTTCAAGTTCACCTTCTCAACTCACTAAAACTGAGGTTGCTTCTACTTGTACATGCAATAAAATTGACATTAGTTTGAAAGACAAGCCAACTTCTACAAACGATCAGCATCCTACCCAAAGTGGCATATTTGACAAGGAGAAGATCAAATATGCATACAGTGCATACTTGGTCCAAAGACCTCCAAATGTCAAATATGGAATTGGTTATTCTTTTGGTGAAAAGCAACATGCTAAAAGCCATAAGGATAACAAGGATAGGATTGCCTTTGTAAAGGGAAGACCCTCTCAAACTGAAAAAGTTCGGACTGGTCCGGTCGGGGTCCGGACAAGTCTGGTCCGCTGAACAAGTCCGGCCTCCCAGACTAGTCCTGTACACAAACAACAACAGTTATTGTTTAGAACCTTCGATGCCTCATATGTCTTAATGAAAAATAATTTTGGCAAAGTTTATGCTTATTATGTTGGGCCACACCATGAGAACACCAAGTCTCATGTGTCGGTGCCCAAATGTCTTGTAACTAACCTCCAAGGACCCAAGCAAGCTTGAGTACCTAAAACCAAAGTATAATCTGTTTTTGCAGGCCTATTCCTCCGGTGGATCTAAATGGGTGCTAGACAGTGGCTGCACCAACCATATGACCGGAGAAAGAAGAATGTTCGTTGAATATCAGGAAAATGGGGATCCAAACGAGGGCATCTACTTTGGAGATAATAGTCAAGGAAAGGTGCTCAGTACCGGTAAAATTGCAATATCTTCTAAACACACACTTTCTCATATTTTACATGTTGAATCCTTAGATTATAACCTGCTGTCCATATCTCAATTATGTGACAAAGGTCATAATTGCTTGTTCACTAATGAGGGTGTGACCGTTTCTACGAGGAGTGATGGTTCCATTCCATTCAAGGGTATGTTAAAGGGAAAGCTCTATCTTGTTGACTTCAACAAGGATAAAGCTGAACTTGACACATGCTTGATTACAAAAACCAACATGGGTTGGCTGTGGCATAGACGGCTAGCGCATGTTGGTGTGAGGAACCTTCAAAAACTCCTCAAGGGCGATCACATCCGAGGTTTAAAGGATGTTGTGTTTGAGAAAGACAGGCCTTGTAGCGCGTGCCAAGCTGGGAAGCAAGTTGGAGCACCTCACCCCGCCAAGAACATCATGACTACAACAAGACCGCTCGAGCTACTTCACATGGACTTATTTGGTCCAATTGCTTACAAAAGCATCGCCGGTAACAAATATGGTTTAGTAGTTGTTGATGATTTTTCTCGCTTCACTTGGGTTTTCTTTTTGCATGATAAGTCAGAAACACAAGGAATACTCAAGAAGTTCTTCAAGCGAGCTCAAAACGAATTCTCATTGACAATCAAGAACATTCGAAGCGACAACGGCACGGAGTTCAAGAACACACAAGTGGAGGAGTACCTCGATAGAGAAGGCATAAAGCATGAGTTTTCAGCTCCGTACTCCCCACAACAAAACGGAGTTGCTGAAAGAAAGAACCAAACTCTCATAGAGATGGCAAGAACAATGCTCGATGAGTACAAGACCTCAGATCGATTTTGGGCGGAAGCGATTAACACCGCTTGCCATGCCGTAGATCGACTTTATCTTCATCAACTACTCAAGAAGACATACTATGAGCTACTCACCGGTAACAAACCCAATATTTCATATTTTAGAGTTTTCGGTTCTCCATGCTACATTTTAAACAAGAAGCCTAGGACTTCAAAGTTTGCTTCGAAGTACAATGAAGGTTTCTTGCTTGGTTATGATTCGAACACTTATGCCTATCGTGTTTTCAACAAGACCTTCGGACTTGTTGAAGTAGCATGGACGTAGTGTTCGATGAGACTAACGGCTCCCAAAAGGAGCAAGTTGATCCATGTGTACCAGGTAAAGAAGAAGCTCCTTGTCAAGCATTGAAAAGAATGGCCTTAGGTGAAGTTCGACCACAAGAGTCACCTCTACACGTGTATGAGGAAGATGAACCACAAGAGGAGGTCAATGATCAAGGGGGAGCTTCCACACAAGATAAACCACAAGAATAAGAAGATGATCAACGAATCAACGAGGACAACCATTTAGGGGGAGAAGAAGATGATCATGAAGATACAACGCCTCAAGTGCCACACCCAAGAGTACACCAATGCGTCCAAAGGGATCACCCAATCAACAATATCATCAGTGACATCCAAAAGGGAGTGACCACTAGATCTCGCATAGCTAACTTTTGTGAGCACTATTCATTCATATCCCTTTTGGCACCACGCAGGGTTGAGGATGCATTGAATGATCTGTACTGGGTGGTGGCAATGCAAGAAGAATTGAACAACTTCAAGCGGAACGAGGTGTGGGAACTTGTGGCAAGACCCAATGCGAACATAGTCATCACCAAGTGGGTCTACCGCAACAAACAAGATGCACACAGGGTGGTGACAAGGAACAAAGCACGACTTGTGGCCAAAGGGTATTCACAAGTCGAAGGTTTGGATTTCGATGAGACATTTGCTCCCATAGCTAGACTTGAATCCATTAGAATATTACTTTCATATGCTACTCACCATGATTTCAAGCTGTATCAAATGGATGTGAAAAGTGCCTTCCTCAACGGAACAATCAAGGAGGAGGTGTATGTGAAGCAACCCCCCAGTTTAGAAGACGAAGAGTTCCCCGACCACGTATTTAAATTGCGTAAGGCTCTCTACGGCCTCAAACAAGCTCCTAGAGCTTGGTATGAGTGTCTTAGAGATTTCTTAATTGAAAATGGCTTTAAGATTGGCAAAGTAGATTATACACTATTTACAAAGAATTTCGACAATGATCTCTTTATTTGTGAAATTTACGTTGATGATACAATCTTTGGATCAACTATTCAATCTTTTTGTGAGGAATTTAGTAAGATCATGACAGATAGGTTTGAAATGTCAATGATGGGAGAACTAAAGTACTTCCTGGGATTCCAAGTGCGGCAACAAAAGGAAGGGACGTTCATAAGCTAAACCAAGTACACGCAAGACATACTCAAAAAGTTTGGTATGGACAAGGCGAAGCCTATAAAGACTCCCATGACAACAAATGGCCACTTGGATCTCAATGAAGATGTACCTAGCGTCGACCAAAAAGTATATCGCTCCATGATTGGATCTCTACTCTATTTATGTGCATCTAGGCCAGACATTATGTTGAGTGTGTGTTTGTGTGCAAGATTTCAAGCCAATCCTAAGGAGTGTCATTTGACAGCCGTAAAAAGGATCTTGAGATATTTAGTTCATACACCCAACCTTGGTCTTTGGTATCCAAAAGGCTCAAAATTCAATCTCATTGGTTACTCCAATGCAGATTATGCCGGATGCAAGGTAGATAGAAAGAGTACCTCCGGTACATGCCAATTCCTAGGGAGATCTTTAGTTTCTTGGTCCTCCAAGAAACAAAATTCTATTGCCTTATCCACAGCCGAAGCGGAGTATGTTGCAGCCAGGAGGTGTTGTGCACAACTCCTTTGGATGCGACAAACTCTAAGGGATTACGGTTATAATATGAACCGTATTCCACTCCTTTGTGACAATGAGAGTGCCATTAAAATTGCCCAAAACCCAGTTGAACACTCTAGAACCAAATACATAGACATAAGGCATCACTTCTTTAGAGACCACTCCATGAAAGGAGATATAGCCATTTCCCATGTCAACACCCCAAAGCAATTGGCCGACATATTCACCAAGCCACTTGATGGTAAGAGCTTTTGTGAACTTCGAAATGAACTAAATATCCTTGATGCTCGGAGTGTGGCTTGAAATGTTGCATACCTGTATCAATTCTTCAAAATATGTTGATAGGATTGTGAAAAGCATCTCTCTCAATTTTCTTCTGAAAACTATGTTAATTATTAGATCTTGGTGAATTATGATCATTGCTTGATTGTTGTATGCTTACTGATCATATTCATCAGGATTATTTGATTTGATTTGCCTCCCTATTTTATAAATATGTAACTTCAAATATATATGAATGGGCTAAGCAATTCTTGCCTGGTGACCACACACTAGTCCGCCAATGCAGTCTAGTCTGCAGAGTGCCGATTAGGCCGGACTAGTCCGGTAGCTAACGGACTAGTCCGATATAGCCTCTGGAAAAGTTCGGAGTAGTCCGGTCATCTCCGAACTTGTCCGATTTTTGTGTCCCTAACCCTAGCCGCTGGCAAAACCCTAATCCCTGCATCTCACTCTTGCCTCACGGGTTCTCTCTCTCACACTCGAGCTCCCAAGGCGATTCCTTGATTTCTCCATTGGAACTTCGCAAGTTTGGGTGGAATTTGATTGTCATCGCATCGGGATTGAAGTTCTTGGACAAGTCCGGCCTTCAACACCCTCATCTCCATGTTCCAATCGATTTCTTCGGTAATTTTCACCCTAACCCTAGAAATCCCAAATTTCTTCATTGTTGATCAAATAGCCTAGCATATTACACTATATACATGCCTCCTTGATGTATTACAGTTATGCTAAGCTAGTTCTGCATTAGAAATCAACATTTGTCCAGTCGCTTAGGTTTTTGAGGATGAATACCGGACTAGTCCGGTCCATGCACGGACAAGTACAGTCCCCCGGACGAGTTCGTGCCTGTACACCGGACAAGTCCGATTTTTCTGAACTCAAAACCTAACTTTTCAATTCCTCAATGCAATTCCTAGCTATCCATTTCACACCTATGCCTTGTATCATTCATTCTCATTCATGCTACTCATTCTCAGGTCATGTCAAGCTCGAACAATGAAGTTTCTGACTTTGAGGCCGAAATGGACCACGAGGTGGCACCTCGGACCTCGACGGGTCTTGGAAAGAAGCGCCAAGAGAGACCTTCCGAGTCAGCTTCGTCTCCTCCACAGGCTCGGAGGAAAGTGCTAGCGAAGAAGCCGACCTCCAAGGTGCCAGCTTCTAGGGCTACCACCGTTGGTGGCCCTAGCTCGGCAAGTGCCCGCCTTGCCAAAGGCAAGGGCAAAGGGATAGCAACGGGTCCTGTTGGCCCGTTGAAGCTGCATGCTCCGAGGGAAGGGGTCTGGGACCCCACTAAAGAGAAGTTCAACGGGAAAGGCAGTGATTCGGCAGCAAAGTTCAGAAGCATTGATTGGTATGGCCGACCAAAGCAAGGTGCCGATGGAAGATTTTGGTGCAACTTCCATGCATATTTCTACAAATCTGTGTATCTCCCAATGAAGACACCGGTTGTGCGCAGTCAATGGATATATTGGGCACACTTTGAGAAGAAGGGTTGCTCCCCGTTCACTGAAGTGGTGGAAGCTATTGAGAGGCATGGCATGAAGGATCTCTTTGCCTTCAGGAACAACTGGAATGATGAGGTCATAGCACAATTCTTTGCAACATGCCATTTCTCAAGTGAATATGAGGAAAGTTTTACTTGGATGACTCATGGATCCAAGTACAGTATCACTCGAGAAGATTTTGCGAGTCTGCTTCACCTTGACACCTCAATATCTGACTGCTTGATCATCCACAACATAGGTGTCATTGAGAACGATAGCATGAAGTTCCTATATGAGCCAAACTCTAAGTTCAACCCTCCATCCACGAAGAACATGAAGCCATTCTTTGTGGTGCTCAATAGAGTCTTGAGGAAGACCATCGCTCCCAAGGATGGAGATGCCGGGAGTGTGCAGGGTTATCTCCGGACATTGATGAGAGTGATAAGCAAGGACCGCTAGTTTGATGTGGCGGACTACATATGGAATGACATGGTCAACATATCTTGCACACCCAACAGGTCTTGTGGGTATGCCCCATATCTGATGTTTGCGATCGAGAAGGACACCAAGATTGAATTTGTCAAGGATGTGGAGCATCTACCCTTGAGGCCTCAGATGCCTCAGAAGCCAAGTGTCCAGGCTGCTCCCTCGCCGGCCTCCAGTCCCGAGGCACCGACAAGAAGGACTGAAGATGTAAGAGCTGCCCCTGCCAATAGGGCAGCCCCTCAAAGGGGATCAGCCAGTGGGATCTTCAAATACCTAGCTGCCATCTCCGCTTCCTGCAAAAAGGCCGAAGTGAAGGCCCATAAGCTCAACAAGAGAAGAAAGGAAGATATGAAGTATGTGAAGGAAAATGTGAAGAAAGTGTGCCAGAAACTGGAGATCGAACTCATTGGGTCTCCAGTAATCTCTGAAGATTCAGACTCAGACTTCACCGAGCTCGGGCCCTTGACCCCCTCCGAGCTTGCCTACTTTTGCATTGGGGGCTCGAGTGGCTCCGCACCTCCTCCTCCTCCTCCTCCTCATCCGGCTAAAGATTAAGATGACGAAGACGACGATGAGAGGACTGACAGTGAAGAGTGAAGACCTTAGGACCCTCCTCTCCTTCTTTTTGGTGTCTTGATGCCAAAGGGGGAGAGATTGAGGGGGAGTCTTAGCCTTAGCTTTAGGATGCGAGGAGAGAGCTCTCTTTGATGCTTGTTGACTATTTTGCGGGTTGTAAAGCTTTAAATATGTTCTTAAGTTAATTATGATTCTATGATGCAATGTTATGATCTTTTGAGAAGTATTTGTTGGAATATGTGATTTTGCTCCTAGAATGTCATATATGCTTGCTTTTGGTTGAATAATGTCAATTATGTCACTCTCACTGTTTAAATGTACTTAGTTATGCATCCCACCATAAATAATGCACATATGGATTATGTTTTCCCTGCTTGATATATTTTAGACTCATATGTGCATACTTTATGAGAATCTCAATTTTTATCATATTTTGTGAAATCTCAATTGGTTGTCATCAATCACCAAAAACAGCGAGATTGAAAGTGCATCTAGGAATCCCTTGTGGGTTTTGTATGATTTATGACAAGCAAATGAGATCCTAACCTCTTTGTTGAGATGAGCATAGGTTTTAATAGCAAAATAAGCAAAGTGCAAAAAAAGAAGGGAGAATGAGGAGCAAAGTGGAAATGAGCTCAAGGAAGAAGAATAGTAGATCATTGTGTATGGAGTGTGTTAAGGAAACACACCCCAATAGCTCAATCACAATTAAACACACCCATTGCACAAAGTTATACAGGACTGGACTAGTCCGAAGTCACGGGACTAGTCCGATATTCTCTCTGCACAAAATTGGACAAGTCTGATATCCATCGGACTAGTCCGATATCTCTCTTACTAGAATCGGACTAGTCCTTCCCAGTGCGGACTAGTCCTCAAAACACTTCACAAGTCACACAAAATCGGACAAGTTCGATCACCACCGGACTAGTCCGATATCCATTCTGATCCAAATCGGACAAGTCCAATAATAGCACGGACTAGTCCAAAAAACCCTCTGACCTAAATTGGACAAGTCCTCCAAGTGCGGACTTGTCACCCAATTCACTTAGGGTTTCACTGCACAGACAAGTCTGATGTCCATCAGACTAGTCTGAAGATTTCTAGAAGCGAAATCGAACAAGTCCGCTCCTAGTCGGACTAGTCCGATATTTCGGGACACTTAGGGTTTGCTACACACAGCATACCGGACTAGTCCGGTGTCCACCACAGACTAGTCCAATCTTTATAAACCCTAATGGTCACTTTTAGAAACCCCATATAAATAGAGGTGCATGGCCCAACTTTAAACTCACTCGAACCCTAGCACCGTCACACCTCCCAGGAGCCTCCAAAACACATCTCTCCACGAAATTAAGTGCAAGAAAGATCAATCCTTTGAGGAAACACTCTAGATCATTGGAGAGACACGTTCAACACTCATTGAGCTCTTGGTTTGATTCTCTAACACACTCCTATGATTTCATTGTAATCTTTTGAGTGTGTTCTTGGTGGTATTTCGTGTTGTAATCTAAGGGAGCCCTAAACGTGTGAGAAGGCCCCTTTGAATTCGGTTATTCACCCCTTTGTGATAAGTGGAAGAGGAGTGGCCTTCGTGGCGATCCGACGAGGGTAGGGTTGGAGAAGACCCGGTCCTTTTGTGGACTCCTCAACGTGGACGTAGGTTTCCTTTGTTGGAGCCGAACCACGGGATAAATCCTTGTGTCATTCTTGGTGTTCATCGTTCTTATTCATCACAACAATTTAGGGTTTCAACCATTATTGTATACTGTACGTTGAATCATTAATTACAAGATTGAATTGTGATATACTCTAGTCCATAATCTTGCAACACTTCATTTGACTGTATATTTCCGCTGCAAACATCGAAGAATCAAATTAATCAATCAAACCTAATAAACCTAGTCGGTGGACACCAGACTAGTTTGCACTTTACCGGACTAGTCCGATATCTCAGGTTTTGAACAGGTTGTTAAGTGTTGCAGGTTCTGACAAATTTCAAAAAGGCCTATTCACCCCCCCCCCCTCTAGGCCACATTCAGATTTGAAATGGGAACCCTCCATGAGCAACCAATGGGCTGCCACAAATGGGTGAGAGCATTATGCTCTCAACTATTCTAAGCACTCAATCAAGCTCAAGGGATTTGCCACCATCATTGGTTGTTCCTATGTGGCTAGAAGGTATGTTGTACCTTACCCAAGGAACAACTGATCATACCTAATGCATGTTGGGCACATGTCACTCCCTTATGGCAAAAAGATATGATACACCTTAGCCAAAGAATGACGAAATATACTCGATGTATGTTGACTGCACGCCATTCCTTTGGATCTAAAGGTTATCATTATCCTAGCCAAGGAATGACAAATCACACACCCAACACATGGAGACCCTAATGTGCGGACGATCAACATTGAAAACACTCTATTCAACCACACTCATGGTGTCCATGGGAGGCAACACAACAATCAACACTCAACCTTCCATTGTCAAAGCCACGCTGCAACAAGGATAGGCCAACTCATGGCCTACCTCCGTCGTTAGGGTTTCAACCCCTACCATGGACCTTGATCAAGAATAAGCTTGGGGGAGGACCCCCACTTGAGGTAACTTGTATCACACCCACTGCATTTTTATTTCAAATCATCCATTGCATATTTATTTTCCATTCATCCACCATCCACCATGCATCTAAAAAAAACATAAAAATAGGAACTTAGATTTGCTTTGCTTATCAAATAAAGATGTGTGGTAAGAATGATTTAGAATTCACATAGATGAAATGATGAATAGTTGCTCTATTTTATTTTTCCTAAGTCCCTAGTTTACAACTTGCTACTCTCCGAATATTTCTTAAATTGGCTAAAATTAACTTTGCCTTGATTTAGAAATTGTGGGTAGCAAAAGCTTAATCTACTGCTAGGTTGTTGGGAGATTTGAATTAGTAATAGGGCTGCTATTCCTATTTTGAAAGTGAAACTTAGATTTCCGGAGAAATTCTATCAAGATTTAAGTTTCCCTCATTTGATTGGAAATACCTACCAAAGCCATATGATATTCATACATAGACAACACCTTATGCATATGCTATTTTCTTTCACATTGAGCCTAGTCAAACTAGTATAGACCTATGTGAGAAATCATTCAATTCTTTTTGAATTCAAGACTTCACTTGCACATGCTGTACTTCTACACTAGAACGAAGCAAAATTCCATCATATCCACCATTCCACAATAAAAAGAGAAACTCCATGCTATTCATAGTTAGCACTCTCTTCAAGTTATTGCAAAAAAAGGTGTAGAAGACATGGCTACAAGAAAAAGAAAAAGAAAAAGAAAATGCATGCTTATATCATAAGCATGAAAAAAAAAAGAAAAAATATGCTTACTCCATAAGCATAAAAAAAGGGTAGCCATGTTTCATCCTTGCAATAAAGAGAGTCCACATCAAAAGGAGTCATCTCAATGTTTCCACATCCACCTCCATTCCATCACACATGCACAAGTCTTGATTCAAAAGTTTGAATTGATTTCTCCTAAGGCTTGCTCTTTTGACTTAGCAATATTATGTGTTGCAAATATGCCAACTTACTTTCCCTACCAAGCTCCACATACAAGCCATATTCAAAGAGTAGGAATAGTATAGGCATAATGCCTTGGTGAGGACATATTTCCACTATACACAAAGGAGTGATTGAGAGAATCAATTGAGGTACTTATAATCTAATTTGAATCTCTCCGGAATTTAAGTGGAACTTGATATCTAGGCTATGCTTGCTCCATTTGCTGTTCTATCTTTCAATTACCCATGAATAGGAGAAGGCATAACTCCCATAATGACTTAAGAAGGGTGAAATACCATAACCACTTTTTGCAATACTAGGTAGAGTATTTTGTTGTGCACTTGGTACTTTCGAAAGGTAGAACATTGTAGCAACTCCTGATCATCAACCTAAAGTCTTGACTTTGCTCGGGACGAGCAAAGCATAAGCTTGGGGGAGTTTGTTGACGGCTGTTATATACCAATTTCAGCCGTCAATAGAACTCAATTATGTGAAGGATTGATCATTTCTTGCACACATCACCTTTGTACTTGACCTATTTCCACTTGTACTTGGAGAAATATGTGTATGCAGATATTTATACAGGAATTGAGGAAAAGTATGGGGAGCAATCCTATAAAATATCATTCCAGCCAATCAGGCGACGACACGTGGCACCACATGGATCAAGTGGCCCACAAACAGAAGTATCTGAGGCCATCCAACGGTGTAGCACCAATATCAGTCAATGGGACCCACCTGGCAGCCACCTGGAGGAAGTACGGGCCGTTTGGAGCCCTGACCAGGTCAACCGAACCAGGGGGTCTGCCGACCTGGTCCTGGCGCCAAACGCGGTCAACTTCCACGTGTTGGCTCCTCCCGGCTCCCTGGAGTCAATGATGACTGATTCACACTTTTGGTGGCGGAAACCGACCTCAACACTAGTATAAATAGGACCCCATACCCCTCACTTGAACACACACCACTTGGGCATCATTTTATTGTATACATTATCTTCCATAGTCCTTAGAGGAGTTAGGATGTAGAGAGGTGAGCCTCTAGTCCCAAGTCCAAATTGGGAAAGGAGTAGAAGGAGTCTCTCTTCCCAATTCCACATTGGCAAAGGTATCTCTCATGTATTCCTTCTTGTATTTATGACTTTGTGCTCAATAAAGATATTATCTTTAGTCTTCTTTTATACATATACTTGGACAAAGCGTTTCTTGTTTGATTGTGGAGTCCATGTAAGTGGAAAGTATAGTCTTTATGATCTTACTCTCATGATCACATCTTATGGTCATAAACACTATAGACCCCCACTATAGTCTATGTAGTTATGATATGATTATGTTAATATGAATAACTATGCTATGCAATCAACATTGGTTCAACGATGATTTAGTTCATTGCCTTAGGATGGCTTGTGCTGCAGCTCTTAAGATATTTGCTTAGTATGGTAGCATGGTGCTAGGGTATTTAAGTAGCGTTGGATGTCTCGTAGACCCACAGATTGAAGAGGTAGGCAGTAGGTGGTGACAGCCCTATCTGTCCTTTGTAATCCTCCACGTTCGTCTATGCCACAGGCTCTTGGCGGGAGTCACCCTAGTATTGCTAGGGGTAAGCCCGTGCCCGATGTGTTGAATAGCATTGCATAGGAATTCATCATTGACATGACCATTAGTATCCACCTTAGGCTATGTATATGTATTAGGAGCATTGTAGGAGCAACTCTCTAACTCTTAATCCTATCTCCCTCTAGGACCCATTTAACCTTTAGAATAGATTGCCTAGGTGTGTGTCACACTACCCCTATTATCAACTTACCCCCGTCCGGATAATTGATTAGTATCCCATAGCTTGACCATAAGAGTAGTATATACTTTACTCCATTGCCTTCCTTTGGGATAAATACGATACCCTTGGGAATACTCATGGATGAAATGCTACAACGGTATCTTCCGTGCGCTTGCGGATCTCATCTCTTTACCAGAGATGATCTGTGGTGTTAAGAAAAACCAACAAGCATTTCTGGCACCGTTGCCGGGGATGATTTGTTAGTATATCTTAGGAGCCGTCAACAGTGCGCTCCTTCTTGAAGGGAAGCTTGCGGAAGTGGATTGCGTTGTTGACGGAGTCGCTGGACCACCCCATGTAGGTTCGGACCCTCGTCAGATCTTCGTCATTCTTGATCTTGCTGCGGGGAAGACACATGTGGGGACCGGAATCCCGACATCCAAGAATCTAATTGGGTGGTGTCGTGCGATGCGACACCCAACAGTATACAAGGAAAGAACGAGAATAAAATACAATACTAAGTCTTTATTTATAAACACAACGGAAGTTTTACAATTTAGAACGTAGAAAAGAAGTCTATACATCATACTACGCTCTCAGCACTAGCTATGCATGAGTGAAGCTGTCCATGCCCTCGGACACTTTACACTAGAAGCACTCACGGATATCGGCGGCGTGCAGGGCTTCCACTCAGCCGTGAACCCTAAAGGTTAAGGCATCGTCATTAGGCCCTTCATCAACAGTATAACCTGCAAAAACTCGTTAACTACAAACTTGAGCATAAGGCTCAGCAAGACTGACCTGTCCCACTAGACATATGCAAGGTAAAGTCTAACCATAGATAAGGAATAGCATAAATAGACTCGCCTGCAAGTGGATCCTTATAATCATGTTTTAAGTAGCAAATTACAGTTAAACAAGAAACGCTTGGCTGATGATATGACATGCCCAAAGCACATAATGCTATTACAGTTAAAGTATGGGGACACTGTAAACTTTTAATTGTGCTATTTTTAAGCCACACGAGGTTGCAAAGCAATTATAATTCAATACATCATATTCTTCTAGCTTCTTTAGTATTTACTACGTCACGACAGCGACCGACAAGTGGTACTAAAATAACCGCGAGGGACGGTGATAGGAATCAGGACACACCCAACTACACGACACGCACACCCGGGTGGGAGACACCTACATGCTCTCCTCCCCGCGTCATACGTAGCCACCTTTCACCCAAGACCCCAATGTCGACAAACCTCTTCATCCCGAGCAAAAGGTCCCCTACACGGACACGTCGAAGTTGCCCGCTAGAAGATTTACACATTTATGCCTCCGCATCTCCATTTAAGGACAACCGAGGAGTCTCCACACTACAGCTGGAGTTACATCAGTTTATTGGGCCCATATCCCATTATGCAACCGGTACAGTTCAAGCTTGCCCAACGGTGCCGCATACGACATGGTCCTCAAGCGACACAGGCAGGGCTATGCGCCCCGAGACTCCATCTTGTCGACTCCTATTCCCCCTGCCCGGTCTCGTATTCATTTAATACGGCATTCTTTCATATTTAACCCTCGTACGAACTGTTATTCCTATCTCGCGAGTAGATTCCAACTACTCGACTTCTACCGGTATATCTACACTATTAGCATTGGCAGTTCTACACGTCAAGCTGTAACCTTTTCAGCCCTCCCATAGGATTTGTGGATATTCAAGTGGAGTATCAAACACCTTATACGTAATGCACAATATCAACTGAAGACGTAAGTGAATAAAATAGGAAAAATTCTGAAAGGCTCTTAAATGCAAACCGGGGCTTGCCTTAGTTTGCGACTCAAGTAAATGTGAATTGTTAGTGGTCCTCCTCTGAAGACTCCGCCAAGGACTTCAAGCAGACACCCTAGCCTTCTCCTCCAAGCGACACTTCTCGTCAATATCGATCTCTACATGACATGCATATAGAATCTATATGAATGCTAGTGAAATTATAATGTATATATAGTTCATAAGCTTCTAACTATGGTTATAGTGAGTGAATGATCTTAGTTGGCTTTGGGATTTTTATGGTAGATATTAGGGACTATAATGGAGACTCTTGCAAAGAACAGGAGATGATCAAAGAAGTTTGTTGTCTCTAAAATTATGGCAAGCAATAACATTTCCAGAATTTTAGAGGGGAAACTGTAGCTTTAACATAGCCATCAGTTGATGATTATGATAGAAGAGGTTGTCCTGGTACTACCAAAATTGGTTTCATAATTTTCTAAGCATATATGAGTGAGATATTGAATTTCAAAGTTGCTAAGAATTCCTGGAAGTATTTTGTAATTGAAATTAGACTTTTAGTTATTATCTAGGTTTGGAACAGAATTTAGATTAGAATATTATGTCAATTAAATCTGAAACTTTTACTGGAGTTGGTAAATGTCTAAAAGAATGTTTAGGTCAAATTTGGGACATAACAAGAAACTGAACATCTATAATAATTCAATGATTGAAGAAAGGTAATTGAATTATACAGAAAGTTATACAGGCTTGTATACCAAACCACTTGTACAACTTGAAAGTTAAGAGCATAAGAGTCATTCAGGATTTTACTGGAGATTTTTAGAGCCAGGCTACTAGGAGAAATTGAATTTAGCAATTTGAATTAATTGCTGGTTACTGTTTTGTCACCTAAATGAACAGCAGATTGAAACTTGAAATTCGAATAAGTTAGACAGGTTCAATGGCTCCCAAATTTTTTCTGGTTACCAAGAACAGGACAAAGTATTTTATGAGAATTTTGGGGTTTTTTCCAGTAGAAGGATTTGTTGTAAAAATTCCAGGAATGTTTGTAGAAAATTTTTATCAATAAATGAAATATGGTTTTCATGGACATTAATTGGTACTAACAGCAACTAGAGCTCAAGGGCTTTCAAACAAAATCTGTTTGAAGATTTTAGGATAAATATACAGAGAGTTATGGATTTTCTAAGTTGGGCACAATTTCTGGAAATTGGAAAAACCTATATGAACCACTGCCAGTGGGTCCCACTAGCAGGGTCGTCTTTTACCTCCAGACTTGGCCCAAAGCACGACGAATACTCGATGGCGTACGCACGTTCTGGCGCAAGGAGGCAATTAAATCCTACGGTTGCTTCACGAAATTTAACTGCTGACCTCGAGAACACTTGATTGGCGACAGGGAGAGGCAGGACATTGACCGGAAGGCTGCCAGCGACAGCGGCGGCAAGGTGATCGGAACACGGTGAAATCACCATTGAATACCTAAACTCAAGTCCTTATACATCAGGGAGCATCAGTGGAGCTCAAGGAGATTGAAACTAGACGCCAATTAGGGAGAGGATGGCCGGAAGTTGGTCGTCGACGGTGAACCGCGCCATTTTTAATAGTGGTGGGGAAAAGTTCGATTTCTCGACTGTTGCTTGATGATTTTTTAATCTTCTTGGTTCAGTGTGCGCACTAGGAGATGCTAAACACAATTGCTAGCTATTGCCATGAATTATTACACGTAGAAAACGAGTTGAGCTCGAGACCTAATGGCGAAGGTATGAACTAGCTTCGGTAAACTAATAATTTCTCATGATATAGTGAACGAAATGAAGAGAGGTGTCTACTGAGAGTAAAAGGGAGGGATGGTGATCCTTTTCTATGTGGGAGTCGAAGCTTGAAAACACTTGTGTGGAGCTGTCCACGGTGGAGCAGAGGAGCTCATCCCCAGCGGCCGAAAATCGACGGTGGAAAACTGAAATTAAACGAGCGCACGGTGAGGAAATGAACAACCAATTGTACTGGATGGTAGAGAAGAAGGTTGTGCGCAACTTTGATGTGGAGCACGGGATCAAACCGCGGCTGGTTCACGAGCTGCGGCATAAATGGCGACGAACGTCGCTGCGCGCGGTTCTACAAGTTTAGGGGCGATGGGGAGCGAGAGAGAGAGAGAGAGAGCTGGGAGAGAGAGAGCAAGAGTGGAGGTCTATATGTAGCTTGCAAGTGATAAAGGCGCCTGTCGGTACCATGCATACCGGATACCCCTTGGAACTGCAAAGAGTGCAAAGGAACTCCACCAATCTGATTTGAAGACCTCCGAAGGCCCCATGTGTCATACAGAACCGGACCTGCCTCCCTTCTATGGTTAGTCCCAGTGCCGCCATGTGTATCGTAAAACTGGAGCTACATTCCATACATGGGAAAGCTCCGGACTAAATACCTATGTGGCACCCCTGAACCTAACCCCCGACAGAGGGAAGCTCCGGTACCGACACGTGTACAACAGCACCGGACCTACTCGTCCAAGACAGTAAGCTCCAGAGCTGTCACGCGTCCAACCGCCAGACCTTCAACCTCAACAGGCAGATTGGTGGACCTCCAACGGCTCGGACCTTCAAGGAACATTAAAGACTTCAAGACCCAATTAAGTGTCATTAATTCTATCTTAGTGACACACGATCGGATGACCCTTAATACCAATAACGCCACCATTAAGGGGCGTTACTACGCTATTAAGGGGAATTAAGTACATTAACCGTGTACTAGACATCAATAACCGCCAGGGCCACATGTCGGGCCATGCTGATGGTGTAACGGCCAGCCCTTGTGCTATAAAAGGACTGGCCGAGCGATACATGGGGGGGGGGGCTTCCACACGTGCCTAAGACTCCCAGACACTCTGGTCTCTCACACTTAAGCACTCAGACGCTCAATAAAACAAAAACACACACCCATGGAGTAGGGTATTACGCTCAGGCGGCCCGAACCACGTAAATACTCGTGTCAAATCGCCATCTTGTTCTGAATCTCCACGCGCCCTAACCAAACTACAAAACTTCGCGGGCTACTAACAAGAGTACCAGGAGAATTGCCGGAAGCACACTCCGACAGTTGGCGCGCCAGGAATGGGGACAACGCCTGAGATTCAAAGATGGTGAATAATGTTGCTGGATCGTCCAACGGCAACCATGCTGCGCAACCTGCTGGAAGCAATCCCTCCAACATGCAGCGGCCAACAGGTGTTGTGGCTCCAGCAGGAGTCATGCCACCACCGCCACCGTCCGCACCAGTGAATCAAGCTGGACAGCGAGATGGGGTGACCGTGTCGGTCACTGCATCGGCGAACAACAACCCTGCACACGTGCTTAATGCCGCACGTGCTCTTCTCCAACGTCCACCGCCTCCAGGAGCACCCCAGGGTGCGATGGAATAGTGGAGAGATGATGTGGATCATCTGGTTGCAGCAGCAGCTGATCGCATCAGCAATCAAGGTCCTCCCCCCTCGGGGCGGTCCCCATCGCAGCGTCAGACCTTGTCAGGTAGACTCAGTCCGCAAGCCTCACAACATGGGAGGCGTGCTGCATCTCAACAGGCGACGTTGCTGCCTTCCGGGGTGCGATGTACTCATACGATAACGAGGCTTTCGACTCATGACCTCCGGGCGGAGCTCATCGTCGCTACCATCAACAGGAGGGCCGCATCCACATCGATCGTGCTCGCGAGAGGTGAGAGGCTCGGGACAGCCCTGCTCCTGAGGGAGTAGGAGGAGGCTGTTCTGCCTTGGTCATGCACCTACGCATGGTCAGATGGCCGCAAAAGTTCCGGCCTCACCTGCCAGAGAAATTTGACGGGACTATCAATCCCGTCGAATTTCTTCAAATCTACTCCACTGCTATCATTGCGGCTGGGGGAAATGAGGTCGTAATGGCCAATTATTTCCCTGTGGCTTTAACTGGGACTGCCAGGTCTTGGTTCATGAGCCTTCTGCCTGACTCCATCAACAGTTGGGTGGAGTTGTGCCAACAGTTCACCACCAATTTCGGGAGCTCATACACCCGACCAGGCACAGAACTGGACCTTTTTGCTGTCAAGCAAAAAGGGGGAGAGTCCTTACAATCTTTCATCCAGAGGTTCTCCCATGTACGAAATACCATTCCTTCTATCTCAAGCGCTTCTGTTATTGTAGCATTCAGGCAGGGCGTTCGAGATAAGAAGATGCTGGAAAAGCTGGCGACCAAGGAAGTCACCAGCGTTACAGAACTCTTTAGCTTGGCACACAAGTGTGCCAAGGCTGCGGAGGGCCGTGAAATGCACTTCCAACCACCTCTAGAGGTCAACAAAAAATCCTCCAAGGGTGAAGCCACTACCTCCGGGAGTGGCAAGAAGAAGAAAAAGTCCAACGGCAAGAAGAAGCCGTCGGCCGGCACATCTACCACTGCAGCTGCCGCAGCTCCGGATGGCCGGGGGCCACGCCCCGAGAAACGACCTCGGCCATCGTCCGACAACGGTGACAACTCCAAGATGTGGTGTCCCATACACAAGACGGACAGCCACAATCTTGAAAACTATCAAGGGGTCCAGAACCTTGCCGAGCGCTACAACAAGTGCCGGTAAGAAGCTCCTTTCCGTCAAAGGGAAGGAAAACAAAAAGTCAACGAAGCTCCGGCTGAAGAGGAGTTAGGCTTTAAGGACCCCAAAAAGGTACTGAAGGGTGTTTACACCTCCGTTGACGACGACTCCGACGTCTCTGACAACGAGCGTCGGAAGACCATGAACACCATCTTTGGTGGTTCGTGGGACATCACCTCCGGCCGTGTCCTCAAGACAATGCGGCGAGACATGACATCAGTAGCTCCCACCGCCAGGGCGGAGCCTCATCGGAAGTAGATGGATACTGCCATCACCTTCGATGCTTCGGTCTGCCCTCGGAACATGATCGGAGCTGGTCAACTTCCACTGATGGTATCTACGACCATCAACAACATCCAGCTCCACCACGTAATGGTGGACGGAGGTTCGGGGCTGAACCTCATAAGCTTCAAAGCCTTCGTCAAGCTTCAGCTCTGACCTTTGGATCTTCTCCCCTCTCGACCTTTCTCTGGAGTAGGTCCAGGGGCCATAACTCTACTCGGTGCTATTACTCTCTCAATGACCTTCGGAACTCGGGAGAATTACAGGACTGAGAAGTTGGTCTTCGACGTGGCACATATTAACTTTCCATTCAATGCCATCCTGGGCAGACCAGCTTTGTACAAATTCGTGGCTGCTGCTCATTATGGCTACCTAGTGTTGAAGATGTCAACACCCTCAGGCGTTCTCCGAATCTGCGGAGATCGCACCGCTGGAGTTACTGCTTTGGAAGAACTCCACGCACTTCCTACAGCACAGGAGGAAGAATCCGGAAAGGAGCAAGCTCCGAAGCCCCCGAGCATTCGTCATCGAGGCTCAACCTCCGCACCTCGTGTGCAGACAAGCGGCGACACCGACATTCCCATCAAAGTCGTCCAAATTGGTTCCGACGCTACTCAGACCACCCGTATATTGGGAGGTATGAACGACAAATAGGAACTCGCGCTCATCACTTTCCCCCAGGCTAATGTCGACGTGTTTGCCTGGCAACCATCACAAATGACTAGGATCCCTAGGGAAGTGACTGAGCACAATCTGAAGATTTACCCTGATGCTCGGCCTGTACATCAGAAGCCTCGGAAGCAATCAGTAGAGCAACAGAACTTCATACGCCAAGAAGTGAAGAAGTTGCTCGAAGCTGGATTCATCCTGGAAGTCTTCCACCCAAAACGGCTGGCAAACCCAATCGTTGTACCTAAGGCCAGCGGGATGCTTCGGATGTGTATCGACTACACTACACTGAATAAGGTATGTCCAAAGAATCCATTCCCACTACCTAGAATAGATCAGATAGTGGATTCCACCGCCGGGTGTGAATTACTGTGTTTCCTAGACGCATATTCTGGGTATCATCAAATCAGAATGTCTAGGGAGGATGAAGAGCATACTGCCTTCATCACAGTAGATGGATTATACTATTACACTGCCATGCCATTCGGTCTAAAAAACGCTGCTTCAACATTTGTACGAGCTGTGTACAAAACTTTTGGAGAGCTCATTAGACATGTAGTAGAATTGTACGTTGATGACATCGTCGTCAAGATCAAGAACAAGGAGTCATTTCTTGACACCTTGCAAGCTGTCTTCGACAAGTTGCGAATCACATGCACAAAGCTCAACCCAGAAAAGTGTGTCTTTGGGGTTAGCTCCGGAATGCTTCTTGGATTCTTGGTGAACCACCGAGGAATAGAGGTGAATCCGGCGAAGATTAAAGCTATTGAAGACATGCGGCCACCAACTCGCATCAAGGATGTCTAGAAGCTGACTGGATGTCTAGCTGCCCTCAGCCGGTTCATCTCAAGACTGGCGGAGCGGGTGCTACCCTTCTTCAAATTGTTGAGGAAGTTCGGACCATTCCAATGGTTTGAAGAAGCAGAAAAGGCTTTCCAAGAGCTAAAGCAGCTCCTCACCACTCTACCAACTTTGGTAGGTCCGAATCCTGGTGAGCCACTTTTGCTTTACATTTCGGCTACTGATGAAGTTGTCAGCATGGTCCTAGTTGCGAAAAGACCAGAACCATCCCAGGTCAGGAATCCAGACCCCTCTGGGAAGGTCTGTAACTACCTGAAGGTGAGTCTAGGTCCCAGCTCCCAGACCCGGATCCTCGAGGTGAAACGCTAGAGGATCAATCTCCTTCAAATGAACGAGTTACTGTTGCTGAACAAGAAGATTCGAACCCCTCCGGGAAGGTCTGGGTAACTTCAGATGAATCTTCGGGTTCCTCTAGCAAGGACTTGGAGGTCCCCGAAGAAGGTTCGGACCCCTTTGGGAGGGTCCGGGTTGATGAGGAGGAAGCTCCGGGCCCCTCCGGGAGGGTCCGAACAGTCCAGCGCCCAGTGTACTTCATCAGTGAAGTACTCCATGACGCCAATACTCAGTACTTAGAGGTGTATAAGATGCTCTATGCAGTTCTTATTGCCTCTAGGAAGCTTCGTCACTACTTCCAAGCTCACAAGATTGCAGTGGTAACCTCTTATCCACTGCGTGCAATCTTGCATAATCCCAACTCTACGGGGAACATTGCAAAGTGGGCAGCGGAATTGGCCGAGTTCGATCTTGAATTCGTTGGAAGACAAGCGATCAAGAGTCAAGCATTGGCATACTTTGTGGCGGAATGGACCCCCTCTCCATCAAATCCTGGGGGCCCAGTGAGCAGAAGCCAGAACCCAAGGTTCCGGTCTTCACTGAGCCTCACTGGACTCTCTACTTTGACGGCTCCGTGCAGAAGCAGGGGGCCGGAGCTGGAATCCTTCTCCTTGCTCCGACAGGGGAGAAGGTCAAATACATGGTTCACCTTGACTTCAAGGCGACCAACAACATGGCGGAGTATGAAGCATTAATCTATGGGCTCAAGGTGGCACTATCATATGGTGTCAAACAACTGTTGGTAAAGGGTGGTTCGTAGCTCGTTATAAAACAAGTCAAAGGTGAATGCTGCTGCAACAACCCTCAACTAGCTGCATATGTACTTGAAGTCTACTTGAAGACCAACAGCTCAGCCTGCCGAACTGAGCAAAGGGAGCGAGACTAGCACCTCGAAGCTGGCGGTCCCGATGGCCCTGTTACCATGGCGTCCATCAAGGGTCGTAGGTGCTGCAGGAAGCTCCAAGCAACCCAACACGAAAGACTCAGAAGCTCAAGTTAGCTCCGATGCATGGATCTCGGAGATCCGGAGCTACTTGAATGACAACATCCTTCCTGAACACAATGTATCTATTGAATAGATCATCAGATTTGCTAAAAGATACACACTGGTAGAAGGGGATCTCTACCGGCGTGGTGCCAACGGCGTCCTAATGCGGTGCATTACAAGGGAAGAAGGCCGCGAGCTCCTCGTGTAAATCCATGGAGGCGAGTGTGGGAACCACGCGTCCTCCTGCACGCTGGTCGGTAAAGCCTTCCAGCATGGTTTTTACTGGCCTACAGCACTCCGGGATGCAACCGAGCTAGTGAAGAAATGTGAAGCATGCCAGTTTCCTGTGAAGCAAATTCACACACCAGCTCAACCAGTACAAATGATACCTCCTACATGGCCATTCACTGTGTGGGGGATGGATATCTTGGGACCTTTCCCAAGAGCCGTCGGAGGTTACAAGTTCCTGTACGCCACCATCTACAAGTTCACCAAGTGGCCGGAAGCAACTCATGTTGTGACAATAAACAAGCAATCATCTATCAATTTCTTGCAGTCCATAGTATGCAGATTTGGAGTCCCAAACAAGATCATAACTGACAACGGGACCCAATTTACAAATTCTGCATTCCAAGGATATTGCGAAGACCTCGTCATTCAAGTTAGCTACGCTTCCATAGCTCACCCGGCAAGCAATGGCCAAGCTGAGAGAGCAAACACAGAAATCCTAAAAGGACTCAAGACGTGCACATGCCTGAAAAAACATGGAGCCAACTGGATTGAAGAGCTTCCGCCCACCCTGTGGGAAAACAGGACAACTCCAAAACGGTCAACTAGAGAGACACCCTTCTTCCTGGTGTACGGAGCTGAAGCAGTCCTTCCTCCTGAAATCACCTTGGGGTCACTTCGGGTCTGATCCTTCGCGAAGCCACGCAGGACCAGCTCCGGCGTGAACACCTTGACCTCGTTGAGGAGGGAAGGTGCCGAGCAGCTGTTCGAAATGCACGATACCGCCAAGCGCTCCGGTGCTATCACCAAAGGCATGTGCATAACCGACAGCTCGAGGAAGGTGATCTGGGTCTATGGAGAATACAAACTCAAGAAGGGTTAAACAATCTTTCCCCTAGCTGGGAAGGACCCTTCCGAGTAATCAAAGTATCCCGTCTTGGATGCGTTCGCTTGGCAACCGAGGATGGGACACCGCTCCCTAATCCTTGGAACATTGAGCACCTACATAAGTTCTACGCTTAATATCACGGAGGTGAGTCTATAATTACATATGATGTATGTTATAGTGTCATTGTACAGAGTCGGTTAGCTCCTCCGGGAGAATAGCCAAAACTTTCCCGGAAGGTCTGCAAAGTTCAAGCAACACTTGACACAGTATCAGAACAAAAAGTGTTGCTAGTTACCCTGGGTCAAACGAGAAATGCAACACACTTAGCCTGGTTCCGTACCCTAAGAGTGTACTTGTTTCCCCTGTACCCTGGACCTATAATGAAAGACATCATTATGTGAAAACAGACTCCATGTGCATTTATTTTGTACAAGCTCATTCTTTTTTATTTTTGTCTTTCTTGTCTATAACAAAGTTGTGCAATTCTAAATAAAATTTATCTCGAACAATTCATGTATAATTCAAGTTGCATTGTTAATTCGTTCGTGTCTTAACATGGTTGAATGGCCTACTCGCCTGAACGCCAAGCCAATCTAGGTCCAGAGTGTGCTATCGACTTAGCCTGGTCCTGCATCCTAAGTACGCCACTCTACCTACACCCCGGCAGGCCTGAGTAAGGTGAGTCCAGAAAATGATCGGACCTGGAGAACATAAGCAAATGCACTTGATTGTATATAGAATTGCGGTCGACCTAAAATCTTTCGGGAATAGTAAGCCGCAAATGAGTTATAGATAAGAAATGGATTTTACTGTTTTTCTTTACTTCAGTGCCCAGGAAAAATAAAAATATCATGATGATGGTGGATGATGCCGGAGCTATCAAAGCTTCGGCATCCCCTAAGGTGGCCCGCTGTCGATGTTTTAAACATTAATAGTAGGCATCGCCGGAGCTATCAAGTTCTGACAAATCCAGGGGGCTAGCTGTCAACGTGAAGAAAAGATGGTGGAAGGACACCCTAATGGGGTCTGCTGTCGATGCTCTACGTGTTGATAGTGGTCACTGCCGGAGCTACTAAGCTCTGACAACCCCAGAGGGCCAACTGTCGACGCTTTACGTGTTGACAATGGTCACTGCCGGAGCTACTAAGCTCTGACAACCTCAGGGGGCCCCTGCTATCGGCGACTTCGGACCTACACTCTACAAGTTTGAAGCACGCAAGTCTTCAACAGAATGCTGCATCTTTTTGGTACATGTTTGCAATCAAGTTGTGTACATCTACCAGGGGGCCAAGTGTGACAAAGGTGTTGAAGACAAAAAATGAAATTCATAAATTTCTCGGATTTCATTCACCTGAGGACAAGAGATTACAAAATTGGAGAAAAGAAGAGAAGATTCAAGTGGGAGCTACAAGGAGAAGGTTCTAGATCTTACGGAAGAACAAGGCAACCTTCTGGGCAACCTCCGACACAATGGCCTTGGTGGCATCTCCCTCTTCGTCGATGGGACCTTCAAGCACCAGATCTAGGGGGAAGTGAGGATCCCGACATGTGTAACACGTCAGCATGTACTTTGCGACGTTCTGCGCAATGGATTTTCCTTAAGTCTCCAACTGATCCACGATGACATCGCCCATCTTGTTGAGTTTGTTGCCCTCGAGCTGAACGCCATCAGCGCATGGTCCAGCTCCGGCTCCGGATCATCCGGACGCACGGGACTGAAGCTCAGCGGTGTCAGCGCGTCATTAGCTTTGCCCAAGAAGTCCCATACTTGTTGGGACAACCCTTGAGCCCCGCAACTCTTCTAAGGATCTCTTTGTCGCCGCAAGCTCCGAAACCTCCCGGGCAAGGCGCTCGACCTCTTTGGCATGCTGCTCAATCCTTTCAGCAACTTGCTTTTCGAGGTTGCCAAGCTCCTCTTCCCAAACGTGGATCTTGTTCTGGCGGTCAACCAGGTCTCTCTCCCGACCCCGCACCTTCTTCTCCCTGGTAGCAACTTCGTTTTCCCTCTTGGTGAGGTCCTGTCCCCGCTGCCATGCCTTCTTCTCCTCGCTCTCGCAGAGCTCCTCCAGCTTCTTGGTGCGCTCTGCAAGGCTCTTGTCAGCCAGAGCCAACCCCTGGGTGAGCTCCTCCTCCCTCTTCACAAGGTCATCCCGCAGCTCCAGGAGTTTTTGCTATTCATCTTCGAGCTTTTTCTCCCGCTCTTCAAGAGCCTCCTGACGCTTGACGAGGCTATCGTGGATTGCACTAAGCTTCTCCTGGCGATCATTCACTGCTTCATTAGCAGCCACTGCTTGTTTGTCGATAGCCCAGGACTGGTTGTCGAGGGATCGCACCATGCTTTCTATCTCGTCCAGCAGCTGGCCCCAGTACTCCATCCGAGCCTTCTCCCTCTTGACCCACTCCTTGTCGTCAGCTAGCCTTATTGGCGCTAGCTTGGTCTCGAATTGGAGCCGGTTGCGCCACCTCTTAAGGGTTTGGCGCTCCTCCTCGAGGGCCTTGCTGTTGTGATAAAAGGCCAGCTGGACCTGACGAAGGCTGGAGCAGGCGTTGTCGATGGATAACGACAGGGGGATTGGCTCCGGACCTGTCGGGGTCCTCTCTGCTGACTCCAGCAGGTTCTCCCTAACAAAAATCGGGTCCCACTCTACAAGAGCGGTCCCCCGAGCTTCCACGGCACTAGGGCCACCCTCCAGGAGCACCTCAGTTGTTGCTGAGGAAAGTCCGACAACGGGAGCTTCAACCTCTGGAACAAGCTCCTAAGGTCCCACCACCAGGTCATCAGCAGTTGATCCCCCAAGCAGAGGACCGATCGCTTTGTCTTGGCACCCTGGATCAAGCGCGGGTACCTCCAAAACTACCACCTCCGGGGCAGGCGTTGAAGATTCGGCCGGAGCTGAGGCCACTTCTGGCTCCGGTGCTAGTGCCTCCTCCACCGCCGGTTCAAGCACCGGTGCTTCGACCTCCACCGGTTCGGGTTCCAGCACCTCCACGACAACCGGCTTAGGCGCTGGAACTTCATCAACCATCGGCTCCGCCGCAGGAGCTTCAATAACATCTGGCCCTAAGGCCGGAACTGCAGCTACCTCCGGCTCTGAGGCTGGAGCGTCCATCATCTCAGCATCCAAAACCGGAGTTTCAACCTCCGAAGCTGGTGCCGCTGGTACATCTTCATTCCCATGGTCCGACACTACCGCGAGAGCATCTGGAGATGACTCGAGGTCCAGAACCTCGACAGTCGGCGCCGAAGCTACTGAGACCTCAGCCACCTCCTGAGGCGGCACAGGAACTGGAGCTGCAGCCTCTGCCTGCAAAGCATCAACTGCTGTCACATGAATTGGAGCTTTAGCCCCTTTTTTCGATATCCTGTGGATGAAGGACGAAGAAACTCAAAATATGATTACAACAAAAACAACCAACTGAGGTAAAAAAGCAAATTTACCTTGGGAGACTTCCGCTCCAGCTAGTGCGGAACCTCTTCACCGGACGCTCGAAGCCCGACCCAGTCGCAACGTGGGTAGTAGCTCCGGAAGGCCTTTCGGAGCTTGCTACTGCCGCCAACGACGTCTTGGTTGGGGCCCCCCTCGACTGAGAAGGACCCTCGGACCTAGAGAACTTAGCTGGCCCCGGCTCTGGAGCCACATTGTCGGAGCTGGCATCCTAAGGAGACGCTGATGCTGGAGTTGTCATCGCTGTCGAAGACCTCCCCCGCCGGGGAGAAGGAGCCGTTGTGGAAGGACCAGGTCTGATGGGCCTCCCGTCAGAATGCTTCAACTTTCTCTTTTAGCTGGAGGGCTCGACCAACTCCTTGCCCTTGACAATGATTTCTGCTCTCTATCTCGGGGCGAAAGCAGGGCCACCCTCGGAAGCTCCGGGGATCGCCAACTTGGTGGTTGGACGCCTCTCAACTATACTGAGGTCGTCAAGCACCGACATCTTCTGCCAGAGCTCCCTGCTGAACTCCACCTCCATGTTCACAGGAAGGAAAGCCGCCGGCGGAGTCAGGTCATCGCCCTCAACAGCGATGTCATGCTGGAACTTCTTGAGATGAAGCTCCAAAGCAGCGCCTTCCAGATTGGACATCAGACCAGTTTCAATCCAGTCATCGTCCATCACGCTGTTGAGGGCCCAGGCGAGCTTCTCCCTCTTCTTCAACAGAGCCCACCTGTTGACTAGGAAGTTGTAGAAGACCGCCTGGGGGGTCACTCCTCCTTCAACACATTGGCGGATCCTGGTCAAAGCAGGGTTGAAGGCCTCCGACAGCACCGCAACTTCACTCCAAGCGTCAGTGTCAACATTAGGGAGCCCTTCAGGCAGCTCCAGCTTCTTGTGTTCCTCTGCCGTGATGACAATCCAATCCTTCTTCCAGTCGTCCCACTTGCCGGAAGGGAACGACCTCAAGTACTTGTAGGGGCATTTCTTGTGCTTCACAAAATAGTAGAAGCCAAGATACTCGTCGCTCTTGTCGTTAGTGTGGATGGTGAAGAAGGTACGGAAAAGCTCGACGTAGGGGGAATACCCACCCACATCTCGTAGAAGTGGACGAATGTTGACACTAGAAGAATGGACTAGGGGCCAAGGTGGTACAGCTTCAAACCATAGAAGTCTAACAACATCAAGAGAAAAGTTGAGAAAGGTGGGATCAATCCCACCATGGCGTACGTAGAAAAGTACACCATGTCGCCAGCGTGCTCCTTCTTGAATGGGAGCTTGCCGGCGTGGACCAGGTGGTTGAAGGAGTCGCTGGACCACCCCATGTAGGTTTGGACCTTCTTCAAATCGCCGTCGGTCATGAGACGGCTCTTGCGGAGACCCAACTCCATCGCAGCACGACGGGGCGATAGAGGAAAAGCAAGTGAAACATTGGAGGATTCGAGCGCAAGTTCAAATGAAGGCGTAAGGAATTCCCAAACGGTGCGCGCTTTCCTTCTTTAGTCAGCCCCCACAATGCTTGGATGGAAACCGCAGAAGGGCCAAGGTTACAGTTCAATAATTTCACCCTGCCAATGATAAGGGGGCCCGGGGCCACCCAAACGATCAAGTCGAGGTCCTTACCCCAGGCAAATAGTTTTCATCATGAGAGGCGGGAAGCCCGAGGGCGGCGGCCTGACAGGGCACGCGGAACCGATACGGTTTTCATATAGAGAACCAGCGACCTTCAATTGCATGAGATTCGCACGCGCAGATCTCACCTGCCGCATCTTGGGGACGCCACGCGACGATGGTTTAACTGCGAACCACCACCTCAACGGCACATCTAAAAATCCATGAAGACACGGTGCGAAAATCGAAAGATGGACCCACCTTCGGCAGAATGACTTAATCCAACAGGTCTCTCCCGGAGGTGGGACCAGGGGGCCACTGTCGGTACCCAGCATACCGGATACCCCTTGGAACTGCGAAGAGTGCAAAGGAACTCCACCTGTCTGATTTGAAGACCTCCGAAGGCCCCACGTGTCATACAGAACCGGACTTGCCTCCCTTCTATGGTTAGTCCCAGTGCCGCCATGTGTATCGTAAAACCGGAGCTACATTCCATACATGGGAAAGCTCCGGACTAGATACCTGTGTGGCACCCCCGAACCTAACCCCCGACAGAGGGAAGCTCTGGTACCGACATGTGTACAACAGCACAGGACCTACTCGTCCAAGACAATAAGCTCTAGAGCTACCACGCGTCCAACCACTGGACCTTCAACCTCACCAGGCAGATTGGTGGACCTCCAACGGCTCGGACCTTCAAGGAACATTAAAGACTTCAAGACCCGATTAATGAAACACGACCGAATGACCCTTAATACCAGTAATGCCACCATTAAGGGTCGTGTATTAGACATCAGTAACTGCCAGGGCCACATGTCGGGTCAGGCTGATGGTGTAACGACCAGTCCTTGTGATATAAAAGGATTGGCCGAGCGATACACGGGGGGGGGGGGGGGGGGGGGGGGGGGGGCTTCCACACGCGCCTAAGACTCCCGGACACTCTGGTCTCTCACACTTAAGCGCTCAGACGCTCAATACAACAACAACACACACCCGTGGAGTAGGGTATTATGCTCAGGCGGCCCGAACCACGTAAATACTCATGTGAAATCGCCATCTTGTTCTGAATCTCCGCGCGCCCTAACCGAACTACAAAACTCTCGGGCTACTAACGGTAGTACCGCGAGAATTGCCGGAACCACACTCCAACAGCGCCAGTCCGGAATCCATCCACGGATAGATCGTGCCGTATACGTCAAGAACGAAGGCGGCAGCTCTGTTTCAGCGGTAAACAGAGGCTGACCCGTGGGCCCCACATGGCAGTCAAACATTGTACAGCTCATTTGTAAATTCAATTTAAAATAGTAGATGAGCTCTAAAAATTGTGAAACTTCGTGGATAAGTCAAGCAAGTCATTCTTATAAATATGGTTTGTTCAAAACTTATGTTCCAATAAGTTTGAACAGAATTCAAAATTTGAATTTGAAATTGAGTTGAATTTAATAAAGCTATTGAATAAATAGCAAACTTGCTTCAAAAATTATGAAACTTTGCAGGGATACCATTTGGAATATTTGGCACCCACTGGTAAACTCAAATCTTCAATTTGACAAGGCTTAATCAGGAGCTAAATTTGAATTTTTGAATTCCTTAAATAAAGTTTAAATTGGTTTGATTTCTCATTTTTCCAATTTAATCTCTTTTTCATTCAATTTTTTTTTGTCGTAACTGAATTTTTGCATTATAGAAATTCAGGCTTTTACAACCCAACTCCACCGAGGCAAAGTGGAGCAAAGATTGGAAGGGCTATGAAAAGGTTGAGAGGCTCTGAGCGCAAGTTCGATGGAAAGCGTAAGAAGTCCTCAAACCGTGCAAGCTTTCCTTCTTAAGTAAGCCTCCACAACACTTGGATGGAAACCGCATCGGGATCAAGATTTCATTTCAAAATATTACCCCGTCAATGACAAATGGGCCCGGGTCCACTTCGGCAGAAGAGTCGAAGTTATCACACCAGGCGAACCGTTGTCATGATGGGAAGTTGGAAGCCCGAGGGTGGCGGTCTGACAGGGCGCTCGGAACTGATACGAATTTCGTATCGAGAACAGGCGACCTTCAATTGCGTGAGATCTACACGGTAGGATCTCATCTACTGCGTCAAGAAGAGCCATGTGGCGATGGTTAAACTACAGACCGTCGCCCCAACAACACATGGAAAGACCTTTGAAGCCACAATGCACGAATTCAAGATGGCCCCACCTTTGGTAGAATAACTTAACTGTGACGCCCGGTTCCGAAAATGAACCAAGCTAACGCATATGTGTGCCCAGGATGTTCATCACACATATACGAGTGCAATCACGAAAGGATATACAGAAAATTACCACAGCTCAAATTATTAAATAAGTACTCTTATTACACAATTCATTAAATCCTCGAATACAAGCTCTAATGAATATTAATGACAAGTTCAACTAATGCAGCGGAAATAAACTAATTAAACAACTAAGCTAACTAAGCAACTATGCAGCATAAGCGACAGGGTATGTATGCGCAGCTCCAATCAACGCCACAGGCAAAGCTGACGGTAGACACGGCCTAGAACTCCGCATTATCGCCATTAAAATCCCAGTCCTGACCTGCAACTGTTGGGGTGGGGGATTGCAAGAGTGAGTACATGTCGTACTCAGCAAGTGTAGAAAGTATGACATGCGGCTGATTCAAATGACGACAATAATAATGGTAAAGTGCTGAAAAGTACGGTAAAACATTTGAAAAGCAATATATCTTATGTATGTGAAGTAAACCCATCATAATCATAAATGATATCATAATACCAAATCTGAATTCATTACCATCATCAAAAAAAAAAATTCCAGATTTCACCATTGCCAATAACCATATTCATTACCAGAGATTAATCCATAATTCCATCCATAACCATTATCAAACCATGACCATCCCAAATTCCAATTTCCCTCTAATCATGGAAGTTGTCCAGGTGCTCATAACCGGGAGCACGGCTATCATGATAGTTTTAGTTAACACTCTGCAGAGTTTGTACCTCTTTACCCACGTGTTCGTGATTTCATCACCCTTCGGCGACTAAGAACCTCCCTTATGCCCATGACCCGTCGGTCACATTACACACTTCCGTTGGTGTGTGGCCAAGAGATCACAAAATAGCCTTTACAAAGGGATTACTAGCCTATTTAGACCCCACTGAGGTTTCACCGGTGGCGATGTCTCCCGCAGAGCACATCTTCAACCAAGGGCCCCCTCTTGAGCCATTCGGATCCCAGGGTAGTCCCACCAATCATCGACAAACCCAATCCGACTACCCCTTCCCCGAGCATCCACAATGGTCCAAACAGCACTAGCAAAGCCCTAATTATTCAGCTACGCCGCACCCATAACTTGGCCTCGTGGTGGCACTGTAGTCCTGGCTTATTCTCGCATGAACCGGTCCTTAGATCTAAAGCAAGCAAACCACCGTAACATCCAACCCATCCACATACCAGGCTTGCTTAGATCATCCATTAGCATACCATGTTTAACCAGTTCATGTTAACCATGATCTCATCCATGCATAATTAAATTGAGTGATATAGTTGTTTCCCATCCCAGTCGATTAAGCGAAGCAGAAAGGTAAAAACCCTTCCCGACTCTCTGCCATAAATTCCAGGTGACAAGGGTGGTTTAACAAGTCTAGTAAACTTCCTACCATAGGATTCCCATCAATTTGACACAAGCATGCAGTTTTGCAAACAAAACATTTATTTTAAAACAGGATCAATATGCTTCAAGGACACTTGCCTTGCTCTGGCTGTTGATTAGGGTCAAAGCCTTCAAACTCTTGATGCTGTAGATCCTCCGTGGCACTCTCTAGCGCAAATCCGTCTAATCCACACAATAAACATACAAAACAAGAAACACAATCAAAGAGTGCACAAATATTACTCAATATGTCATGACATGCATGATTGATGCAATGCAAGGTAGAACTTGTTACTAGATTGCTTTTAATGATCACTAACTAGTTCTAATAGATTTTAACAAGTTTATACAGGTTTGGATTCGATTAGATCAAATTTTAGAATTAATTCAACACAATTTAACCAGAAAGATCGGACTAGTCCGCTTGGGACCGGACAAGTCCGCACTCTGCGAGATCAGCGGATTAGGGTTTTCTAGATCGACGTAAATTCGGAGATTAGGGGTTGAATTCTCGTAAGGAAAAGAGAATAGAAGGTATACCAGGTGTTTAGAACTCCAATGAACCAAGAAACTTGGAGGTAACACTTGGATCTTGATGATCTAGGGTTGGTGATGAACTTGGGGATGAATTGGTGGTGAAGGACGAAACTTGGTGGAGATCTTGATCCTCCTTCGTTTCCTCCTCTTCTTCTTCTTGTTTGGGATCTTCTCCTCCCTCCTTGATGGTGGCTCCCCACGAACTAGGGTTTGGGTGGGTGGAAGAAGTGGCAAATAGATGTCAAACCAAGGGGTGGGGTTGTTTATATAGAGGTGGAGGCTAGGGTTAGATGGATTTCGAGGTTTGGGATGAGTAGAGGCCGGTTTAGAGTCCCACATGGGCTCTAAAAGAGTTGGGCATGACGTCCCTAGGCCCACTTGACGTGAAACCCAAGAAACAAGTCGTAAAACAAAAGGTCAATCTCGGAGTCACGAAATATCGGACAAGTCCGGACAGGACCGGACTAGTCCGAAGTCGTCCAGAGAGAAAAATCGGACAAGTCTGGCCAAAAATCGGACAAGTCCGATCTTAGTCAGAAAGGAAAACGGACAAGTCCGCTGGAACACCGGACTAGTCCGGAAAAGTCCAGGGACTTAGCAAATTTTCAAGGATTCATGGAATATCGGACTAGTCCGCACAAAATCGGACAAGTCCGTAAGTTTCCAGAGCCAAAATCGGACTAGTCCGCAGCAAAAACGGACAAGTCCGTTTTTAGTCAGAGAGAAATCGGACTAGTCCTCAGTAAAATCGGACTAGTCCGCACTTTCCTGCGTTTTAAGTGCGGTTTTGCTCCAAATCAATTTTAAATGCTCCGAATCGATTTTAAACTCGTTCCTCTTGTTGTGGGCTAATGTTAAACATGTATATGAGTGCATGTAGGGCATGATGCATGAAAATGAGGGTGTTACAAACCTACCCCCCTTAAAATGAATCTCGCCCTCGAGATTCGACGCGGAAGAGAAGAGATGGGGAAATTCCTTCTTGAGATCGTCTTCTAGCTCCCAAGTTGCTTCTTTTTCTGTATGGTGCTTCCATTGGACTTTACACCATCGAATCACCTTGTTCCTTGTGACTCTCTCCTTGGTTTCCAAGATCTTGACCGGTTGCTAGGCATACGTCAAATCTTCCTCTAGTTCCAATTCTTCCATTGGCACTTGATCTTCCGGTACCCTCAAGCACTTCTTGAGCTGGGAAACGTGAAACACATCATGTACGTCTGAAAGATGAGCTGGCATCTCCAACTTATATGCTACTTCTCCTCTTTTGTCCAAAATCTTGAATGGTCCAATATAACGAGGTGCGAGCTTACCCCTTATGTTAAACCTCTTATGACCTCTCATTGGTGACACCTTGAGGTAAACAAAATCTCCTATTTCAAAGGCTAATTTCCTTCTCCTATTATCCGCATAGCCTTTTTGCCGTGATTGGGCAGCCCTCAAGTTTCCACGAATTATTTGGACTTGCTTTTCGGCTTCTTGCAACACGTCCGGACCAAATACTTGAGTTTCTCCTGCCTCATTCCAGAATAAAGGTGTCCTACACTTCCTCCCATAAAGCGCTTCATATGGCGACATTTTCAAGCTTGCTTGGTAACTATTGTTGTATGAAAATTCCGCGTATGGCAAGCTTTTGTCCCAACTTTTCCCATGCTTTAAAGCACAAGCTCTTAACATGTCCTCCAAAATCTGATTGGTCCTCTCGGTTTGTCCATCCGTTTGAGGATGATATGCTGAACTAAAATTCAACCTCGTTCCCAAAGCTTCATGCAATTTTTGCCAAAATCTGGAGGTAAATTGAGAACCTCTATCCGAGACTATCTTCTTAGGGACTCCATGTCGACACACAATATGCTCCATGTATATTTCGGCCAATCGTGCAGCTGTATACTTGGTCTTCACAGGGACAAAATGAGCTGACTTGGTTAAACGATCCACAATTACCCAAATTGAGTCATACCCGGACTGAGTACGTGGTAACCCAATTATGAAGTCCATTCCAATTTCTTCCCACTTCCATTCCGGAATCTTCAACGGTTGCAGTAATCCGGCTGGCCTTTGATGTTCCGCCTTGACTCGTTGGCACACATCACACAATGCAACATATTCGGCTATGTCCTTCTTCATGCTATCCCACCAATAGCAAGTCTTCAAGTCTTTGTACATCTTCGTACAACCGGGGTGAATTGAGTATGGTGAGTCATGTGCCTCCTTTAATATTGTTTCTCGAATATGCTTTACATTAGGCACAACAATTCTCTTTCCAAGCCATAAGGTACCATGTTCGTCTTCATCAAATCTGAATTCTCTCCCTTCTTCGATTCTTTCCTTGATTTCCTTGATCTCCTCATCTGTGGTTTGTGCCTCTCTAATTTCTTGCTCCAGGGTTGGGTTTAATTCCATCATCTCCATCTCATTTACAAACCCGAGGTTCAACCGTTCAAACTCCTTACATAACTCAGACGGTAACTCCCGAACTGTAAGTTGGTGGCTTACTCCCTTTCTACTCAAAGCATCGGCCACTACATTGGCTTTTCCCGGATGATAGTTGATCCCCAAATCATAATCTTTGATGAGCTCCAACCATCTTCGTTGCCTCAAGTTCAGATCCGTTTGTGTGAAAATATACTTCAAACTCTTATGATCCGTGTAAATTTCACACCTATGTCCAAGAATATAGTGTCTCCAAATCTTCAATGCATGTACCACGGCTGCTAGTTCAAGATCATGCGTGGGGTAATTCTGCTCATGTTTCTTCAATTGTCTCGACGCATAGGCGACCACTTGACCTCCTTGCATCAATACACATCCAAGCCCTTGTCTTGATGCGTCACAATAAATGTCAAAACTCTTGCTTACATCTGGCAATACCAAAACTGGGGCTGTTGTCAACCGCTTCTTCAACTCCTCAAAACTCTCTTGACAAGCATGAGTCCATTGGAATGCCTTTCCCTTCGTTAGCAACTCCGTCATAGGCTTGGCTATCTTAGAAAAATCCTTGATAAACCGACGGTAATATCCAGCCATCCCAAGAAAACTCCTTATTTCCTTGACGTTTTGCGGTGGTTCCCACTTCAACACGTCTCTCACTTTTCCGGGGTCAACCGATACTCCTCCTCCTGAGATTATATGACCCAAAAATGGCACCTCTTTCAACCAAAACTGGCACTTGTTGAACTTGGCATACAATCGATGCTCCCTCAATTTCTGCAGCGTAAGCCTCAAGTGTTCCTCATGTTCCTTCTCATCCTTCGAGTAGATCATAATATCATCAATAAACACCACAACGAACTTATCTAAGTACTCCATGAAGACCTTATTCATGAGGTACATAAAGTAGGCAGGTGCATTTGTCAATCCAAAAGACATCACGGTGTACTCATAAGATCCATACCGTGTCCTAAAAGCTGTCTTGGGTATGTCCGATGGTCTAATCTTCATTTGAAAGTATCCCGACCTCAAGTCAATCTTAGAGAAGACACAAGCACCCTTCATCTGATCAAACAAGTCTTCTATGCGTGGCAAGGTGTACTTGTTCTTGATTGTTACCTCGTTGAGAGCTCGGTAATCCACGCACATCCTTTGGGATCCGTCCTTCTTGTCCACAAATAGAACGGGCGCTCCCCAAGGTGAAGAGCTTGGGCGAATAAAACCCTTCTCTAATTGCTCTTGAATTTGTTTCTTGAGCTCCGCTAATTCCATAGGAGGCATCCTATACGGCCTCTTAGCTATAGGTGCAGTTCCAGGTATTAAATCAATAACAAACTCAATGTCTCGATCGGGTGGCATACCTGGCAACTCATCCGGAAAAACATCCAAAAATTCACACACCACCGGAATCTCCTCAATTGCGACACCGTCTATATGATTCAATTCCAATTGCTTCGGTGCGGTTTGAGATGCTTCAAATTCTACAGTTATCCCTTCCTCATTGGTCAACTTCACTGTCTTTGTGGCACATTCAATAACCCCATTGTGCTTCCTCAACCAGTCCATACCAAGTATAATATCCAACCCTTGAGAATCTAAAACAATGAGGTTGGCGGAGAAGTCTACCCCCCTTATTCTAAGGCTTACTTTTGGACATACTATATTTGTCCTCATCTCTCCTCCAGGAGACTTAACCAACAGAGTAAACTTCATATGAGAGATAGGCAAACTATACTTGGCAACATACTTCGATGCAATGAATGAATGCGATGCTCCAGAATCAAATAACATAGTCGCGGGGTTGGAGTTGGCGAGAAACATACCAATGACCACATCATCCGCTTGTTGAGCATCCTCCGTAGAGACATGGTTCACGTTGCCACGAGCAAAATTCTGCTGTCCACGGCTTCCTTGTGGCTGTCCTCCATTAGGTCTTGGGTTTTGCCTCGATGCATTGCTTCCTTGACCAAGGCCCGACTTAGGACATTGATGTGCAAAGTGTCCAGCTTCTCCACAAGTATAGCACTTCTTAACTCCACCAGAATTATTGGGACGAGCTTGGTTTTGAGCATTGGCTCCAGGAAAATCAGCACGAGGTGCATAAGGCGTCGGAGGCCTAGGTGCTTGCATGACAGGGCGCTGCTGCACAAACTGAGTTGGGCGCGGTGCATATCCAGGGCGCTGAGCAGGAATAGAGGAGCTGTAATTAGGCGCATTGGGTGGCGCAAAGCGAGGGCGCACATTACTTCCTTGTTGTTGTCCTTGATATGGCGCCTTCCTCTTGATTTCTTGCTCCATCTCACGGATCTTGTTCTCAACCACAATTGCCTTGTCCACAAGCTTCTGAAAATTGACATAATCACAGTTGAGCAATTGCACTTGGATCGTATTGTTCAATCCCCTCATGAACAGGTATTGCTTCCGGCTGTCCCGGCTAACATCCTCAGGCGCATATCTTGAGAGTTGAGTGAACTTATTGAGATATTCACTCACGCTTGATTTTCCTTGTCTCAAGTTCTCAAATTCTTGCCTCTTCAAGAGCATAACACCTTCCGGCACATAATGAGAACGGAAACTCTCCTTGAATTCCGCCCAGGTAATTCTCTCTTGGTTCTCATGAGCACTGCAATAAGAATCCCACCAATCTGCAGCTGCTCCAACGAGTTGATGAGAAGCAAATAGCACCTTCTCCCGGTCACTGCATTGGACAATGGCTAGCTTCTTCTCCACGGACTTGAGCCAATCATCAGCGTCCATAGGGTCAGCAGCTTGAGCAAAGGTTGGCGGCCTAGTCCTCATAAACTCTCCCAATCGGTTATGAGGAGGTGGGGGTGGCGGTGGAGGCATGTGGGGCTGATTGTTGATATTGCCAGCCTGCAGCTGTCCCATAGTCTGTATCATGGTCTGCATGAGCTGGTTTTGCATGGCCAATAGCTGCTCGATGTTGATAGCTCCCTGAGCCGGTCCTTGTCCATTGTCGTTTTGAGGCACTCCATTGTTCTCCTCTTCATCATTGCCATCCCTCTGGTTGCGAGTCCTCACCATCTGAAGAAAAGCAGTAGGTAAGAATTAGAAAACGCCCCAACTATATGCATCAAGGGATATGAAACTAAACAACTGGCTACACTAGCCTAGGTGGACATGGCAATGCTAAAGCATCCCAAAATCCTCTATTAAGCACACAAGCAAGCAATATATATAGCAAACAGCACTCCAAGCAAAAATACATCGATTCCTGAGTGCTCCTATGTGCTCTAAAGTGTCCATTCTATCTAGGCTGCATCCTACGGTCAACCTGGCTCTGATACCAATCTGTGACGCCCGGTTCCGAAAATGAACCAAGCTAACGCATATGTGTGCCCAGGATGTTCATCACACATATACGAGTGCAATCACGAAAGGATATACAGAAAATTACCACAGCTCAAATTATTAAATAAGTACTCTTATTACACAATTCATTAAATCCTCGAATACAAGCTCTAATGAATATTAATGACAAGTTCAACTAATGCAGCGGAAATAAACTAATTAAACAACTAAGCTAACTAAGCAACTATGCAGCATAAGCGACAGGGTATGTATGCGCAGCTCCAATCAACGCCACAGGCAAAGCTGACGGTAGACACGGCCTAGAACTCCGCATTATCGCCATTAAAATCCCAGTCCTGACCTGCAACTGTTGGGGTGGGGGATTGCAAGAGTGAGTACATGTCGTACTCAGCAAGTGTAGAAAGTATGACATGCGGCTGATTCAAATGACGACAATAATAATGGTAAAGTGCTGAAAAGTACGGTAAAACATTTGAAAAGCAATATATCTTATGTATGTGAAGTAAACCCATCATAATCATAAATGATATCATAATACCAAATCTGAATTCATTACCATCATCAAAAAAAAAATTCCAGATTTCACCATTGCCAATAACCATATTCATTACCAGAGATTAATCCATAATTCCATCCATAACCATTATCAAACCATGACCATCCCAAATTCCAATTTCCCTCTAATCATGGAAGTTGTCCAGGTGCTCATAACCGGGAGCACGGCTATCATGATAGTTTTAGTTAACACTCTGCAGAGTTTGTACCTCTTTACCCACGTGTTCGTGATTTCATCACCCTTCGGCGACTAAGAACCTCCCTTATGCCCATGACCCGTCGGTCACATTACACACTTCCGTTGGTGTGTGGCCAAGAGATCACAAAATAGCCTTTACAAAGGGATTACTAGCCTATTTAGACCCCACTGAGGTTTCACCGGTGGCGATGTCTCCCGCAGAGCACATCTTCAACCAAGGGCCCCCTCTTGAGCCATTCGGATCCCAGGGTAGTCCCACCAATCATCGACAAACCCAATCCGACTACCCCTTCCCCGAGCATCCACAATGGTCCAAACAGCACTAGCAAAGCCCTAATTATTCAGCTACGCCGCACCCATAACTTGGCCTCGTGGTGGCACTGTAGTCCTGGCTTATTCTCGCATGAACCGGTCCTTAGATCTAAAGCAAGCAAACCACCGTAACATCCAACCCATCCACATACCAGGCTTGCTTAGATCATCCATTAGCATACCATGTTTAACCAGTTCATGTTAACCATGATCTCATCCATGCATAATTAAATTGAGTGATATAGTTGTTTCCCATCCCAGTCGATTAAGCGAAGCAGAAAGGTAAAAACCCTTCCCGACTCTCTGCCATAAATTCCAGGTGACAAGGGTGGTTTAACAAGTCTAGTAAACTTCCTACCATAGGATTCCCATCAATTTGACACAAGCATGCAGTTTTGCAAACAAAACATTTATTTTAAAACAGGATCAATATGCTTCAAGGACACTTGCCTTGCTCTGGCTGTTGATTAGGGTCAAAGCCTTCAAACTCTTGATGCTGTAGATCCTCCGTGGCACTCTCTAGCGCAAATCCGTCTAATCCACACAATAAACATACAAAACAAGAAACACAATCAAAGAGTGCACAAATATTACTCAATATGTCATGACATGCATGATTGATGCAATGCAAGGTAGAACTTGTTACTAGATTGCTTTTAATGATCACTAACTAGTTCTAATAGATTTTAACAAGTTTATACAGGTTTGGATTCGATTAGATCAAATTTTAGAATTAATTCAACACAATTTAACCAGAAAGATCGGACTAGTCCGCTTGGGACCGGACAAGTCCGCACTCTGCGAGATCAGCGGATTAGGGTTTTCTAGATCGACGTAAATTCGGAGATTAGGGGTTGAATTCTCGTAAGGAAAAGAGAATAGAAGGTATACCAGGTGTTTAGAACTCCAATGAACCAAGAAACTTGGAGGTAACACTTGGATCTTGATGATCTAGGGTTGGTGATGAACTTGGGGATGAATTGGTGGTGAAGGACGAAACTTGGTGGAGATCTTGATCCTCCTTCGTTTCCTCCTCTTCTTCTTCTTGTTTGGGATCTTCTCCTCCCTCCTTGATGGTGGCTCCCCACGAACTAGGGTTTGGGTGGGTGGAAGAAGTGGCAAATAGATGTCAAACCAAGGGGTGGGGTTGTTTATATAGAGGTGGAGGCTAGGGTTAGATGGATTTCGAGGTTTGGGATGAGTAGAGGCCGGTTTAGAGTCCCACATGGGCTCTAAAAGAGTTGGGCATGACGTCCCTAGGCCCACTTGACGTGAAACCCAAGAAACAAGTCGTAAAACAAAAGGTCAATCTCGGAGTCACGAAATATCGGACAAGTCCGGACAGGACCGGACTAGTCCGAAGTCGTCCAGAGAGAAAAATCGGACAAGTCTGGCCAAAAATCGGACAAGTCCGATCTTAGTCAGAAAGGAAAACGGACAAGTCCGCTGGAACACCGGACTAGTCCGGAAAAGTCCAGGGACTTAGCAAATTTTCAAGGATTCATGGAATATCGGACTAGTCCGCACAAAATCGGACAAGTCCGTAAGTTTCCAGAGCCAAAATCGGACTAGTCCGCAGCAAAAACGGACAAGTCCGTTTTTAGTCAGAGAGAAATCGGACTAGTCCTCAGTAAAATCGGACTAGTCCGCACTTTCCTGCGTTTTAAGTGCGGTTTTGCTCCAAATCAATTTTAAATGCTCCGAATCGATTTTAAACTCGTTCCTCTTGTTGTGGGCTAATGTTAAACATGTATATGAGTGCATGTAGGGCATGATGCATGAAAATGAGGGTGTTACATTAACCCAAAGGGTTTCTCCAAGAGGTGGGCCCAGGGGCCACTATCGGTACCCTGTGTACCGGGTACCCCACGATACCGCAAGTAAACTCACGGAGTTCCACCTGTCCAAGTTGAAGACCTTCGAAGGCTACACATGTCCCGCAGCACAGGACCCGCCTCCCTCGTTTGGGTAGCTTCAGCACTGCCACGTGTAACGCAAGATCGGACCTAACTCCCTACATAGGGAAGCTCCGGTCATGCCACATCTCAAATGGCCCCGGACCTAACCCCCAATAGAGGGAAGCTCCTGCGCTACCACGTGTATAGCAGCTCCGAACCTGCCTCCCCACAAAGGGAAGCTCCAGAGCTACCACGTGTCAAGCCTCCGGACCTAACCTCAATGGTAAGACTGCCGGATCTCCAATGGTGCGGACATTCAAGGGCAGTTAAAGCGGGCGTTACAAGACCTGATTGCGTGTCATTAATGCCATGATAATGACACACGATCAGAAAACCTTTAGTACCCGTAACGCCGCCATTAAGGCGCGTTATCACACTGTTAAATATACTTAATATGTACAAATCGTGTATTAGGTAATTAAAGACCGTCGGGGCCACATGTCGGGCCAGGCTGGCAATGTAACAGCCAGTCCTTGGACTATAAAAGGGTTGTTGAAAGTGCATCTAGTCACCCCTTGTGGGTTTGGTTGATTAATGACAAACAAATGAGATCCTAACAAAATTGTTGAGATGAGCACAGATTTTAAAGCAATTAGGAAGAAAGCACAAAAAGAAAGGAGAATGAGGATCCAAAGGGAAAAGAGCGCAAGAGTTGAAAAAATTAGAATTATTTTGTGTGGAGTGTGTTGGAGAAACATACTCCAAGAGCTCAAGTGAACAAATGATTAAACTCACTGCACAAATCATAGGAAGAGCGTACTAGTCCGATAACCACCAGACTAGTCCGATATTTCTCTGCACAGAAATCGAACAAGTCCTCCAGCACGGACTTGTTTGCAGTACTTCACAGCTGCACCACTCCTGACAAGTCCGATATCCTCCGGACTAGTCCGATAACTCCCTGACTAAGATCAGACAAGTCCTCCAAGTGCGGACTTGTCCTCAGTTGAACAAATCCCTCCACACCGGACAAGTCCGATAACCACCGGACAAGTCCGATAATCCTCTGACTAAAAATCAGACAAGTCCTCCAAGTGCAGACTTATCCTCAGTTAAACAGTTTTCCACTGCACCGGACAAGTCCGATATTCACTGAACTAGTCTAAAATCTCTCTGACTAAGATCGGACTAGTCCGCACGTTAACGGACTAGTCCGGTATCCATCAACATTTAGGTTTTTCCGCACACCGCACACCGGACTAGTCCGGTGTCCAGCACGAACTAGTCCGGACTTCGCAACCCTAATGGTAACATTTAGTAGATGAATACAAACCTCCGCGGATTACGTTTTAGTATTGGGGGAAGTGTCGATCGCAAGCTTCGACACAAGCCATAGTAAACAAAGTCCGAAGATTAGTAAACAAGTGTTGCATCAACTCGGTAGTAAATCAATTCCGGATCCACGTCTTAGTAAACAAGTATCACATCCGCGTAATAGTATGAGCCCAATACAATCCTGAACGATGCAAACTTATGTTTGCCATGATTATGCATCCAAGTCATAGATAAGCAACAATTATAGTCATATTCAATAAGTAATACATATTCCACAACAACTTATGTCCTATGTCCATTCAAGCCATAGTAAAACAATGCGGCCGAATGAATCTCGCCTCCACGTTGTAGTGATTTACATCCAAACCATAGTGATTATTTTCCATTCCAAGTCACAGTGCACATATACCGAAACATAGTGATTTCACATCCAGATCACTTGTAAACATACGCTCCGTATCACCATCTCAACATGTCTCTGACCTTGAGATCCAAGCCATGATTGTAAAACTGAGCTAGTTACCGTGATAGTTAAGATTGTGCATCGAAATTATAGTAAAACAATGCAACATCCAAGCCATAGTAAACAAAGTCACGTATTAGTAAACGTGCTGGTTACCATGATAGTATGTTCTGCCTCAACGTTATAGTAAAAACAATGCAACTTCCAAGCCGTAGTAAACAAAGTCACCTATTAGCTAGTAAGCATGTGTTGCGTCCACCTAGTTGTAAATCAATTCCACATCCACATCTTCGTAAACAGGTGTTGCGTCTATGTTGTAGTAAATCAATTCTGGACCCAAGTCTTAGTAAACAAGTGCCACATCCACTCAATAACATTTTGTTGAATGTTCCGTTCTCTAGGATGACCAGCCTGCATCTTAGCCTCATTGGCTTGCTATACTGCTAGCATTTGGCTATTATGTCTGTTCATCTTCTGTTGCTTGACCGTCAAATCTTGCTTAATCATCCGCAATTGCTGCTGCTGCAGTAGCATACATGTTCCTCTAGCATTTTGCCTGAGGGCATTTTGCTGCCCATTTAGTTTATCACCTTGCTGTCCTTGTGACTATGCAATACTTGTCGCTTTGTCACTTGAAAAGTTTATGGGTTGCTTTTGCATGACCAGAACGTTGTTATTATTCTGACTTTGTTCTGCTCACATCCATGTTATTTGTAAATATATATTCCTAGTTACTGTCCGAACATGTCTCCGACCACGATATCCAAGCCATGATAATAAAAATGAGCTAGTTACCGTGATAGTAAAACAATGCAATATCCAAGCCATAGTAAACAAAGTCATGTATTAGTAAACGTGCTGGTTACCATGATAGTAAGTTCCGCCTCAACGGTATAGTAAAACAATGTAACTTCCAAGCCGTGGTAAACAGTCACCTATTAGTAAGCAAATGTTGCATCCACCTGGTTGTAAATCAGTTCCACATCCACATCTTGGTAAACAAATATTGCATCCACATGATAGTAAATCAATTCTGGATCCACGTTTTAATAAACAAAAGCCACATCCACTCAACAGCATTTTGTTGGTTGTTCCGTTCTCTAGGAAGACCAGCCTGCATCTTAGCATCATTGGCTTGCTATGCCGCTAGCATTTATTGGCTGTTACGTCTGTTCATCTTCTGTTGCTTGATCGCCAAACCTTGCTGATTCATCCACAGTTGCTGTTGCGGTAGCATACATGTTCCTGTAGCATTTTGCCTGATGGGATTCTGCTGCCCATTTAGTTTAACACCTGATTATGCAATACTTGTCGCTTTGTCACTTGAAAATTTTATGGGTTGCATTTGCATGACCAGAACATTTTTATTATTCAGACTTTGTCCTGTTCACATCCATGTTATTTGGAAATATAAATTTTGAGTTACCATCCGAACATGTGTCTCCGACCACGATATCCAAGCCATGATCGTAAAAATGAGATGGTTACTGTGATAGTAAAAATTTCGCCTTAATGCTATAGTAAAACAATGCAAAATCCAAGCCATAGTTAAAAAAAGTCACATATTAGTAAACATGCTGGCTTCCGTAATAGTAAAAATTCCGCCTCAATATTATAGTAAAATAATGCAACTTCCAAGCCATGGTAACCAAAGTCACATATTTGTAAGCAAGTGTTGCATCCATCTGGTTGTAAAATAATTCCGCATCCACATCCTCGTAAAGAAGTGTTTCATCCACATGGTAGTAAATCAATCCGCAGCCACGTCTCAGTAAACAAGTGTTGAGGCCAAATGCAATCCCCAATAATGCAAAAGTATGTTCACCGTGTGTGTGTGTCCAATTCATAGATCAGCAATGCATGGTCTATTTCTTGTGTCCATCCAAGCCACAGTAAACGAATGCTGCTGAGCAATGTAAAAATGTTCATTCCAAGTCATTCCACTGAAACGGGCAGGCGTGGGGCGAGCGCGGATGCCAGACGGGCTCAAGGCGGAGAGGAGGGAACATAACCGCCATCGGGCACCGCTAGAAGGGCGTGGTCGTCGCCGTCTTTGGGTGCGCTTCGATTGGTTGGGTACTGGTCATGTGTGAAGGTGGGAGAAGACGCGATATGGCCGATCAGTTATCGTACAGGCGTTTTTCTTGAGAGATCGTGCGGTTTATTTGTTATGTATGTGGGCCCTGGCCTGTAAACCGCCGGATGAACTGTGTCTCCGGCATCCAAGCTTGGGTCTTGCAGTGTTTTAATCCCTAGGTGATCCTGTTGTATTCTCCTAAAAAAAATTTGATCTTGTTTATGGGGTCACCAGAAAACTCAACTGCAAACCAAAACAGAATAGGCATGCCAAATAATAATCAGGGATATTATTTTTTGCTAGAACGAATGAGAACTAAGAGGAGAATAAAAATTATCTATATCATCATGATCTTGGAAATCAAGTGATATAATTGAATCTAAAGGCAGGAAAGGGGCACCATTGTAGTTCTCAAGTGCTTCAAAGTCTGTTATGGTAATTTTAATATTATGTTCTAATAAATGTGGTATGTGAAAAGTTTTTTCAAAATAAGTTTCCAAACCTGTCCGATATCGACATGTCTTCAATCCTATGGATTTGTTTCCAATATATTTGATAAATCCGATACAGAATTTGATTATGATGATAAATGATACCGAATCCATTTCCAAAACTAGTACCCCGCCGTCCCCAAATACTTGTCGCTTGTTAGTTCATTTTTGAAAATAGTTTATCCTTTTATCAAATCATTTTCATCCCTTGTGGTCCATCCCCTACGATTTTGCCTTGATCCGCCACTGCGCAAGCTCAAGTTTGACTCGTTTATAGTAAGTTAAAAATCTGGAACAAGTGAACATGAGTGATCACGATCTTTTGAGCTTTATATTGACAGCCGTATTCGAAATTTCGTACCATTTTCTGTTTTCTTCTATTGGCCCATCTTAGCCTGACCCAGCCCTTACCGCCGCCTGTCTCCAGTACAGGGACGAGCTTACCCAACCTGGAACTGGTACCGGCAAAAACCTTTGCTTCCTCGACAGCTGGAAAAAATGAACTCCTGCTTCACGCGAAGGCCGAGCCACAAAATTTTATAACCCAGGTTGAAATTGATTTTTGGGGGCCATTCAAGGTCTTGGAATTTAGGCCGCATGTAAAAATAGGCTGAATACTTTTTGTTGGGGCCCTATACGTAATATCTACACTTTGGAGGGGAGTGGGACCTCCGGCGTCCTGTGGCCCAGGTTCACGACCCCCAGAAGGGCTGGACCTGGACGGCTGCTCTTCCGTTCATGCGCTGCATGTTCATGCATGGCACGCCCGTCACAGGCATCATCCACATCTTCTCGAGACCATAGATGGGCAAGAGTGGAGACTCTCATGAGTGATCACGTCGCCACGACATGTCTCTCTACGGCAGGTGGTGACCGGTGACAATAGGCACCGAGAATGATGAAATCTATTTATGGATTTAAGTAAGTTTCTAAGTAATGATATCTCATAAAAGTAAGATATGAGTTTTGTAAGGTAATGAGGAGGACAAGTGTATTTGCACTGAGTCTAAGAGAAGAAATTTTACTTTCTTTATTTCATGAGGATGATATCCTACAATAAGTAATAGTGTTGATCAACTATTGAAGAGTAAGTATAGTATCCTCATTACTATCAAGTTAAGATCTTGGTAATGTCTCTTGTGTGTTAGTAGCTTAGTTTTACTAAGATATAATAAGGGGTATTTAGACCGTGACATGATGCATATCTATTAATGATTGTAAGAAAGATTAGTATGCACGCGCGTAAGTTCTCGCTTGCTCTAATGGTCTGGGATGATATGTATGGGAACCAATAAGCGATCGATAAAAAAAATAGGTTATATATACTTCTGCTATCGAAAGTTTTATGTTTGCTCAAGTAAAACTCACCTGGACAAAGTTTAAGTAACCAGGATGTTTTTATCATAAGTAAGTTCAATCCAGAAATAAATCACTGAAATGAAAATAAGAATGTCCTACAATTTTGCAAGTGACTAAGGCCTCCAAGAGTTAATAAGACACCATTTCCATGAGATATGTAGCAAAATCCACAATCATTTGCTAACACTTGCAATTTAGAGTTTTATTGCGGAAAAACTCCAATCGAGCGGTCACTACATCATGAGATGCATATCGAATATTTATTAAATATGAGGCCGCCTAGCAGGCACAAAAATGAATTTATCTGGTTTAAGAGTGGTTGACTGTGTCAAACCACTTAAGTTATTTCTTCCAATTGCAACATGTCAAGTGTTCTGCCAAACACATTGATATTATGTTGCAAGCGATAAAATCCAGGATCATACCGTTTGTTTTGAGAAAATCAGTAACAAGCGATTGCTTGCGGTACCGCTTACGGAAGGTTTTTCAACTAACGTGTTTAGGGACACGAAGTCGACATGGGTTTAAGGGAAAACCTAGATCAATTGGATACTTAAGGGCCACTGAGAGTATGGTTGTTTTTGAATGTGTGATGTATTGCGGTCGTTCGAGACAAGTAGTACTTAATTGGCTATTCTTGATGCGGCGTGTCCTATATGTCAAACATGAGGAAGCTAACACAAAGTTCAGAAATAAGTAAGCTTTTATGATCAAGTAATTAAGTAAGTCTTGATCCTTGGACATTTTTGGGGAGAATGTTGGATTGATCTCCAACGTTGGACTCAAACCAGGTCCAACCCCGACTATTTCACGCCCCGATCGGGGACACACAACTGTCACCAGGTTTGTCCCCCTCTCACATTGTGCCAACTATAAAAGGACCCAGTACTGGTTAACAGTGGATTAACTGCTCCATAACCATCTCCCGATCTGATCATTAGGGGCACATAAGTGAGGGGTAACGCCATGCCGCGACCACGTTGACTTCTGGCCTCAATCTGCAGCGCCACCGCCTTCCCTCATGGTCGGCCTTCTCTACAACAAAGCAACACACAACCGAGGAGTGTGCAATCCTCCACTCTCCTGTTCATATTCCACTTCCTGTTGTGATTAGAACAACGAACTCCACGTGTTGCTCCTACATGATTTGTCTCCTGGTAGATCTAGACGCTAGGGTTGATTGGCAACTTCCTACAGGCCCCAGCCTCACCGACCTCATCCTGTACAACGAGACCTTGAAGACATCACGCTCGCCCGAGCCTGCCCCACCCTAACCAACCTCGACCTGTACAATGGGGTCTACCTCGAGGACGCTGTAACCGCGGAGGTGGCACGGATGTGAGCCAATCTCTGACATGGAGCTCGGCTGCGATCGAGGTGAGGAGGAGGGCAACGCGGGTGGGCGGCCGACTGTTGCCTTAAGTATCAGGGTTTGCCATGAGAAAAATCTCTTTTATACCATATCCATATTCGGCCGACTATTGCCTTAAGTATTAGGGTTTGCCATGAGGTACATCTCTTTTATACCATATCCGTATTTGGGCCTTAACAGACTGGGTTGTGTCGGATCACTTCCAATGGGCCATGGGTCAAACGTCAGACCGGTCAACCCTCTGATAAACGGGTCGTGTCGGGCCATGCTCGTGCCAAGTTTTTTGTCATGCCTCGGGCCAGCCCGATAGACCCAGTACTACAGGAAACGCGATCATTTGCGACGGCTAGTTTTATTTGCGACGGCCAGCCGTCGCAAATAACTTAAATTGCGACGGCATCTCTGTGGCCATCGCAAATAAGAAGGCCATCGCAAATAAGTACTAATTTGCGACGGCCAACCCTAGGGCCGTCGCAAATAAGGACTAATTTACGACGGCCAACCCTAGGGCCATTGAAAATAAAGAAGCCGTCGCAAATAAAAACTTATTTGCGACGGCTGCAAAAAGTACCATCGCAAATAAGTTTAATTGCGATGGCCATAATATAAGACCGTCGCAATTAATAGAGCCGTCGCAAATAAGGGCTAATATCGGCCCCATCGACCCCGACACCTCATTCTCTGCCACGCTCCCGCCGCCCTGCTGCGCCCCTGCTGTCCTGTCGCGCCTCCGCTGCCCTGCCGCACCCCCACCGCCGGCACGCCGCCGCGCCCGCCACTGGCCCGCCGCCCCCGCCCCCCCGCCGCGCCCCTGATGCCTCCGCTCCCCCGCCGCCAACCCACCGCCCCCGCCGCCAGTCGCTCCATCGACGCCCCCGGCCCCACCCCCGCCGCGCCCCCAGACAGCAGCGCCGGCCGCGCCCCCACCGCAGCCCCTGCGATCCCGGCCCGCCGCGCCTGACGTCGCCACGCCCCCTCCGCCCCAGTCCCTGGACAGCAGCGCCGCCGGCCTCCTCCAACGCCTTCGCCGTCCGTCCGATGCCGTCGGCCCACTGCTCCACGCCGCACAAGTAAAGTATGCATTTAGTTGTTAATTACTAGATAATTAGTTGTTAATTGTTAATTGATGATTAGTTGTTATGCTATTTAGTTGTTAATTGTTCTTGATGATTAGTTGTTATGCAAATTAATTGTTAGGTTGTTGTTAATTAGTTGTTAATTCTCATTAACTGTTAGTAGTTGCTAATTAGGTTTGAATTGCAATTAATTGTTAGTTAGTTGTTAATTAGTTGATCATTCTAATTAATTATGAGTTAGTTGTTAATTAGTTGTTGATTGGATCTTAATGTTACTATATATGCTTAGGTTTTATTTAATAATATTTAAGATTTGTATTATTGCTCTCGTTTATTGTTTTGTGATTAAAATACAGTTGCTTATGTTTTCGTTAATATTTTTGATGCTTATGTATTATATATAGAAATGGCTAAACAAAAGGGTCGTCGTACGTAAAGTAGGCATCGTATATGTAGCGTATATACGACCCATCGGGCCCAACCCTAACCTTCATTTGAGGTCGGACAAAGAGAGAACGACGCCGCTGCAGTGTGGGTCACAATCGTGACACGTGACTGGTGACATGAGGTGAATCGTTAGGGTTAAGTGTATATGGGTCGGGTGGCCCATAACTAACCCTAAAAGTCTGTAACCAGGCCACGATGATGTTGGAGATGTTGAAGATGTTGAAGATATAGAGCCAGATGATATGCGAAAATGGAAATTAGAACAGGCCACGATGGAAGATAGTTCGGTTGGTTTAAGGAGTAGGGCATATGATAATGATGTTGATGAATTTTGAAAGTGATTACAAGTAATGTATTCTTGAAGATAGTAACATGAATTTTGAATATCTGTAGGATCGAAGAACACGTGAAAAGCTACCAGAGGGGGGTGAATGGTAGATTTAAAAATCTTACGCGGCGGAAACAATTAAACCCCAACCCCTTCGGCAGAAAAACGATCTGCTAAAGAAATTGTGTGTGAGACTAATCTAAACGTGTTTCACCGTGACAAAAGTGATATATATCAGAGAGAATCAAGTCACGAAGACAACCCAACAAGAATCACTCAAATCCATCGAGAAAAACACAAGTTATGATCTAAAGATCAAACAAAGGTCAATCTGTCCTACCCGAGAAAAACAGTTCTGGAGCGCTGCAAAGAAACTCGTGTAGATCAGAAGCCACAATTCCAATGACCGTGAAATTTTGACAGATGATAGATAATGAAGTTGTGAAGACAACCCAAAAAGAATCACGTCAATTGGATCTGTAAAACTCGAGTTATGATAAAATCACCAAGAAAAGGTAGTTATGTCCAGAAACTCGACGAGTAAAACTTGTCTGGAACAAATCAGATGAACAAGGCACAAAAGTTCCTTCAAACTACGAATTTTATTCAATAGAACACAAAAGGAACAGCCCCAAAGTCGTGCACCACGAGCTCTGGGCTCTCTTGCTTATATAACCAGCTCGAAAGCCAACTCAACTTAGATCAGGAACCTAATCCTACTCTGTTCACGAATCGTAACTTTCCATATCTGCTTAGGATTCCTCTATACATAGATAGAAGCAATATTAAGACTTCCAAACATCTTAGGAACGTATCCCACGTTCCTAAACAACTCAAATTCGTGACCCACACGAAATCCTATCATAACCAACTCAAATCTTTCCATATTTGAGTCAAACCCGACTCAGCCGCAGCTTGAGTCCATAACCTAGTCGGTTGGACCTTTCCGACCAACTCTTTACGTCCACATATCTTCAACAAGTCTCGGAACCATGTAGCCACGTCCACACAATCCTTGCACATCTGCAAACATCTTCCAATGACGTCCACAATACCTTCACATGCATTGTTCTTGATTCAATCATGCCGCGCAACCTCCTGATCAGCTCAACCACAATTCCTCCTGAATTTGGTTGTTGGAACATCATCTCCTCCCTGAGACTAGTCCAATGGATCCCATCAACAGCCATGTCTTGAACTCAAGCAACACCTGCACATGAATAAATAACCAATCCATACGAGCCCAAGTCCTCGACTTGACTCAAGTTAGTTCTGAACACAACACCTAATGTGAGAACCTCACATAAGCATGTTGTAAAACCACAATAACATGATATCATTCATGTCAACCAAAAACGCACCAAAGACTTAGCAATTGAATACTAAGCAATCTTTCCAGAGATGTAAAGCAAGTACGAAACAATGCAAATGAAAAATAGAAGCATTGCGGTCAAGTTCCGGACCTTGAGCCGGAGCTAACAAAAGCTAGTAGAACCAAATGTCGGAACTTACCAAAACTAGTCCGAACTAGTAAACCCAAAAGCCGGAGCTAGAAAAATCAACGCGGAGCTTAGCAAAAACACGCCGGAGCTATCAAAGACATGTCGGAGCTAAAGACAAAACTCACCGGAGCTAACCAAAACTAGTCGGACCTTAATAAAAAGGTGTTTTGGTGATATTCAAAACTTTTATCGTCAAAGCAAGTGTATTCACTACAAGCCAATGTATTTAGCACACATAGGTCTTACAATATCTTATTTTCATATTTTCCGATTATCTATTAAAATAGGATGGCGTCAAAGAAGGGTAAGAAGGTGCAGCTGACGAGGGGGTTCTACCCCTCTAGACCTGAGGACGCTTTCGCTGGTGCCTCGTCGACTGGGAGCAGATGCTCTCAGCTGTTGGGGCATGTTTTGAGCAGCTCTAGAGCTTTGTCAAAGGTAAATTTCACTCGTTTTTGACAAGTTCTTTAAATTCAATTTCACATTAAACATACTTATGAATCATTTGAATATTGTAGTCCTCACCGGCTGACTCAGAGGTTGCAGTGCCAGTTGACCTTGGCTACCCTTCGGTGAGCCATTCCTCGGCCAACTAATCCTCGACTTGCGAGCCTTCTGTTCCTCAACACATTGACTCGGCTGGTGACGAGCCGTCTGGGTCACCTGACGTGGCGCCCCAGTAGACGCGGAGGACGAGGAGGACTCACTTTGTCAGTCCTCCTGCGGTCCCTTCACAAAGGGTCGTGATTCGTCCAGTCGGAGATAGGTAATAAAAATTATAGTGTTCAATTTTAGTTTCTTTTGGTTACTTAAGTAATGAATCAATAAATATCTTGCAAGTTTTGGGACGACACGTCTTTCACCGGTGAGAGACACCAAAGACTAGTGAACGGTGTCCTCGGGTCCTTAGTGCGTTTGCACTATCCCGGGGTGTAAAATCCCACTTTTTCCTTTTATGTGAAGTTCAAATACAAGTGGTTTATCAAACATAATGGAGGTCAATATAATTGTGCACATAAACCTGACCTCACAAAAAAATTTTCTTTCTACTTATGTTTTAATCTTATCAACATGAGGAGTGGACTTCACCCTAACCCTAGAACATTTTAAATAAACCTTTCTACAATGTTGGGAAGTTATTGATTGCAATGGCTAGGGCAAATTTTATGGCAGCAATATAAAAATCAAAACAAATGTAATTTGATTATGTAGCTATGCATATTAGGCCCTGCCAAAAAGATTCAAATCCAAGGCTCCAAATTTTTCCTTGGACTCTTAAATATTAAATAGCTTCTCAGAAAATTTTCAAGATTTTTGAAGTACATCTTCCATTTGTTTGGACACGTACAAAGGATTCATTTCGCGTTGACATCAAATTTAGCTTTACACTGAACTTTGCCCAAATCAACCCCCAATTTTTCCTAAGGCCTTTTATGGTTCAGGGGACTTCGTTTCAAAGTTTGGAGATTTATGGACCTCAGATACTATTTATTTCAATAAGGTTTATACCCATATTTGAATTCAAATTTGAATTTGAATTTGATGCAAACTATGTCCAAATTGAAATCAGATTGCAGAATTGGATTCCCCATATTTTTCTTAGCCTACCTGTAAATTTTGGGAATTTTTGGACAATGTTTAAGCTAGAATTTAGAGGAAGGGATAAGGGAGAGAGGTGGGGCCCACAAGTCAGTCGGTGAAACCGTTTCACCGCCTCTATTTTCTTTCCCCGGGCGACACCGCGACGCTGCATGCCGCCGGCGCACCGTCGGCCGTCGGTCGCCTCCAGCTGCCCCCCCCCTGCGTCCTTATCTACCGCGGTGAAGGCTATAAAGCCACGCCCCGTCGGCCGAAGTCCATCACCCATTCACTTTTCACCGCGTCGCTCCGTTTCATCGCCGCCGCGATCACACCCGTGCCACTCGACACCGCGCAGCCTCGCCGTTGATACAAGCATCATCATCCTCTACGGTCTATAGCAAAAAGGAGCGCAACGACCTCGTGCAGCTTCTGGTTAAGCTTGAATTCCTATCGTGCATCCTAGTTCCTGTATTCCTTAAAATCCCGCAGCGCTTTTATAACGTTGAGGCTAGGTCATCGGTTTAATTCCGATTGTATGCACAAAATCTCTTTGATCCAGTTAGATGACATGATCTATGTAGCCTAGCGCACCTTCCCTCCAAAAATCAGAAGGAACCATCGACTAATTAGCAAGTTCTTCGAGTTTTCCCCTTCCGCCATTGTTAGAGATCAGTTCACCGTCGACTTCGGTATTGCCGGCTATGGCACGAGCTCTAGACCATCCTAAGACCTTTCCCATGCATCCATGATGCTTCCCGAGCATTGAAACGAGAGATTTAGCTAGGGAATCAAGGGTCTCCACTTCACCGAAACCCTAACACCCGCCGCCAGCGTCGGGAATGGTTTTCCGGTCACCCCTCACCGTCGGGAGGTGGTCCATCGTGTTTCCCGTGCGAAAATATGGTGGAGCGGCGAGTCCCGAGGCCTCCCCTGGGCCGGAAGTCATCGCCGGCGAAAGCGCCGCCGCGCGCCAGTGAGAACGCCGCCGCCCGAGATGTGGACCGAGGTTGAAAACGATCGGGTTCGCGGGTCCCACTTGTCAACGAGTGAAAAAGGCACCGGATTAGTCTGTGGCTAGGGATTTAGTGCGGCCACGTGGGAATCTTTATAACCCCCGGTGTGGCTAGCCCTTGATTGGATGATTTTAAATCCAGTGGGCCTGTCGCCAAATTTAAAAGTTGAAATTTACCCTTTGGTGCAGAACCATTTCCAAAGTTTAAAAATCAATATCTCTCTATAGAATGCTCCAAAAATATTTAAACAAATTTTGTTTGAAAGCCCTTGAGCTCTATTTTCTATCAGTACCAATTAGGTTATGTCAAACTCACTATTAAATTCTGTATAAAACAATATTCCCAAATGCAAATGTAATTTTTCCGGATGAAATTGCCACTGGAAAAATACTTAAAATTCTCATAAGATGCACTGTTCTATTATTGACAACCAGAAAATGTCTGGGAGCCATTGCACCTGTATAACCATCTGTATAGTTTAATTACCGTTTTCAGTTATTGAATTTTTACCGATGTTCAGTTGCTTTGTTATGTCCCAAATTTGGACTGAACCTTCCCTTTGTCATACACTAGTTTCTGTAAAAATATTGAATTTAATTGACCTACTATCCTAGTCCTAATTCAGTTACAAACTGAATATTGATTAAAAAGCTAAAAATTAAATTTAAGATAATTCCAGAAATTCTTGCCTACTTAGAAATTCAATAACTCCTTCACCAAAGCTTAGAAATTTATGAAACAAATTTTGCTAGAACCTGGTAAACTTCCTCTATCATGATTATCAACTGGCAGCTATGTTCAAGCAACAGTTTCTTCTCAAATTTTTTTGGAAGTTTAATACTTGCCATAATTTTAGAGACAACAATATACTTTGATCATCTCCTGTTCTTTGCAAGAGCTTCTATCATATTCCCATATCTACCATCAAAGTTCCAAAGCCAATTAAGGTACCTATCATATAATGATCACCATAGATTAAATTATGGTCTTGGTAATAATTATTTTTCAAAGTCATTCATATACATGTTATATGCATATCGTATAGTGACCGAAGTCGAGGAGGAACCAGAAGCCTTGGAAGAGCACCTTCCAGATATTAACCCCGACTCTGATTTGCAACTAGGCAAGCCCCAGTTTGCATTTAAGTTGTTTATAAAATTTTGCTTTGTCACTATGATGAGTAGTATATGAATTATGCATTACGTTTAGGATGATTGAAAACTCCAGATGCATGACCCGAAAATCCCATTGGTTAACTGGGTAGGTTAATCACTCAACATGTAGAATTGCTATGCTAATGTAGTAGGTAAACCGGTAGAAGTCGAGTAGTTGGAATCTACTCGCGAGATAGAAATTTACACGCATCTACACTGGAATAAAATTATAGAAAATAACCATTACATCTAAAACTCGAGAACGGTCAGAGATGGATAGGAAGCGACATGACATGGCCTTGGTCGCGTAGCTCTGACTGGTCAGTTAAGGACCGTCTGTATGCGGCCCCTTCGGACAAGCTTGAATTGTACCGGCAACATAATGGACATATGGAATCCAGTAAACTGATGTAACTCGATAACTGGGGTGTCGAGGCCCATTAACTCACCATCGATAGGGGTGGTTTGAGGACAGTAAGGTGTAAATCGGTCGGCGGACACATGAGGTGTTCCTTGCGGAGACCTTCTGTTTGCGGAGGTGAGACGGGTGCGGCGTTTGTGTTTCTTGTGAAAGGTGGCCATATACGCCTAGTACTGAAGTGTTATGTAGGTACAGGTGTACTCGCTGACACTTCTGAACGACGTATGTGTTGTGTTGTTCGGGTGTGTCCTGATTGCAATCACCGTCCCTTGCGGTAATAGAGTACCACTTGTTCACCGCGTCGTGACGTAGTAAATACTAAAGAAGTAAGCAAAATATATTGTATTGAATTATAATTGCTTTGCAACCTTGTATGATTTAGAGATAGTCACATTAAAGTTTATAGTTTCCCCATACTTTAGCTGTAATAGCATTATGTGCTCTAGGCATGTCATATCATCAGCAAAGTGTTTCTTGTTTGATTGTGGAGTCCATGATGTTCCATGCTTGGAGAATGTCATTTTCTACTCAAAACCTGATCATAAGGATCCACTTGTAGGCGAGTCGTTTATGCTTCACCTTACTTATGCTTAGTGTCCACCCTTGCATATGTCTAGTGAGACGGGTTAGTCTTGCTGAACCTTATGCTCACGTTTGCAGTTAACGAGTTTTTGCAGGTTATACAATTGATGAAGGGTTTGATGATGAGGCTGCACCCCCTCCAGGGTATACAGCTGAATGGGAACCCTGCACGCCGCCGTGAGTTGCGTGTTGCTAGTGCGAAGTATCCAGGGCATGGATAACTTTGCTTTTGCATAGCTAGTGCTGAGACCGTAGCTATGATATATATATATATATATATATATATATATATATATATATATATATATATATATATATATTTCTTTCCTTCCGCTAGTATTGTAAAAACTTCCGCTGTAAGATAAATAGAAGACTTCGTCTTGAATTTTATTCTCGTTCTATTCTTGTATACTGTTGGGTGTCGCATCGCACGACACCACCCAATGAGATCCTCGGTTGTCGGGATTCTGGTCCCCACAGACATGGTATCAGAGCATCATTGGGAACAGTGTACTTGAAAAGAACATATTTTCAAAAAAAAAATTAGGATCTGAGTGAGGAATTAGCTATATGCCCTTATAAGGAGTATTATTAGTATAAGATATAAAGGTGGTAAACTAACTATGTGTTATTATATTCTATAACGATGCTCCGATGTCAGGTAAGAGGTAAGGTACGCCACCGAGAGCGGATCAATCTCGGTAAATTCAGCATACGAGAAATGGTATGTAAAATTTCCGTGGCTTGGCACGGGAAGTTAATAGGAGTCTCTAAAGCTTTCAATGTTTCTGAGAACCTATTACACGCGGTACCCCAGTGTGACACAAAATTAGTGGGAGCACCCGTCGGGTGGTGTATAACCCGATAGTATGCCTCTCTAGAACCATTCATGTTCTATGGGAGCATGCGAAACACGTATGGCCGAGCATGTATAAGCCGGATCGTATGGGAGTCTTTGTTGTACAGACGTATTTACAGCCATGTACCTCGAGACATGACCCCGCTCGAGGGCGACTCACACCAGAGTCGTATGCATTTATTTTCATAAGTATTATTGTGATTGTCTGTTGTGTTTCCCCGTACCACCCTTGAGGTGTGAAAGTGTTAAAGGGGATTGTTTGTCTTTTGCAGCATTAACTACGGTAGAAGACCGTGTAGAAACCGTTTGCGAGAGAACGATATAGGAACCACCTATAGACGTAACCGGATATACCGGATAGAATTTTCTTTGCTGAGATACATAGTACCGTCAGTATTAAACATGATGCTAGACCATCCCCAACAACAGAATGGATGCATAATGTTTTGGAAAGTTCATATATCAGATGCTGGTAGGTTTGGACTCCGTAAAAAGGGACTCCGACTCGATAAGGTAGATAGAATCAAGATTCTTGATTTCTGGCAGAAGTGGCTCGACTTCGCCTGGTTGTAATCTTGGTTATCGTATAGATAAAGGGTATCATATATGGGTAGAAATATCGTGAAGACCTCTACAACTTTTCTGTTGACCATCAGGGCAGAAGAGTTTGATAGTCTGTTGAAATTTGGAGTATACTAAAACTGCTCAAGACGACCCAACCATTGTACCAGTTCCAGAAATATTACCATAACTCCCTGTAGAAACATCTTCTGCCTTATTGTGACACATTTCTGGAAAGGGAAGAGGCATATCTACAGGTTTGATGTTTAGAGTTTTTCCCAATTCGAATTTTAGTCAAATCAAATTTGGAAGTCAAAACAGTGGACTGCAGGACTGCTGGTGCAAACCAGTCAGTTCAACTGCTTAGTTTGGATAGTTATAACTTTTAATCCAGAATAGTAACATAGTCACATATATACATTTCTAGAAAGCTTAGGAAGTCCTCTATCAACTTTCTTTTGCATTCATGATCTTATTCTGGGTATAGTGGTGTCTAATTCCATTTGTCGCAAACTTGGTTCTGGCAGTCCAGAACTTGGAACAGTTTGCCCCTATTGTGAATTCGCACGCAATACCTGTATAACAAACTTTTCAGGGGATAGCTCTTTTACTTCTGGATTGTTAAATTGATGTTATACAAATTTTATTTTGTCATTACCTCAAAATATTGTCATGATATCCCTGTATAAATTGTGGACATCACTACATATACAGGGGAGGTTCTGTCAAAATTTCCAAAAAATATGGGTCAACTTAAAACCAGTATAGATTCTATTTCCTAGCTCACTTGTATCTGTATGAGTACAATCTGGAAAGTTTGGGAAGTATACTACAATTTTTGTATTCAGCCCAACACTTGGGTCTGACGTTTCCTGTATGAAACTGTGGGATTTATACAGGGAGGTCAGCTGGAACAGACTGTGATTACAGCTCCAGTTTAAAATTTTCTTAAAACTGTTGAGAGTTGGGAACCTTCTCATTGTTCCAGTATTCTATTATAGATGACGGAAGTGAGGATGCTGCTACCGGACGGATGGGTATTTTCCGCTTGCGCTAACCATCCGGGTTTCCCAAGTATGCTACGGGAAGTGCTCCAGCAGTTTGGCTTCATCGAGATGCCATGCTATTGGGGTAGAGAAACGATCGACAGAGGTATTCGGTCGTGCACCATCTTGGTAGACATCCCGGCTAGTCCACGTCAATATGGATGGGCTCCTTTCTCGGTTACCATCGAGGGGGCTCAGTTAGAGGACACTTGGGCAATCGCTGAAGGCGAAGCACTTATGAAGCTTTGTGAGCTTCATCAGGATGCTATGGCAGGGACTCAATTTGCCCATATTCCAGTCCGTGGTATGGCAGGATTTGAGTGGCAACGTCATATGATTGCTTCCTATACACCGCATGGCGACACAACGTCAACGACACTTGGGACATATGTTGCTGCTTCCAATATGGTAGTTGCTACGCAAGGCACCATTATTTTGGAACAAGTCGAAGCCTTGCGGGAAGCGACAGAGCGGGGTGATACCCTTGATTATATCAACAAGGGTCTACATTCGCTCATAGCCCCAGCAAATCACCGGCTAGATAAGTGCGAGAGTCAATTGCATTATGCTCGCATTAGGCTACGGAAAGATCGTGCCGCACAACGACAGACTCACACTGAACTGCAGCAAGCTCGTGGTGAGCTGCAAGCAAGTCAGTTGGAGGTGCAACAACAGCAAGAGCAGCTGTTAGTAGTCACTGAAGAGCGGGACACCGCCATTGAGACAACTCAAAATTGGGAGTATGAGGCAGGAGAACTGCAGGATAATGTAATTGAGGTCGAGGCACAATTACAACCAGTGGTGTATCCACTGGCCCATAACATACCACTAATTATGGGTGAACAATTGCCTTCGGAGGACGAAGAATAAGAAGAGGATCCTGAGGAACTTGAATACGTCGAGTAGGACATATTGAAGTGGGATGTAGCAGCACTTCCGCCGACACGGGGCAACATATAGTTTAATAGTTGCTCGTGTTTTTCTTTTGTGATCATGTTTGTGTCATATTAAGAGTAGTGGTGTTTATGTCTAAGATGACAAGATGTGTACGACATCTCATGGGGACCAAGTATAGTAGAGGTGTATTTCCATAGTGGGAATCCATCATTTTGGAGTTTACTACTGTAGACTTGGTCAGAGATAATATATCTTGTATAAAGCTTGTACTTTATCAATATATGTTGATGTTGTATATTATCTATCGTGGTCTACCGCATTACTATTTATATGGAAGGATGAGCTTGGGGCAATGACACTTATGGGGTAAATCGTTGTATTGCAGCATGGTGTGTACACGAACAGCCACGGAAGTGGGAGGCTCAAGTGGAGGGCAAGGGGATGACACAACACCCCCGGGGCAAAACACGCCTCCGACGCAACCACCTCCACCACCTCCACCTACACTTCCCAGAAGTCTCGCAGAGGTTCTCGCAGCAGTACTTGGCTCACGCGACGAGCAAACCGAGTTGTTGCGGACCCTTGTACAACACTCATCCCATCAAGGGGGGCGACATGCTGATGGGCCACATCAGTCACATCCGAGTTCCTACTCAGATTTTGCATCAACGCATCCGCCAGTCTTCAAAGAGGCCGACGAACCTTTGGAGGTGGACAATTGGCTCCGTACCATTGAAGGAAAGTTCGGTTTACTCGAAATAACCGAACAACAGAAGACACTATTTGCAGCTCAGCAAATGCAGGGTTCTGCTGGTGCGTGGTGGGCAAACTACCTCGCCGCACGCCCCGCAGGCTATGTCCTGAGCTGGGCAGAATTCCGGGAGGCGTTCTGCGCCTACCATATCCCTCCTGGGATTATGAGGAGGAAGCTTCAAGAGTTCTTGGAGCTGAAGCAGGGAGGAAGGAGTGCTTATGAGTACTCCAAGACCTTCAACCACTTGGCCCAGTATGCACAGGACGAGGTGAATGGAAGACATGAAGCGAGAGTGCTTCTACCGGGGGCTGAACACAAAGATGAAGGACAAGCATGTCTTGTTCAACCGCGGCAGTTTCAACGACCTTGTCAACGCCGCGATCATGCAGGAGGACACTACTCGAGAGTTGTCCTCAGACAAGAAGAAGAGGAGTACTCCGCAGGGCAGCGGAGGTGGTGCTCCTCAGAAGTACCGAATGGTGTATCGATCACCATCCGGCCAGAGGTGGCAACTGCCATCACGACCACCAATGTTCAGTGGTCGCCAGTTCGGCAACTCCGGTTTCCGACCGCAACAACAGCAGGGGATGATCCCACATGCACTTCCACCTCCACCTCGTGCACCGGGATTCCGTCCTCCCATTCGTACCGGCCAAACCCCGTACACGTGTTTCACGTGTGGACGCACGGGGCACTTCGCTAAGGACTGCCCGTAGATTAGGCAGGGCGGAGGACAGTCATCATACCAGGGCACCAACCAACCCCGCAACCAGCCCAAGAAGCCATTCCCCAGACTCGGCAACGTCCACCACCTCACCATTGAGGACGTTCTGGAAGGCGCACCCGTACTCACGGGTACGTTCTCTATTTATGATCATTCTGTAGTCATACTCTTTAACTCCGTAGATTCACACAGTGTCATTAGCAAGTCTTTTGTCATTAAAAATCAATTGCCTATTATCTCCACAAAAACTCCGTATATGATCTGCACTCCGGCAGGAAAGACAGTAACAAATGAGTTGGTTCCTGGGATACCACTTAACCTAGATGGAACCATATATCTTACTTCACTTCTGATATTAGAGAATCAGAAGTTAGATGTCATCTTGGGAATGGCATGGTTACAATACCATGGTGCTATTCTAGATCTCGTTCCTCGAAAAATATATCTAAATTCTCCACTTCATCCTTCTCAAGTCATCAATCTTGAGAGAGCCATTCTAGTGAATCCATCTACTCACAATACCGAGGTTATGGAACTTAAGGATATTCCAGTAGTATGTGAATACCCGGACATGTTTCCCGAAGATCTTCCTAGTATGCCCCCAGAAAGAGATATAGAGTTCAAGATCGAGCTTGTACCGGAAACAGTGCCGATCTCAAGGCAACCCTACAAGATGGCACCCAAGGAACTTGCAGAACTGAAGGAGCAGTTAACGGAACTTGAGAACAAAGGTTTCATTCATCCAAGTTCATCACCATGGGGTTGTTCTGCATTGTTCGTGGAGAAGAAAGATAAGACCTTGAGACTGTGTGTGGACTATCGTCCACTCAATGCTGTCACTATCAAGAACAAGTATCCACTACCACGCATTGATATTCTTTTTGATCAACTGGTGGGTGCTAAAGTATTTTCGAAGATGGATCTTTGTTCTGGTTATCATCAGATTAGAATCCGACCAGAAGACATACCAAAGACAGCATTCTCGACGAGGTATGGACTATATGAATACCTTGTTATGTCCTTCAGATTGACCAACGCACCGGCTCATTTCATGTATCTCATGAACTGGTGTTCATGCCGGAACTGGACAAGTTTGTCGTGGTCTTCATTGACGACATCCTTGTGTATTCAAAATTCGAAGAAGAACATGTTCAACACTTGCGCATGCTTCAACAATTACGGGACCACCAGCTATATGCTAAGTTCAGCAAGTGTGAATTCTGGATCAGCCAAGTGCCATTTTAGGGCACATCATATTAGCAGAAGGGATTGCAGTTGATCCAAGCAAGATAAAGCAAGTACTCAAATGGGAGTCTCCAAAATCCGTACATGAAGTTCGAAGTTTCCTAGGTTTAGTTGGGTATTACCGGAGGTTCATTCCCAGTTTCCCCAAAATAGCTAAACCAATGACAGAACTTCTGAAGAAGGGGACGAAGTATGTATGGACTGAGGCATGTGAGGGAGGTTTCCAGGCATTGGTAAAACACCTCACAACGGCACCAGTATTGGCTCAACCGGACACAACCAAATCTTTTGACTTGTATTGTGATGCATCAGGAATTGGTTTGGGTTGTTTGTTGATGCAAGACAGACGAGTGATCGCTTATGGATCACGACAGCTTTGGAATCATGAGCAGCACTACCCGACTCATGATCTAGAACTCACTGCTGTGGTACTAGCATGGAAGATGTGGAGACATTATCTACTGGGTAATCTAGTACATCTCTACATCGATCACAAGAGCCTGAAGTACATCTTCACCCAAAAAGACTTGAATATGCGACAGCGTAGATGGTTGGAATTAATCAAGGATTATGAGATTGAGATCCACTACCATCCAGGCAAGGCGAACGTAGTTGCAGATGCTCTGAGCCGCAAGTCCCATGTCAACAATCTTTCCATTACCTCAACGGGAGAAGAAGAACCGAGTCTCTACTTGGTTCCATATGGGGCACTCTACAACCTAGCTCTCATTCCAACTATCAGGGAGGATATTATGGCAGCTCAGAAGGAGGACAAAGGGATGTCGCACATTCGGCAAAGAATGGAGAAGGGGGAGATGAAATGTTTCCGATGTGACGATGAAGGTACCCTCTGGTTTAAAAACCGCATAATGGTACCCCGAAACATGGAACTTTGGAAGAAGATACTAGATGAAGCTCATTTATCCAAGTATTCTATTCATCCGGGGAGTAACAAAATGTACCAAGACTTGAGGAAGAAGTTCTGGTGGACTCGAATGAAGAGAGAAGTAGCAAAATACGTATCCGAATGTGATACGTGTCGGCGAGTTAAGGCCGACCATATGAAGGCAGCTAGGCAGCTTCAATCTTTAAGCATACCGGCTTGGAAATGGGAGGATATCAGCATGGATTTCATTGTTGGGTTGTCTCCCACTTTCCATAAGCACAGCTCAATTTGGGTGGTCATTGACCGGTTGACCAAATCAGCTCATTTCATACCGGTCAGTGTCAAGTATGATGTAAAGCGGTATGCAGAACTTTATATCTCTAGAATATTGTGTCTACATGGAGTACCCCGCACTATCATTTCAGATCGTGGATCTATTTTCGTTGCTCGCTTTTGGGAGCATCTCCATGATGCATTGGGTACCAAACTGATTCAAAGCTCGACTTATCATCCTCAGACTGATGGACAAGCTGAACGGGTGAATCAAGTGCTAGAGGATATGCTTCGTGCCTGTGCCATCCACCATGGTAAAAATTGGGATGGTCATCTACCATTGGCGGAATTCTCGTACAACAACGGTTACCAGGCTAGCATTCAGATGGCGCCATATGAAGCTCTCTATGGCCGAAAGTGTCGCACACCCTTGAACTGGTGCAATTCTGGTGAACAAGTGGTATATGGCATCGAATTGATAAATGAAGCCGAAGAGCAAGTACGTCTTATTCAAGCCAATCTCAAAGCCACTCAGTCTCGTCAGAAGAGCTATGCGGACAAACGACGTCGACCTCTTCACTTCAAGGTTGGGGATCAAGTTTATCTCCGGGTATCACCGATGAAAGGAATTCATTGATTCGGAGTAAGAGGGAAGCTAGCTCCACGTTTTATTGGGCCGTTCGCAATATTCAAAAGATGCGGACCTGTGGCATATCAATTGGAGTTACCGCCGTCGCTGGCAGGGGTCCACAATGTGTTTCACATTTCTCAGTTGCGGAAATGTCTCAAAGCCCCAGCGAATATATGTATTGAGGAATTGGAAACTCTCCAACTAGATCTTACGTATTCCGAGCATCCAATCCAGATCGTTGATAAGAAAACTCGCACCACAAGAAGGCGCAATTTACGTTTCTACAAAGTCTTGTGGAGCAATTAATCACACTCCAAGGTGATGATGATAAGCTATTTAAAGTGAATGGGCACTGACTCAAATTATTTCTTGAATCTCATGAGGAGGAGGTGGAAATGGAAATTGACATGATAAATATTATTGATTTTCATGCCGTTTATTTAAATTTTGTCTAAATTCTCTGCGTCCAATCAATGGGCCCATCCAATTAAACACCTATGGGGCCCATTGAGCCAACCCACGAAAACCTAGGGTTGGCCGACTCCTTCTTTGCACCGTCGGCATTCTATTTTATCGTGCGGACTCTCCCGACATATCCTGTCGGTATCCTATGTACCGGATACCCCTTGGGATTGCAAAGATCACAAGGAAACTCCATCTACCACATTTGAAGACCTCCGAAGGCCCCACATGTCAGGCGTAACCGGACCTGCTTCCCTGACATGGTTAGTCCCAGGGCCGCCACGTGTATCATAAGACCGGAGCTATCGCCCACACATGGGAAAGCTCCGGACTAGATACCGATATGGCATCCCCAGACCTAACCCCAGACAGAGGGAAGCTCCGGTGCCGCACGTGTCCAATAGCATCGGACCTACCCGTCCACAACGGTAAGCTCCAGAGCTGCCACGCGGCCGAACCGCCGGACCTTCAACTTCAACAATCAGGCTGGTGGACCCCCAACGACACCGGACCTTCAAGGAGCAATCAAAGACTTCAAGACCTGATTAAGTGTCATTAATGCCATATTAATGACACACGATCGGATGGCCCTTAATACCGATAACAACATTGTTAAGGCCCGTTATCGGGCTATTAAGGGTAATTAACCTCATTAATTGTGTGTCAAGCATGTGTAACTGACGGGGCCACATGTAGGGCCAGGCTAACGATGTAATGACCAGTCCTTGTACTATAAAAGGACTGGTCGACGATACACAAGAGACCGCTCCAGACCTCTTCTTGACTCTCTGTAAAATCCCACTTTTTCCTTTTATGTGAAGTTCAACTACGAGGGGTTTATTAAACATAAGGGAGGTCAATATAATTGTGCACATAAACTTGATCTCACTAAAAAGTTTTCTTTCTACTCATGTCTTAATCTTATCAACATGAGGACTGGACTTCACCCTAACCCTAGAACATTTTAAATAAACCTTTCTACAAACTTGGGAAGTTATTGATTGTAATGGCTAGGGAAAATTATATGGCAGCAATATAAAAATCAAAACAAATGTAATTCGATTATGTTGCTTTGCATATTAGGCCCTGCAAAAAAGATTCAAATCCAAGGCTCCAAATTTTTCCTTGGACCCTTAAAAATCTAAATATCTTCTCAGAAAATTTTTAAGATTTTTGAAGTACCTCTTCCATTTGTTTGGACACGTACAAAGGATTCATTTCGCGTCGACATCAAATTTAGCTTTACACTAAACTTTGCCCAAATCAACCCCCAATTTTTCCTTAGGCCTTTTATGGTTCAGGGGACTTCGTTTCAAAGTTTGGAGATTTATGGAACTCAGATACTATTTATTTCAATAAGGTTTATACCCATATTTGAATTCAAATTTGAATTTGAACTTGATGCAAACTATGTCCAAGTTGTAATCTGATTGCGGAATTGGATTCCCCATATTTTTCTTAGCCTACCACTAAATTTTGGGAATTTTTGGACAATGTTTAAGCCAGAATTTAGAGGAAAGGATAAGGGAGAGAGGTGGGGCCCACAAGTTAGTTGGTGAAACTGTTTCACCGCCTATGTTTCCTTTCCCCGGGCGACACCGCGACGCTTCATGCCGCTAGGGCGCCGTCGGCCATCGATCGCCTCCAGCTGCCCCCCTGCGTCCTTATCTACCTCAGTGAAGGCTATAAAGCCACCCCCCGTCAGCCGAAGTCCATCACCCATTCACTTTTCACCGCGCCGCTCTGTTTCATCACCACCGCGATCACCCCCGTGCCGCTCGATGCCGCACAGCCTCGCCGTCGATACAAGCATCATCATCCTCTACGGTCTATAGCAAAAGGTGCAAAACGACCTCGTTCAGCTTCTGGTTAAGCTTGAATTCCTATCGTGCATCCTAGCTCCCGTATTCCTTAAAATCCCGAAGCGCTTTTATAACGTTGAGGCTAGTTCGTCGGTTTAATTCCGATTGTATGCACAAAATCTCTTTGATCCAGTTAGATGACATGATCTATGTAGCCTAGCGCACCTTCCCTCGCAAAATCAGAAGGAACCATCGACTAATTAGCAAGTTCTTTGAGTTTTCCTCTTCCGCCATTGTTAGAGCTCGGTTCACCGTCGACTTCGGTATCGGCAGCTATGGCACGAGCTTTAGACCCTCCTAAGACCTTTCCCATGCATCCACGATGCTTCCCGAGCTTTCAAACAAGAGATTTAGCTAGGGAATCGAGGGTCTCCACTTCACCGAAACCCTAACACCCACCGCCACCATCGGGAATGGTTTTCCGGCCACCCCTCGCCGTCGGGAGTTGGTCCATTGTGTTTCCCATGCGAAAATATAGTGGAGCGGCAAGTCCCGAGGCCTCCCGTGGGCCGGAAGTCATCGCCGGCGAAAGCGCCACCGCGCGCCGGTGAGAACGCCGCCGCCCGAGCCGTGGACCGAGGTTGAAGACGACCGGGTTCGCGGGTCCCACTTGCCAGCGAGTGAAAAAGGCGCCGGATCAATCTGCGGCTAGGGATTTAGTGCGGCCACGTGGGAATCTTTATAAACCCCAGTGTGGCTAGCCCCTGATTGGATGATTTTAAATCCAGTGGGCCCTGGCGCCAAATTTAAAAGTTGAAATTTCCCCTTTGGTGCAGAACCATTTCCAAAGATTAAAAATCAATATCTCTCTGTAGAATATTCCAAAAATATTCAAACAATTTTTTTTGAAAGCCCTTGAGCTCTAGTTTCTATCAGTACCAATTAGGTTCTGTGAAACTCAGAGTTAAATTCTGTATAAAACAATCATCCCAAATGCCAATGCAATTTTTCCAAATGAACTTGCCGCTGGAAAAATCCCCAAAATTCACATTAGATGTACGGTACTATACGGGACTACCAGGAAAAGTTTGGGAGCCATTGCACTTGTATAACCCTCTGTATATTTCAATTATAGTTTTCTGTTATTGAATTTTTACAGATGTTCAGTTGCTTTGTTATGTCCCAAATTTGGGCTGAACCTTTCCTTTGTCATACACTAGTTCCTAGAAAAATCTTGGATTTAATTGACCTACTATCCTAGTCCTAATTCAGTTACAAACTGAATATTGATTAAAAAGCTAAAAATTCAATTATAAGATAATACCAGAAATTCTTGCCAATTAGAAATTCAATAACTCCTTCACCAAAGCTTAGAAATTTATGAAACAAATTTTGCTAGAACTAGGACAACTTCCTCTATCATGATTATCAACTGCAGCTATGTTCAAGCTACAGTTTCTTCTCGAAATTTTTTGGAAGTTTAATACTTGCCATAATTTTAGAGACGACAATATACTTTGAGCATCTCCTGTTCTTTGCAAGAGATTCTATCATATTCCCTAGTATCTACCATCAAAGTTCCAAAGCCAATTAAGGTCCCTATCATATAATGATCACCATAGATTAAATTATGGTCTTGGTAATAATTATTTTTCAAAGTCATTTATATACATGTTATATGCATATCGTATAGTGACTGAAGTCGAGGAGGAACCAGAAGCCTTGGAAGAGCACCTTCCAGATATTAACCCCGACTCTGACCTGCAACCAGGCAAGCCCCGGTTTGCATTTAAGTCGTTTATAAAATTTTGCTTTATCACTATGATGAGTAGTATATGAATTTTGCATTACGTTTAGGATGATTGAAAACTCCAGATGCATGACCCACAATCCCATTGGTTAATTGGGTAGGTTAATCACTCAACATGTAGAATTGCTATGCTAATGTAGTAGGTAAACCAGTAGAAGTCGAGTAGTTGGAATCCACTCGTGAGATAGAAATTTACACTCATCTACACTGGGATAATATTTATAGAAAATAACTGTTACATCTAAAAATCAAGAACGGTCAGAGATTGATAGGAAGCGACAAGATGTGTTCTTGGTTGCATAGCTCTGACTGGTCAGTTAAGGCCCGTCTGTATGCGGCCCCTTCGGACAAGCTTGAATTGTACCGACATCATAATGGACATATGGAATCCAATAAACTGATGTAACTCGATAACTGGGGTGTCGAGGCCCATTAACTCACCATCGATACGGGTGGGTTGAGGACAGTAAGGTGTAAATCGGTCGGCGGACAAATGAGGTGTTCCGTGCGGAGACCTTCTGTTTGTGGAGGTGAGACGGGCTCGGCGTTCGGGTTTCTGGTGAAAGGTGGCCATATACGCCTAGTACTGAAGTGTTATGTAGGTACAGGTGTACTCGCTGACACTTTCGAACGATGTATGTGACGTGTTGTCCGGGTGTGTCCTGATTGCAATCACCGCCCCTCGCGGTAATAGAGTACCACTTGTTCACTGCACCGTGACGTAGTAAATACTAAAGAAGTAAGAAAAATATATTGTATTGAATTATAATTGCTTTGCAACCTTGTATGATTTAGAGATAGTCACATTAAAGTTTACAGTTTCCCCATACTTTAGCTGTAATAGCATGATGTGCTCTGGGCATGTCATATCATCGGCAAAGCGTTTCCTGTTTGATTGTGGAGTCCATGATGTGCCATGCTTGAAGAATGTCATTTGCTACTTAAAACCTGATCATAAGGATCCACTTGTAGGAGAGTCGTTAATGCTTCACCTTACTTATGCTTAGTGTCCACCCTTGCATATGTCTAGAGAGACGGGTTAGTCTTGTTGAGCCTTATGCTCATGTTTGCAGTTAACGAGTTTTTGCAGGTTATACAATTGATGAAGGGTTTGATGATGAGGCTGCACCCCCTCCAGGGTATACAGCCGAATGGGAACCCTGCATTCCGCTAAGAGTTGCGTGTTGCTAGTGCGAAGTATCCAGGGCATGGATAACTTTGCTTTTGCATAGCTAGTGCTGAGAGCATAACTTTGCTTTTGTATAGCTAGTGCTGAGAGCATAGCTATGATATATATATATATATATATATATATATATATAGATATATATATATATATATATATAGATATATATATATATATTTCTTTCCTTCTGGTAGTATTCTAAAAACTTCCGCTGTAAGATAAATAAAAGACTTCATCTTGTATTTTATTCTTGTTTTGTTCTTGTATTCTGTTGGGTGTCGCATCGCAGGACACCACCCAATGAGATCCTCGGATGTCGGGATTCCGGTCCCCACACTCCCTGACCTAGACGAGCTTCTTCTTCTGGAGCTTCTTTTAGGCTCACACGCTCAATACAACACCAACACACCCCGTGGAGTAGGGTATTACGCTCAGGTGGCCCAAACCACGTAAATCTCTGTGTTTACTTGTCATTCACCTTCTTGAATCTCTACGCGCCCATTACCGAACTACAACTTCGCGATCTACCAACAACAGTATTGGGAGATCTGCCGGATCCAAACACCGACAGTTGGCGCGCCAGGTAGGGGGAGCCCGAGATTTCAAGAATGGTGAACTCAGCTGCTGGATCATCCAACGGCAATCCTGTTGTTCAACCTGCTGGGGGCAACCCCTCCAACATCCAACAACCAGCGGGTGCCACAGCTCTAGCAGGAGTCATGCTACCGCTGCCACCGCCTGCACCAGCAAATCAAGCTGGCCAACGGGACAGAGCATCTGCATCGGTCACGGCATCAGCGAATAACAACAACCCCGAACACGCGCTCCATGCAGCGCGTGCTCTTCTCCAACGCCCACCAACTCCGGGTGCATCTCAGGGTGCAATGGAGCAATGGAGGGCTGACATGGAACATCTGGTTGCAGCAGCAGCCGACCGCATCAGCAACCAAGGTCCTCCCCCTTCGGGGCGGGCCCCATCACAGCATCGGACTTTGTCAGGCAGACTTGGTCCGCATGCTTCCCAAAATAGGAGGCGTGCTGTGTCTCAACAAGTGACTTCACTGCCTTCCGAGGCGCGGCACACTCATACGGTAACCAGACTTTCAACTCATGACCTCCGGGCGGAGCTTGATCGCCGTTAACGTCAATAGGACGGCTGTGTCCATATCAAGCGTGCTCACGAAAAGCGAGAAGCTCGAGACAATCCTGCTCCCGAGGGAGTAGGAGGAGGCTATTCCGCCCTGGACATGCACCTACACATGGTCAGATGGCCACAAAAGTTCCGGCCTCACCTGCCGGAGAAATCTGACGGGACTGTTAATCCAGCTGAGTTTCTCCAGATTTACTCCACCGCAATCCTTGTGGACGGAGGTAACGAGGCCGCAATTGACAACTACTTCCCAGTGGCCTTGACTGGGACCGCCAGGTCCTGGTTCATGAGCCTTCCTCACAACTCCATCAATAGTTGGGAGGAATTGTGCCAACAGTTCACCACCAATTCCGGGAGTTCATACACCCGACCACGCACTGAACTGGACCTTTTTGCTGTCGTGCAGAAGGGGGGAGAGTCCTTGTGCTCATTTATCCAGAGGTTCTCCCAGGTATGAAACACTATTCCTTCTATCTCCAGCGCCTCTGTTATTGTGGCATTTAGACAGGGCGTACGAGATAAGAAGATGCTGGAGAAGCTGGCGATCAAGGAGATCACCAGCATCACGGAACTCTTCAGCTTGGCAGACAAGTGTGCCAAAGCTGCGGAGGGCCGTGAAATGCACTCCAAACCACCTCCGGAGGATGGTAAAAAATCCTCCAAAGGCGAAGCCACTACTTCGGGAGTGGCAAAGAGAAGACAAAGTCCAACGGCAAGAAGAAGCCGTCGACCGACACATCTATTGCTGCAGCTGCTGCAGCTCCGGGTGGCCGGGGGCCACGCCCCGAGAAACGACCTCGGCCGTCTTCTGAAGACGGTGGCAACTCCAGAATGTGGTGTCCTATTTACAAGTCGAATAGCCACAACTTGGAAGACTACCAGGAGGTCCAAAACCTTGCCGAGCGCTACAACAAGCGTCGGGAAGAAGTTCCTTTCCGTCAGAGGGAAGGAAAACAGAAAGTCAATGAAGCTCCGATTGAAGAGGAGTTAGGATTTCAGGACCCTAAAAAGGTCCTAAAGGTTGTTTATACCTCCGTCGATGACAACTCCGACGTCTCCAACAATGAGCGTCGGAAGACCATGAACACCATCTTTGGTGGTTCGTGGGACATCACCTCCCGTCGTGTCCTCAAGACAATGCGGCGGGACATGACCTCAGTAGCTCCTACAGCCAGGGCGGAGCCTCATCGAAAGTGGATGGACACCACCATCACTTTTGATGCTTCGGACTGCCCCCGGAACATGATCGGAGCTGGTCAACTACCTTTGATGGTATCTCCGACCATCAATAACATTCAACTACACCATGTAATGGTGGACTGAGGTTCGGGGCTGAACCTCATAAGCTTTGAAGCTTTTGTCAAGCTTCATCTTCGACCTTCGGACCTTCGCCCCTCCCGACCTTTCTCCAGAGTAGGTCCGGGGGCGATAACCCCACTCGGTGCCATTACTCTCCCCGTGACCTTCGGGACTCGGGAGAATTATCGCACTGAGAAGTTGGTCTTTGACGTTGCTCAGATAAACTTACCCTTCAACGCCATTCTGGGCAGGCCCGCCTTGTACAAGTTCATGGCTGCTGCTCATTATGGCTACCTGGTGTTGAAGATGCCAACACCTGCTGGTGTTCTCCGAATCCGCGGAGACCGCACTACTGGAGTGCCTGCTCTGGAAGAACTTCACGCGCTTGCTACAGCGCTGGAGGAAGAATCCAAGCAGGAGCAAGCTCTGAAACCCTCGAGCATTCGTCAACGAGGCTCAACCTCTGCACCCCATGTGCAACCAAGCGGCGACACCGACGTCCCTGTCAAAGTTGACCAAATCGGTTCCGATGCCGCTCAGACCACCCGTATATCGGGAGGTCTGAATGACAAATAGGAACTCGCGCTCACCACCCGTATGGTCGTGCTCGAAGCTGGATTCATCCTAGAAGTCTTCGACCCAATATGGCTGGCAAACCCAGTCGTTGTACCCAAGGCCAGCGGGATGCTTCGGATGTGTATCGACTACACAACACTGAATAAGGCATGCCCAAAAGATCCATTCCCACTACCTAGAATAGATCAGATAGTGGATTCCACCTCCGGGTGTGAATTACTGTGTTTCCTAGACGCATATTCTGGGTACCATCAAATCAGAATGTCTAGGGAAGATGAAGAACATACTTCTTTTATCACAGTAGATGGATTGTACTGCTATACTGCCATGCCATTTGGTCTCAAGAATGCAGCTTCAACATTTGTAACACCCTCATTTTCATGCATCATGCCCTACATACACTCATATACATGTTTAACATTAACCCACATAAAGAGGAATTAGTTTAACATTGATTCGGAGCATTTAAAATTGATTTGGAGCAAAACCGCACTTAAAATGCAGGAAAGTGCGGACTAGTCCGATTTTACTGAGGACTAGTCCAATTTCTCTCTGACTAAAAACGGACTTGTCCGTTTTTGCTGCAGACTAGTCCGATTTTGGCTCTGGAAACATTCGGACTTGTCCGATTTTGTGCGGACTAGTCCGATATTGCATGAATCCTTGAAAATTTGCTAAGTCCCTGGACTTTCCCGGACTAGTCCGGTGTTCCAGCGGACTTGTCCATTTTTCCTCTCTGTTCAAATTCGGACTTGTCCGATTTTTGGCCAGACTTGTCCGATTTTCTCTCTGGACGACTTCGGACTAGTCCGGTCCTGTCCGGACTTGTCCGATATTTCGCGGCTCCGAGTTGATCTTTTGTTTTACGACTTGTTTCTTGGGTTTCACGTTAAGTGGGCCTAGGGACGTCGTTCCTAACTCTTTTAGAGCCCATGTGGGACTCTAAACCGGCCTCTACTCATCCCAAAACTCGAAATCCATCTAACCCTAGCCTCCACCTCTATATAAACAGCCCCACCCCTTGGTTTGACATCTATATGCCACTTTCCACCCACCCAAACCCTAGTTCGTGGGGAGCCACCATCAAGGAGGGAGGAGAAGATCCCAAGCAAGAGGAAGAAGAGGAGGAAACGAAGGAGGATCAAGATCTCCACCAAGTTTCGTCCTTCACCACCAATTCATCTCCAAGTTCATCACCAACCCTAGATCATCAAGATCCAAGTGCTACCTCCAAGTTTCTTGATTCATTGGAGTTCTAAACACCTGGTATACCTTCTATTCTCTTTTCCTTACGTGAATTCAACCCCTAATCTCCAAATTCACGTCGATCTAGAAAACCCTAATCTGCTGATCTCGTCAAGTGCGGACTTGTCCGGTCCCTAGCGGACTGGTCCGATCTTTCTGGTTAAATTGTGTTGAATTAATTCTAAAATTTGATCTAATCGACCCGAAACTTGTATAAACTTGTTAAAATCCATTAGAGCTAGTTAGTGATCATTAAAAGCAATCTAGTAACAAGTTCTACCTTGCATTTGTATCAATCATGCATGTCATGTCATATTGAGTAATATTTGTGCACTCTTTGATTGTGTTTCTTGTCTTGTATGTTTATTGTGTGGATTAGACGGATTTGCACTAGAAAGTGCCGTGGAGGATCTCTAGCATCAAGAGTTTGAAGGCTTTGACCCTGATCAACAGCAAGAGCAAGGCAAGTGTCCTTGAAGCATATTGATCCTGTTTTTAAAATAAATGTTTTGTTTGCAAATTGCATGCTTGTGTCAATTTGATGGGAATCCTATGGTAGGAAGTTTACTAGATTTGTTTAACCACCCTTGTCACCTGGAATATATGGTAGAGAGTCGGGAAGGATTTTTACCTTTTTGCTTCGCTTAATTAATTGGGATGGCAAACAACACTACACATTTAATTATGCATCAATGATATTATGGTTAATGTGAACTGGTCAATACGATGGGTGATCTAAGAAAGCCTGGTATGTGGATGGGTTGGATGTTATGGTGGTTTGCTTTCTTTAGATCTAAGGATCGGTTCATGCGAGAATAAGCCAGGACTACAGTGCCACCACGAGGCCAAGTATGGGTGCAGCGTAGCTGATTAATTAGGGCTTTGCTAGTGCTGTTTGGACCATTATGGATGCTCGGGGAAGGGGTAGTCGGATTGGGTTTGTTGATGATTGGTGGGACTACCCTGGGATCCGAATGGCTCAAGAGGGGGCCCTTGGTTGAAGATGTGCTCAGTTGGAGGCATCGCCACCGCTGAAACCTCAGTGGGGTCTAAATAGGCTAGTAATCCCTTTGTAAAGGCTATTTTGTGATCTCTTGGCCAAACACCAACGGAAGTGTGTAATATGACTAACAGGTCATGGGCATAAGGGAGATTCTTAGTTGCCGAAAGGTGATGAAATCACGAACACGTGGGTAAAGAGGTACAAACTCTGCAGAGTTAAATAAAACTACCATGATAGTCGTGCTCCCGGTTATGAGCACCTGGACAACTTCCATGATTAGAGGGAAATTCGGTATTGGGATGATATTTGGGATGGTTATGGTTCGATAATGGTTATGGTTGGTATTATGGTTAAGGTTGATATTATGGTTAAGGTTATGGTTATGATTATGGTTATGGTTATGATTATGGTTATGGTTATGGATGGAATTATGGTTTATGACATTGATTATGGTTATTGGTAATGGTGAATTATGGACTGGTATTATTATGGTTACATGGTTTATGATGGGTTTACTTCACATAAATATGATACATTGCTTTTCCAAATGGTTTTACTGTACTTTTCAGCACTTAGCCATTATTATTGTCGTCATTTGAATCAGCCACATGTCATACTTTCCACACTTGCTGAGTACGACATGTACTCACTCTTGCAATCCCCCCAACAGTTGCAGGTCAGGATTGGGAGTTTAATGGTGATAATGCGGAGTTCTAGGCCGTGTCTACCGTCAACTTTGCCTGTGGTGTTGATTGGAGCTGCGCATACATACCCTATCGCTTATGCTGCTTAGTTGTTTAGTTTGCTTAATTAGTTTATTTCCGCTGCATTAGTTGAACTTGTCATAAATATTCATTAGAGCTTGTATTCGAGGATAATATGGTTTTCGTAATAAAATTTGATAATTAATCTTGTTCTGTGGTAATTTTCTGTATACTCTTTTGTGCTTGCACTCGTGTATGTGTGATGAACATCCTGGGCACACATATACGTTAGCTTGGTTCATTTTTCGGAACCGGGCGTCACAGATTGGTATCAGAGCCACAGGTTGACCGTAGGATGCAGCCTAGATAGAATGGACACTTTAGAGCACATAGGAGCACTCAGGAATTGATATGTTTTTGCTTGATGTGCTGTTTGCTATATATATTGGTTGCTTGTGTGCTTAATAGAGGATTTTGGGATGCTTTAGCATTGCCATTGAATGTAGGCCTAGAGGGGGGGGGTGAATAGGCCTTTTTGATTTTTCTCGGTTCCTGTAACACTCAGCAACAAGGTCAAAACCAGAGATATCGGACTAGTCCGGTAATGTGCGGACTAGTTCGGTTTTCACGGGCTAGGATGATCAAGTTCAGACAAATTGATTGATTCGTTAATGTTTGCAGCAGAAATATAAACTTGAATCTCAATTTAATAGTTGTATGTCAGATTCTATTGTAGTTAAAGCTCTTGATCAACAATTAGACTTAGATTGAATAAAGTGAATCAAACCCTAGATTAAGTTGATCAAATTAGATGAAGAACACAAAAGGACAAGACACACGATTTATCCCGTTGTTCGGTACCACGAAGGCAACCTACGTCCACGTTGAGGAGCCCACAAAAGGACCGGGTCTTCTCCAACCCTTTCCTCGTCGGATCGCCACGAAGGCCAATCCTCTTACACTAATCACAAAGGGGTAAATAACCAAGTTGAAGGGGCGTTCTCACACGTTGAGAGCTCCCTTGATTACAACTCACAATGACACCAATAACACACTCGAAAATTACAGATTGAAACGTAAGAGTGTGTTAGAGAATCAAACCAAGAGCTCAATGATGTGTGCCAAGTGTCTCTCCAATGATCTAGAAGTGATCTTCAATGGATTGATTGATTTTGTACTTAATTTCATGGAGAGAGAGATGGTTTTTGAGTCTCTTGGGAGGTGTGACGGCGCTAGGGTTCGAGAGATAGTAAAAGTGGGCCGTGCACCTCTATTTATATGGGGTTTCTAAAAGTGACCGTTAGGGTTCAGAAAGATCGGACTAGTCCGTGGTGGTCACCGGACTAGTCCAGTGTGCTGTGTGTAGCAAACCCTAAGTGTCCAGGAATATCGGACTAGTCCGGTTGAAAACGGACTTGTCCGATTTCGCTACTGGAAATCTTCGGACTAGTCCGATTGCCATCGGACTTGTCCGGACATATGAAACCCTAAGTGTTTGGGATGACAAGTCCGCACTTGGAGGACTTTTCCGATTTAGATCAGTGTGTATATCGGACTAGTCCGTGAGGACATCGGACTTGTCCCAAGTGGATCAGAATGAATATCGGACTAGTCTGGATCACAACGGACTTGTCCGATTTTGTGTGACTTGTGCATTGTGTTGAGGACTAGTCCGCATTGGGGAGGACTAGTCCGAAGTGGAACAGAAAGATATCGGACTAGTCCGGTGGAGACCGGACTTGTCCGATCTAGTGCAGAATGTGATATCAGACTAGTCCGGCTGATATCGGACTAGTCCGGTCCTGTATAACTTTGTGCATTGTATGTGTGTGCTTGAAAGTGATTGAGCTCTTGGGTGTGTTTCCTTAACACACTCTATACAAAATAATCTACTATTTTCTTCTTCTTGAGCTCAAATTCACTTTGCTTCTCATTTCCCTTCTTTTTGGCATTTTGCTCATTTTTCATCATTTGCCTACATTCATCTCAACAAAAGGATTAGGATCCCAATTGCTTGTCATAAATCATCCAAAACCCACAAGGGAGTCCTAGATGCACTTTCAATCTCCCCCTTTTTGGTGATTGATGACAACCAATTGAGATTTCACAAAATAAGGCAAAAGAATGAGATTTTCATAAAGTATGCACATATGACTCAAAAATACATCAAGCAACAAGAGAATTATCCATATGTGCATTCTTTATGGTGGGATGCATACTAAGTGCATGAATACATTGAGAATGACAGAATTTGCATTAACCAACCGATATCAAATGCATATGACATTCCAGGGGCAAAAACACAGTTTTCATCACACACTCCAAATAAATTAAGCAATTCATCACAGGACCAAACTTAATATGAAAACAGAGTTAAACTATTACAACCACAAATAAAAGATAAAGAGAACTCTCTCCTCGCACCCTATCACAGCTAAAGCTAAGACTCCCCTTCAATCTCTCCCCCTTTGGCATCAAGACACCAAAAAGAAGGAGAGGAGGGTCCTAGGGTCTTCACTCTTCACTGTCGGTCCTCTCGTCATCGTCTTCATCTTCTTCGCTCCCTGCTTGACGAGGAGGAGAGGGAGGAGGAGGAGCGGAGCTGCTCGAGCCCCCAACGCCAAAATAGGCAAGCTCGGAAGGGGTCAAGGGCCCGAGCTCGGTGAAATCCGGGTCAGACTCCTCAGATATCACTGGAGATCCAATGGGGTCGATCTCCAGCTTCCGACAGATTTGCTCCACATTGGCCTTTATATACTTCATGTCCTCCTTTCTTTTCTTGTTGAGTTTGTGGACCTTCACTTCGGTCTTTTTGCAGGAGGAGAAGATTGCTGACAAGTATTTGAGGATCCCACTGGCGGATCCTCTCTGAGGGGCTTCCCTAGAGGTAGGGACCTCCCTAGCACTGCTTCTTGCTCTTGTCGGTGCCTCGGGACTGGAGACCGGTGAGGGAGCAGCCTGGACACTCACAGGCTGAGGCTTCTGAGGCCTCAGAGGAGTGTGCTCCACATCCTTCACGAACTCAATACCTGTGACTTTCTCAATCATAAACATCAGGTAGGGAGCATAGCCACAGGACCGGTTGGGGGTGCTTGAGATGTTGACCATGTCGTTCCAAATGTAATCTGCAACATCAAACTGTCTCTTCTTGCTTATGACCCTCATTAGAGTCCGGAGGTAGCCCTATACACTCCCTGCATCCCCATCCTTGGGGGCAATGGTCTTCCGGAGAACTCTATTCAGGACCACAAAGAAGGGCTTCATGTTCTTTGTGGAAGGAGGAACATACTTAGAGTTGGGCTCATACATGAACTTCATTCCGTCCCTCTCAATGACCCCTATGTTGTGGATGATCAGGTGGTCATTTCCAGCAGAGTCTAAATGGAGCAGGTTTGCAAAATCCTCCTGAGTGATGGAGTACTTGGATCCATGGGTCATCCAAGTCACACTCTCTTCATCTTCACTCGAGAAGTGGCACGTTGCATAGAATTGTGCAATCACTTCATCATTCCGATTGTGTCTGAAGGCAAACAGATTCTTCAGGCCATGCCTCTCAGCTGCTGCAATGACTTCATCAAAAGCTGATCACTTCTTCTTCTCTAGGTAGGCCCAGTCAATCCACTGACTGCGCACCACTGGAGTCTTCATCGGCAGGTAAACCAGCCTGTAGAAATCTGCATGGAAGTTTGTCCAAAACCTTCCATCAGCTGCCTGCTTTGGCCTCCCATAGCAATCAATGCTTCTGAGCTTGGCTGCCACATCACTGCCTTTCCCATTGAATTTCTCTTCATTGGGGTCCCGGACCCCTTCTCTGGGAGCATGTAGCTTCAAGGGCCCAACTGGCCCCGTTGCTACTCCCTTGCCCTTTCCTTTTGCTTGACGAAGGCCGCTTGTAGACGGAGCAGCCTTCGAGGCGGGCTTCTTGACACAGACCTTCCTCCGAACCTGGGGAGGGGAAGTAGCAGGCTCGGAAGGTCTTTCTTGGCGTTTCTTGCCAAGACCCGCCGAGGACCGAGGTGCCACCTCGTGGTCCAACTCGGCCTCAAAGTCGGAGATTTCGTTGTCGGAGCTCGACATGATCTGAGAATGAATGAGCAAGAAAAATGACAAGTTATGCAAGGCATAGGTGAGACATGATAGTCATGGATGGCATTAGGGAATTAAGGAATTAGGTTCAGGTTCAGAAACATCGGACTTGTCCGGTGCCTAGGCACGGACTAGTCCGGGGTACCGGACTTGTCCGTGCATGGACCGGACTAGTCCGATATTCATCCTCAAAAACCTAACAGATTGAACTGGACACAATCCCTAATGCAATTCTAGTCTAGCATACACGTAGTACATCAGCTAAACATGTAACTAGTGCAGGGTGCTAGGCCAAACGATCAATGATTGAGAAAAATATGATTTCTAGGGTTTTGAAGGTTTTTACCGAAGAAATCGTTGGAGACTTGAAGTTTTGGGGGTTTGAGGCCGGACTAGTCCGGTGGAATCAATCCCCAAGTCTTCAAGCTTGATCTCCGCCCAAACTTGTGGCTTTTCGACGGAGGACACAAGAGGTTGCTTTGGGAGCTCGAGCGCAAGAGAGAGAAAGGCGTGAGCAAATGTGGGGATGAGTAGATTAGGGTTTGGTGGCGGCTAGGGTTATGGACACGAGAAATCGGACAAGTCCGGACTTGACCGGACTAGTCCGAAGTCATCCAGAGACCTATATCGGACTAGTCCGTGGTCAGTCGGACTAGTCCGGCCTAACCGGCACTCTGCGGACTAGTCTGCATGGGCGGACTAGTCCGGATAACCACAGACTAGTCCGTGGTTACCAGGAAAGAATTGCATAGCCCATTCATATATATTTGAAGGTTCAATAATAGAGAATAGAGAGGCAAAACAATTCAAGCAATCTTGATGAATTTGACCAGTAAGCATACAACAATCATACAATGATCAAAATTCATCAAGATCTAATAATTGACATAGTTTTTCGAGAGGAAAATAGGGAGGGGTAATTTTCACAAATCAATCAACATTTTTGAAGTAATCATACAGGTATGCAACTTTTCAAGCCACACTCCGAGAATCAAGAATATTTAGCTCATTTCGGAGTTCGCAAAAGCGCTTTTCATCAAGTGGCTTGGTGAATATGTCGGCCAATTGTTTTTGTGTGTTGACATGTGAGATGGTTATGTCTCCTTTCATGGAATGGTCTCTCAAGAAATGATGTCTTATGTCTATGTGTTTAGTCCTAGAGTGCTAAACTGGATTGTGGGCTATTTTAATGGCACTCTCATTGTCACAAAGGAGAGGAATATGGTTCATATTGTAACCGTAATCCCTTAGAGTTTGTCGCATCCAAAGAAGTTGTGCACAACAACTCCCGGCTGCAACATACTCCGCTTCGGCTGTGGATAAAGCAATGTAATTTTGTTTCTTAGATGACCAAGAAACCAAAGATCTTCCTAGGAATTGGCATGTGCCAGAGGTGCTTTTTCTATCAACTTTGCACCCGGCATAATCTGCATCGGAGTAACCAATGAGATTGAATTTGGAGCCTTTTGGGTACAAAAGACCAAGGTTGGGTGTATGAACTAAATATCTCAAGATTCTTTTTACGGCTGTCAAGTGACATTCCTTAGGGTTGGCTTGAAATCTTGCACACAAACATACACTCAACATAATATCTGGCCTAGATGCACATAAGTAAAGTAAAGATCCAATCATGGAGCGATATACCTTTTGGTCGACGCTCGGTCCATCTTCATTGAGATCCAAGTGGCCATTCGTAGCCATGGGAGTCTTTATGGGCTTTGCCTTGTCCATGCCAAACTTCTTGAGTATGTCCTGCGTGTACTTGGTTTGGCTTATGAATGTTCCTTCCTTTTGTTGCCGCACTTGGAATCCCAAGAAGTACTTCAATTCTCCCATCATTGACATTTCAAACCTGTCTGTCATAATTCTACTAAATTCTTCACAGAAAGATTGGTTAGTTGACCCAAAAATTATGTCATCAACATAGATTTGGCAAATAAAAAGATCATTATCTAGATATTTCGTGAATAATTTATAATCTACTTTGCCAATCTGAAAGCCATTATCAATTAAAAAATCTCTAAGACACTCATACCAAGCTCTAGGAGCTTGTTTGAGGCCATAGAGAGCCTTACGCAGTTTATACACGTGGTCGGGGAACTCTTTGTCTTCAAATCCGAGTGGTTGCTCCACGTACACCTCTTCCTTGATCGGTCCGTTGAGGAAGGCGCTTTTCACGTCCATTTGGTACAGCTTGAAATCATGGTGAGTAGAATATGCAAGTAATATTCTAATTGATTCAAGCCTAGCTACTGGAGCAAAAGTCTCATCGAAATCCAAACCTTCGACTTGTGAGTAACCTTTGCCCACAAGTCGTGTCTTGTTTCTTTTCACCACCCCGTGTTCGTCTTGCTTGTTGCGGAAGACCCACTTGGTGCCCACTATGTTTGCATTGGGTCTTGCCACAAGTTCCCAAACCTCGTTTCTCTTGAAGTTGTTCAACTCTTCTTGCATTGCCACCACCCAGTCCGGATCCTTCAATGCATCCTCAGTCCTGCGTGGTTCCAAAAAAGGAGACAAATGAGTAATGCTCACAAAAATTAGCTATACGAGATCTAGTGGTTACTCCCTTTTGGATATCACCGATGATGTTGTCGATTGGGTGATCCCTTTGAGTGCGTTGGTGTACTCTTGGGTGTGGCACTTGGGGAGTTGAGTGTTGGTGATCATTTTCTTCTCCCCTGAGTGGTTGCCCTCGTTGATTTGTTGATCATCTTCATATTCTTGTGATTGATCTTGTATCGAGACTCCCCCTTGATTGTTGATCTCCTCTTGTGGTTCACTTTCCTCTTGTATTTGTGACGATGACTCTTGTGGACGAACTTCGCCTAGAGCCATTCTCTTCAATGCTTGGTAAGGAGCTTCTTCTTTACCTAATTCACATTGATCAACTTGCTCCTTTTGGGAGCCATTAGTTTCATCGAACACTACGTCACGTGCCACTTCAACAAGTCCGGAGGCCTTGTTGAAAACACGATAGGCGTAAGTGTTCGAATCATAGCCAAGAAGGAAACCTTCATCGGACTTCGAAGCGAACTTTGAAGTCCTGGGCTTCCTGTTCAAGATATAACATGGAGAGCCGAAAACTCAAAAATATGAAATGTTGGGTTTGTTACCGGTGAGTAGCTCATAAGGAGTCTTCTTGAGTAGTCGATGAAGGTAGAGTCGATTTGCGGCGTGGCAAGTGGTGTTAATCGCTTCCGCCCAAAATCGATCCGAAGTCTTGTATTCATCGAGCATTGTTCTTGCCATCTCTATGAGCATTCGGTTCTTCCTTTCGGCGACTCCATTTTGTTGTGGAGAGTATGGTGCTGAAAATTCGTGCTCGATCCCCTCCTCATCAAGGTACTCCTCCACTTGTATGTTCTTGAACTCCGTGCCGTTGTCGCTCCGAATACTCTTGATCGATAGTGAGAACTCATTTTGAGCTCGCTTGAAGAATTTCTTGAGCGTTCCTTGTGTTTCTGACTTGTCATGAAAAAAGAACACCCAAGTGAAGCGGGAAAAATCATCAATAATGACTAAACCGTATTTATTACTGCCGATGCTCATGTAAGCTATTGGACCAAACAAGTCCATATGAAGTAGTTCGAGCGGTCTTGTCGTAGTCATAATGTTCTTTGCAGGATGATGTGCTCCTACTTGCTTCCCGGCTTGGCACGCGCTACAAGGCCTGTCTTTCTCAAAAACAACATCTTTCAAACCTCGGATGTGATCGCCCTTGAGGAGTTTTTGAAGATTCCTCATACCAACATGTGCTAGCCGTCTATGCCACAACCAACCCATGTTGGTTTTTGCAATCAAGCATGTGTCGTGTTCGGCTTTATCCTTGTTGAAGTCAACAAGGTAAAGCTTTCCCTTTAACATACCCTTGAATGCAACGGAACCATCACTCCTCCTTGAGACGGTCACACCCTCGTTAGTAAACAAGCAATTATAACCTTTGTCACATAATTGAGATATGGACAGCAGGTTATAATCTAAAGATTCAACATGTAGAACATGTGAAAGAGTGTGTTCAGAGGATATTGCTATTTTACCGGTAGCGAGCACCCTTCCTTGACTATTATCTCCAAAGTAGATGCCTTCGTTTGGGTCCTCGTTTTCTTCATATTCCACGAACATCCTCTTTTCTCCGGTCATGTGGTTGGTGCATCCACTATCTAGCACCCATTTGGATCCACCGGAGGAATAGGCCTGCAGAAACAAATTATGCCTTGGTTTTAGGTACCCAAGCTTGCTTGGGTCCTTGGAGGTTAGTTACAATACATTTGGGCACCCACACATGGGATTTTGTGTTCCCATGGCGTGGCCCAGCATAATAAGCATAAACTTTACCAATATTGTTTCTCATTAATACATATGAGGCATCAAAGGTTTTGAACAAGAGTTGCTGTTGTTTATGGATCGGACTAGTCTGGGTAACCGGACTTGTCCGAATGACCAAACTTGTCCGGACCTCCACCGGACTAGTCCGGCGTTTATGAGAGTTCACATTCTTAATTTTTGAGTTACCAGGTTGTGAGGGTCCTCCCTTCACAAAGGTAATCTCATTATGGCTACTGCTCATTATGGCTACCTGGTGTTGAAGATGCATAGTTGATCCTCTCCTTGTCAAATATTCCACATTGGTTAGGATTTTTATCCTTTGCGGAGGTAGACTTTTCCTTCAAGCTGATGTCGACTTTACCACATTTGCACATATGAACAGGATTAGTTGAAGTGTGTTGAGAAGGTAGACTTGAAGAGGAGGAAGGTTCACTTAGCTTGAGTGACTCAACTTGCACTTCAAGGATCTTGTTGACCTTGATCAGGTCATCAAGTTGATCCTTGATTGCAACGTTTGAGTTGGTTAATTCCAAACAAGTTTTCTTGCTTGAAGCTAGCTCAGGCTCTAGTGAGTTGTTTTTCTCCTTTTCAAGAACTAGAAGATTGTCAAGTTCGACATACCTCTCCTTTTGGGAGATAATCATGTCTTCTTGACGATCAATTAGCGATTCCTTCTCAACAAGTTGGACAAGTAAAAATTTCATTTTAGCACCAGTTTTTCTATCTAATCCAGTTAACATATCTTCATCATCACTATCTAGTTCATCATTACTTGAGTACGAATGCATGGAAGGAGTTTTGATGTTTACCTTGCGTTTACCTTCCTTTGCCATGAGGCAAGTGCCATGTCCCTTCTTTGCACCGAGCGTGGGGAAGAGTGTGGGTTTCTTGGACGAGCTTTCAATGGCTATGCTAGCCATCTCTTCTTCATCGGATGATGAGGACTCATCATTTGAGTCCCACTCCTTTCCAATGTGTGCTTGTTCAGCTTGTTTCTTCTTTTTGAAGAATTTCTTCGGTTGAGGCTTGGTTTCTTTATTCTTCTTCTTGTTGTCCTCATACGGGCAATCGACTATAAAGTGGTTATACTCACCACAATTATAGCACGCCCGCCTCATCTTCGGCTTTGTCCTTTCCTTGTACTTGCCTTCACCTGATTTTATTCCTTGTCTTTTCTTCATTATTCTTTTGAACTTTTTCATGAACAAAATCATTTCCTCTTCGTCCAGCTCACTGCTTTCGTCATCGCTATCCTCCTTAAACTGTGCTTCTCTTGCTTCTTTGGATAGAGGCTTGAGTGTGGACTTTAAGGCAACTCCCTTCTTCTTGGCCGATGTGAGGTCGGCTATTTCTTTGACGTGCTTGGCTTGTTTCTCCATCATTTCAAAATTGATGATTTTGCCAAGCAATTCATCTGGAGTCATCCTCTTGTACCTGGGACTTTCTCTGATCATAGAGCATAGTGTGACATTGCGAGGCATAAAGGCTCTAAGGATGAGCTTTACAACCTCGTGGTCATTCCACTTCTTGCTCCCATATGATCGAACCTTGTTTACAAGTGTCTTCAATCGGTTGTACATGTCCTGGGGAGACTCATCTTCCTCAATTGCGAACCTTCCTAGTTCGCTCTCAATCATTTCAATTTTGGCCTCCCGCACATGCCGGTTACCTTCATGGGCTGTTTGTAGTGTGTCCCATATTTCCTTGGCAATCTCCAGTCCGTCCACCTTTGTGAATTCATCTCGACTTAGAGAGGAGGTGATCACGGCTGCGGCTTGAGCGTTTCTGTGGATGGCTTGCTCTTGACTTGGAGTGAGCTCTTCGTCGTCATCTGGGATGTCTATTCCTGTGCACACAATATGCCATAAACTTGGGTTAAGGGAAATCAAGTGCATCTTCATATTTTGCCTCCACATGGAGTAATCACTCCCATCGAAGTGTGGGGCTTTTCCAAGAGGAATAGATAGGTAATGGTTGTTGTTTGAATTTAAACGATCATAGTTGAAAGGATATCGGGAGTAGTAGGTGTGACTACTCCCCTTCTTCTTTTCTTCAACTTTAACTTTCCCTTTGGAAAGTGCTTTCTTTCTGAGTAGTGCTTTCAGCTCCAGCGTCTCTTCGTCATCATCATCGAAGTCTTGAATTGCTTCGAGATACTTTTCCAGCTTTTGGTTCTTGTCTTTGTTTACTTCTTCCTGGTTGTTGATTTTTTGAACATCTTTCATGTCCGACATGATCTCTTCGAGTGGTTGCACTCTTTCTTGAAGAACCTGCTCTGATACCAATTGAATGTAGGCCTAGAGGGGGGGGGGGGTGAATACGCCTTTTTGATTTTTCTCGGTTCCTGTAACACTCAGCAACAAGGTCAAAACCAGAGATATCGGACTAGTCCGGTAATGTGCGGACTAGTCCGGTTTTCACGGGCTAGGATGATCAAGTTCAGACAAATTGATTGATTCGTTAATGTTTGCAGCGGAAATATAAACTTGAATCTCAATTTAATAGTTGTATGTCAGATTCTATTGTAGTTAAAGCTCTTGATCAACAATTAGACTTAGATTGAATAAAGTGAATCAAACCCTAGATTAAGTTGATCAAATTAGATGAAGAACACAAAAGGACAAGACACACGATTTATCCCGTGGTTCGGCTACCACGAAGGCAACCTACGTCCATGTTGAGGAGCCCACAAAAGGACCGGGTCTTCTCCAACCCTTTCCTCGTCGGATCGCCACGAAGGCCAATCCTCTTCCACTAATCACAAAGGGGTAAATAACCAAGTTGAAGGGGCGTTCTCACACGTTGAGAGCTCCCTTGATTAAAACTCACAATGACACCAATAACACACTCGAAAATTACAGATTGAAACGTAAGAGTGTGTTAGAGAATCAAACCAAGAGCTCAATGATGTGTGCCAAGTGTCTCTCCAATGATCTAGAAGTGATCTTCAATGGATTGATTGATTTTGCACTTAATTTCGTGGAGAGAGATGGTTTTTGAGTCTCTTGGGAGGTGTGACGGCGCTAGGGTTCGAGAGATAGTAAAAGTGGGCCGTGCACCTCTATTTATATGGGGTTTCTAAAAGTGACCGTTAGGGTTCAGAAAGATCGAACTAGTCCGTGGTGGTCACCGGACTAGTCCGGTGTGCTGTGTGTAGCAAACCCTAAGTGTCCAGGAATATCGGACTAGTCCGGTTGAAAACGGACTTGTCCGATTTCGCTACTGGAAATCTTCGGACTAGTCCGATTGCCATCGGACTTGTCCAGACATATGAAACCCTAAGTGTTTGGGATGACAAGTCCGCACTTGGAGGACTTGTCCGATTTAGATCAGTGTGTATATCGGACTAGTCCGTGAGGACACCGGACTTGTCCGAAGTGGATCAGAATGAATATCGGACTAGTCCGGATCACAACGGACTTGTCCGATTTTGTGTGACTTGTGCATTGTGTTGAGGACTAGTCCGCATTGGGGAGGACTAGTCCGAAGTGGAACAGAAAGATATCGGACTAGTCCGGTGGAGACCGGACTTGTCCGATCTAGTGCAGAATGTGATATCGGACTAGTCCGGCTGATATCGGACTAGTCCGGTCCTGTATAACTTTGTGCATTGTATGTGTGTGCTTGAAAGTGATTGAGCTCTTGGGTGTGTTTCCTTAACACACTCTATACAAAATAATCTACTATTTTCTTCTTCTTGAGCTCAAATTCACTTTGCTTCTCATTTCCCTTCTTTTTGGCATTTTGCTCATTTTTCATCATTTGCCTGCATTCATCTCAACAAAAGGATTAGGATCCCAATTGCTTGTCATAAATCATCCAAAACCCACAAGGGAGTCCTAGATGCACTTTCAGCCATGTCCACGTAGGCTAGCTAGTTGGTTAGCTTCATATCCCTTGATGCATATAGTTGGGGACGTTCTCTAATTCTTACCTATTGCTTTTCTTCAGATGGTGAGGACTCGCAACCAGAGGGATGGCAATGATGAGGAGGAGAACCATGGAGCGCCTCAGAACAACATCGGACAAGGATCTACTCAGGGAGCTATCAACATTGAGCAGCTTTTGGCTATGCAAAACCAGCTCATGCAGACCATGATACAAACAATGGGACAGCTGCAGGCTGGCAACATCAACAATCAGCCCCACATGCCTCCACCACCACCCCCGCCTCCTCATAACCGGTTAGGAGAGTTTATGAGGATTAGGCCGCCAACCTTTGCTCAAGCCGCTGACCCTATGGATGCGGATGATTGGCTCAAGTCCGTGGAGAAGAAGCTAGCTATTGTCCAATGCAGTGACCGGGAGAAGGTGCTATTTGCTTCTCATCAACTAGTTGGAGCAACTGCGGATTGGTGGGATTCTTATTGCAATGCTCATGAGAACCAAGAGAGAATTACTTGGGCCGAATTCAAGGAGAATTTTCGTTCTCATTATGTGCCGGAAGGTATTATGCTCTTGAAGAGGCAAGAATTTGAGAACTTGAGGCAAGGAAGATCAAGCGTGAGTGAATATCTCAATAAGTTCACTCAACTCTCAAGGTATGCGCCTGAGGATGTGAGTCAGGACAGCCGGAAACAATACTTGTTCATGAGGGGCTTGAACAATGAGATCCAAGTGCAATTGCTCAATTGTGATTATGTCAATTTCCAGAAGCTTGTGGACAAAGCAATTGTGGTTGAGAACAAGATCCGTGAGATGGAGCAAGAAATCAAGAGGAAGGTGCCGTATCAAGGACAGAAACATGGAGGTAATGTGCGCCCTCGCTTTGCGCCGCCCAATGCGCCTCATTACAGCTCCTCTATTCCTGCTCAGCGCCTTGGTTATGCACCACGCCCAACTCAGTTCGTGCAGCAACGCCCTGTCATGCAAGCACCTAGGCCTCCGATGCCTTATGCACCTCGTGCTGATTTTCCTGGAGCCAATGTTCAAAACCAAGCTTGTCCCAACAATTCTGGTAGGGTTAAGAAGTGTTATACTTGTGGAGAAGCTGGACACTTTGCGCATCAATGTCCTAAGTCGGGCCTTGGTCAAGGAAGCAATGCACCGAGGCAAAACCCAAGACCTAATGGAGGACAGCCACAAGGAAGCCGTGGACATCAGAATTTTGCTCGTGGCAACGTGAACCATGTCTCTACGGAGGATGCTCAACAAGCGGGTGATGTGGTCATTGGTATGTTTCTCGCCAACTCCAACCCCGCGACTATGTTATTTGATTCTGGAGCATCACATTCATTCATTGCATCGAAGTATGTTGCCAAGTATAGTTTGCCTATCTCTCATATGAAGTTTACTCTATTGGTTAAGTCTCCTGGAGGAGAGATGAGGACAAATATAGTATGTCCAAAAGTAAGCCTTAGAATAAGGGGGGTAGACTTCTCCGCCAACCTCATTGTTTTAGATTCTCAAGGGTTGGATATTATACTTGGTATGGACTGGTTGAGGAAGCACAATGGAGTTATTGAGTGTGCCACGAAGACGGTGAAGTTGACCAATGAAGAAGGGATCACCATAGAATTTGAAGCATCTCAAACCGCACCGAAGCAATTGGAATTGAATCATATGGACGGTGCCGCAATTGAGGAGATTCCGGTGGTGTGTGAATTTTTGGATGTTTTTCCGGACGAGTTGCCAGGTATGCCACCCGATCGGGACATTGAGTTTGTTATTGATTTAATACCTGGAACTGCACCTATAGTTAAGAGGCCGTATAGGATGCCTCCTTTGGAATTAGCGGAGCTCAAGAAGCAAATTCAAGAGCAACTAGAGAAGGGTTTTATTCGCCCTAGCTCGTCACCTTGGGGAGCGCCCGTTCTATTCGTGGACAAGAAGGATGGATCCCAATGGATGTTCGTGGATTACCGAGCTCTCAACGAGGTAACAATCAAGAACAAGTACACCTTGCCGCGCATAGAAGACTTATTTGATCAGATGAAGGGTGCTTGTGTCTTCTCCAAGATTGATTTAAGGTCGGGATACTTTCAAATGAAGATTAGACCATCAGACATACCCAAGACAGCTTTTAGGACACGGTATGGATCTTATGAGTACACCGTGATGTCTTTTGGATTGACAAATGCGCCTGCCTACTTTATGTACCTCATGAATAAGGTCTTCATGGAGTACTTGGATAGATTTGTCGTGGTGTTTATTGATGATATTATGATCAACTCGAAGGATGAGAAGGAACATGAGGAACACTTGAGGCTTACGCTGCAGAAATTGAGGGAGCATCAATTGTATGCCAAGTTCAACAAGTGCCAGTTCTGGTTGAAAGAGGTGCCATTTTTGGGTCATATAATCTCAGGAGGAGGAGTATCAGTTGACCCCGAAAAAGTGAGAGACGTGTTGAAGTGGGAGCCGCCGCAAAATGTCAAGGAAATAAGGAGTTTTCTTGGGATGGCTGGATATTACCGTCGGTTTATCAAGGATTTTTCCAAGATAGCCAAGCCTATGACGGAGTTGCTAATGAAGGGAAAGGCGTTCCAATGGACTGAAGCTTGTCAAAACAGTTTTGAGGAGTTGAAGAAGAGGTTAACAACAACCCCAGTTTTGGTATTGCTGGATGTAAGCAAGAGTTTTGATATTTAGTGTGACGCATCAAGACAAGGACTCGGATGCGTGCTTATGCAAGAAGGTCAAGTGGTCGCCTATGCGTCAAGACAATTGAAGAAACATGAGCAGAATTACCCAACACATGATTTAGAACTTGCAGCCGTGGTACATGCATTGAAGATTTGGAGGCACTATATTCTTGGACATAGGTGTGAAATCTACACGGATCATAAGAGTTTGAAGTATATTTTCACACAAACGGATCTGAACTTAAGGCAACGAAGATGGTTGGAGCTCATCAAAGATTATGATTTGGGGATCAACTATCATCCGGGAAAAGCCAATGTAGTGGCCGATGCTTTGAGTAGAAAAGGAGTAAGTCATCAACTCACGGTTCGAGAGTTACCATTCGAGTTATGTAAGGAGTTTGAACGGTTGAACCTCGGGTTTGTAAATGAGACAGAGATGATGGAGTTAAACCCAACCTTGGAGCAAGAAATTCGAGAGGCCCAAACCGCAGATGAAGAGATCAAGGAAATCAAGGAAAGGACTGAGGAAGGGAGAGAATTCAGATTTGATGAGGACAAACATGGTACCTTATGGCTTGGAAAGAGAATCGTTGTGCCTAATGTAAAACATATTCGGGAGACAATATTAAAGGAGGCACATGACTCGCCTTACTCGATTCACCCCAGATGTATGAAGATGTACAAGGACTTGAAGGCTTGCAATTGGTGGGATAGCATGAAAAAGGACATAGCTGAATATGTGGCATTTTGTGATGTGTGTCAACGAGTCAAGGCGGAACATCAAAGGCCAGCTGGACTATTACAACCATTAAAGATTCCAAAATGGAAGTGGGAAGAAATTGGTATGGACTTCATAGTTGGGTTACCATGTACTCAGTCCGGGTATGACTCAATTTGGGTAATTGTGGATCGCTTAACCAACTCGGCTCATTTTGTCCCTGTGAAGACCAAATATACAGCTGCACGATTGGTCGAAATATACATGGATCATATTGTGTGTCGACATGGAGTTCCTAAGAAGATAGTCTTGGATAGAGGTTCTCAATTTACCTCCAGATTTTGGCAAAAATTGCATGAAGCTTTGGGAACGAGGTTTTAGTTCAGCATATCATCCTCAAACGGACGGACAAACCGAGAGGACCAATCAGATTTTGGAGGACATGTTAAGAGCTTGTGCTTTAAAGCATGGGAAAAGTTGGGACAAAAGCTTGCCATACGCGGAGTTTTCATACAACAATAGTTACCAAGCAAGTTTGAAGATGTCACCATATGAAGCACTTTATGGGAGGAAGTGTAGGACACCTTTATTCTGGAATGAGGCAGGAGAAACTCAAGTATTTGGTCCGGACGTGTTGCAAGAAGCCGAAAAGCAAGTCCAAATAATTCGTGAAAACTTGAGGGCTGCCCAATCAAGACAAAAAGGCTATGCGGATAATAGGAGAAGGAAATTAGCCTTTGAAATAGGAGATTTTGTTTACCTCAAGGTGTCACCAATGAGAGGTCATAAGAGGTTTAACATAAGAGGGAAGCTCGCACCTCGTTATATTGGACCATTCAAGATTTTGGACAAAAGAGGAGAAGTAGCATATAAGTTAGAGATGCCAGCTCATCTTTCAGACGTACATGATGTGTTTCATGTTTCCCAGCTCAAGAAGTGCTTGAGAGTACAGGAAGAACAAGTGACAATGGAAGGATTGGAACTAGAGGAAGGTTTGACTTATGCCGAGCAACCGGTCAAAATCTTGGAAACACCACACAGAAAAAGAAGCGACGTGGGAATTGGAGGATGATCTCAAGAAGGAATTTCCCTATCTCTTCTCTTCCGCGTCGAATCTCGAGGGCAAGATTCATTTTAAGGGGGGTAGGTTTGTAACACCCTCATTTTCATGCATCATGCCCTACTGTAGGGATCGAATGCCCAAGAGGGGGGGGGTGAATTGGGCTACTTCAAATTTTAAGTCAATTTAAAGCTTAAGTGAAATCTAATTCTCTAAGCAAGCCAATAGTGCAATAAATAGAATTGAGTGCGGAATTGAGAATTGCGTAATCGTAAAGAAGTAGGGAGGAGGATTGCAAACGCTCGAAGACACGGGGACACGTCGATTTTTCCCGTGGTTCGGTGAGATCACTAGGATCCACCTACGTCCACGTTGTGGCACCCACCTAAGGGTATCGCCACTCCCAAGTCACCGAGACGAGGGAATCCACTAACTTCCTCCGTTCGCCATCCTTGGCAAGGTGGAGCTCAAGCCTTGTACAACTTCAATCCTCCGGGCTTCCACAATGGTCTCGGCAAGCTCCGGAGCGATCTCTTCACTCTCCTCTTGATACAAGATGAGTGCAATCACCAAGAATGCACTTTCTCACGGCTCTCCCTACTCTAGAGTCTCCACTCACCCAGAGAGGACGCACACAAGCTTAACTCTAAGAGGAACTAGCCTATATCTTGAGGTGTGAAAGGGTTACAAGAGTGTCAAAATGAGTATTCTAAGTCTTGGACACTTGGGGAATGTGTAGTGGTGCTCTTGTTGTTCAGCCTCACCGAAATGACTGGTGGGAGGGGGTTAAATACTCAGCCCAACCGAATTAGCTGTTGGAAAAGTGGGCTGATTACTTTTTCTGTGTTCATCGGATGATCCGATGACCCCCTTTTATGAGCATCGGTCTAATTAGATTAGCTGACGTCATTCTGTCAGAAATGACCGTTATTAGACCGATGCTTCACCCCCTTCATCATCGGAGGCTCCGATGAATAGATCTTCAATCTGGTTGAGCTGATAATTTGCTTCTGTTGTAATCGACCGATGTGCATCTGCCTTCAACATCGGATGATCCGGTGTTCAGTCCTTCAGAACACTCCAGAAAACTTGCTTACTGTTGTATTCATCCGATGTTCACTTGATACACATCGGATGATCCGGTGTGTACTTCATTCTGAGGTCTTCTTCTTCTGTTGAGTCCAAATCGACCGATGCAGTCATTCTTCAGATCACCGGATGATCCGGTGTATACAATTTGTTTCCTTCGAGTTGAGTTGGACTGATCTTTTGGATTTTGGACTTGTGACCTCTTGAACACTTGTTTGTATAGCTCTTCTGATGGATATGAAGCTTCTTGTGTTGCCAATTTTGATAAGGTTGCGTCGTTGTACGAGTTCTTCATTTGTTTCCGATTAACCCCTTCGGTTAGTTCGTTGAGGGGTCTCCTTTTGCATCCAATGAGCAGTAGATGACATTTATGATTGATTGATCGACGTTTGATTCATTGTATATGAAACCTCGCATCCACAAACTCATTAGTAGTAAATAATGGTTGTCATTAATCACCGAAACCGTACCTCGTGGGGGCCTAGATGCTTTCAATCTCCCCCTTTTTGGTGATTGATGACAACACAACGAGTAGAGCATAAAAGTAATGGAATTTGAAACGCAAACGCAATGCTCATAAAGAAATGTAATCGACACAACATGCAACACAAGGAGCTCGAAGGCTCAAACAGTGATCAAATATAAATCATAAGAGTGAAGTAGCATACTGAATTACAAATAGTAGCAAATGATAACAAACAAGTCTCAAATAGAAGCAAATAACAAGTCTGAAAGCAAATAGATAACTAGCACTCCCCCTAAGCCCAAGACACTCCCCCTAACTCTAACTCTTCTCCCCCTTTGGCATCAAGACACCAAAAAGGGAAGAGGAGTACCTAGGACTCCGGAGCTCTCGGGGCGACGGTGAAGCGGACGACGTCGGCGGTGTCGGAGCTGCTCGAGGTAGACGTCGCCGGAGCTGGTGCTGGAGCGGGAGGAGTCGGAGGTGCTGACGTGGCTGGAGCTGGAGCTGCTGGAGGGTCCGCTGGAGCTGGAACTGCTGGTGGAGAAAGCACGGCCGGGAGAGGCGAGAACTGGAACGGCACCGTCGAAGCCAGCAGTGGAGACATGCTGTAGCTCGGGATCGGCGACGCCGGTGCTGGAACTGAAGCTGGAGCCAGAGGAGGTGCTGCTGGAGGCTGACTGAGACCGGTGTGCTGTGGCGGAAGGGCTATCCCGGTCTGCTGGTAGAGGTTGGTGATCAACCCCAGGATACCCATCATCGCCTGCTGGGTCTGCTGCTGCTGGTCCAGTGTCCTCCGGTGCATCTGGTCCACCAGACTCGTGAACCGGTCCGTGTCCTCGCGCCTCTGGCGAGCCATCTCTAGCTGCATCTCTGTCTGCTGTCTCTGAAGCTCTGCGAGCCGCGCAGCCTGCTCTGCCCTGGCCTGCTCAGCAGCGAGCCTGTCCTGGCGCTGCTGCTCGATCATCTGCTGAAGAAGCGACGTCAGCTCAGACGGCTGCGTCACCTGCGCCTCGGACACAGGAGGTGGTGTCGGTGGCGGAGCAGCTGATCCTCCGGCCTCGGCGTCGTGCTGCCTCGGTGAAGGTGGAGGAGGAGGGAAGTACTCCTCGACACTGTCGTCTGTGTCGCTCTCGGACCAGACGTGCTGTAAGTCTCCACCTTGAGCTTCTGCCTCAGCCAGACGCTCATCTTCCTTCTCGAGGTCAGACCAATCCTCCTCAGTTAAGCGCGCCCTGACCTGGCGCTCAACTGGACGGCCAAGGCGGCGGTCTCCAGGAGCGGACGCACGGTAGTGGCCGAAGCGGGTCACGCTCTCGTCAGCAAGCCGGGCCTGTGCTGAATGTCCCTCTGGCACCACCATAGAGCAAATGAAGCTAATCCAGTGCCCGTAGACCAGCTGCCTCATCATGCCCACTCCATCTGTAATCACGTCCTCCATCTCGCAGAGAAGAATGTCTATGATATCAAAATCCATCCCGTTCATAATGTAGAACAGGAGGGTCTGCTGGAGACTTGTGAACCCCTCCAAGTATCCTGACCTCGGCAGGAGCGTGCGGCGCAAGGCGAGGTGCACAATGCGCGCAGCTGGGGTCAGGAGTGCTGGGACTCTCGGCTGATCTGGAGAGAATGTGGGGCCAAACAAGGAGCGAATCTCGTCCAGCTGAGGTGCTACCCCTCCAGTAAGTGGCCTCCTCGGTGGATCTGCCTGCCCATAGACCTTCTCGTGTATGCTAGTGTCGTGCAGGTTCAAGCCAAGGATGTGCCCCAAAGTCTGCCTCGTGAGATGGTAGTGCTGACCATTGAACATGAAGGCAATTGATCTTCTGCCCTCTGAGATGTACAGGGTCGCGTAGAAGACACGGACCCATTCTTCCACATACGCACTTCTCTCATAGTCCAATAGCTCCACCAAGCCTCTGTATCGCTCAAAGAAGGGGCGGACATCAGTTTCTGCTGCCACTGCGAGCTGCCTCCAGTCCAGGTGGTTGTGCTGAAAAAGCTTGTGCCCCCGGCGCTTGTAAGTCTCATAGAGAGACGCCTGGGTGACACTCCAGAAGCGACTGTCAACAAGCAGCTCTCGGGGCTGTGGGAACCACTCTTCAAGAAGAACACTCCATCTGAGCTTCCGTAGTTGCTTTGCCTTCATCTTCCGGTAGTCCACAAGACGGACTCCTTCACGGACCAGGACGGCCGTGTCCATCTCATGGATGTCCCTCTCAGCCTCCCTGTCCTCACGACGGTCGGCGGCCGTCGGTCTCGGACGAGGAGCAGCCTCGATGTGACCTCCTCGAGTCCGGGCTGAGCGCCGGCGGACGAGAGGCTCGACTGGCTCCTCTTCGGCGTCGGAGTCGTCGACCACTGGAGGCGGCCTCGGACGGGCCTCACGGATCCTCAAGGAACCCCCACGGCCGCGCTCACGCTCCTCGGCGGCGCGAGCGGCCATCAAGGCCTTCTTCTCATCCTTCGATAATTTCCGTTTCTTCGCGGCGGGCTCCTCGATAGCCTTGCCTTTGCCTTTGCGATCACGGGCCATCTTCAAGAAATTCGAGAGCAAGGGTTAGCGAAAAGATGACGGGAACAATGAAGGACGTCGCGCTGCACGGAACAAACCTCGTCGACGAAAAGACACGAGATCGATGAAAGGTGACGAACGGCGACGATCGATGGCTCGGGCGAGAAACCCTAGCAGGGAGAACTGCCGGCGGTGGAGGCTGGTGACGGAGGTGATGGCGGCGACTAGAGGAGAAGCGGCGGCGGCGCCCTGGAGGGGCGGCGGCGGCGGCGCGTGGGGAGGCAGCGGCGGCGGTGCTGCGGGTGGAGCACGGCGGCGGCGGCGCGAGGGAAGGGCGGCGGCGCGCGGGAGAGGTGGCCGGCGGCGGCGGCGCGCGGGAGAGGTGGCCGGCGGCGGCGGCGCGTGCAGGGGACGGCGGCGGCGCGGAGAGGCGGTGGTCGGCGACGGCGGGAGCACGGGGTGTCGGGGAGAGAAAGGGTCGGGCCGGCGCGCGGGTTTAAATAGTGGGGCCCAAACCCTAGCCGTTTTTCAAACACCGGATGGACCGATGATATATGCAGTGAACATCGGTCAATTGCAACAGTAAGGATATTCAAGAATTGCTGTTGACATCGGATGAACCGATGATTAGGGTTTTGATCATCGGTCGAATAGCACAGTAAGGGTGTTCAACCGAGTGATATTGACACCGGATGATCCGACGTTAGAGGGAGGTAGACATCGGTTGAATGGATCACAGCTCCAGAAGAGTGAACATCGGATGGACCGATGTTTTCCAGGATGAACGCGTCGGATCATTTGAGGTTTTGACAGAGTTGGGTATTGAGGATTGAACACCTATTTGACCGATGAGAGATTGACAGGGGCATCGGATAATCCGATGACAACAGAACGAAAACATCCCATATATGTCCTTCGACCGAACAAACAATTGAGGAGAAACACATGTCTTAGGACTTTTTGGGCAACCCCTTACCCCTCAAGAAGCTAATATGCCAATAACTTGGCTAGTCCTTAATGCAAATGGAACACCGAGAAAAAAATGGAGGAAAAATATCCAAAGAAAATGTAAGGCCCATGCTTTGTGAGCTAGAGTATGGAAACTTCTATCTCATTAAAGCATGTTCCTTTAGAATTTTGCTCTTTCCACATCATATGAGTTGAGATATTGCATTTCAAACAAGTCTCCTTCTCATGATGTGGGTTCCCCTTTGTGACAATCTACCGTATGCAATGTCAAACAAGATAATGCAAAATATTAGATGAATGCAAGTCTATATGACAGGAATCATGCAAGGCATAAAATAAATCTATCTTGCCAAGTTTAAACCTGCCAAAGGCTTACTCAGGGAAAACTATTTCTAGCTCGCCCCTATCCTTTGGGAGTTAGGCAAGACCTATATGACATGCAACCTTACATGAACATGGCAATTTACATGACGTTAGATGCATCTAGCACATTTAACTCACTTCTAAGCCTAGAAAAAGTTTTCTCATCAAGTGGTTTGGTGAAGATATCCGCCAATTGTTCTTCGGACCTAACACCTTGCAAAGAGATTTCTCCCTTAGCCTCATGGTCCCGCAAGAAGTGATGGCGAATATCAATGTGCTTAGTGCGGGAGTGTTGAACGGGGTTTCTAGCTATCTTAACCGCACTTTCATTGTCACAAAGGAGAGGCACACAACCAAACTTAATTCCAAAGTCCAAGAGGGTTTGCTTCATATATAGGATTTGGGCACAACATGCACCGGCCGCTATATACTCCGCCTCCGCGGTGGACAAAGCCACGGAATTTTGCTTCTTGCTCGACCAAGAAACTAGGGAACGCCCAAGTAAGTGGCAACCCCCGGAGGTACTCTTGCGGTCTACACGGCATCCGGCAAAGTCCGAATCCGAGTAACCTAAGAGATGAAAACTAGCGTTCTTGGGGTACCACAAACCTACACTTGGGGTATGCTTGAGATACCGAAGTATCCTAAAGACCGCCTTCTTGTGCGATTCTTTAGGTGCCGCTTGAAAGCGAGCACACAAGCACACACTAAACATAATATCGGGCCTAGATGCGGTAAGATATAGCAATGAACCAATCATGGAACGGTAATGAGATTGATCAATAGATTTACCGTCCATGTCCGCGTCGAGATGACAATTTGTCGCCATTGGAGTGCTTCTTGAGCTACAATCTCCCATCTCAAATTTCTTCAAGAGGTCCTTAGTGTACTTCTCTTGATGGATGAAGGTCCCCTCTTGAAGTTGCTTGATTTGAAATCCTAGGAAGAAGTTGAGCTCTCCAATCATTGACATCTCGAATTCCCTAGACATCATTTTGCCAAACTCATGGCTAAGAGCTTTGTTAGTTGAGCCAAAAATGATATCATCGACATAAATTTGACAAAGAAATAAGTCTCCGTCGATGTCCTTGGTGAAGAGTGTAGTGTCCACCCTCCCAATCTTGAAACCTTGCATGACGAGGAAGTCCCTTAAGCGCTCGTACCATGCCCTTGGAGCTTGCTTGAGTCCATAGAGTGCTTTGTTTAGCCTATAGACATGGTTAGGGTTTCTTGGGTCCTCAAACCCGGGAGGTTGCTCAACAAACACAAGTTCATTAATATAACCATTGAGAAATGCACTCTTAACATCCATTTGATAAAGCATGATATTATGATGAGAAGCAAAAGCAAGGAGTATGCGGACAGCTTCTAACCGTGCTACCGGGGCGAATGTCTCCCCAAAATCCAAACCTTCAACTTGAGCAAATCCCTTCGCCACAAGCCTAGCTTTGTTGCGGACCACCACGCCATTCTCATCTTGCTTGTTGCGGTAGACCCACTTCGTTCCAATCACATTCTTGTCCTTGGGTCGCTCCTCCAACACCCAAACTTCATTGCGGGTGAAGTTGTTGAGTTCCTCTTGCATAGCCATCACCCAATTGGAGTCTTGGAGAGCTTCCTCAATGCTTTTGGGTTCTACACACGACACAAAAGAGTAGTGCTCACAAAAAGATGCAACATGACGTGAACGAGTACTTACTCCCCGTGAAGGACTTCCAATGATTTGATCCATTGGATGTGCCTTGGAGATGCGCCCATGTCTCATCAACGGTTGTGAGTCACTTGGTGGTGGTGAAGCATCTTGCTCGTCTTGTGGTTGGACTTCATCTTGGACTTCATCTTCTTCTTGGTGTTGTGTGGCTTGTTGGTCTTGCATAGGCAATGGATCATCTTTGTCTTCTTCTTCATCCACTTGAGGCGCCATGGAGGTGTTGATGTTCGGACTTGAAGCTCCCCCTTGATCATGGCTCTCCTCAACTTCGGGCTTGATGTCTCCTATGGTCATGTTCTTCATAGCTTCTCGTAAAGGCTCATCATCTATATCATCATGACCAAAACTCTCCTCTTGGGAGCCATTAGTCTCATCAAACTCAACGTCACAACTTTCTTCAACTAACCCGGAGGTTTGGTTGAATACTCGATATGCCTTTGAGTTTGACGCATAACCAAGGAAAATACCAACATCGCACCTTCTTTCAAACTTACCAAGTCTTTTCTTGCGGTAGATGTAGCACTTGCATCCGAAGACCCGGAAGTAGGAGATGTTGGGCTTTCTCCCAATGAGGAGCTCGTAGGGAGTCTTTTGGAGAAGTCGATGAAGGTAGACTCTATTTGCGGCATGGCATGCCGTGTTGATCGCTTCCGCCCAAAACTTCTCCGACGTCCCATAATCATCAAGCATGGCTCTCGCGAGGGTGATTAGTGTCTTGTTCTTTCTCTCAACAACACCGTTTTGTTGAGGGGTGTATGTAGCCGAAAATTCATGCTTGACTCCTTCACGGTCACACCACTCCCCAATATTGTAGTTCTTGAACTCGGTGCCGTTGTCACTTCGGACCTTGATGATGGGAAGTTGGAATTCCCGTTGAGCTCGTTTTGCAAAGGTCTTGAAGACTTCCGGGGTTTCACCCTTGTCACCTAAAAACAAAGTCCAAGCATAGCGAGAGTAATCATCAACAATAACGAGACAATAGAGATTACCGCCAAGGCTTTGGTAGGTGGACGGTCCGAAGAGGTCCATGTGAAGTAGTTCGAGCGGCTTGGAGGTAGACACCATTGTCTTCATCGGATGGTGCGAAGCCACTTGCTTCCCGGCTTGACATGCGCTACATAGCTTGTTCTTTTCAAACGTCACGTCCTTTACGCCGGTCACCATCCCTAGCTTGAAGGACTTCTTGAGCTTGCTCATTCCTATGTGAGCAATCCTCCGATGCCATAGCCACCCCAAACTTGTCTTGGTGAAAAGACAAGTGGTTAGGCTTGCGCTCTTGCTGGAGAAGTCCACCAAATATAGATGACCATGCCTAAAGCCCTTGAATATTAGCTCTTTGCTAGCTACACTAGACACCACAACACCATCTTTGTCAAATGTGCACGTTAGTCCAAGATCACAAAGTTGAGCAAGCCAATTACCTTCCCCTTTGAGTTATCACCAAAGGTGACTTGTTCATGATTGCCGGGGTCTTCTATGGAGGTGAACATACCATCATTGCCGGTCATGTGTTGAGTGCACCCACTATCGAGTACCCAATGTTTTCCTCCGGCTTTGTAGTTCACCTACACACATGAAGTTAGTTTTTGAGTTTAGGAACCCAAGCCAACTTAGGTCCTTGTATGTGTGATACAAGTGATTTTGGGACCCAAAGTTGCTTGGGGAGCTTCCCCTTCATGCCCTTGATATTTTTGCCAATGAACTTCGCCTTCACCTTTCCACCTACTTTGCTCAATAGATAGTGACAATCATTGAAAGTAGATGAATAGTTAGGAGGTAATTTTGGAGAAGGACGAGTGGGAAGAGGGCACTCCCTAGTGTGATGTCCGGTGACCTCACAATGTTGGCAATAGGATCCCACTTCCTTGATGAAGCTTGTCCTAAGCTCCGGTGAGGGCACCTTCCATTTGTTGGGCGTAGGGAAGGTCCCAAGTCCCCTCTTGTTGAAGCCTTTAGCTTGTTGGAAGAGGATCTCCTTGTGCTTGTCCTCTCCCTTGGAAAGTCTAGCCACACTAGTGCGGAGACTTTCGATCTCGTCCATTAGCTCCTTCTCCCTATTAGCTTTCAATGGCAAAGACTCATGCAAATTGTTAGTGGCATGTGAACTAGCGGGTGTTTTGCCATCAAGAGTTTCTTTCTTCAAGTTATTCAATTTTAGTTCCATTGCTTCATAGGAAAGACTAAGTGTCTCATGCTCTTGAACTAACTCGTTATGCTTAGCCAATAGTGCCGAGTTAGCTAAGTCAAGCTCATGGAACTCAAGCTTGATTTGAGCCTTCTCCTCCTCGATTTGCTTGACATGTGACTTGAGCGTTTCATGCTCATTAAGTATGGTGACATACTTGTCTTGCAAATCGAGGTTGGCACCCTCTAGCTTAGCGCGAGTTAGCTCAAGTGCCTTAACCTTAGCCTTTTCCCTTTTGATAATGGTATGATATTCATTAATCATAGATGCTAGTTCATCGGGAGAAAGTTCATCATCACTTGAGTCATCACATACCTTTGTGTTACCTTTCGCCATGAGGCACATAGGCGGTGGAGGAAGGGGTGAGTCATCCTTGTTGACGATAGCGAGGCTTGCCAAGTTTTCTTCCTCATCTTCACTATCATCACTTGTTTCTTCATCGGTGACCCACTCATTTGCTTCGCACATGAAGACCTTTTGAGGTCCCCTTCTCTTCTTTGGAAAGAGCTTGGTCTTCTTGCCTTTGTCAAGTTTCTTCTTTCCAAAGGTGCGCTTGGGCTTTGCATCTTCATCATCGTCACTCTCTTCTAGCTTGCGATGCTTGCCCTTGTCCTTCCTCTTGTCCGGTCTTGGACAATCATATGATATGTGGCCTTGATTGCCACAATTGTAGCACGTCTTGTTTTCATCTTTCCTTGGCAAGAAGGCTTTCTTCTTGGGATCAAACGAGTATCCCTTCTTGGCAATCTTTGAGTTGAGACGTTAAAACTTCCTCATCATCAATGCAAGCTCATCATCATCATCATCTTCACTTGTAGCTTGTTCTTCCTCACTTGAGCTAGGCTCAACCACTTTCTTCTTCTTGGTATGTGTCTTCTTGGTTGAGGCCTTGAGAGCAATGGTCTTTGATGATGATGACTCCTCCATCATTCCAAGCACACTCATCTCATGAGCATGTATCTCTCCAATGAGCTCCGAAACCTCAATGTTGTCAAGTGACTCCTTTTGGAGCATTGAGTTGATGATGTTGTACTTGGGCTTGGGAAGTAGCATGAGGATCTTGCGGTTGATGAGTCCCTTGCCAAGAGAAGCAATGTCAAGAGCATTAATTTCCTCAATGAGTACATTTAAGCGAGAAAACATTTGATTAACATTCTCATGAGGAAGCATTTTAAAATCATCATACTTGGATTTAAGCAAGTGATATTTGAGCCCTTTGACACGAGAGGAACCCTCATGGATCTCAATCAAGCAAGCCCAAATTTCACAAGCTTTTTCCTTACTAGCAATTCTAGCAAATACATCTTGACTAATGCACTCATAAATAGCATTCCTAGCCTTAGCATCCCATTTTAGTTGATCACCAATATATTCATGGTTGCCAAACCCCGCATGGGTCGCTTCCCACACTTCGGGAGAAATTGCCTCAAGGTAAGCGCGCATGCGTGCTTTCCAATAAGCAAAATTCTTGCCCTCGAAGGTAGGAACCGAACCCCCATTCTTGGCCATTTTTGCTCTCTAGCGGTGAAGCTAGAATGATCCAATGAGCAACCTTGCTCTGATACCAATTGTAGGGATCGAATGCCCAAGAGGGGGGGGGGTGAATTGGGCTACTTCAAATTTTAAGTCAATTTAAAGCTTAAGTGAAATCTAATTCTCTAAGCAAGCCAATAGTGCAATAAATAGAATTGAGTGCGGAATTGAGAATTGCGTAATCGTAAAGAAGTAGGGAGGAGGATTGCAAACGCTCGAAGACACGGGGACACGTCGATTTTTCCCGTGGTTCGGTGAGATCACTAGGATCCACCTACGTCCACGTTGTGGCACCCACCTAAGGGTATCGCCACTCCCAAGTCACCGAGACGAGGGAATCCACTAACTTCCTCCGTTCGCCATCCTTGGCAAGGTGGAGCTCAAGCCTTGTACAACTTCAATCCTCCGGGCTTCCACAATGGTCTCGGCAAGCTCCGGAGCGATCTCTTCACTCTCCTCTTGATACAAGATGAGTGCAATCACCAAGAATGCACTTTCTCACGGCTCTCCCTACTCTAGAGTCTCCACTCACCCAGAGAGGACGCACACAAGCTTAACTCTAAGAGGAACTAGCCTATATCTTGAGGTGTGAAAGGGTTACAAGAGTGTGAAAATGAGTATTCTAAGTCTTGGACACTTGGGGAATGTGTAGTGGTGCTCTTGTTGTTCAGCCTCACCGAAATGACTGGTGGGAGGGGGTTAAATACTCAGCCCAACCGAATTAGCCGTTGGAAAAGTGGGCTGATTACTTTTTCTGTGTTCATCGGATGATCCGATGACCCCCTTTTATGAGCATCGGTCTAATTAGATTAGCTGACGTCATTCTGTCAGAAATGACCGTTATTAGACCGATGCTTCACCTCCTTCATCATCGGAGGCTCCGATGAATAGATCTTCAATCTGGTTGAGCTGATAATTTGCTTCTGTTGTAATCGACCGATGTGCATCTGCCTTCAACATCGGATGATCCGGTGTTCAGTCCTTCAGAACACTCCAGAAAACTTGCTTACTGTTGTATTCATCCGATGTTCACTTGATACACATCGGATGATCCGGTGTGTACTTCATTCTGAGGTCTTCTTCTTCTGTTGAGTCCAAATCGACCGATGCAGTCATTCTTCAGATCACCGGATGATCCGGTGTATACAATTTGTTTCCTTCGAGTTGAGTTGGACTGATCTTTTGGATTTTGGACTTGTGACCTCTTGAACACTTGTTTGTATGGCTCTTCTGATGGATATGAAGCTTCTTGTGTTGCCAATTTTGATAAGGTTGCGTCGTTGTACGAGTTCTTCATTTGTTTCCGATTAACCCCTTCGGTTAGTTCGTTGAGGGGTCTCCTTTTGCATCCAATGAGCAGTAGATGACATTTATGATTGATTGATCGACGTTTGATTCATTGTATATGAAACCTCGCATCCACAAACTCATTAGTAGTAAATAATGGTTGTCATTAATCACCGAAACCGTACCTCGTGGGGGCCTAGATGCTTTCACCTACATACACTCATATACATGTTTAACATTAACCCACATAAAGAGGAACGAGTTTAACATTGATTCAGAGCATTTAAAATTGATTTGGAGCAAAAACGCACTTAAAACGCAGGAAAGTGCAGACTAGTTCGATTTTACTGTGGACTAGTCCGATTTTTCTCTGACTAAAAACGGACTTGTCCGTTTTTGCTGCAGACTAGTCCGATTTTGGCTCTGGAAACTTTCGGACTTGTCCGATTTTGTGCGGACTAGTCCGATATTCCATGAATCCTTGAAAATTTGCTAAGTCCCTGGACTTTTCCGGACTAGTCCAGTGCTCCAGTGGACTTGTCCGTTTTTCCTCTCTGTTCAAATTCGGACTTGTCCGATTTTTGGCCAGACTTGTCCGATTTTCTCTCTAGACGACTTCGGACTAGCCCGGTCCTGTCTGGACTTGTCCGATATTTCGCGACTCCGAGTTGATCTTTTGTTTTACGACTTGTTTCTTGGGTTTCACGTTAAGTGGGCCTAGGGACGTCGTGCCTAACTCTTTTAGTGCCCATGTGGGACTCTAAACCGGCATCTACTCATCCCAAAACTCGAAATCCATCTAACCCTAGCCTCCACCTCTATATAAACAACCCCACCCCTTGGTTTGACATCTATTTGCCACTTTTCCACCCACCCAAACCCTATTTCGTGGGGAGCCACCATCAAGGAGGGAGAAGAAGATCCCAAGCAAGAGGAAGAAGAGGAGGAAACGAAGGAGGATCAAGATCTCCACCAAGTTTCATCCTTCACCACCAATTCATCTCCAAGTTCATCACCAACCCTAGATCATCAAGATCCAAGTGCTACCTCCAAGTTTCTTGATTCATTGGAGTTCTAAACACCTGGTATACCTTCTATTCTCTTTTCCTTACGTGAATTCAACCCCTAATCTCCAAATTCACGTCGATCTAGAAAACCCTAATCTGCTGATCTCATCAAGTGCGGACTTGTTCGGTCCCTAGCGGACTAGTTTGATCTTTCTAGTTAAATTGTGTTGAATTAACTCTAAAATTTGATCTAATCGACCCCAAACCTATATAAACTTGTTAAAATCCATTAGAGCTAGTTAGTGATCATTAAATGCAATCTAGTAACAAGTTCTACCTTGCATTTGCATCAATCATGCATGACATGTCATATTGAGTAATATTTGTGCACTCTTTGATTGTGTTTCTTGTCTTGTATGTTTATTGTGTGGATTAGACGGATTTGCGCTAGAAAGTACCGTGGAGGATATCCAGCATCAAGAGTTTGAAGGCTTTGACCCTAATCAACAGCAAAAGCAAGGCAAGTGTCCTTGAAGCATATTGATCCTGTTTTTAAAATAAATGTTTTGTTTGCAAATTGCATGCTTGTGTCAATTTGATGGGAATCCTATGGTAGGAAGTTTACTAGATTTGTTTAACCACCCTTGTCACCTGGAATATATGGTAGAGAGTCGGGAAGGGTTTTTACCTTTTTGCTTCGCTTAATTAATTGGGATGGCAAACAACACTACACATTTAATTATGCATCAATGATATTCTGGTTATTGTGAACTGGTCAATACGATGGGTGATCTAAGCAAGCCTGGTATGTGGATGGGTTGGATGTTATGGTGGTTTGCTTGCTTTAGATCTAAGGACCGGTTCATGCGAGAATAAGCCAGGACTACAGTGCCACCACGAGGCCAAGTATGGGTGCGGCGTAGCTGATTAATTAGGGCTTTGCTAGTGCTGTTTGGACCATTGTGGACGCTCGGGGAAGGGGTAGTCGGATTGGGTTTGTTGATGATTGGTGGGACTACCCTGGGATCCGAATGGCTCAAGAAGGGGCCCTTGGTTGAAGATGTGCTCAGTTGGAGGCATCGCCACCGGTGAAACCTCAGTGGGGTCTAAATAGGCTAGTAATCCCTTTGTAAAGGCTATTTTGTGATCTCTTGGCCACACACCAACAGAAGTGTGTAATATGACTGACGGGTCATGGGCATAAGGGAGATTCTTAGTCGCCGAAAGGTGATGAAATCACAAACACGTGGGTAAAGAGGTACAAACTCTGCAGAGTTAAATAAAACTATCATGATAGCCGTGCTCCCGATTATGAGCACCTGGACAACTTCCATGATTAGAGGGAAATTCGGTATTGGGATGATATTTGGGATGGTTATGGTTCGATAATGGTTATGGTTGGTATTATGGTTAAGGTTGATATTATGGTTATGGTTATGGTTATGATTATGGTTATGGTTATGATTATGGTTATGGTTATGGATGGAATTATAGTTTATGACATTGATTATGGTTATTGGTAATGGTGAATTATGGACTGGTATTATTATGGTTACATGGTTTATGATGGGTTTACTTCACATAAATATGATACATTGCTTTTCCAAATGGTTTTACTGTACTTTTCAGCACTTAGCCATTATTATTGTCGTCATTTGAATCAGCCACATGTCATACTTTCCACACTTGCTGAGTACGACATGTACTCACTCTTGCAATCCCCCCCCCAACAGTTGCAGGTCAGGATTGGGAGTTTAATGGTGATAATGCGGAGTTCTAGGCCGTGTCTACCGTCAACTTTGCCTGTGGTGTTGATTGGAGCTGCGCATACATACCCTATCGCTTATGCTGCTTAGTTGTTTAGTTTGCTTAATTAGTTTATTTCCGCTGCATTAGTTGAACTTGTCATAAATATTCATTAGACCTTGTATTCGAGGAAAATATGGTTTGCGTAATAAAATTTGATAATTAATCTTGTTCTGTGGTAATTTTCTGTATACTCTTGTGATTGCACTCGTGTATGTGTGATGAACATCCTGGGCTCACATATACGTTAGCTTGGTTCATTTTTCGGAACCGGGCGTCACAGCATTTGTACGAGCTATGTACAAAACCTTTGGAGAGCTCATCAGAGACGTAGTGGAAGTGTATGTTGATGACATCTTCGTCAAGATCAAGGACAAGGAGTCACTCCTTGACACTTTGCAAGTTGTCTTCGACAAGTTGCGAGTCACTCGCATGAAGATGAACCCAGACAAGTGTGTCTTCGGGGTTAGCTCCAGAAAGCTTCTTGGTTTCCTGGTAAACCACCAGGGCATAGAGGCAAATCCGGCGAAGATTAAATCCATTGAGGATATGGGCCACCAGCCCGCATCAAGGATGTCCAAAAGCTGACTGGATGTCTAGCCGCCCTCAACCGGTTCATCTCAAGACTGGCAAAACGGGCGCTACCCTTCTTCAAGCTGTTGAGGAAGTCTGGACCATTCCAATGGTCCGAAGAAGTAGAAAAGGCATTTCAAGAGCTAAAGCAGCTCCTCACCACTCTACCAAACTTGGTAGCTCCAAACCCTGGTGAGCCTTTACTGCTTTACATTTCAGAAACCAACGAGGTTGTCAGCATGGTCCTGGTTGCGGAGAGACCAGAACCATCCCAAGCTCGGGAATCCAGACCCTTCCAAGAGGGTCCGGAGGTTCCTGAAGGTGAGTCTGGGTCCTAGCCCCCAAACTTGGATCTACATGGAGTTACTCCAGAAGATCTGGACCCCTCCGGGAGGGTCCGGGTCGCTCCAGTAGAAGCTCCGGGTTCCTCCAGCAAGGACCCGGAGGTCCCCGAAGCAGGTCTGGACCCCTCCGAGAGGGTCCAGGTCGATGTGGAGGAAGCTCCGGGCCCCTCGGAGAGGGTCCGGACAGTCCAGCGCCCAGTGTACTTCATCAGCGAAGTACTACATGATGCCAAGAATCGATACCAAGAGGTGCACAAGCTCCTCTATGCAGTTGTCATCGCCTCCAGGAAGCTTCACCATTACTTCCAAGCTCACAAGATCTCAGTGGTGACTTCTTATCCACTGCGTGTGATCTTGCATAATCCCAACTCTACTGGGAACATTGCAAAGCGGGCAGCGGAATTGGCCGAATTCGATCTTGAATTCGTCCCAAGACAAGCGATCAAGAGTCAAGCATTGGCAGACTTCGTGGCAGAATGGACCCCCTCTCCATCAAACCGTGGGGGCCCTAGTGAGTAGAAGCTGGAACTCAATGCTCCGGTCTTCACCAACCCTCACTGGACCCTCTACTTTGACGGATCCATGCAACAGCAGGGGGCCGGAGCTGGAGTCCTTCTCCTTGCTCCAACCGGGGGGAAGGTAAAATACATGGTCCACCTTGACTTCAATGCGACCAACAACATGGCGGAGTATGAAGCACTCATTTACGGACTAAAGGTGGCACTATCATATGGCGTCAAGCAGCTGTTGGTCAAGGGAGATTTGCAGCTCATCATTAAACAGGTGAAGGGTGAATGCTCCTGTAACAATCCATAGCTAGCTGCTTACCTCCTTGAAGTCCAGAGGCTTCAGAAGGACTTTGAAGTCTTGGACCTCCACCATGTCCAGCATCTCCATAACGCTGAAGCTGACGAACTCTCGACAAAAGCGTCAATCGGAGCTCCAGCTCCTGACGGAACCTTCGTCCGTAGGTTTTCAAAACCCACAGCTCAGCCTGCCCAACTGAGCGAAGGGTGCGAGACCAGCATCCCGAAGCTGGCGGTCCCGATGGCCCTATTACCATGGCAGCCATCAAGGGTCGTAGGTGCTGTCAGAAGCTCCGAGCAACCCAGCACGCAAGACTCAAATGCTCAAGCTAGCTCCGATGCATGGATCTCGGAGATCCAGAGCTACTTGAAAGACAATGTCATTCCTGACGATGATGTATCCGCTGACCGGATAGTCAGATTGGCTAAAAGATACACGCTGGTAGAAGGGGATCCTTACCGGCGCAGTGCCAACGGCGTCCTAATGAGGTGCATCACAAGGGAAGAAGGCCGCGAGATCCTCGCAGAAATCCATAGAGCCGAGTGTGGGAACCACGCGTCTTCCCGCACGCTGGTCGGTAAAGCCTTCCGGCATGTCTTCTACTGGCCTACAGCGCTCCAGGATGCAACTGAGCTGGTGAAGAAATGCGAAGCATGCCAGTTCCATGCAAAGCAAATTCACACACCGGCTCAGCCTCTACAAATGATACCTCCTACATGGTCTTTCGCTGTGTGTGGGATGGACATCTTGGGACCTTTCCCAAGAGCTGTCGGAGGTTACAAGTTCCTGTATGTTGTCATTGACAAATTCACCAAATGGCCGGAAGCAACTCCAGTTGTGACAATAAACAAGCAATCAGCTATCAACTTCTTGCAGTCCATCGTATGTAGATTTGGAGTACTGAACAAAATCATAACAGATAATGGGACCCAGTTCACAAGCTCTGCATTTCAAGGATATTGCGAATACCTCGGCATTCAAGTCAGCTACGCCTTAGTAGCTCACCCGGCAAGCAATTGCCAAGCCAAGAGAGCAAATGCTGAAATCCCGAAAGGACTCAAGACGCGCACATATGAGCGCCTAAAAAAACATGGAGTCAACTGGATCGAAGAGCTTCCGCCCACTCTATGGGCCAACAGGACAACTCCAAACCGGTCAACTGGAGAGACACCCTTCTTCCTGGTGTACGGAGCTGAAGCAGTCCTTCCTCCGGAAATCACCTTAGGGTCACTCCGGGTCCGGACCTTCGACGAAGCCACGCAGGACCAGCTCCGGCGTGAAGACCTTGACCTCCTTGATGAGGGAAGGTGCCAAGTAGCTGTTCGGAATGCCTGATTCCGCCAAGCTCTTCGACGCTATCACCAACGGCATGTTCACAGCTGACAGCTCGAGGAAGGCGATCTGGTGCTATAGAGAATACAATCCAGAGAAGGGTTAAACAAACTCTCCCCTAGCTGGGAAGGACCCTTCCGAGTGATCAAAGTATCCTGTCCCGGATGCGTTCGCTTGGCAACCGAGGATGGGACACCTCTCCAAAATCCTTGCAACATTGAGCACCTTCGTAAGTTCTACACTTAATATCATGGAGGTGAGTCTGTAATTACATGTGATGTATGTTATAGAGTCATTGTACAGACTCGGGTAGCTCCTCTAGGAGGGCAGCCGAACCTACCCCGTTATGTCCACAATGTCCATGCAACACTTGTCACAGTCTCAGAACTAAAAGTGTAGCTAGCTACCTTGGGTCAAATGAGAAACGAAACACACTTAGCCTGGTTCCGTACCCTAAGAGTGTACTTGTTTCCCCTGTACCCCGGACCTTTAATGAAAGACATCATTGTGTGAAAATAGACGCCACGTGCATTTACTTTGTACAGACTCAATATTTTTTATTTTTCTCTTTCTTGTCTGTAACAAACTTGTGCAGTTCTTAAGAAACTTTAGCTCGACCAGTTCATGTACAATTCGAGTTGCATTGTCTATTCTTCCGGGTCCAAACATTGTTGATGGTCTACTCGTCTGAATGCCGCCAAGCCAATCTAGGGCCGGAGTGTGCTATCGACTTAGCCTGGTCATGCACCCTAAGTACGCCACTCTACCTACACCCCGGCAGGACGAAGTAAGGCGAGTCTAGAAGCAATCGGACCTGAAGGAAACAAGACGGCGCTCTTGATTGTATTTAGAATTGTGTTCGACCTAAAACTTTCTCGGGAATAGTAAGCCACAATGAAGTTATAGATAGGTAACGGATTTTACTGATTTTCTTGACTTCAATGTGCAAGAAAAATAAATATTTCATGACGATGGTGTATGAAGCCAGAGCTGCCAAACCTCCGACATCCTCTAGGCGGCTTGTGGTCGATGTTCAAACATTGATATCGAGCGTCATTGGAGCTACTCAGCTCTGGTAAAGATAGGGGGCAAGCCGTCAATGTGAAGAAAAGATGGTCGAAAGACTCTATAGTGGAGTCTTACGTTGACACACCATGTGTCCACTGAGGTCACTGTCGGAGCTACAAAGCTCCGACACCCTAGAGGGCTAACTGTCGATGCTCTACGCATTGATGGAGACTACTGCCAGAGCTACTAAGCTCTGATGATGGTCAATGCCGGAGCCACTAAGCTCCGACAGCCTCAGTGGGCCTTCACTATCGAAGACTTTGGACCTACATTCTACAAGTTCGAAGCACGCAAGTCTTCAACAACTGTTACATCCTCTTGGTACATGTTCACAATCAAATTGTGTATGTTGGTACCCTACGTACCGGATACCCCTTGGGATTGCAAAGATCACAAGGAAACTCCATCTACCAGATTTGAAGACATCCGAAGGCCCCACATGTCAGGCATAACAGGACGTGCTTCCCCGACATGGTTAGTCCCAGGGGTGCCACGTGTATCATAAGACCGGAGCTAGCGCCCACACATGGGAAAGCTCCAGACTAGATACCGGTATGGCATCCCTGGACCTAACCCTGGACAGAGGGAAGCTCCGGTGCCGACACGTGTCCAACAGCACCGGACCTACCCGTCCACAACGGTAAGCTCCAGAGCTGCCACGTGGCCGAACCGCCGGACCTTCAACTTCAACGATCAGGCTGATCGACCCCCAACGGCTCCAGACCTTCAAGGAGCAATCAAAGACTTCAAGACCCGATTAAGTGTCATTAATGCCATATTAATGACACACGATATGATGGACCTTAATACCGGTAAAGACACTATTAAGGCCCATTACTGGGCTATTAAGGGTAATTAACCTCATTAATTGTGTATCAAGCATGTGTAACCGCCGGGGCCACATGTCGGGCCTAGCTAATGATGTAACGACCAGTCCTTGTACTATAAAAGGACTGGTCGACGATACATAAGAGACCTCTCCAGACCTCTTCTGGACTCCCTGACCTAGACGAGCTTCTTCTTCTGGAGCTTCTTCTAGGCTCACACGCACAATACAACACCAACACACCCCGTGGAGTAGGGTATTACGCTCAGGCAGCCCGAACCACGTAAATCTCTGTGTTTACTTGTCATTAACCTTCGCCCATTACCAAACTACAACTCCGCGATCTACCAATAACAGTATTGGGAGATCTGCCGGATCCAAACACCGACAGTTGGTGCGCCAGGAAGGGGAGATTCCCAACACCAGCTGGTGTTCTCCGAATCCGTGGAGATCGCACTACCGTAGTCACTGCTCTGGAAGAACTTCATGCGCTTGCTACAGAACGGGAGGAAGAGTCCAGGCAAGAACAAGCTCCGAAACCACTGAGCATTCGTCAACGAGGCTCAACCTGCGCACCTCGTGTGGAACCAAGCGGCGACACTGACATCCCCGTCAAAGTCGTCCAAATTGGTTCCGATGCCGCTCAAACCACCCGTATATCGGGAGTTCTGAATGACAAATAGAAACTCGCGCTCATCACTTTCCTCCGGGCTAACGTTGACATGTTTTCCTGACAACCATCGCAAATGCCTGAGATCCCTAGGGAAGTGATCGAGCATAATCTGAAGATCTATCCTGACGCTCGGCCTGTACATCAGAAGCCTCGGAAGCAATCAGTAGAGCGACAGAACTTAATACGACAAGAAGTGAAGAAATTGCTCGAAGCTGGATTCATCCGAGAAGTCTTCCATCCAAAATGGCTGGCAAACCCAGTCATTGTACCCAAGGCCGGCGGGAAGCTTCAGATGTGTATCGACTACACAACACTGAATAAGGCATGCCCAAAAGATCCATTCCCACTACCTAGAATAGATCATATAGTGGATTCCACCTCCAGGTGTGAATTACTGTGTTTCCTAGACGCATATTTTGGGTACCATCAAATCAAAATGTCTAGGGAAGATGAAGAACATACTTCTTTTATCACAGTAGATGGATTGTACTGCTATACTGCCATGCCATTTGGTCTCAAGAATGCAACTTCAACATTTGTACGAGCTATGTACAAAACCTTTGGAGAGCTCATCAGAGACGTAGTGGAAGTGTATGTTGATGACATCGTCCTCAAGATCAAGGACAAGGAGTCACTCCTTGAAACTTTGCAAGCTGTCTTCGTCAAGTTGCGAGTCACTCGCACGAAGCTGAACCTAGACAAGTGTGTCTTCGGGGTTAGCTCCGGAAAGCTTCATGGTTTCCTGGTAAACCACCAGGGCATATAGGCAAATCCGGCGAAGATTAAAGCCATTGAGGATATGGGGCCACCAGCCCGCATCAAGGACGTCCAGAAGCTGACTAAATGTCTAGCCGCCCTCAACCGCTTCATCTCAAGACTGGCGGAACGGGCGCTACCCTTCTTCAAGCTGTTGTGGAAGTCCGAACCATTCCAATGGTCCTAAGAAGCAAAAAAGGCATTTCAAGAGCAAAAGCAGCTCCTCACCACTCTACCAACTTTGGTAGCTCCGAACCCTGGTGAGACTTTACTGCTTTACATTTCGGCAACCGACGAGGTTGTCAGCATGGTCCTGGTTGCGGAGAGACCAGAACCATCCCAAGCTCGGGAATCCAGACCCCTCTAGGAGGGTCCAGAGGATCCTGAAGGTGAGTCTGGGTCCCATCCCCTAGACTTAGATCTACAAGGAGTTACTACAGAAGATCTGGACCCCTTCGGGAGGGTCCAGGTCGCTCCAGTAGAAGCTCCGGGTTCCTCCAGCAAGGACCCGGAGGTCCCCGAAGCAGGTCTAGACCCCTCCGGGAGGGTCCGGGTAAATGTGGAGGAAGCTCCGGGCCCCTCCGGTAGGGTCCAGACAGTCCATCGCCCAGTGTACTTCATCAGCGAAGTACTACATGATGCCAAGACTTGATACCTAGAGGTGCACAAGCTGCTTAGATGTCACGACATCTACAACGCACCGTAGTTTAGATGTCACGACCGCATAGGATGCTTACTACTTTAAGTTTAGTTTTATTACAATTTTTTATTCCTCAAGTTTAGATTGAATAATGTAAGCATCCCCAATATTTTGAATTCAATAAAGTGAACTTACCGATTTATCTAACATGGTAAAGTTTACCCTTTAGTTTATTTTTGTTGAATAAGGTGTCTAGGGAACAAGTGTGGGGGAGGCACCCCAAATAGCGAAATCCTGACGTGCAAAAATAGCGTTGCATCCCAAAACACGTCACAACCAAACATACGACTCGACAAAACAGAGCAACAGAGAGGCCAAAAGGGGGTCGGTCAAGCCCCCTGGTCGGCCGACCTGGTGTGGGCCCCACACAGCTCTGTTTCGCTCCACAAATTCGGTTTGGATCTCCTACCCCAGAATATGCATGCTATGCTACAGTTTTAGTTGATTTAATGTTTAGCACTGAATATTTATAAGCAAATCAATCAACAATTAAAAATTAAAACTCTGTAGTCAAAATTTGCTTGATCTAAAAATTTGAATACTTTATATTTCTATTTATTGCCATGTTTGTGATTCCCACAAATAAAATAGGAAAACACGTTATCTATGTATTCGACTAGTGTGATATGGTAAATGAGTTATTCAAGGAGATATCTCTTTGCTTGAAATTGATTTTGATGTTTGCAAATTTGGAGTCTTGAACTTTGCCTAATCCTCTCATTGGAAATTTGAATACACACCAAGGCCATACGATACAGTTATTGAAAACCACATGCATTTGCCACTTTTTTTATTGAACTTTGTCAAACATGTGACCTGATTGAGTCACATGCATGAACTTTTGACTTAGAAATTCTTGTGCACCCTATTCATGCAAAATATCTCACATTGAGTATTTGCATCCACCATTCATCCATCCAAATAAAGAAACTCCATACACTATGGTTATCAAAATCTCTCTAGAAAAATAAATAGGACTAGAAGACATGGCTAGGAAAAAAAGGTAAAGAGAGAGAAGCATCTACTCTTCAAATGGGGAAGTATGCCAAAAAATAAATAAATGTAGCCATGTTTCACCCTTAAAGAGAGAAAATTCATGGAGTCCACAAATATCCATTCCATTCATGTGCACAAGGATTTTCTTTGTCAAATTGTTTGTTGCATAAGTCTCTCATAGGATCAAGTTTTTGACTTAGTAATATATGACTTGCAACGTGTGCCACATTTATCCTTACCAAGCTCAGATATAGCCATAATAGTATCGGGACAAAATTGGCAAAACATGCCAAGGTGAGGATCAAAACACTTTGAGAGATTGCAAATGAGAGATAAGCGCAATTGTTTCTTTGACTTTCCGAATATAGCAAATCGTCAGATCATTTTGGCAGGGTAAGATCCAGGGAAACTACATTCCAACCATTCCACTCTTCAAACACCTAAGATTGATGTGGTAGCCACATTCCAAAAAGGGAATTCATGAATTGAGGAACGAGTTGAAATATCTAGTGTTCTCATTTTCTAACGTGTAGCAATTTTATGACAACACCTTAGTTCTTTTTCTTGTCTTCACTCGAGGACGAGCAAAGGACTAAGTGTGGGGGAGTTTGTTGACGGTCCTTAAGTGCCATATTTAGACCATCAATTCACCTCATAATGTATACAAAAGGGAAACACAACATATTGGTAGGGTTAAAAACTAACCAATTCCAAAAGTGTTGGTTTTTATTTGTATGCAGGTGAATTAAACCCAAAAATACTAAGACATTCACGGAATAATCCATTAAATTGGGTTTCGACGAATCAGGCGACACCACATGTCATCACATGGATCAAATGATCCACAAACAGAAGTATCCGAGGCCAGCACCCATATGAAAGGATGTGACCCACCTGGCAGAGACCTGGAGAAAGCACAGCTCCAACGGAGCTATGACCATGTCGGCCGACCTCCCTATTCGGCTGACTAGGAAGTGGTGCCAAACCCAGTCAAATGCCATGTGTTGGCTCCTACCGGCTTGAAGAAGTCAGTGGTGACTGATTCGCACGCATTTGTTGGTGGGAACCGGCCCTTCTCCACCTATAAATAGCACCCAACACTTCACTCACGCACACACCAAAAGTTGAGAGTAGAAGACCACTCCTAAGGTATAGAGTAGTCCTAGAGGCTCCTAAACGACCGTCGACTGTTGTGTCGTGGTTGTGTTCCAGCATCATGTACATTACAGGCATCCTTCATCTCGATGCCAGGGCACGATGACGGTTCGGAATGTCACGACAACGTCATGTGGTCAACGACGTCGACACGGCTCATGGTGGAGCATCACGAGCATGCACGGACAGGCCGATGTGATACAAACGACAAAAGAGGTCAACTTAGGGACTCCTATTGGAATGATATCAATGCGAAAACTGGACGTATGACTTGACGACACATGAGTAACCATAGCAATCACGACGAACGGACGTCGGTGACGTCAAGCAAGGTATTTCAGTGCAAGGCTCACCTTGTAGGCATTTCGCTGAACAACTAGGGTGTGCACTTGATTCGGTTACTTCATCAACATTCCAAGAGCACCTTGGCACATGTCCTTGTCGATTGCCACCCTAGAATAGACCTGCATCCATAGACCAGCATTGAACGGCAACACACTTAGTTTTGCCTTGTAACCAATTCATCGAACACCTTGTCTGCAGTCACTGATCCAATGAATCTTGCAAAATTAGAGCCATCCTTGGACCAGTTGTCAATGTCGGTGTGTCAATGACGTGTTCCTGCATATCCTCCATCACACCCATTACTCGCCTTGCTTCCAGGACATAGCCACGGCGCGGAACGCGGACATGGCGTCATGGTGCTCGCGGTCGGCCCGGAAAGGCGCAGCCAGCAGGGACACGGCGGTAGCTTGGGCATGGCCTCGGCGCACAGCAAGCGGGAACCATTGGGGCACCGACGTGCAGCTGCATGGGCGAAGCGCGGGCAAGGCGCGTGCAGGCAAACTGCGTGGCCGCGGGGTGCCGGCGGTGGGCGGCAGGGAGCAACAAGCAGCCGATACGCGAGCAGCAGCGAGGGTGGCGTTGCTGCGTTTGGCCAGGGCAGAGAAGCAGGTGTGTGGTGAGCAGACGGCCGGCGTGGGGAGATGCCGCGGCGGCCGGGAGGTGGGGAAGGGGAGCGCTCGGCGCTGCGGTCGGGCAAGCGAGATGCGGCCAGCGAGGCACGACGCGGTTGCAGGCGGGGGCGCACCGGCGGCCGACGTGGGGGTGGTGGAGCGGAGCCAGGAGGACGGGTCGGTGGCGCTAGGGCAGCCGGGCGCTCGGTCACGGTGCGGTGAAGCGCGGGAGCAGGGACGCTGGCCGGCGAGGTGCTGGGGCGACGCGCGGCGTTGGCGGCGCCGTGGGCGGCCGGGCACCAGGGAGGTGCGGTGACAGGGAGGCAGGGCGAGCGGCGTGGTGGTCGGGCGAGCAGCGCGCAGGGCGTGCGACTCCTGGTGTGGGGCACAGCAGCGCAGCGTCGGCGGTGCGTGGACCAGCACCGGAGGGAGGAGCAGCGCTCGTCGGAGGAGCGGTGCAGCGACGGGCCAGCTCGGCGCTCGGGCGTTGGGACGCGAGGAGGCGGCGCAGCGCACGGGCATCGCGCGGCGGTCGGGAGCGGCCAGGGCGAGCGCGGGCGTGCAGCGACGGGAGGCGGCGATGCTAGAGCGTGCGGGCGTGCGGAGGCGTGAGGTCGGGCGAGGAGGCAGGGGCTGGCTGGGAGTCGAGCGGCTAGATATGGCGATATTTCCATCTCCGTGGCACATGCAGTGCGCCTGCATGGAGGCAGGGGAGGAGGTGCCGACCTGACTGGTGGGGACCCCTTTTTCCTAAGTACTGAGGATAAGTATGACATGTGGGTCCCACATTCTTCTCCCTTCTCTTTTCAAAATTCAAATAGAGCTAGCAGACATGCTTCAAAAATATTCGATTTTGGCCCAATGACTAAATAAAATGTGGAGAATTTTATAGTGCAATCAGATTTCAAAACTGAGTAAGTTGAATTTTGAACTCAGGTTTGAATTTGAATTCAAGTGGTGATACTTGACTCAAGGAAATAAATAGTAGATTAGGTTCACAAATCCTGAAACTTTGAAGTTACCCTTTTTGAACCATAAGGGACCTCAGGAAAAAATTGGAGTTGATTTGGACAAGGTTGAGCACAAAGTTTAAATTTGAAGTCGACGTGGATTAAACTCTCAGTACGTGTCCAATAAATGGGAAATGTGCTTCAAAAATTTTGAAACTTTACCGAGAGTCTAATTGGAATATTAGAAGGTTATGGAAAAATTTACGGCATGAGATTTGAATATTTTTGTATGTCCCATTTTAGGGTTGGAATAATTCCTTTTTCTTCCTCTCTATTTTGTTTTCTTTTCTCCTTTAATTCTTCATTGAAAATGTGAATACTTGGAAATTAAAGATTTACACCTTAAGTTCCAATACCTTAGCAAACATGTTCTATATGTAAAGTTTTAACAAGTCCTTATTTTTAGTGAACGTTAGTTAACTCATATGGTTCATGTGAGTTTGGATTTCCAAGTCCACTTTAAAAATGTTTAAGTTCGCATTTTTGCGTTTTTGTTCTTCCGAAAAATGGGCTTTTACAGTTAAGACTTTGTTTGGAACTCCAAATCTGCATATAATGGACATCAAGAACTTGATTGTTGATTACTTGTTGATTATCACCACTGGAGTTGCTTCTGGCCACTTGGTGAACTTGTTGATGGCGACATACATGAACCTGTAACCTCCGACGGCTTTTGGGAATGGTCCCAAGATGTCCATCCCCCACACAGCGAATGGCCATGTAGGAGGTATTATTTGTAGTGATTGAGCCGGTGTGTGAATCTGTTTTGCATAGAACTGGCATGCTTCACATTTTTTCACTAGCTCAACCGCATCCTAGAGTGTTGTAGGCCAGTAAAAGCCGTGCCGGAAGGCTTTACCAACCAACGTGCAGGAAGATGCGTGGTTCCCACACTCACCTCCATGGATTTCCGCAATAAGCTCACGACCTTCTTCCTTTGCAATGCACCGCGTTAGGATGTCGTTGGCACCGCGTCAATAGAGATCCCCTTCCACCAACGTGTATCTTTTAGCCAATCTAACAATCCGGTCAGCGGATACACTGTCTTCAGGAAGGATATTGTCTTTCAAGTAGCTCCAGATCTCCGAGATCCATGCATCAGAGCTTACTTGAGCTTCTGAGTCTTGTGTGCTGGGTTGATCGGAGCTTCCGCCAGCACCTACGACCCATGGTGGATGCCATGGTAACAGGGCCACCGGGGCTGTGAGACCTATGTGTGTTGAATACATTGGCTTGTACTGAATACATTGGCTTTGATGATATAAGTTCTAAAATTCTGCTAAAGCACCCTTTTAGTAAGGTCCGACTCTAGCTCCGAGCTTCTGCAAGGGCCGACAGTAGGTCCGACTTGCTTTGTCAAAGTCCAACATGTTTTTGGGTAGCTCCGGTGAGCTTTGTCTTTAGCTCCGGCATGTCTTTGATAGCTCCGGCATGTATTTGATAAGCTCCGATATGTTTTGCTAGGTCCGACTTATGTTGGTTAGCTCCGACATGTTTTCTAGCTCCGGCTCTAGGTTGTACTAGCTTTGGTAAGCTCCGGCGCTAGGTTGTACTAGCTTTGGTAAGCTCCGGCTCAAGCTTCCGTTAGCTTTGGCAAGATTTGGAGCTTGATCGCAATGTTCCTGCTTTTACTGTGAAATGTTTCGAACTTGCTTTACATTGTTGGAAAGATTGCTTAGTATTCATTTGCTAAGTTTTTGGCGCATTTTGGTTTTGCAACATGCTTATGTGAGGTGCTCACGTGAGGTGTTGTGTTCAGAACTAATTTGAGTCAAGTCGCTGACTTGGGCTCGTACAGATTGGTTGTTTATTCATGTGCAGGTGTTGCTTGAGTTCAAGACATGGCTGGTGACAGGATCCATTGAACTAGTCTTAGGTAGAAGATGAGGTTCAACAACCAAGTTCGGGAAGAATTGTGGTTGAGTTGATCGGGAGGTCGCACAACATGTTTGAATCAAGAACAATTCATATGAAGGTATCATGGATGTCATTGGAAGATGTTTGCACGTGTGCAAGGAGTGCATGGACGTGGCTGCATGGTTCCAAGGCGTGATGAAGAGATGTGGATGTAAAGAATTGGTCTGAAAGGTCCAACCAACTAGGTTATGGACTAAGGATGCGGTTGAGTCGGGTTTGACTCAAATATGGAAAGTTTTGAGTTGGTTATGATAGGATTCATGTGGGTCACGAATTTGAGTTGTTTTAAAAATGTGTTATATGTTTCTATGGTGTTTGAAGTGTTAAGATTGCTTCTATCTGCGTATAGTAGAGTCCGAAGCAGTTATGGAAAGTTTTAATTCGTGATTTGAGTAGGATTAGAGTCCTAGTTGAGATTGGGTTGGCCTAAGGGCTGAATATATAATCAAGGGAGGCCAGAGCTCGTGGTGCACGTCTTTGGGGCTGTTCCTCTTGTGTTCTATTCAATAAAATTTGTAGTTGAAAGGAACTTTTGTGCCTTGTTCATCCGACTTGTTCCAAACAAGTTTTTCTCGTCGAGTTTCTACACAGTATTACCTTGCTTTAGTGTTTTTATTATAACTAGAGTTTTATAGATCCGATTAATGTGATTCTTTTTGGGTTACCTTTACAACTTGGTTTTACATCATATGTGAAAATTCACGGTCATTGGATTTGTGGTTTTGGATCTACACGAGTTTCTTTGCAGTGTTCCAGAACTGTTTTTCTCGGGTAGGACAAATTGACCTTTGTTCGATCTTTCGATCGTAACTTTAGTTTCTTTTGATGGATTTGTGTGATTCTTATTGTGTTGTCTTCGTGACTTGATTCTCTCTGATATCTATCACTTTTGTCATGGTGAAACACGTTTAGATTAGTCTCACACATGATTTCTTTAACAGATCATTTTTCTGCCAAGGGGTTGGGATTTAATTGTTTTCGCTGCGTAAGATTTTTTCAATCTACCATTCACCCCCCCTCTGGTAGCTTTTCATGTGTCCTTTGATCCTACAATTGCTATCAGAGCCACGGTGCTCAAATATTTGTGATTTGCACGTGTTTTTGACTAATCATTATGGAGAAATACTCTGCCAAACTTTGTGTGTTTAGTGGTATTGATTTTTAGGTTTGGAAGGCACGTATGGAAGCTTTCATCCAGGCACAAGGCTTCCAATATGGGAGAATGTATATAAGCCTTACAAAGTGCCATCAAATGATCAAGTTACAGCTACAAATATGAGAGATGTCGACAACAACAACAAGGCTCGGAACTTGATCATACAAGGATTAACTCAAAGCGACTTCGACCGTGTTGCACACCTCCGATCTGCATACGATGTGTGGAAAGCACTTTGTGACTACCACAAAGGACCCAACACGATCAAGGAGATAAGGCAAGAAATGTTCAAGAAAGAATACATGTGCTTCGAGATGCAACCCGATCCTACTTCCCGAGATGAAAAGCAAACAAGGATGAAGCACTCCTCTGCAAATTATAAGAAGAAAAGGAAGGGTTTTACAGGACGTCAATTGGTGAGCAGTTTTATCTCCGCACTTCAGGAACTTGGCTCAAGCGATGTGGACATTGGAAGTGATGAAGATGAAGATGATTTGGCAAATTTGTGATTCATGGCAGGCAAATCAAGATCAAGTATGGAGGATCAGAACACAACAGCGACAATGAAGAGGTATGTCCTACTTGTGAAGAAATGTGTGATGCTATTTCTCGTGCCACTGTTATAGTTAAGAAAAAGGACAAAAAGCTTAGGGATAGTGCTGCCAAAATTGAATCACTAGAATCTGAAATCAACCGTTTAAAAACATTGATTCCTAGTGATGATGCATGTCCCTCATGTGATTTAATACATGAACAATTGTCCTCATTAAGAAGTGCGCACACCTCCACACTTGATAAACTTGAGTTAGAAATCGAAAATAATAGAGAGCTTGCTGCACTTAATGATAAAAACTTGAAAGATGCGAGTTGTTCTACATTTGATTTGCATTGTTCTACTTGTGATGATCTTGATAAGAACTACAAGATGCTATGAATGAAATTTCTATATTGAACAATGCTTTACATTCTCATGAAGTTAAATTTTGTTCCAATTGCAAATTAAAAAGGAAAAACTTCATGTGAAAATTGCCTTGATCTGTCCAATAAACATGATGACATGTATAGGACATTAGATCGGTTTTGTAATGGGAATAAGAATCTAAACTTGCTGTTGAATTCTTCCAAGTCTTGCAATGATAAAACTGGTTTAGGTTTTGATTCTCATGCTCATGCTAAGGCACATCCACCTAAAATTGTAAATTCATTAGAAAGTGGTCTGATTCAAACAGTTCCTAAACAAAAAGAAGTGGTTTTCAAATCTGCAGGAGTGTTGTCTCATTCGGTTTCAAATAAAAATGTTGCTTGCTCATCTAGACATGAACACAAAGTTAAATTTTATTGTACCTGCTGTGGTAGAGATGGTCATGTCATAGATTTTTGTTATAGACTAGCTAAACAACAGAAAAAGGAAAGAATGATTGCTAGATCTCATAACTTTCATGCAAAATTTGCTGCTCATGTTGAACCGAATGATATGAACATGCAACCTGCTTTAATGAGCCGAAAACATGCAAAGTTTGCTCCCAAACCTACTATTTTTTGTGCTACACATGTAACATCTCGTAGGGAAGTAGTTGGGTACAAAAATCCTCAAATTTTGGCTCATAAACCTGCTGTTTTATCTCAGCTTTCGCGTGTTATTCCTGCTGGACGTCGTGTGACTCAGTACTGGATTCCTAAATGTCTTTTGACTAACCCCAGTATTGAGTCATCAACGTATTGTGCTTCTATGTAGGTTACACGCTTGAGGAAGGAGAACTTTTGGATTGTGGATTTAGGTTGCTCATGCCACATGACCGGTAACAATGAATGGTCCTCCTCCCTCTCTTTTGTGTCACGTGTAGAGAATGTTACTTTTGCCGCTAATTCTTCAACTCCTATAATTGCTAAGGGTTCGTTTAGAGTAAATGATCACTACACTTTGAAGGATGTGGCACTTGTTAAGAATTTGAAATACAACTTGCTTTCTGTTTCACAACTGATAGATGAAAATATGGAAATTATTTTCACTAAAAATTGCTGCAAAGTTGTAAATTCAAACAGTGAGCTTATTTTTAACATGTCACGGTTTGGAAGAGTTTTTAAAGCTGATTTTGATATGTCTTCCTCCAAGCACAGGTGCCTAGTTTCTAATGATTCAAATGACTTATATTTTTGGCATCGTAGACTTGGTCACGTAGGCTTTGATCATCTAACGCGTGTTAGTGCTCTTGATCGCATACGTGGGCTGCCTAAACTTAAAGGGGACAAAGAAATTGTGCGCTCTTCTTTTAGACATGCTAAGATGGTTACAGGTTCTCATACTTCTCGCACAATGATCATGACAACTGAACCGGGTCAACTTGTGCACCTTGACATCGTAGGACCTTCACGCGTTCAATCCTTCGGAGGTAAATGGTATGTTCTTGTGATTGTTGATGATTATTCTAGATACTCTTGGGTTTACTTTATGGCATCTAAGAATGAAGCTTTTAGTCACTTTATAACTTTATTTCTTAGATTATCAATTGATCACCCAGGATCTTTAAAAGCAATTAGAAGTGATAACGGAAACGAATTTAAAAATCAATCCTTTGATCACTTTTGTGCTGAAAATGGAATAGATCATCAATTTTCTTCACCATATGTACCTCAACAAAACGGTGTTGTAGAAAGGAAGAACAGAACCTTAGTGGATATGGCTAGGACTATGCTTGATGAATATCAAACTCCTAGGAAATTTTGGGTTGATGCGATTGCAACTGCTTGTTATGTCTCAAATCGTGTTTTCTTGTGCGCTAAGCTAGGTAAAACACCATATGAGCTCCGGTTTGGACATTGGCCTAGTGTTACACACTTTCGGGTCTTTGGTTGCAAATGCTTTGTTAAGAAACATGGTAATCTTGATAAATTTGAACCTAGATCCGTTGATGGCATGTTTCTTGGTTATCCATCTCATACTAGAGGCTACCGTGTGCTTTTACTTGACACTAACAAAATTGTGGAGAATTGTGAGGTGTCTTTTGATGAAGCTAGCCCAAGTACTAGCTCAAACATTGCAGGTCCAGATCCATATCCGCAGGGGGAGAGCATTTTCGTTGAAGATGAGGAAGAGGTGGAGCTGCTGCCCAAAAATTCAGCAGCTAATGACATTGGTCCAGCTCCAGATTTTGATTCACAGCCAGCACCGACGACCACCATTGCTGGTCCAGATCCTCCCCAAGTCACAAGCTCATCGATTTGTGATGAACATGAAGAAGAAGAAGAAGCTTGTGAAGTGTTCACTCCCCTTCGGGTTCTCAAATGTCATCCTCCACAACAAATTATTGGAAGCTTGCACGAACGAGTCACACGGTCCAGATATGGGATCCAAACTCTCGTGCTCATTCTGCTTTTGTTGCTTCTTTTGAACCCATAGATATATCACACGCACTCACTAATGAATATTGGATTATTGCCATGCAAGAAGAGTTAAAAAATTTTGAAAGAAATAATGTTTGGAAACTTGTACCTCCACCTCAAGGTAACACTTTAATTGGAACTAAATGGGTGTTTAAAAATAAACAAAGTGAGGATGCGGTTGTGGTTAGGAATAAGGCTAGGTTGGTTGCTCAAGGTTTCACTCAAGTTGAAGGTCTAGATTTTGATGAAACTTTTGCTCCTGTTGCTAGATTAGAAGCCATAAGAATTTTGCTAGCTTTTGCTGCATCTAAAGGTTTTAAGCTTTATCAAATGGATGTTAAAAGTGATTTTCTTATGGCTATATAGATGAGGAGGTTTATGTCAAACAACCATCGGGTTTTGAAAATTCAGATTTTCCTAATCATGTTTACAAACTGTCCAAAGCCTTGTACGGTCTCAAACAAGCCCCTAGAGCATGGTATGATAGGTTAAAAACATTCTTACTTGAAAAGTGGTTTACCATGGGCAAGGTTGATAAAACTCTGTTTGTTCTTAATCATGGCAATGACTCATTATTCGTTCAATGGTATGTGGATGATATTATCTTTGGTTGTGCTTCTCATGATTTTGTGTCCAAGTTTTTAGCTATGATGAGTTCAGAATTTGAGATGAGTATGATGGGAGAACTCACGTACCTTTTGGGGCTGCAAATCAAGCAAACCAAGGAGGGTACCTTTGTACATCAAACGAAGTATACAAAAGACCTCCTAAGGCGTTTCAACATGGACAAAAGCAAGCCTCTTCGGACACCAATGGGAACAGCAACAACACTTGATGAAGATGGTGAACCCATGGATCAAAAGGAATATAGAAGCATGATCGGATCACTTTTGTACCTCACGGCATCAAGACCGGACATACAATTCAGCGTATGTCTTTGTGCACAGTTTCAAGTCTCCCCACGTGCTTCACATCGTCAAGCCCTCAAAAGGATTCTCAGGTACTTACATGGATCTCAAGAATTTGGCATTTTTCTTCTCTCTTCCTCAATCGTTACTTTGAAAGCATTTTCCGACGCTGATTTTGGAGGTTGTAGGATTGATAGGAAAAGTACTTCCGGTGCTTGTCATTTTCTTGGTAATTCACTTGTTGCTTGGTCCTCTAGAAAACAAAACTCAGTTGCACAATCCACAGTTGAATCTGAATATGTAGCTGCTGCTAGTGCTTGCTCACAAATTCTTTGGATTGTTCAAACACTTATGGACTATGGGGCTGATCTACATAGTGTTACACTGTTTTGTGATAACAATAGTGCCATTTGCATTGCTAAAAACCCCGTGCAACATTCTAGAACTAAGAACATTGACATTAGGTATCACTTGCTCCGTGATAATGGTTAAAAAGGAAATATTGTGCTTCACCATGTAGATACCGAACAATAATTGGCTGACATTTTTACAAAACCTTTGGATTTCACTCGTTTTTGTTTCACTCGTAGTGAAATAGGGGTTATGCATCCTCATGGCTTAAATTGAGGGGGGTTTTGAAACTTGGGAAGTCTATGTGTGAATCTGAACTTAAAATAATATGAGCATAGTATTTCATACATATATGACTTTGTGATTCCTTTTATATGTTGAAAGTTCTTACTACATTACTTGTGTTATACATTTTGTAGTTTTTGCCATGTCTAGTAATTGAAATAAATACATACACTAAATCTAGTCATGGTAGAACTTTCTTGCTGTTTTGAACTTGTTGCATGCTCACAAGTGCTTTTAATCATAAAGAATTAATCAAGTAATCGACTCACATGTGGAGTTTTTATGCTCAAATAAAATTTTGAGAAAAGATCAAGAGAATATGCATGCATTTCACTTCTTCTTTTGAGATGGTTTATCATTGCACTTAGATATGAACATGGAAGTAGTTGTGTATGACTAAAACCAAGTCCTTAAGCTTCTGATTGTCAAATGACATGGGCTTGGCTTGGTTGGTTAGAATAAGGCGGATGCACATATAATGTCTCGCAAATATTATATGATCATGTGCTTTGAAAAATAATAAAATGCAGAAACAAGTGCCATGCTTTCAGTCTTGAAATGGTTAAGTTTGTGAGATCATGACTTGCTTAAATTGAAAATTACATTTGATCTCTAGCATGGCTTACACTACTTTATGTATCTCATTGATGTGATAGTGTAAGTTACTTGATAGTATGACTTTGATGAGCTTTGTCTTATATTTATATGTTATAATATGCTCATAACAATTAAATTTCTCTTTTCAACCTTACTGAATACATTGTCAAAGGGGGAGAGATAATGGATAATATGTGAACTTTTAAAGATAAGTATGCAAGGGGGAGAAATTGATTACACATTGCACATATTCACAATTGTTTTGGCACGATTCTTCTCAGGGGGGAATTTGTTTTTTCTTCTCATTTTATTTCTATTTTACAAAGGGGGAGAAATTGTTTTCAAAACTTTTAATTTGAATAAGCCAATGTTCGAATTTTAAGTAGTGTTGCCAATGCATTCATCAAGGGGGAGATTGTGAGACCTATGTGTGCTGAATACATTGGCTTGTACTGAATACATTGGCTTTGATGATATAAGTTCTAAAATTCTGCTAAAGCACCCTTTTAGCAAGGTCCAACTCTAGCTCCGAGCTTCTGCAAGGTCCGACTTGCTTTGTCAAAGTCCAACATGTTTTTGTGTAGCTCCGGTGAGCTTTGTCTTTAGCTCCGGCATGTCTTTGATAGCTCCGGCATGTCTTTGATAAGCTCCGATATGTTTTGCTAGGTACGACTTATGTTGGTTAGCTCTAACATGTTTTTTTAGCTCCGGCGCTAGGTTGTACTAGCTTTGGTAAGCTTCGGACTTGTCCGATCCTTTTTGGACTTGTCCGATATTCCGCGACTCCAAATTAATCCCTTGTTTTATGACTTGTTTCTTGGGTTTCACATTAAGCAGGCCTAGGGACGTTGGGCCTAACTCTTTTAAAGCCCATGTGGGACTCTAAACTGGCCTCTACTCATCTCAAACTTGAAATCCATCTAACCCTACCCTCCACCTCTATGTCAACAACGCCACCCCTTGGCTTGACCTCTATTTGCCACTTTTCCACCCCACCCAAACCCTAGTTCATGGAGAGCCACTGTTAAGGAGGGGGAAGGAGATCCCAAGCAAGAAGAAGAGGAGGAAACGGAATAGGATCAAGATCTCCATCAACTTCGAGTTCTTCATCAACAATTCACAATCAAGTTAATCACCAACCTTAGATCACCAAGATCCAACTGTTGTCTCCAAGATCCTTGATTCATTGGAGTCCTGAACACCTGGTATAGCTTCTATTTCCTTTTCCTTATGAGAATTCGACCCCTAATCTCCAAATTCACGTCGATCTAGAAAACCCTAATCTAGTGATCTCGTAAAGTGCGGACTTGTCTGGTCCCTAGCGGACTAGTCCGATTTTCCTGGTAAATTTCTGTTGAATTAATTCTAAAATTATATCTAATCACATCCAAACCTGTGTAAAACTTGTTAAAAGCTATTAGAATTAGTTAGTGATCATTAAAAACAATTCATTAACAAGTTCCACCTTGCATTTGCATTAATCATGCATATCATGTCATATTGAGTAATGTTTGTGCACTCCGTGATTGTGTTTCTTGTTTGTATGTTCATTGTGTGGATTAGACGGATTTGCGCTAGAGAGTGCCACGGAGGAACTCAAGCACCAAGAATTTGAAGGCTTTGACCCGAATCAATCCCAAGAGCAAGGCAAGTGTCCTTGAAGCATATTGATCCTGTTTCTAAAATAAATGTTTTGTTTGCAAAACTGCATGCTTGTGTCAATTTGATGAAAATTCTATGATAGGGAGTTTACTAGATTTGTTTAACCACCCTTGTCACCTGGAATATATGGTAGAGAGCCTGGATGGGATTTTTACCTTTTTGCTTCGCTTGATTAATTGGGATGGAAGAACAACTACACTACTTAATTTAATTATGCATTAATGTGATTGTGGTTGACATGAACTGGTTAAATCTGATATGGTAATGGGTGACCTAAGCAAGCCTGGTATGTGGATGGGTTGGATGTATGGTGGTTTGCTTGCTTTAGATCTAAGGACTGGTTCATGGAGCGACCATCCAGGATTTACATTGCCACCACGAGGCCAAGTATGGGTGCGGCGTAGCTGATTAATTAGGGCTTTGTCAGTGCTATTTGGACCATTAAGAATGATCGGGGAATGGGTAGTTGGATTGGGGTTGTTGATGATTGGTGGGACTACCCTGGGATTCGAATGGCTCAAGAGGGGGCCCTTGGTTGAAGATGTGCTCAGTTGGAGACATCGCCACTGGTGAAACCTCATTGGGGTCTAAATAGGCTAGTAATCCCTTTGTAAAGGCTATTTTGTGATCTCTTGGCCACACACCTACGGATGTGTGAGACGGTATAATTGAGATTCTATAGTCATCGAAAGGTGATAAAATCACAAACACGTGGGTAAAGCGGTACAACCTCTGCAGAGTGTGTCTAAAACGATCATGATAGTCGTGCTCCCGGTTATGAGCAACCTGGACCCTCACATGATAAGAGTGAACTTGGTATTGGGATGGTATTTGGGATGGTTATGGTTGGTATTATGGTTACGGACCGTTATGAATCAAATTCTGGTATTGAATATGGATATTGGTATATGATGATGGATATGGAATATGGACTAGTATTATGATAACTACATGGCTTATGATGGGTTTATTTTATATACATATAACATATCGCTTTTCAAATGTTTTAATGTACTTTTCAGAACTTGGCCATTATTATTGTCATCACATGTATGAGCTACATGTCATACTTTCCACACTTGCTAAGTACGACATGTACTCACCCTTGCAATCTCCCTCCCCCCCAACAGTTGCACCTCAGGATTGGGAGTATAATGATGATAATGCGGAGTTCTAGGTCGTGTCTACCGTCAACTTTGCCTGTGGTGTTGATTGGAGCTGCGCTACCCTATCGCTTATGCTGCCTAGCTGTTTAGTTTGCTTATTTAGTTATTTCCGCTGCATTAGTTGAACTTGTCATCAATATTCATTAGTGCTTGTATTCGAGGATAATATGGTTTGTGTAATAAAAGTACTTAATTAATCTTGTCCTGTGCTAATTTTCTGTATACTCTTTTGTGATTGCACTTGTGTATGTGTGTTGAACGTCCTGGGCACACATATGTGTTCACTTGGTTCATTTTCAGAACCGGATGTCACACGGACCAAAGCGAGTGGCTGGAGGCTGAGAAAACTCGGCAGGCGGCTTGAATAACACGTTAGATGAACAAGAGGCTATCATAAAAGACCTCGATAACAAGACCCAGGAGATCTACAAGCATGCCAAGAAGGTCCATGAAGTGGCCGATAGTCGCTCGGAGAGTCTCAACGCTTTGAGGGAACAAATCCTCAGGCGCTGGGATGATCTTGATAATAAGGAGGACGATCTCCAAAAGAGAGAAGATGAAATCTCTCAAAATTTAGAACGCGACGAGCAGGACTTGGCTAACCAAGTCGAGAAATTCAAGTCCTTGTGCGAAAAAGAAAAGCACCAAGTATGGCTGGCAGGGGAAGGAGTCAGCAAAAAGAGAGAATGTTGTCTCTGCCAGCGAGAGCAAGGTGAAGGCAAAGGAAATGGACCTTGCGGAAAGAAGAGACCGCTTACACCTCTAAGAGAAGCAAATCGCTGACCAAGAGAGGCTACTGGCTGAATGGATTCACCAGCATGCCAAAGAAGTCGAGCGGTTCTCGAAGGAGGGTTCTACAGAGCTTTCATCCACAAGAAGGTCACTGGAGGAACTCCAGGGTACACGAGCAATAGAGTCCCAGCAGGTCTATGACTTCTTTGGGCGAGTGGAAGAGGCTCTGGTACCTTTGGGATTTAGTCCGGTCAGGCTGACATACCCGGAGCCAGAGATGTGCAAAGCCTTGGTGGCGCTTAACTCCACAGGAACTAAACTCGATGTGCTGGGAGATGTGATCGTCGACCAGATCAAGACTGAGGGAAAATATCTGGCAAGGAATGTCACAGAGTATCTGCTGACATGCTTCCAAAGCTGGGATCGCTCAATGTCTCTAGCTTCGGTGGTTGAAGGACCTATCGCCGAGGAGGAAGAAGCTGCCAAGGCAAGCGTCCAAGAAGCCGCCCAGAAAGTTGCTTCGTATTTCCATAGGAACTCCAGTAGCTAGGATCTTTCTCTTTTGTACCTTCATCTTGTAAATCTCCAATTTTGAATGAATGCAATCCTTTCGAATTCCATTTTTGTCTTCAGTGTATCATTGAATTTATCTTGTTATCCCCCTGGTAGATATGGTCAATTGATTGAGGACATCTACCATAAGGAATTTGGCAATGTCTTGAAAACTTAATTGCTCTGAACTCATAGATACTTTGATAGCTCCGAGGTTCGAGGCTTGCATTTCAAATCTCCAAGGATCCTTTGTCATGTTGTTGACATCGACGGCGAGCTCCCTGGGAGTTGTTGGAGCTTGGTTGCTTCGACGGTGTCCACTATCAACGCATGAAACATCGACAGCGGGCCCCCTGGGAGTTGTTGGAGCTTAGTTGCTTCGACGGTGCCCACTGCAAAAGCATGAAACGTCGATGGCGGGCCCACTGGGAGTTGTCGCAGCTTTGCTGCTTCAACAGTGCCCATTGTCAACGCATGAAATGTCGATGGCAGACCCCCTGGGTGTTGTCAAGGCTTGGTTGATTTGATAGCGCCCACTATCAATGCATGAAACATCGACGGCGGGCCCCTTGGGAGTTGTTGGAGCTTGGTTGCTTCGACAGTGCCCACTGTAAATGCATGAACGTCGACGTCGGGACCCCTGGGAGTTGTCGGAGCTTGGTTGCTTCGACAGCGGCCATTGTCAATGCATGAAACGTCGATGGAGGGCCCCCTGGGTGTTGTCAGACCTTGGTTGCTTCGACGGTGCCCACTGTCAACGCATGAAATGCCGATGCCGGGCCCCTGGGTGTTGTCGAAGTTTGGTTGCTTTGATAGTGCCCACTGTTATCACATGAAACATTGACAGTGAGCCCCCTTCGAGTTGTCGGAGCTTGGTTGCTTTGACGGCACCCACTGTCAACGCATGAAATGTCGACTACGCCCCCCCCCCCCCCAGGAGTTTTTGGAGCTTGGCTGCTTCAACGGAGCCCACTGGTAATGCATGAAACATCAATGGCGGGCCCCCTGGATGTTGTTAGATCTTGGTTGCTTCAACAGCGCCCACTGTCAACGCATGAAACATCGACGGCGGGCCCTCTAGGTGTTGTCGGAGCTTGGTTGCTTCGACGGCGCCCACTGTCAATGCATGAAACATTGAAGGCGGGCCCCCTGGGTGTTGTAGGAGCTTGGGTGCTTTGACGACACTCACTTTCAACGCATGAAACATTGACAGTGGGCCCCCTGGGTGCTGCCAGAGCTTAGTGCTCTGGCAGCACCCACCATCGCCGTGCAGATTGCCGTCAATTATTCATTTTTCAGGCGCATGAGAGAAAAGAAAAGCAGTAAAATTCATCCTCTTGCCTATAGCTTTTTTATGGCTTATTACCCTTCTTTGAATTTTATATCCTAACAAACTAACTATGAAAACATAAGTATACTGATTAAACTTCCTTAGGTCCGTATGCTTTACAGATCCGCCTTACTGAGACCCACCGGAATAGGTAGAGTGGCGTACTTAAGATGCTGGACCAGGCTAAGTTGATGGAGCACTCCAGACCTATCATTGGCTTTGGTTTTCAGGCGAGTAGGCCATCTAGCAATACTAATATCCAATAGAAGATTACCAATAAAACTTATATATCACATGAATTTTTAGGACTAAATTTCAAGTGGATTGCATAACATTGCTATTAACAGAGGGTAAAAGATGGTAAAAATAATGAGCATGCGCAAACATAATGCACGTAGAGTATGTTTGCATATAAATGTATTTCATTATAGGTCCGGATAACAGGGGAGACAAGGACACACTTAAAGTACAGGACCAAGTTAAGTGTGCTATTCATCTTGTACTAACCCAAGGAAGGTAAAGGCACATTTGAAGTACAAGACCAAGTTAAGTGTTCTTTTTATCTTGGACCAACCCGACTTTGTTCACAGACTCTATAAGATATATTTTATACAAATACAGACTCAACTCCATGTAACTAAGTGTAGAAATTATGAAGGTGCTCAATATTCTAGGGGTTTGGAAGTGGTATCCCATCCTCTGTTGCCAAGCGAACACATACGAGATGGGAAACTTTGACTACTCGAAATGGACCTTCCCAGCTGGGGGAAACTTTGTTCATCTATTCGCAAGTAAGTATTCTCCACAACACTAGATCGCCTTCTTCCAACTGCTAGTTCTGCACATATCTTAGATGATAGATCCAGAGCGCTTGGCGGTATCGCGTGTTCTAGACAGCTGACTGGCACCTTGCCTCATCGATGAGGTCTAGGTCTTCATGTTGGAGTTGGTCCTGCATGGTTTCATAGAAGTTCCAGACCCGAAGAGACCCCATGGCAATTTTCGAAGGAATGACAGCTTCGGCTCCGTATACCATGAAGAATCTTGTTTCTCCTATTGCCTGGCTAGGTGTTGTCTGACTCGCCCACAATGAAGACGGAAGCTCTTCTATCTAGTTGGCACCATGCTTCTTCAAGCGCTCATAAGTGCACGTCTTGAGTCCTTCGAGAATTTCCGTGTTTACTCTCTCGGCTTGGCCATTGCTTTCCAGACGAGCTACTGATGCGTAGCTGACTGTTATGTCGATGTCTTCACAGTACTCTTGGAAAGCTGCGCTTGTGAACTGGGTTCCGTTGACAGTGATGACTCTGTTCGGAACTCCAAATCTGGAGACAGTGGACTTCAAGAACTTAATGGTAGATTGCTTCTTGATTGTCACAACTGGAGTAGCTTACGGCCACTTTGTGAACTTGTCGATGGCAACGTATAGGTACTGGAACTCTCCAACAACTTTTGGGGAAGGTCCCAAAATAACCATCTCCCACACAACGAATGGCTATGAGGGAGGAATCATTTGCAGTGACTGTGCTGGTGTATAAATTTGCTTCGCGTGGAACTGGCACGCTTCACACTTCTTGACCAGCTCGGCTGCATCCTGGAGTGTTGTAGTCCAGTGAAAACCATGCTGGAAGACCTTACCGACCAGCGTGCGGGATGTTGCATGATTCCCACAATCGCCATTATGGATCTCGACGAGAAGTTTGTAGTTCTCTTTCCTAGAAATGCACTGCATTAGAACGCTGTTAGCTCCACGATGGTACAGATCCCCTTCTGCCAACGTGTATCTTTTAGCCAATCTGACAATTTGCTCAGCAAATACACCATCTTCAGGAAAGATGTTGTCATTCAAGTAGTCTTGGACCTCCGAGATACATGCATCGAGACTGACTTGAGCTTCTAGATCTTGCGTGCTAGGTTTCTCGGAGCTTCCTATAGCGCCTACGATCCTTGGTGGACGCCATGGTAACAGGGCCACTGGGACCACTAGCTTCGGGATGCTATTCCCACCCCATTCACTCAGTTCGGCAGACTGAGTAGCAGGTGTTGGTAATCTCCTGACAAAAACTCCGTCGGGTGCTTGAGCCCCATTTGAAGCCTTCGTTGAGAGATCATCATCTTTAGCGTTGTTGAGACACCGGACATGGCAGAGGTCCATGACATGGAAGTATTTCTACAACTTATGGACTTCAAGCAAATATGCAGCAAGCTATGGGATATTGCAATTACACTCACCTTTGACTTGTTTGATGATGAGTTGCGAGTCACCCTTCACCAGCAGCTGTTGGATGCCATATGATAGCGCCACCTTGAGTTTGAAGATGAGAGATTCATATTCTGCCATGTTGTTGGTCGCCTTAAATTCGAGGTGCACCATGTACTTGACCTTCTCCCAGTCGGAGCGAGGAGAAGGATTCCAGCTCCGGCCCCCTGCTTTTGCACGGATCCATCAAAGTAGAGAGTCCAGTGAGGCTTAGTGAAGATCGGAACCTTAGGTTCCCGCTTCAGCTCCTTGAGGCCCCTAGGACCTGATGAAGAAGGTGTACACTCCGCCATGAAGTCAGCCAGCGTCTGACTCTTGATTGGATGTCGAGGCAGAAATTCGAGATCTTCTGCCAGCTCTGCAGCCCACTTGCCGATATTTCTTGTTGAATTGGGATTATATAAAATTGCGTGCAGTGGATAAGATGTTACCGTTGAGATCTTGTGGGCTTGGAAGTTGTAGGATTGAAGAGCACGTGAAAATCTACCAGAGGGGTGAATGGTAGATTTAAAAAATCTTACGCAGCGGAAACAATTAAATCCCAACCCCTTCGGTAGAAAAACAATCTGTTAAAGAAATCGTATGTGAGACTAACCTAAACGTGTTTCACTGTGACAAAAGTGATATATATCAGATAGAATCATGTCACGAAGAAAACACAAGAAGAATCACTCAAATTTGTCAAGAGAAACTCAAGTTATGATCGAAAGATCGAACAAAGGTCAATATGTCCTACCCGAGAAAAACAGTTCACAAACGCTGCAAAGAAACTCGTATAGATCAGAAACCACAAATCCAATGACGGTGAAATTTTTACAGATGATAGATAATCAAGTTGTGAAGACAACCCAAAAAGAATCACGTCAATTGGATCTGTAAAACTCGAGTTATTATAAAACCACCGACGAAAGGTAGTGATGTCCAGAAACTCGACGAGTAAAACTTGTCTGGAATAAGTCGGACAAACAAGGCACAAAAGTTACTTTGAAACTATGAATTTTATTCAATATAACACAATAGGAACAGACCCAAAGTCGTGCACTATGAGCTCTGGCCTCCCTTGCTTATATAACCAGCCCTTAGGCCAACCCAATATCAACTAGGACTCCAATCCTACTCCGATCACGAATCGAAACTTTCCATAACTGCTTAGGACTCTTCTATACGCAGATAGAAGCAATATTAAGACTTCCATACACCTTAGGAACATATCCCACATTCCTAAAACAACTCAAATTCATGACCCACACAAAATTCTATCATAACTAGCTCGATACTTTCCATACCGAGCCATAACCAACTCTGCCGCAATCAAAGTCATCAACCGATACGATCCGATCCTTCCAACCAGATATTCCTATGCATAAACCATCTTCGGAACCATGTTGCCACGTTATGCACCGCATGCATACATGCAAACACCTTCCTTCGACGTCTAGTAACCTTCATATGCACTGCCCCTTGATTCAATCATCCTGCGCGACCTCCTGACCCGCTCAACCACAATTCCTCCTAAATTTGGTTGTTGGAACCTCATCTCCTACCTGAGACTAGTCCAAAGGATCCCATCACAAGCCATGTCTTGAACTCAAGAAACACCTGCACATGAATAAACAACCAATCCGTACGAGCCCAAGTCCGCGACTTGACTCAAGTTAGTTCCGAACACAACACCTTATGTGAGCACCTCACATAAGCATGTTGCAAAGCATATCAAAACGATATCAGCCATATCAACCAAAACGCACCAAAAACATAGCAAATGAATACTAAGCAATCTTTCCATAAGTGTGAAGCATGTTTGAAACATTTCACATGAAAATTTGGAACATTAGGATCAAGCTCCGAACCTTGCCAAAGCTAACCAGAGCTTGAGCCGGAGCTTACCAAAGCTAGTACAACCTAGCACCAGAGCTTACCAAAGCTCATCGGACCTAGTGCCGGAGCTAACCAAAGCAAGTCGGACCTAGCGCCAGAGCTAACCAAAGCTAGTACAACCTAGCGCTGGAGCTTACCAAAGACATGCCGGAGCTATCAGAGACATGTCGGAGCTAAAGACAAAACTCACCGGAGCTACCCAAAAACATGTCGGATCTAGACAAAGAAAGTCGGACCTATTGTCGGACCTTGCAGAAGCTCGGAGCTAGAGTCGGATCTTGTTAAAAAGATTTTATGGCAGCATTCAAAACTTTTATTATCAAAGCCAATGTATTCATCACACATAGGTCTCACAATCTCTCCCTTGATGAATGCATTGGCAACACCATTTAAAATTCGAACATTGGCTCATTCACATTAAAAGTTTTGAAAACAATTCCCCCCCCCTTTGTAAAACAGAAATAAAATGAGAAAAATAAATTCTTCCCCTGAGAAGAATCGTGCCAAAAACAATTGTGAATATGTGCAATGTGTAATCAATTTCTCCCCCTTGCATACTTATCTTTAAAAATTCACATATTATCTCTCCCCCTTTGACAATGTATTCAGCAAGGTATAAGACAAATTTTAATTGTTATGAGCATACTATAACATATACATATAAAACAAAGCTCATCCAAGTCATACTATCAAGTAACTTACACTATCACAACAATGAGATACATAAAGTAGTGTAAGCCATGCTAGAGATCAAATGTAATTTTCAATTTAAGCAAGTCATGATCTCACAAACTTAACTATTTCAATACCTAAAAGCATGACACTTGTTGCTGAATTTTATTATTTTTCAAAGAAAAAATTTGGATCATATGATATTTGCAAGAGATTATATGCGCATCTGCCTTATTCTAACCAAGCAAGCCAAGCCTATGTCATTTGACAATCAGAAGCTTAAGGACATGGTTTTAGTCATACACAACTTCTTCCAAGTTCATATCTAAGTGCAATGATGATCCATCTCAAAAGAAGAAGTGCGATGCATGCATATTCTCTTGATCTTTTCTCAACTTATATTTGTTCATAAAAAAACTCAACATGTGAGTTGATTACTTGATTAATTCTTTATGATTAAAAACACTTGTGAGCATGCAACAAGTTCAAAACGGCAAGAAAGTTCAACCATGACCAGATTTAGTGTAAGTAATTTTTCCAATTACAAGACATGGCAAAAACTAAAAAATATATAACACAAGTAATGTAGTGAGAACTTTCAGCATGTAAAAGGAATCACAGAGTCATATATGTATAAAATACTATACTCATATTATTTTAATTTCAGATTCACACATGGACTTCTCATGTTTGAAAACTCCCCCTCAATTTAAGCCATGAGGATGCATAACCCCTATTTCACTACGAATGTAACAAAAACGAGTGATATCCAAAGGTTTTGTAAAAATGTCAGCCAATTGTTGCTCGGTATCTACATGGTGAAGCACAATGTTTCCTTTTTCAACATTATCTCGGAGAAAGTGATACCTAATATCAACGTGCTTAGTTCTAGAATGTTGCACAGGGTTTTTAGCAATGCAAATAACACTAGTGTTATCACAAAATAGTGGAACACTATCTTGATCAACCCCATAGTCCTTAAGTGTTTGAACAATCCAAAGAATTTGTGAACAAGCACTAGCAGCAGCTACATATTCAGATTCGGCTGTGGATTGTGCAACTGAGTTTTGTTTTCTAGAGGACCACACAACAAGTGAATTACCATGAAAATGACAAGCACCGGAAGTACTTTTCCTATCAATCCTACAACCTCCAAAATCAGCATCGGAAAAAGCTTTCAAAGTAACGGTTGAGGAAGAAGGAAGAAAAATGTCAAATTCTTGAGTTCCATGTAAGTACCTGGGAATCCTTTTGATAGCTTGACGATGTGAAGCACGTGGGGAAGCTTGAAACCGTGCACAAAGACATACGCTAAATTGTATGTCCGGTCTTGATGCCGTGAGGTACAAAAGTGATCTCATCATGCTTCTATATTCTTTTTGATCCACAGGTTCACCATTTTCATCCAATTCAAGTGTTGTTGTTGTTCCCATTGGTGCCCGAAGAGGCTTACTTTTGTCCATGTTGAAGCGCCTTAGGAGGTATTTTGTATACTTCGTTTGATGCACAAAGGTACCCTCCTTGGTTTGCTTGATTTGCAGCCCCAAAAAGTACGTGAGTTCTCCCATCATACTCATCTCAAATTCTAAACTCATCATAGCTGAAAACGTGGACACAAGATCATGAGAAGCACAACGAAAGATAATATCATCCACATACACTTGAACGAATAATGAGTCATTGCCATGCTTAAGCACAAAAAGAGTTGTATCAACCTTGCCCATGGTAAACCCCTTTTCAAGTAAGAATGTTTTTAACCTATCATACCATGCTCTAGGGACTTGTTTGAGACCGTACAAGGCATTGGACAGTTTGTAAACATGATTAAGAAAATCTGAATTTTCAAAACCCAGTGGTTGTTTGACATAAACCTCCTCATCTATGTAGTCATTGAGAAGAGCACTCTTAACATCCATTTGATATAGCTTAAAACCTTTAGATGCAGCAAAAGCTAACAAAATTCTTATGGCTTCTAATCTAGCAACAGGAGCAAAAGTTTCATCAAAATCTAGACCTTCAATTTAAGTGAAACCTTGAGCAACCAAACTAGCCTTATTCCTTACCACAACCCCATCCTCACTTTGTTTATTTTTAAACACCCATTTAGTTCCAATTAATGTGTGACCTTGAGGAGGAGGTACAAGTTTCCAAACATTATTTCATTCAAAATTTTCTAACTCTTCTTGCATGGCAATATTCCAAGATTCATTAGTGAGTGCGTGTGATATATCTTTGTGTTCAAAAGAAGCAACAAAAGCATAATGAGCATGAGAGTTTGGATCGCAAAACCTGGACCGTGTAACTCGTTCGTGCAAGCTTCCAATAATCTGTTGTGGAGGATGAATTTTGAGAACCCGGAGGGGAGTGGACACTTCACAAGCTTCTTTTTCTTCATGTTCATCACAAATCAATGAGCTTATGACTTGAGAATGATCTGGACCAGCAATGGTGGTCGTCGGTGCTGGCTGTGAATCAAAATTAGGAGCTCGAACAATGTCATTAGCTGCTGAATTTTCAGGCAGCAGTTCCACCTCTTCCTCATCTTCAATGAAAATGCTCTCCACCTGCAGTTATGGATCTGGACCTGCAATGTTTGAGCTAGTACCTGGGCTAGATTCATCAAAAGACACTTCAAAAGTCTCCACAATTTTGTTAGTGTCAAGTAAAAGCACACGGTAGCCTCTAGTATGAGATGGATAACCAAGAAACATGCCATCAATGGATCTAGGTTCAAATTTATCAAGATTATTATGTTTCTTAACAAACCATTTGCAACCAAAGACCCGAAAGTGCGTAACACTAGGCCTATGTCCAAACTGGAGCTCATATGGTGTTTTACCTAGCTTAGCGCGCAAGAAAACACGATTTGAGACATAACAAGCGGTTGCAATAGCATCAGCCCAAAATTTCCTAGGAGTTTGATATTCATCAAGCATAGTCCTAGCCATCTCAACTAAGGTTCTGTTCTTTCTTTCTACAACACCGTTTTGTTGAGGTACATATGGTGAAGAAAATTGATGATCTATTCCATTTTCAACACAAAAGTGATCAAAAGATTGATTTTTAAATTCAGTTCCGTTATCACATCTAATTGCTTTTAAAGATCCTGGGTGATCAATTGATAATCTAAGAAATAAAGTTCTAAAGTGACTAAAAGCTTCATTCTTAGACGCCATAAAGTAAACCCAAGAGTATATAGAATAATCATCAACAATAACAAGAACATACCATTTATCTCCGAAGGATTGAACACGTGAAGGTCCTAACATGTCAAGGTGCAAAAGTTGACCCGGTTCAGTTTTCATGATCATTGTGAGAGGAGTATGTGAACCTTCAACCATCTTAGCATGTCTACAAGAAGAGCGCGCAATTTCTTTCTATCCTTTAAGCTTAGGCAGCCCACGTATGTGATCAAGAGCACTAACACACGTTAGGTGATCAAAGCCTACGTGACCAAGTCTACGATACCAAAAATATAAGTCCGTTGAATCATTAGCAACTAGACACCTATGCTTAGAGGAAGACATATCAAAATCAGCTTTAAAAACTCTTCCAAACCGAGACATGTTAAAAATAAGCTCACTATTTGAACCTACAACTTTGCAGCAATTTTTATTGAAAATAATTTCTAGATTTTCATCTAACAATTGTGAAATAGAAAGCAAGTTGTATTTCAAATTTTTGACAAGTGCCACATCCTTCAAAGTGTAGTGATCATTTACTCTAACCAAACCCTTAGCAATTATAGGAGTTGAAGAATTATCGGCAAAAGTAACATTCTCTACACGTGACACAAAAGAGAGGGAGGAGAACAATTCTTTGTTACCGGTCATGTGGCCTGAGCAACCTGAATCTACAATCCAAATGTTATCCTTCCTCAAGCATGTAACCTACATAGAAGCACAATACGTCGATGACTCAATACTGGGGTTAGTCAAAAGGCATTTATGTATCCAGTACTGAGTCACACGACGTGCAGCAGGAAAATCACGCGAAAGCTGAGCTAAAACAGCAGGTTTATGAGTCAAAGTTTGAGGTTTTTATTCTTAACTACTGACATATAAGGTGTTACTTGTGTAGCACAAAAATCAGTAGCTCTGGGGGCAAAAACAGAAGGTCTAGAGGTAAACTTTGAATGTTTTTTACTCATAACAGCAGGTTGCATGTTCCTAGCATTCGGTTTAATATGTGCAGCAAATTTTGCAAGAAAGTTATGAGATCTAGCAATCATTCTTTCCCTTTTCTGTTGTTTAGCTAGTCTATAACAAAAATCTATGACATGACCATCTCTACCACAGTAGGTACAATGAAATTTAACTTTGTGTCCGTGTCTAGATGAGCAAGCAACATTTTTATTTGAAACCGAATGAGACAACACTCCTGCAGATTTGAAAACCACTTCTTTTTGTTTAGAAACTGTTTGAATCAAAGCACTTCCTAATGACTTTACAATTTTAGGTGGATGTGACTTAGCATAAGCATGAGAATCAAAACCTAAACCAGTTTTATCATTGCAAGACTTTGAAGAATTCAGCAGCAAGTTTAGGTTCTTATTCCCATTACAAAACCGATCTAATGTCCTATGCATGTTATCAAGTTTATTGGACAGATCAAGGTAATTCTCACATGAAGTTTTTCCTTTTAATTTGCAATTGGAACAATATTTAACTTCATGGAAATGGAAAGCATTATTCAATATTGAAATTTCATTCATAGCATCTTTTAGTTTCTTTTCAAGATCATCACAACTAGAACAATGCAAATCAATTGTAGAACAAGAAGCATCTTTTAAGTTTGCAATGTCAAGTGCAGCAAGCTTTTTGTTCTTTTCAATTTCAAGTTCAAGTCTATCTAGAGTAGAGGAATGTGCAGTTCTTAATGTGGACAATTGTTCATAGATTAAATCACACGAGGGACAAGAATCATCACTAGGAATCAAGGTTTTCAAATGGTTGATTCCAGATTCTAGTGATTCAATTTTAGCAGCATTATCCCTAAGCTTTTTGTCCTTTTTCTTAACAATAATAGTTGCACGAGAAATTGCATCACACATTTCATTACAGGTAGAACATACCTCATCATCATCACTGTTGTGTTCTGCATCCTCCTGACTTGATCTTGATCTTGTTTTGCCCGCCATGAAGCATAAGTTGGCCAAATCATCTTCATCTTCGTCACTTCCAATGTCAACGTCGCTTGAGCCAAGTTCCTGGAGTGTGGAGATAAAACTGTTCACCAGTTGGCGACCTGTAAAGCCCTTCTTCTTCTTCTTATCATTTGTTGAGGAGTGATTCGTCCTTGATTGTTTTTCTTCTCGAGAAGTAGAACCTGAAAGGTTAGGACAATCTGTATGAAAGTGTCCTATCTTACCACATTTGAAGCATCATTGAGGTCCGGAGCTTCCTCTCCTTCTAGTTCTCACATTTTGCAATGCTTTAGAGAACCTAGTAGAGAGAAGTGCTAGCTCCTCCTCTGGAAATTCCTCAATCTGTTCAATGGTTAGAGAGGACAACAAAGCAAGTGTACCACATGATGAAGATTGACCAGAGCTAGGCATATCACGTTGTGAAACAAAAGCAATAGACTTGTTGGCGTTTTTACGTGATATTATGTCAGTTTCATGAGTTTTTAACTTGGAATATAGCACATCTAAAGTAAGTGTATTCATGACAGTAGATTAACGAATGGATGTAACTTTCATCTCCCAAATTGACATGTCTAATGCACTTAACAATTACCTAGCATTTTCAGCATCTAAAAAATTAACATTGACGCTACGCAAGTTGCTGAGAATTTTATTAAAGCGAGCAAAGAGATCATCAATTGACTCACCGGGTTGCATCTCGAAGCGCATGTATTCTTTCTTAAACATTTCTTGCCTTACCTCCTTGATCGTGTTGGATCCTTCGTGGTATTCACAAAGTGCTTTCCACACATCGTATGCAGATCGGAGGTGTGCAACAATATCGAAGTCGCTTTGAGTTAATCCTTGTATGATCAAGTTTCGAGCCTTGTAGTTGTTGTTGACATCTCTCAGATTTGTAGCTGTAACTTGATCATTTGATGGCAATTCGTAAGGCTTTTACACCTTCTCCCATATTTCAAAGCGTTGCACCTGGCTAAAAGCCTCCATGCGTGCCTTCCAAACCTGAAAATCAATACCAGCAAACACACAAGGTTTGGCGAAGTATTTCTCCATGATGATTAGTCAAAAACACATGAAAATCATAATGATTAGAGCACCGTGGCTCTGATACCAATTGTAGGATCGAAGAGCACATGAAAAACTACCAGAGGGGGTGAATGGTAGATTTAAAAAATCTTACACAGTGGAAACAATTAAATCCCAACCCCTTTGGCAGAATAATGATATGTTAAAGAAATCGTGTGTGAGACTAACCTAAATGTGTTTCACCATGAAAAAAGTTAGATATATCAGAGATAATCATGTCACGAAGAAAACACAAGAAGAATCACTCAAATCCGTCGAGAGAAACTCAAGTTATGATCGAAAGATCGAACAAAGGTCAATTTGTCCTACCCGAGAAAAACAGTTCTGGAACACTGCAAAGAAACTCGTGTAGATCAGAAACCTCAAATCCAATGACCGTGAAATATTGATAGATGATATATAATCAAGTTTTGAATACAACCCAAAAAGAATCACGTCAATTGGATCTGTAAAACTCGAGTTATGATAAAACCACCGACGAAAGGTAGTGCTGTCCAGAAACTTGACGAGTAAAACTTGTCTGGAACAAGTCGGACGAACAAGGCACAAAAGTTCCTTCAAACTATGAATGTTATTCAATAGAACACAAGACGAACAGCCCCAAAGTCGTGCACCATGAGCTCTGGCCTCCCTTGCTTATATAACCAGCCCTTAGGCCAACCTAATCTCAACTAGGACTCCAATCCTACTCCGATCACAAATCGACAATATTAATACTTCCATACACCTTAGGAACATATCCCACATTCCTAAAACAACTCAAATTCGTGACCCACACGAAATCCTATCATAACTACCTCGATACTTTCAATACCAAGCCATAACCGACTCCGCCACAGCCAAAGTCATCAACCGATACGATCCGATCCTTCCAACCAGATCTTCCTATCCATAAACCATCTTTGGAACCATGTTGCCATGTTATGCACCGCATGCATACATGCAAACACCTTACTTCAACGTCCAGTAACCTTCATATGCACTGCCCTTGATTCAATCATCCTGCGCGACCTCCTGACCCGCTGAACCACAATTCCTCCTGAATTTGGTTGTTGGAACCTCATGTCCTCCCTTAGACTAGTCCAAAGGATCCCGTCACCAGCCATGTCTTGAACTCAAGCAATACCTGCACATGAATAAAAAACCAATCCGTACGAGCCCAAGTCCGTGACTTGACTCAAGTTAGTTCCGAACACAACACCTTACGTGAGCACCTCACATAAGCATGTTGCAAAGCATATCAATACGATATCAGCCATATCAACCAAAATGCATCAAAAACTTAGCAGCTGAATACTAAGCAATCTTTCCATAAGTGTAAAGCAAGTTCAAAACATTTCACATGAAAATTTAGAACATTACGATCAAGCTCCGAACCTTGCCAAAGCTAACCGGAGCTTGAGCTGAAGCTTACCAAAGCTAGTACAACCTAGCGCCAGAGCTTACCAAAGCTCGTGGATCTAGCGCTGGAGCTAGCCAAAGCCAGTCGGACCTAGCGCCGGAGCTAACCAAAGCTAGTACAACATAGCGCCAGAGCTTACCAAAGACATGCCGGAGCTATCAGAGACATGCCGGAGCTAAAGACAAAACTCACCGGAGCTACCCAAAAACATGTCGGATCTAGACAAAGAAAGTCGGACCTATTGTCGGACCTTGCAGAAGCTTGGAGCTAGAGTTGGATCTTGCTAAAAAGATGTTATGGCAGCATTCAGAACTCTTATTGTCAAAGACAATGTATTTAGCACACATAGGTCACATAGAAGTAGTGTCGTAGCTTCCTTGAGGCAATAAGGACTGCATACAGCAGCTTATGCACCTTAATATATTGAGTCTTGGTGTCATGAAGTACCTTGCTGATGAAGTACACTAGCCGTTGGACAGTTCGGACCCACTTGGAGGAGTCTGAAGCTTCTTATTCATTAACCCGGACCCCCCCCCCCCCCCCGGAGGGGTCCGGATCTCCTTCTTGAGCAGTAGATACCCCCTCGGATGAGAGGGGTTGATCCACAAGCATCTTTCCTTTAGGATCCGTGCCTGGGGGCTGGGACCCAGACTCGCTTTTAGGTAGCTCTGGACCCTACAGGAGGGGTTTGGGCTCTTGAGTTGAAGATGTTTCTGGTCTTTCTGCAACTAGAACCATGCTGACAACCTCCATAGTTGCAGTGATGTAAGCAGAAGAGGCTCACTAGGTTCCGGAGCTACCATAATTGGTAGTGTGGTGAGGAGCTGCTTGAGCTCTTGGAACACCTTCTCTGCTTCTTCATACCAATGGAATGGTCTGGACTAACTCAATAGCTTAAAGAAGGGTAGCGCCCGCTCTGCCAGCCTTGAGATGAACCGGTTGAGTGAAGCTAAACGTCCAGTAAGCTTTTGGACGTCCTTGACACGGGCTGAAGGCTGTGAGGATCGGGGTCCCGACATCCAAGGATCTCATCTGGTGGTGTCGTGCGATGCGACACCCAACAACATACAAGAAAATAATGATACAAAATACAAACCAAGTCTTTTATTTATAAACACAACGGAAATTTTACAACACTTAACGTAGGATAGAAACCTATACATCATAGCTCCGCTCTCGACACTAGCTATGCAAAAGCAAATACTTCCATGCCCTAGGATGCTTCGCACTAGCCGCACACAACAGATCACGATGGCATGCGGGCTCTTACTCGGCGGTATTACCCCGACAGGGGCACTGCCTCGTCAATCGGCCCTTTCTCATATGTCTCACCTGCAAACAACTTAATATAGCAACCGTGAGCACGAAGGCTCAGCAAGACTTACCCGTCTCATCTTAACATGGAACTCTACATGCAGGGATACTTAACATAGGAAGAGATATTGCAGTATATGACTCGCCTACATGTTGATCCTTATTTTTCAAGTTATTAGCAGCAGGTTAAAGGTTCATAAAAAGTACTTTAGTTAGCATATTCTATAGCAATGATAGTTGCAACGCAATAATAATTCAATATATCATATTCTTCTGGCTTCTTCAGTATTTAACACGTAACAACACATTGAACAAGCGGTACTCAAATAACCGCGAGGGACTGTGATTGCAATCAGTACACACCCGAATAACACGTCGGGCACACCAATGCGTAAGAAGCATGTGGTGCTCCTCACGATGTCATACGCAACAACCTTTCACAAGAAACTCAAACGTTGAACCAGTGCCACCATCACAGACATAAGGTCCCCGCACGGAACGTATATGTGCCCGCTGGCAGATTTATACCTTGCTGATCTTAACCCACCCCTATCGACAATGGGCTATGCCTCTACACCCAAGTGATCAAGTTACATCGGTTTCCTGGGTTCCATAAGCCCAGTGTGCATCTAGTACAGTTCAAACTTGGTCAGCAGGGCCGCACACGGATTGGTCCTCAATCGACGTAAGAAAGGCTATGCATGTATGAGACCACGTCCCGCTGCATCCTATCCCATTGCTCGGTATCAAATTCATGTTCATAAATCGTTCTCATACTCAAATCAATCCCGTGTTGATATAAACCCTATCTCGTGAGTAGATTCCAACTACTCGACTTCTACCGGATTCCTCAAAACATTAGCATGGCATTTTCTACTCGTTAAGCTGTAGACCTAACCGATACTCCATGGGGTTTGTGGGTCATGCAAGTGGAGTAACAAGCACCTTATGCCTAATGCACAAAATTCACCCTAGACATAAGTGATACAAATCAAAACTTTGCAAAAGATCTTAAATGCAAACCGGGGCTGCCTTTGGTTGAGTTTAAAAGTCAGTGAAGCTTCAGTCAATGATCCTCGTCGATGGATCTCGCCTTTGCTGATCCAATACAGAATTCCTCGCCTCCCATAGTGCTTCTCGCCCACCGCCTTCGTCAAATTCACTATCGACATGAATTGTGCAAAAGAAAATGCAACTAAGTACCTGAACAAAAGAATGTGTTCACAGTTCATGAAGTAGTAACATGGCTGGAGGACTGAACTGCCTCTGTTGTGAATGGGAACAGAGGAGAAATTCAATTGAAGACTTAGTATACATGGGTATGGAGTGGAATATGCATCACTTAAGAGAATATAGTTTTAGCAAGAGTAAAACTATATGAATGACAAGAGAACACTCATGCTGAACCAGAGCTACAGCAAATAATATGTGTTGCCCTTCCTTCTGGTGGAAAAGATAGAGCTGAGCAAAATGGATTTGAAAGCATTGCAATAATGTACTTCAATAATACAATTATGCAATGAAGATACAAATGAAAATGATTGTACTGAGAGATCAATCCTAATGCAGGGGAGATTTTTGTTGTAGTTCACATATGTTCTATGGAAGGTGCTGGCAAAGGTTCAGCTCAAGCAATGGTTTGATGTGGTCTCTAAAATTTCACAATGCTTTAGGCTTCACTGAATTTTACTACTGAATCTGGAGATTTTACATGGCCAACAGTGAGTGATATAGTTATAGGAGGTCTCACTGGTTCTAGAGAAATTTGTTTCATAATTTTCTGAGCATCCTACAGGGAGGAATTGATTTTACAAGTTTGGAATAAAATCTGGAATAGTTTCTGTTGATTTTTGAATTTTCAATTGACATAGAGAATCGGAACACTAATTGACCTAGTAAATGAAGTGCAATGAACTTGAAATTTTTATTGGATATCAAGTGTATTTAATTGAGTGTTCTGAACAAAATTGGGAATTTTCCAATTAACAGAACAGTGGTAATTAGTTTCCCAAGCAAATGGCTTAGAGGAATTAATTATGAAACTTCTGGGACTTTAATGTCCAACAAATTGTATCACTGCCAAGGCTGGAACAAAATGAGTGTACCAGAATTTATTTGGAATTATTTGAGAAAATCTGCTAGGAGGATTTTTGAAGTTTGACGCGATTCTGGATTTATTTGCTAATAGGAAAGTTTGAATTAATTAAACATGGGCCCACTGTTTAAAATGGTCCAATGAGAACTGGGCCACACCTGGGCCACAGACTTGATGCGCACAGCCACAAAGGATCAAGCTTCCATATTTGATCCAGAGAGAGAGAGGACAGCGGCTGACAGAGGGGCCGCACCCTTTCTTCCTCCCCTCGTCCTAGGCGGCGCCCGAAGGACGTGTGGTGGTGCTCCGCCGGTGATCTCGCCGGCACGCATGAGTCTTACTCCTATCGGGCTTAGCTTGGTCGCCTGTGTCCAGAACTCGACGCTCGATCCGATGGTGACCGCTATTTTGTTCATCGACAGCAAGAGGCGGGTGCTCGACGGCGGCGGCGGCCCGATGCACGACGGTGACGTCTGAATCACCGCTCCAGTGCAAAAAAAATGCTCAGTAAAGCGTCGGTAAGATTGTTGGGAACATGCTTGGCTCGAATATGAGGTGGAAATTAGGTGGAGCGGCTCTGGACATCATTTGCACCGTTGAGCTAGGTCAAAATTGGTGGAACACGGTAAAAATCCGAGAACAGCTCCTATGGTCGATGGATTTTGTTGCTTTCTGGTCTAGAAGGTGCGTATAGGTCTCTAGAGGTTATTCTTTAACTGGATTAGATGATGCTTGCATATAGAAAATGAATTGAAAGGTAAAACCTAGCAAGAAGGCTAAAGGCATGCCGAAAAGGAAATGAACATTTTGTGCTCGATAAGGGATTAACCTAAGAACGGTTTTCACCGTGAGACAGAGCATGAAGTGGTGCTCGTTTCTTCTGTTGAAGTCGTCACATGAATTGGGCTGGTTCACTGGTGCGACGTCGAGGCAGAGAAGGTCCTCCACGGCGGCCAACAGCGGCATCCGAAAAAACTGTGGTATGCAGCCAACCGAGCCAGGAATCAACCAAGCAAAAGTTGGAGAAGGTAAAGGAGAGTCTTGGGCTACTCTTTGTTGTTTGCTCGGGGAAGATACACGGCTCCCGTAACTGGTTTGCCGGATGAACAGAGGAAGGGAGCCTGTTTTTGTTCTTGCGGAAGAAAGGAAACAGAGAGAGAGCGCACTGGCTTTGCTTCGGTCAGGGATGTGAATGGGGCAGCTGCAGCTGTGCAAAATGCATTGATGCAATATAGCAAGTAAGCAGCTCACTGGAGCTGCATGTCGTGCGGTGTCGCATGGTGAAACAGAGTCGATTCAGAGAGATCGAGTGTATGACAGTGGGACCCACTTTCCTCCTCCTCATCCCACTCTATGTTGATTCAATTCTCACAGCTACATTCTTCCAAAACGGATAGATATTTGTGGGGAGGCCAAATAAGAGATGGTTCGTACACACTATTAACAATTCATCTCTAACAGTGGTGCCAGAAATGCTTGTTAATAGATTTTAGATTATACATGAAAATCCGCAAGCGCACGGAAACTGTCGATGCAGCATTTCCCCTCTAAGAGTATTCCCAAAGGGTGTCATCTATATTCTCCCAAAGTAAGGCTAGATGGAAGTAAAGCAAGCATCAAGCGGAGAGGCTAGGTTGACCTAGGTAAGGTTCTAGCAAGGATGGATAAATGATAAATTGGAGTAGTGTGACACACACAAGAGCATTCTATCCTAAGGGGATAAATGAGGTAAAGAGGGACTAGGCTAAGGGTTAGGTAGAGACTCCTACTATGCTTCTAATGTGCATATACATAGCCTAAATTAGTTACTAATGATCATATCAATTATGAATTCTCATGCTAAGTGGATTAACACATCGGGCACGGGTTTACCCCTAGCAATACTAGGAAGACTCCCGCCAGGAGCCTATTGCATAACCGAATGTGGAGGATTACAAAGGACAGATAGGGCTGTCACCACCTACTGCCTACCTCTTCAATCCATGGTTCTACGAGACATTCAACGCTAGTCTCTATCCTAGCACCATGCTAGCATATTGAGTAATTACCTTAAGAGCCTAGGAACAAGCCATCCTAAGGCAATGAACTAAATAATCGTTGAACCAATGTTAATTTGTAGCATAAGTGATTCATGTTAACATAATCATGTCATAGATAATTAGACTATAGTGGAGGTTTATAGTGTTTATGATTGGCGAAGTGGTTAAACGACACTTCCCCCGGTACTACTAAATTGTAGTCCGCGGAGGTTCTTTATTGGTTTGGGCAAGCGGAGATCAGGCACAAGATGGTGACACAGGTGATTTACGTGGTTCGGGTCGCCTGAGCGTAATACCCTACTCGACGGGGTGTGTGTTGTTGTATTAAGTCTGTAGCCCTAGTATGCGTGTGATCTTAGCTTCCATCTCTTTGTACCGTCTTGCGCGGTCCTATAGTCCAAGGACTGGCTGTTACACATTTGCTTGGCCCGACATGTGACCCTGGCGTATTCAATAACCTAATACACAGTCTATGAGTATTAAGCATGATTAATTGGGTGATAACGTGCCTTAATGGCTGCGTTAACCCTGTTAACAGTCCACTGATCGTGTGTCATTAATGACACATAATCAGGTCTTGTAACTGCCGCTTTAATTGTCCCTTGAATGTCTGTGTTGTTGGTGTTGTAGGTCCGGAAGCTCCACATGTGGCAGTTCTGGAACTTCCCCTCGTGGGAAGATAGGTCCGGAACCGACATACACGTGGCGGCACCGTAGCTTCCCTCTACGGGGGGTTAGGTCCGGGGTCATTATCCACGTGTCAACATTGGAGCTTCCCTATGTCGGGAGTTCAGCTCCGGTCTTATATTACACGTGGCAGTCCCAGAGCTACACATATGAGGGAGGCGGTTCCAATGCCATGTGACACGTGGTGCCTGAGGAAGCCTTCAACTCAGACAGGTGGAATTCTCTTGCACTTCTTGCAGTATCATGGGGTACCTGGTACGCAAGGTACTGACAATGATGATATAATGACAATAGTATAGCATAATCATAAATACTACTCCTACCACATACATGGAATCCACAATCAAACAAGAAATGCTTCATCCAAGTATATGAACAATGAAAGACTAAACATAACATTTTATTAAGAATAAAGTAACAAATACAAATAGGAATATAAGAGTCATACCTTTCCCAATTAGGAATTGGGAAGAGACTCCTACTCCTCTCCTACTTTGACTATGGACTAGAGACTCTCCTCTCTACAACCTATACTCCTCTAAACCTATGGAGAGTAGTGGATACAATGGATGAATACTCAAGTGGTGTGTGTTAAAGTGAGGGGTCCTATTTATAGCTTGGAGAAGGGTCGATTCCTGCCACCAAAAGCATGCGAATAAGTCACCCATGACTTCTTCAAGCCGGGAGGAGCCAACACGTGGCATTTGAACGGGTTTGGCGCCACTCCCTAGTCAGTCGACTTGGGAGGTCGGCCGACCTGGTCTTAGTCCCGTTGGGGTTGTGCTTCCTCCGGGTCTCTGTCAGGTGGGTCCTATTGACTGATATTGGTGCTACACCGTTGGATGGCCTCAGATACCTCTGTTTGTGGGACATTTGATCCATGTGGTGCCACATGTCATCGCTTGATTGGCTGGAATGATATTTCTAGGATCCATCCCCTTGTTTCACTTTAATTCTGCATAAAATCCCTGCGTTCACTACTTTCTCCAAAGACAAGTGGAAATAGGCTAAATAGAAAGGTGATGTGTGCAAGAAATGATATTTCCTTCACATAATTGAGTTATATTGAAGGGTGAAATTGGTATATAACAACCGTCAACAGTAACCTACTTTCTTACTCTGTCCGGACAAGTTACATGTCATTGGAGAATCACTAACAGTCACAAATAAAATGGCTTTTAGGCAAAGTACTCATGCTTGTGGTCATCCCAGACCTGCACTCCGTCGTTGTACCACAACTGCTTCAGATCTTCAACGAGAGGCCCGAAATAAGTGTCAATGTCATTCCCAGGTTGTTGTGGCTCCGGCAGGAGTCCTGACATCATAATATAATTCCGTTTTCTACACAACAAGGAGGAAGGTTCAAAATTTTTAGCACAATTGGCCATGTGTTATGTGTGCTACTGTTCAAAAAAGGACTCATGCCATCAATGCTTATTGCGATCCTAATATTCCTAGGATCAGTGGCAAATTCAGGATTTCGTGAATCGATGTTTCGCCACTGTGTGGCATCAGCAAGATGTCTTATCATTCCAGCATCCTGCTTATGCTTCTCTTTGTCCTACTGCAACAATTCTGACTCCTTCTTGTTTGCAAACCAATGCTTCAAACGAGGAATGATAGGAAAGTACCAAAACACCTTTTTAGTCCCTCTTTTTCTTCTATTGCGGTTCTCGTCATCACCGTCATCTTAATTACTATTGAATCGGTCAACTCCACAAATAGGGCATTTCCCAAGGTTTTCGTACTCAGGTCCACGATATAAAATGCAATCATTCTTGCATGTGTGGATTTTCTACACCTCCAAACCAGTTGACAGATTATCTGGTTTGCCTCATAAACTGGGATTGTGTTGCCATGGGGTAACATGTCCTTAAGGAGCATCAACAATTCCTTAAAACTACAATCACTCCATCCGTTGCTCGCTTTCAGCTGGAAAAGTTTCACCATCGCAAACAGTCTGATGTATTTAGCCGCACAACCATGATACATTGGCTTCTTTGAGTCTTCGATCATCTTTTGGTAAATTGCAAGTTCACCATTACTGTACTAATCCCTCGACATTGTGTACCATCTCCACTATGTTATGCACCTGAAACTCAATGTCGTCATCGGTGAACCCTGATATATCTGGCTCGTGTGAGGACCTTGGTCCACACATTATAGGAATCGCAAAGGGTGGTGCAGTGCGATGCGGTACCCGACAGCACACACAAAAAGAATACGACAAAATACAAAGTTTTATTTATAGAAACAGTGGAAGTCTTTTACAATACTTTATATACAGCGGAAGTAATATTCATAGCTAAACTCTAAGCCTAGCTATGCAAAAGTGCAGCCGTCCAGCCCGGGGACGCTACACACTAGCAGCACACAACAATCACGGTGGCATGCGGGGCTACCACTCGGTGGTATACCCCGACGGGGGCCTCGCCTCATCCCCGAGCCCTTCTTCATACGTCTCACCTGCAAACAACTTAATATAACAACCGTGAGCACGAAGGCTCAGCAAGACTTAACCGTTTCACCTAAACATGGAACTCTACATGCAGGGATACTTAACATAGGCATAGGTATTGTAGTAAATGACTTGCCTACATGTTGATCCTCAATTTTCAATTTATTAACAGCAACTTACAAGTTTAATAAAAGTAACTTTAGTGATCATATTTGACATCAATCAAAGTTTCAAAACAATTATAATTCAATACATCATATTCTCCTTGCCTCTTCAGTATTTACTACGTCACAGCACAGTGAACAAGTGGTACTCAAATAACCGCGAGGGACAGTGATTGCAATCAGTAGACACCCAAATAACACGTCACGTACACCCGTGCCTAAGGAGCGTGTTGTGCTCCTCACCACGTCATACGCAGCAATCTTTCACTAGAAACTCAAATGCCGAATCGGTCCCACCATCACGGGCACAAGGTCCCTGCACAGAGCGTGTCTTTGCCCGCCGGGCGATTTACACCTTGCTGCCCTCAACCCACCCCTATTGACAGTGGGCTATGCTTCGACATCAAAGTTATCGAGTTACATTGGTTTCCTGGGTTCTATATGCCCAGTATGCATCCGGTACAGTTCGAACTTTTCTAGCAGGGCCGTACACAGATCGGTTCTCACTCGATACAAGCAGGGCTGCACAAGTGAGACCACGTCTTACTGCATCCTACCCGCTGCCCGATCTCAATTTCATATTCATAAACCATTCTTCAATCAAATCTTTCCCGTGTGATAAAATCCTATCTCGCGAGTAGATTCCAACTACTCAACTTCTACTGGATTCCTGAAAACATAAGCATGACATTTTCTACTCATCGAGCTGTAGACCTACCCAATACTCCATGGGATTTGTGGGTCATGCAAGTGGAGTAACAAGCACCTTAGCCCTAATGCACAAAAATCATCCCAGACATAAGTGATACAAATAGAAACTTTGAAATAGCACTTAAATGCAAACCAGGGCTTGCCTGGCTGTGAGTCAGAGGGATACTTAGCTTCTGGAAGTATAGTCTCCAAGGGCTCCGGTTCCTCCTCGATCTCGGTCACTATATGATATGCAATATATAAAGTACATGACTGATATAGAAACTATAGAAAAGATCTTATAATTACTGATAAGGTATGTAAATTATTTTAATTGGCTTTGGGATTTTTACAGTGGACACTAGGTTCTATATGGAAGATCTGGACCAAAATTTGGAGATGTTCAAAGAAGCTTGTTGTCTCTAAATTCCAACAAATAAAAGGCTTCTCTGAACTTTGGTATTAATTCTGGAGTTTTTTTCATGGCTAAAGGTTGATGATTATGGTAGAGGAGGTTCTTCTGGTTCGGGGAAAATTTGTTTCATATTTTTATGAGCTTCCTACAGGGAGAAATTGATTTTACATGTTTGGGGAAATTACTGAAATTGTTTCTGTACATTTCACAATTTTTATACTATATAGACCTTTGAAATACTTATACACCCAGTAAATGAAGTCCAATGAACTTGAAATTTTTACTGGAGATCAAGTGCATTTTTATGAGTGTTCTGAACACAATTGGGAATTTTCCAATTAACAGAACAGGGGTAATTAATTTCCAAAGCTGTTAGGTCAAAAGAATTAATTATGAAAATTCTGGGATTTTCATGTCTAGAAAACTGCATTACTGCCAAGTTGGGATCAAGATGAGTCTATAAGAATTTATTGGGAATTATTTGAGCAAATCTAATATGAGTAATTGAATTTAGAAGTTTGAATGAAATCTGGAATTATTTGTAAAAGGAAAACGTTTGAATTAATCCACTGGGCCCCACTGTTTAAAATGACCCAATCGCAGCTGGGCCTGACATGGGCCATAGGGTTTTAACCCACGCAGCCGCATCTGATCTGTGGCCACAGCAGATCCAGGGGGATATTCATTGACATGCGGGACCCACCACTCCTTCGTCTACCTCGCGCCAGGGGTGGCGCTCCTCGCCGGAGCAGTGGTGGCGCACGCTGGAATAGCTGTGCCGAGCTCCTCTCGGCACGGCTTTGGCCGCCTGACCCTAGAATCGGCCGCGAAACATGATAGTGGGGTCCAACCGCGGCGGGAACAGTCGGAGATGAGTGCACGGCGGCGGCGGCGGCTAGGGTTTCGGTCTTGTTGGGATTACTAAGAAATGGCGCAAACCCATCGGGAAAACGCTTTGGAGGTTCCTTGGAGCAAGAGTAATACGATTGGGAGGTGCAAAAAAGTGGTGGAACGGCCAACGACTACGGGTTCGACGGCGCACCGACGGATTTTCATTGGCGGGCGAGAAAACTTGAAATCCAACTTCGTTTCTCGATGACTTCCTTTAATTTATGGTCAGATGATGTGCATGGAGATATAGAAGATAATCCTTAATTGGACTGAAAATTGCACGTAGAAACGGAATTAAACCGATGACCAAGTGACCTCGGCATGAACTAGTTTCGGTGAAACTCGAGATACGGGAGCTAGGAGTCACGATAGGGGCTGAAAATTTACCAGAAGCATCTATGTACCCTTTGTGCAGCTTATTGATTTAAGGAACGAGACAGGAACTTGCTTGTATTAGCTTGTCCTCGTAGAGCAGACAGCTAACCAGCGGCTTCACCCGCAAGCTCCGGAAAAACTTCAAAATACCAAGATAAGAAGTCAGTGGTGAAGGAAACGATTGTACCAGAAGCTAGAGGGGAGCTTGGTGCACCTTTTTGCTGTTGCACTCGAGCGCCAACTCGGCCTGGAAGCGGAGCTACATGGGGAGGCAGCAAGGGCGACGTGGAGAGCTCGGGAGAGAAAACAAAGGAAGACGTCGATGCTTTTCCACTCGGGTCAGAGGAGTAGAGATAGAGATGGAGAGGTGTAGGGAGCACGCCATGATGCAGGTAGGCGAGCAGCTCGCTGGTGTGGTGCATGTCGTGCGGTGTCGAGCGGAGCAATGGCAAAAAAACGGCGTAGAGAGCACTCACGTATAAGCCCCACTGACCAGTGGGTCCCACAGCCCCCTTAAATCTATCTTCTCTGGTCTCTTAATTCTCCTACCAATAATTGTCCAAAAATTCTAGATTTATGTGGAGAGGCCAATTCAATTATGGATATTATGATTCTGAAATTGGAATTCAAATTTGGACATGTTTCAGGTGAAATTAAATTCAAATTTGAATTTGAATGGAACTCAATGGAGCCACAGAATTAAATAGCAAATGAGCTTCAAAAATTTTGAAAATTTGCAGAGAGAATAACTGGAATATTTGGAATTTAATGGTGAACTCAGGTTTTTATTTTGGAAAAGTTTAAACAGGAGAAAATTCTGAATTTTTGAATTCCTTTTATTGAAGCTTGAATTGGTTTGACTTTCAATTGCCATTTTGATTTATTTTTCCCATTCCAATTTTTACATCTCCCATCTGAACTTTGCACTATGAAAATTTAGGGCTTTTACAGCTCATTCACATCCTCGTCATCATCTTCTTCGACACTGGTAGGGATCTCCCTATCCAGATATGAATCTCTCATCTCTGCTTCATTAAGCCCCTCCTCCACATGTTTGTTCCAACATCGATAATCCACCATGAATCCATGTGTGATCACTGTGACATCGACACTTCATCTGTGCAATATCTCTTCTCTTTCTTGCAGTGTTTGCAAGGACAACAAATAGTCCCTCTAATGTTGTCCAACATGTCTTTCTTTGCGAAACCGATAAATGCATCTACCCCTTGGATATATTCATTGCAAAGGCATGGCTCATACATCCAACTTCGATCTGACGACATCGTACAGAAAAGAAGGGCTAAACCAAAGAAATTCGGAGCCAGTGATAGTCAAGATCTAAAGGGATAAAAGGTAGTAAGGAACGGGAGAGGAGGAGAGGACTAACCCTTTGTTTTAAGATCCACATATAATCACTGCAAGACTTTTAGAAGGGCACCTCCAAAGAGGGAAAGAACAGAGCAAGAACACGGCAGATCTGGTAGCCACTTCTTTTGCATAGCTGGGAGGTTGTAGAGGGGCAACAGAAAATGGAGATGAACCGATTTAACGCACGTCTCTCTATAGAGGGAATGGGAGACGTTCCCTCTTCCATGACAAAAAGAAACGCGCCTCACCAGTGGGTATGGGAGATGTGTTGGCTTCGATTATGAAAGGAGACGTACTCTAAGGAATGTCTGTCTCAGTTACCAAACAAATATGAGTCACGCTCAATTAAAGTGTGTCTCCCATTTGTCAGAGAGGAGGGCACGTCTCGGATACCTACTTAACGGAGACGGGATGTATATTAATGTGTGTCCTTGTACCTTCAACCGAGTTATGTCAGATCCTCGGTGAAGCGGACTCGTCTCTCTTAACCTTATCAGAGACGATCGCCTTTGAGCACATTGCCATCTTTGTCTCCTATTTGGATTTCTTACATAGTGTTTTAAGGTGTTTGTTTTCTTAGTTTCCGCAATTAGAGGCTACTGATGTTTCAGTGGCCGTTTCTCATTGGGCTGGCCAGAGAGGAAACATGGAACGACTGTTCATGAGTGCCCTTTCCTCTAGACCACGTATCGCACCTGATTTAATGTGGTAGTTGGGTGCCTGACTGAGCTCGGGGCCCGACCCGACAAGATGGGGGTGGTGCACTCTAGCCACGTGGCGAGGCCTGACCCGAGTGGGTGACATCATTAGGTCAGGTGTTTTCACATGCTGACCCGGACGGGCCAGCTCGATATCCTGGATTCGACCACATGGGTTGCTCCTTGAAGTCGAACATGTGGGCCCCTCCATTCACCTCGCATCCTTGCCAAGGCATTTTCATGGTGGGGCGATATCGCCCAACCCCAACTTCTGCACACAGTGGTTGCTCAGGACCATTGTTTCTCATACACCGATAGCTATTGATAAAAGATATCTTCTATATATATACACGGTTGTTGCAGGTATTTATAATCTGGACATCCTGTTTGGCACCATTTTATTAGCGATTATTGCCTACCCTTCCATCCCACATGGCCCATCCCTTATTTGGCTCTACTTATTTAATTATTATCACGTCAGTTCTCAACTTTTGCAAAATTCGTTCCCGGTTTTTGCGATGTCCGTTTCCCCAGTTGCCGCAATTAATTAAAAGCTACCGACGTTTTCGTGGTAGTTTGTCATTGAGTTGAGCTAGATTTTGTATTGGGAGTATTCATGGAAGGATTGTGTAGCATGAGGGAAGCCGTGTTCGGACCAACGCACCTGGAGTGCTCCAAAATATTTTTATTTTAAATCTAGCTATAGTAAATACACATATCAAATCTTAATCTACTATTTAGAACTAGCCAAAATAAAAGAAAATGGTCATTAGGGGTCATACTCTGAGATGCACATGGCGATGGGGTCGGCGGTGCTGAAGCCGAAGGAGTGGGAGAGGTTGACAGTGTGGAGGGCCGATGCTATTGAGACGGTGGCAAGGGCAGCATCCGTAACCAGCAAGCAGAGGGAGAGGTTGAGGGTTGCGATGGACAGGTAGAAGGATAGCGCAGGTGCGACAGGAAGGAAATTTGCATGCAGCGGGCATATGAGAGATCTTGTTTGGCACCATTTTATAATCAGATATCTTGTTTGGCGCCATTTTGTTAGCAATTCTTGCCTGACTTCTCTCTTCCCGGCTCGTCTCGTGATATTTCATGATTTTTGCATCAGTTCCCCGCTTTTGCGACCGCCATTTCAAGCTTTTGCTGTTTCTCGTTGAGGTGATCAGAGAGGGAAGCATGGACCAACTTCTTCCATCTCTTCCCGTAGTAGTTGGGTGATTGATCGAGGCTTGACCTGACCCGACAAGATGGGTGGTGCACTCTAGCCACGTGATGTGGCCTGACCCGGGTGGGTGACATCATTAGATCAGGTCGGGGTAGCGTGCGGACCTGGACGGTGGCCAGCTCGAGGTCCTAGATCTGGCCTTGTGGGTTGTTCCTTGAAGTTGTGACACCCAGCTCTGAAAATGAACCAAGTGAACGCATATGCGTGCCCAGGACGTTCAACACACATACACGAGTACATTCACAAAAGGATATATAGAAAATTACCACAGAACAAAGTTAATTAACCACTTTTATTAAAGAATTCATAATATCCTCGAGTACAAGCTCTAATGATTATTAATGACAAGTTTCAACTAATACAGTGAAAATAAACTAATTAAAGCAACTATGCAGCTAGGCAAAATAAGCATAAGGGTAGCACTGCTCCAATCAACACCACAGGCAAAGTTGACAGCGGACACGGCCTAGAACAATGCATTATCATCGTTATACTCTCAATCCTGACCTGCAAATGTTGGTGGGGGAATTGCAAGGGTGAGTACATGTCGTACTCAACAAGTATAGAAAGTATGACATGTAGCTTAAACAAATGACGAATATAGCAAAGGCTAAGTGCTGAAATGTACATTAAAATATTTGAAAAGCAATATAATGTATGTATATGAAGTAAACCCGTCATAAACCATGTAGTTACCATAATACCAGACCATATTTCATTACCATCATCCATATTCAGATTTCTCATTACCATTAACCATATCCATTGCAATAAACCTTAATACCATCCCATATCCCAAGTTTTCTCTAATCATGGAAGTTGTCTAGGTGCTCTTAATCATGAGCACGGCTATCATGGTAGTTTTTAACACACTCTGCAGAGGTTGTACCGCTTTACCCACATGTTTGTGATTTCATCACCTTTCGGTGACTAGAACCTCTATTATGTCGTCTCACTCTTCCGTCGGTGTGTTGCCAAGAGATCAAAAAATAACCTTTACAAAGGGCCCCCTCTTGTGCCATTCGGATCCCAGGGAGTTCTGCCTCGAATCCGAACCTAATCCGACTCTCCTTCCCATGTGCGCCAAATGATCCATGCAATACTAGCAATACCCTAATTAATCAGCTACACCGCACCCATACTTGGCCTCATGGTTGCACTGTAATCCTGGCTTATTCTCGCATAAACCGTTCCTTAGATCTAAATCAAGCAACCACCATGTCTTCCAACCCATCCACGTACCAAGCTTGCCAAGATCACCAATTACCATATCATATTAACCAGTTTATATTAATCATAATCTCATTAATGCATAATTAAATAGTATAATTGTTTTCCCATCCCAATTAATTAAGCAAAGCAAAGGTAAAAAGTCTCTCTCGACTCTCTATCATGTATTCCAGGTGACAAGGGTGGTTAAACAAAGCTAGTAAACTTCCTATCATATGAATTTCCATCAAATTGACACAAGCATGCAATTTTGAAAACAAAACATTTATTGTCGAAATAGGATCGATATGTTTAAGGACACTTGCCTCGCTCTTGGGCTTGATTGGGATCAAAGACTTTAAATTCCTCATGCTGGAGGTCCTCCGCAGCACCCTCAAGCGCAAATCTGTCTAATCCGCGCAATAAACATACAAGACAAGAATTATAATCAATAAGTGCACATATGTTACTCAATATGACATGACATGCATGATTAATGCAAATGCTAAGCAAAGCTAGTTAATGAGTTGTTAATGATGTTTACTAACTAGTTCTAATAGCTTTTATCAAGTTTGGACGGGTTTGGAATTGATTCAAATCAATTTAGAATTAATTCAGCGGAAAACAATTAGCAAATTCGGACTAGTCCGATGTAGGCTGGACTAGTCCGCCCTTCGCAGAAATAGCGGATTAGGGTTTTCTAGATTGATGTGAATATGGAGAAACAGGGTTGAATTCTTATGAGAAAAAGTAAGTAGAAGGTATACCAGGTGTTTGGGACTCCAATGAATCAAGGGTTTTGGAGGCAACACTTGGATCTTGACGATCTAGGGTTGATGAAGAAACTTGAAGGTGAATTGGTGATGAAGAACGAAAACTTGATAGAGATATTGATCACTTGATCCTCTTTCATTTCCTCATCTTCTTCTTCTTGCTCTGGATCTCCTTTTCCTCCCTTTTGGTGGCTATCCACAAGCTAGGGTTTGGGTGTGTTTCAAAAGTGGCAAAAAGATGTAAAGTCAAGGTGTGGGGTTGTTTATATAGAGGTGGAGGGCTAGGGCTTGATGGTTTTCGAGTTTGGGGTGGATGGAGGCCGGTGTGGGGTCCCACATGGGCTCCAAAAGAGTTAGATGTGACGTCCTTAGGCCCACTTAAGGCAAAACCCAAAAATGTGTCGTAGAACAAAAGATCAACTGGGAATCGGAATCACCGGACAAGTCCGTGAAAGGCCAGACTAGTCCGAAGTTAGTCAGAGAGAAAAACGGACAAGTCCGCTAGACATCGGACAAGTCTGGACAAGTCTAGGGACTTAGCATAATTTCCAAGGATGGGATGATCGGACTAGTCTGCAATAGACCGGACAAGTCCAAAAATTGTACAGAGAGAAAAACGGACTAGTCCACAGCAAAAAAGGACAAGTCCGAAGAAGGTCATAGAGAAATTGGACTAGTCCGCACCAAAAACAGAATAGTCCGCACTCCTCAGAACTTTTGAGTGTGGTTTTGCTTTAAATTCATTTTAAACTCATTCCTTTTTATGTGGATTAATGTTAAACATGTATATGAACTTATGCAATGCATTATGCATGAAAATGAGGGTGTTACAAACCCACCCCCCTTAAAATGAATCTCGCCCTCGAGATTCGACGCAAATGAGAAGAGATAGGGAAATTCCTTCTTGAGATCATCTTCTGGCTCCCAAGTTGCCTCTGATTCTGTATGATGCTTCCATTGAACCTTACACCATCTAATAATCTTGTTTTTTGTGACCCTCTCCTTGGTTTCCAAGATTTTGACCGGTTGCTCGACATAAGTCAAATCTTCCTATAGTTCCAATTCATTCATCGGCACTTATTCTTTCGGTACCCTTAAACACTTCTTGAGCTGGGAAACATGAAAGACATCATGAACATTCGATAGATGTGCTGGCATCTTTAACTTATACGCCACTTCTCCTCTTTTGTCCAAAATCTTGAATGGCCCAATGTATCGAGGTGCTAGCTTGCCTCTTATGTTAAACCTCTTATGACCTCTCATTGGTGACACCTTGAGGTAAACAAAATCTCCTATTTCAAAGGCTAGTTTCCTTCTCCTATCGTCCGCATAGCCTTTTTTCCTTGATTGAGCCGCCCTCAAGTTTTCACGAATAATCTGGACTTGTTTCTCAGTTTCTTGCAACATATCAGGTCCAAACACTTGATTTTCTCTTGTCTCATTCCAGAACAAAGGTATCCTACACTTCCACCCATATAGTGCTTCATAGGGTGACATCTTCAAGCTTGCTTGGTAACTATTGTTATATGAAAATTCTGTGTGTGGCAAGCTCTTGTCCCAACCTTTCCCATGCTTCAAAGCACAAGCTCTTAACATATCCTCCAAAATCTGATTGGTCCTCTTAGTTTGTCCATCCGTTTGAGGGTGATATGTTGAGCTGAAATTCAATCTTGTTCCCAATGCTTCATGTAATTTTTGCCAGAACCTAGAGGTAAATTGAGAACCTCTATCCGACACTATCCTCTTTGGAACTCCATGTCAGCACACAATATGCTGCATATATAGGTCTGCAAGTTGCATTGCAGTATATTTGGTCTTGACAGGGACGAAGTGAGCTGACTTGGTTAACCGATCAACAATTACCCAAATTGAGTCATAACTGGATTGGGTATGCAGTAAACCAACTATAAAATCCATCCCGATTTCTTCCCATTTTCATTCTGGAATCTTCAATGGCTGCAATAATCCAGCTGGCCTTTGGTGTTCAGCTTTGACTCGTTGGCACACATCACACAATGCTACATATTCGGCTATGTCCTTTTTCATGCTAGCCCACCAATAACATGTCTTTAAATCCTTGTACATATTCGTACAACCGGGATGAATTGAGTATGGTGAGTCATGTGCCTATTTTAGTATCATCTCCCAAATATGCTTCACATTAAGCACGACAATCCTTTTTCCAAGCCATAAGGTACCATGGTCATCCTCATCAAACCTGAATTCTCTTCCCTCTTGGGTCCTTTGCTTGATCTCTTGGATCTCCTCATCCTTTGTTTGACCCTCTCGAATCTCTTGATACAAGGTCGGATTTAATTCCATTATCCCCATCTTATTCACAAATCCAAGATTCAACTGTTCAAACTCCTTACATAACTCTGATGGCAATTCTTGAACAGTGAGCTGATGATTTACTCATTTCCTACTCAAAGCATAGGCCACTACATTAGCCTTCCCTGGATGGTAATTAATCCCAACATCATAGTCCTTGATGAGCTCCAACCATCTTCGTTGTCTCAAATTCATGTCCGTTTGTGTGAAAATGTACTTGAGACTCTTTTGGTCCATATAAATTTCACACCTATGTCCAAGGATATAGTGTCTCCAAATCTTCAATGTGTGTACCACGGTTGTAAGTTCTAAATCATGTGTTGGATAATTCTTCTCATGTTGCTTCAATTGTCTCGATGCATATGCAACCACTTGACCTTCTTGCAAGAGCACACATCCAAGTCCTTATCTTGATGCGTCGCAATATATATCAAAACTCTTGCTCACACCCGGCAATATCAAAACTAGGGATGTTGTTAACCTTTTCTTCAACTCCTCAAAATTTTCTTGACAAGCTTGATTCCATTGGAAAGCTTTCCCCTTCATTAGCAACTCCGTCATGGGTTTGGCTATCTTGGTGAAATCCTTGATGAATCTATGGTAATATCCAGCCATTCCAAGGAAACTCCGAATCTCCTTTACATTTTGTGGGGGTTCCTGTTTCAACACGTCCCTCACTTTTCCGGGGTCGACCGATACTCCTCCTACAGAGATAATATGACTCAAAAATGACATCTCTTTCAACCAAAACTGGCACTTACTGAACTTGGCATACAATTGATGGTCCCTCAATTTCTGCAATGTAAGCCTCAAGTGTTCCTAATGTTCCTTCTCATCCTTCGAGTAGATCATACTGTCGTCAATGAACACCACAATAAACTTATCCATGTACTCCATGAAGACCTTATTCATGAGGTACATAAAATAGGCAGGTGCATTGGTCAATCCAAAGGACATCACGGTGTACTCATATGATCCATACCGTGTCCGAAAAGTTGTTTTGGGTATGTCCGATGGTCTAATCTTCATTTGAAAGTAACTCATCCTCAAATAAATCTTGGAGAAGACACAAGCACCCTTCATCTGATCAAATAAATCCTCTATGCGGGGCAAGGTATACTTGTTCTTGATGGTCACCTCATTGAGAGCTCGGTAATCCACACACATGCTTTGTGACCCATCCTTCTTGTCCACGGAGAGAACTGGCGCTCCCCAAGTTGAAGAGCTTGGGCGAATAAAACCCTTCTCTAGTTGCACTTGAATTTGCTTCTTGAGCTCCTCTAAATCCTTAGGAGGCATCCGATGTGGCCTCTTAGCAATAGGTGCAGTTCCAGGTATCAACTCAATAACAAATTCTATATCTCGATTAGGTGGCATACCTAGCAACTCATTCGGAAACACATCCAAGAATTCACACCACTGGAATATCCTCAATTGCGGCACTATCCATGTGATTCAGCTCCAGTTGTTTCGGTGCATGTTGAGATGCTTCAAATTCTATGGTGATCCTTCCTCATTGGTCAACTTCACCGTCTTTGTGGCACATTCAATGACTCCATTGTGCTTCCTCAACCAGTCCATACCTAGTATAATGTCCAATCCTTGAGAATCCAAAACAATGAGATTGGCAAAGAAGTCTACCCCCTTATTCTAAGGCTTACTTTTGGTATCTGTCGGTGGTTTGGATCCGGCAGATCTCCCGACACTACTAAAGTGTTAGAGGAGTTTGATGTTCGGTGTGGGCGCGCAGAGATTCAAGAAGGTGAATTGTAAATAGCACAGGAGATACGGAGATTTACGTGGTTTGGGCCGCCTGAGCGTAATACCCTACTCCACGGGTGTGTTGGTGTTGTATTAGCTATATGAGCTTGTGTCGAGCGTATATGGCACGTGTGTAGAACGTGTAGAGTTCGTTGTCGGCCTGTCCTTTTATAGTACAAGGGCAGGCCGTTACAAGTTAGCCTGGCCCGACATGTGGCCCCGGCGGTTACTAGTATTGATACTCATTCAACATGTTTAATTGCCCTTAATGACCAGGTGATGGGCTTTGACTGCACCGTTACTGGTAATTAAGGTCGTCCGATCATGTGTCATTAATATGGTATTAATGACACTTAATCGGGTCTTGAAGTCCTTGGTTCCTCTTTGAAGATCTGGAGCCGTTGTGGAGTCTTCTAGAGGTTAGAGGCTGGAGATCCGACGGTTGGACACGTGGCAGCTCCGGAGCATACTGTGGGAAATAGGTAGCTCCGGAGCTACCTGACACGTGCCAGATCCGGAGCTTCCCTCGGTCTGGGGTTAGGTCCGGGGGTGCCATTTCGGTACATAGCCCGGAGCTTCCCCCTTGTGGGCGGTAGCTCCGGTTTGATAGTACACGTGGCGACCCTGGGATTAACCATGTTGGAGAAGCGGGTCCGGTTATATCTGACATGTGGGCCTCCGAAGGTATTAAAATCAAGTAGATGACTTTCCTTTGAGATCTTTGTAACCTCAAGGGGTGTACGGTTTCCAGGGTACCGACAGTGGCCCCTGGGCCCACCTCTGGGGAAGACCCCTGGGGTGAAGTCATTCCGCCGGAGGTGGGTCCATCCTCGCGACTTTTGAACTGATTCTTCAAAGGTCTTCCAATGTGCCGTTGGCGATGGTTTGGAGTTAAATCCTCGCCGTGTGGCATATCCCGCGTGCGGCAGATGAGATCTTTGGCGTGCGGATCTCACACAATTGAAGGGCGCCAGTTCCCGATACGAAAACCGTATCGGTTCCGCGTGCCTTGTCAGGCCGCCGCCTTCGGGTTTCCCGCCTCATGATGACAACTGTTCGCCTGGGTAAGAACCTCGACTTGATCATCGGGGTGGTCCCGGGCCCCCTTGTCATCGGCTAGGTGGAATTTTTGAGTGGTATCTTCGACTTCCTTGCGGTTTCCATCCAAGCGTTGCGAGGGCTTACTTAAGAAGGAAAGCGCGCACCATCTGGAGTTCTTTACGCCTCTCATCTATTCTTGCGCTCAAACTCCCAACTTGTGCTTCGCTTTTTCTCTCTTGCCTTGCTGTGCTGCGATGGAGTTGGGTCTCCGCGAGAGCCGTTTGAAGACCGACGGTGACCTGAAGAAGGTTCGGACCCTCATGGGATGGTCCTCGGACTTCTTCAACCGCTCGGTCCGCGCCGGGGGAGAGCTCCCGTTTGAGAAGGAGCACGCCGGCGAAATGGTGTACTTTTCTTCGTACGCCATGGTGGGGTTGATCCCACCTTTTTCCTCCTTTTTCTTGATGCTGCTGGACTTTTATGGTCTGCAGCTATACCACCTTGGCCCTCTCTCCATTATCCTTGTGTCTATCTTCGTCCACTTCTGTGAGATGTGGGTGGGCATCCCCCCCTGCATTGAACTCTTCCGGACCTTCTTCACCATCCACACCACCGGTAGAAGCAATGAGTACCTTGGCTTCTACTATTTCGTGAAGCGCAAGAAGTGCCCATTCAAGTACCTCTGGTCGTTTCCCTCTGGGAAGTGGGATGACTGGAAGAAGGACTGGATAGTCATCTGGGTGGAGGAGCACGAGAGGCTGGAGCTGCCCGAAGGCCTCCCCAACATTGACACGACGATCTGGAGTGAAGCTCCGGTGTTGGCGGACGCCTTCAACCCCATTCTGACCAGGATCCGCCAGTGCGTGGAGGGAGTATTAACTCCTCAGGCGGTGTTTTGTAACTTCCTGGTCAACAGGTGGGCACCGCTGAAGAGGAGAGAAAAACTCGCTTGGGCCCTCAACAGTGTGATGGACGACGACCGGGTCGAGACCAGGCTGAAGTCCAACATGGTGGGGACAACCTTGGAGTTTCATCTCAAGAAGTTCCAGCACGGCATCGACGTCGAGGGTTACGACTTGACTCCGCCATCAGCTTTTCTTCCTCTGAATGTGGAAGTTGAGTTCAGTAGGAAGCTCCGGCGGAAGATGCCCGTGCTTGACGACCTTGGTGTCGTCGAGAGAAGATCAACCACCAGGGTGGCGATCCCTGGAGTGTCCGAAGATGGCTCCGACCCTGCCCCGAAGCCAAGGGTTGAGGTTTTCGGCAAGGGCAAGGAGCCGACGGACGAACCCTTGAGCCGGAAGAGGAAGCTGCAGCACGCCGACTGAAGGTCCGTCAGGCCTGCCACCTCTGCATTGGCTCCTTCTCCCCGGAGGTGGAGGTCTTCTGCAACCGCGACGACTGGACCCGCATTGGGGTCCTCCCGGGGAGCGAGCTCCGGGCATGCGACTCCAGCACCAGGGCTGGTTGAGGCCTCTAGGTCCAGAGGTTCTTCCCGATCAAGGGGGGCCTCGACTATGGAAGCGCCCGTGGCTGCAACGAGTTCCGGTGTGCCTTCCGGAGCTTCCACGCCGGCTATGACCAGCCTAGAACGCCCGGGAAAGAGGTTCCGCCCAAGTTGGTGCGGAAGCCTCCCAAGGTAATTTTTAATCTTTACCTTGGACAGTTGTTTTGTTGTAGTAACTGTTTTTTTTTAAGTTTCTTTGTCCATCATCTGCAGCGTTCCCAAGAAGAGGAGTGAGGCTCCACCCTCAGCCACAGCAACTGAAGCTGTGAGGGCGTAAGCTTCTGCTCCTGTCCTGGTGCCACCCCAAGTGGTGGCTGAAGCTGCGACAGCTCCGGCGCCAGCTGTCGTGGTCATGGACCTCGACTCATCCCCAGAGACTCCCGTGGTAGCGCCGGGCCGCAGGAGAGAAGACGCGCCAGCGGCACCTGTCCCGGAGGCTGAAGCCCTGGGTCCTGGTGCTGAGATGATGGAAGCTTCGGCCGTTGAGCCGGAGGAAGCTGTAATTCCGGTTCCAGAGCCGGAAATTGTTGAAGCCCCGACGATTGAACCGGAGGTGATTGAAGTCCCGGCGTGCGCGCCGGAAGCTGAGGAAGTTCCGGCAGTTGGGCCGGCTACCTCTGAAGCACCGGCCGCAGAGCCGGTCATTGTTGGAGCTCCGGCCGCAGGGCCGGTCGATGTTGAAGATCTTCCGGCTCCCGAGCCGGTTGTTGAAGAGGCGTCGGAGCCCGAGCCCCCATCGGAGGAGGTGCCCAGACCGGAGCCAGCAGCGGCCCCTGCTCCGGAAGTGACGATGTCGGAGGTACCCGCGGCTGAGCCGGAGTGCCCTGGCGAAGTCGCTGGCCCCCTGCCTGAGGGGGTGAATGAAGACCTGGCGGCGGGGCCTTCCTCGATGGCGACTGAGGCCATCCCGGAGGACGGCCCTAGTGCCATGGAAACCCAGGGGACCACTCTTGTGGAGTGGGACCCAATTTTTGTATCTGAAAACCCGCTGGAACCAGCGGAGGAGACCCCAGCCGGTCCAGAACTTATCCCGTTGTCACTGTCTATTGACAACGCATGTTCCAGTCTGCGTCAAGTTCAACTGGCCTTCTTCCACGATAGCAAGGCTCTTGAAGAGGAGCACCAAACCCTTAGGCGGTGGCGTAACCGGCTCTACTTCGAGACCAAGCTGGCGCAGTCGAGGCTAGCGGATGACAAAGAGTGGATCAAGCGGGAGAAGGTCCGTTTGGAATACTGGGGCAAGTTATTGGATGACAGGGAGAGTATGACTCATGCCCTCGACGCTCAATCCCGGGAGATCTACGAGCAGACCAAAGCAGCTAACAGTGCGGCCGATGAACGCCAAGAAAGGCTTGAGGCCATTAACACTACACTCATCAAGCGCCGTGAGGCACTTGAAGAGAGGGAGAAACGGCTCGAGGATGAAGAGCAGAAACTCCTAGAGCTGCGGGATGACATCCTGAGGAGGGAGGAGGAGCTCACCGAGAAGGTGGCTCTGGCTGACAAGGGCCTAGAGGAGCGCGCCAAGAAATTGGAAGAGCGCTGCCATGAGGAAGAGGAGAAGGACTGGGTGCGAGGGCAGGAACTCTATGAGCAAGAGTGTGCCCTTGCTGCTAGGGAGAAGAAAGTGAGGGGCAGGGAGAAGGACCTAGTCGATCGCCGAAACAAGATCCACCTCCGGGAGGAGGAGCTCGGAAAACTCGAAAAGCGGGTTGTTGAAAAGATTCAGCAAAACGCCAAAGAAGTTGAGCGCCTCGCTCACGAGAATTCTGAGCTGGTGGTAGCCAGGAGATCCTTGGAAGAAATAAAAGGCTTGAGGACTGCGGACTCCCTACAGATTAGGGAGTTCCTGGGCAAGGCCAATGACGCGCTGACACCGATGGGCTTCAGCCCCGTGCGCCCGGATGATTCGGAGCCGGAGCCGGACCTGGCGTTGCAGGCGTTGTGCTCGGCAGGCAGCAAACTCTCCAAGGTGGGCGATGTCATCGCGGACCAATTGGAGGTTGAGGGGCAATCCCTAGCGAAGAACGTCGCAGAATATGTGCTGACGTGCTACACCAGCTGGAACTCCCAATTTCCTCTGGACCCGGTGCTTGAAGGTCCCGTTGAAGGAGAAGGCGAAGCTGCCAGAGCCAACGTGTCGGAGGTTGCCCAGAAGGTCGCCCAATTCTTCCATAGGGTCTAGGACCATCTCTGTAGCTCTCACTTGTATTTTCTCTTCTTCTTCCTCAATTTTGTAATCCCTTGTCTCCAGATGTAATCCCTTGTCTCCAGATGGATGAAATCCCCAAATTTTTGTGAATTTCACTTTTTGTCTTCAACACTTTTGTCTTCACTTGGCCCCTGGTAGATGTACACAATTTGATTGTGAACATGTACCAAGAGGATATTGCGTTTTGTTGAAACTCATTTGCTCCAAACTTGTAGAGTGTAGGTCTGAAGTCTTCGATAGTGAAGGCCCCCTGAGGTTGTTGGAGCTTAGAAGCTCCGACATTGTCTATAGTCGGAGCTTAGTAGCTCCGGCAATAGTCCCTATCAGCGCATAGAGCATCGACAGTTTAATCCTCCGGGGTGTCGGAGCTTAGTAGCTCCGGCAGTGACCTTTGCCAACACTTAGTTTGTTGGCAGCAGACTCCGTTTGCGGGGTCTTCTCACCATCTTTTATTTAGCGTCGACGGCTGGCCCCCCTAGCTCTACCAGAGCTTGATTGCTCTGGTGATGCTCGCTTTCAATGCTTAACATCGATTACGAGCCACATAGGGGAGTCGGAGCTTTGTTAGCTCTGGCTTTTCTCCATCAACGTAGATTTTATTTTTCCTGCACACTAAAGCCAAGAAAAATAGTAAAATTCATTTCTTGTCTATAACTACATCGCAGCTTATGATTCTCAAGAAGATTTTAGGTGAAACACGATTCTAAATACAACCGAATGCGTTGTCTTTTCTTCCAGATCCAACTGTACATGGACCCACCTTACTTCGGCCTGCCGGGTTGTAGGTAGAGTGGCGTACTTAGGGTGCTTGACCAGGCTAAGTCGATAGCACACTCCGGCCCTAGATTGGCTTGGCGGCATTCAGGCGAGTGGGCCATGAACAATATTTGAATCCAAAAGAATCGACAATACAATTCGAATTGTATATGAACCAGACGAACTAAAATTTCTTAAGAATTGCACGACTTTGTTATAGACAAGAAAGAGAAAAATAAAAAATGTTGAGCCTGTACAAAATAAATGCACGTGGAGTCTGTTTCACATGAAGATGTCTTTCATTATAGGTACGGGGTACAGGGGAAACAAGTACAATCTTAGGGTACGGAACCAGGCTAAGCATGTTTCATTTCTCGTTTGACCCAGGGTAGCTAGCCACACTTTTAGTCCTGAGACTGTAACAAGTGTTGCATGAACTTTGCGGACCTTCCGGGAAAGGTCCGGCTGTTCTCCCGGAGCAACTACCCGACTCTGTACAATGACTCTATAACATACACCTCAAGTTACTACAGACTCACCTCCGTGATATTAAGTGTAGAAATTACGGAGGTGCTCAATGTTCCAAGGATTTGGGAGAGGTGTCCCATCCTCGGTAGCCAAGCGAACGCTCCCAGGACAGGATACTTTAATCACTCGGAAGGGTCCCTCCCAGCTGGGGGATAGTTTGTTTAACCCTTCTCTGGATTGTATTCTCCGTAGCACCAGGTCGCCTTCCTCGAGCTGTCAGTTGTGTACATGTCGCTGATGATAGCGCCGAAGGGCTTGGCGGTATCGGGCATTCCGAATAGCTGCTTGGCACCTTCCCTCCTCAAGGAGGTCTAGGTCTTCACGCCGGAGCTGATCCTGCGTGGCTTCGTCGAAGGTCCGGACCCGAAGTGACCCCAAGGTGATTTCTGGAGGAAGGATTGCTTCAGCTCCATACACCAGGAAGAAGGGTGTCTCTCTAGTTGACCGGTTTGGAGATGTCCTGTTGGCCCATAAAGTAGGCGGAAGCTCTTCAATCCAGTTGGCTCCATGTTTTTTCAAGCGCTCATAGGTGCGCGTTTTGAGTCCTTTAAGGATTTCAGCATTTGCTCTCTCGGCTTGACCATTGCTTGCTGGGTGAGCTACGGAGGCGTAGCAAACTTGAATGCCGAGGTCTTCGCAATATCCTTGAAATGCAGAGCTTGTGAATTGGGTCCCATTATCAGTGATGATTTTGTTTGGGACTCCAAATCTGCATGCAATGGACTGCAAAAAGTTGATAGCAGATTGCTTGTTGATTGTCACAACTGGAGTTGCTTCCGGCCACTTGGTGAACTTGTCAATGGCAACGTACAGGAACTTGTAACCTCCGACGACTCTTGGGAAAGGTCCCGAGATGTCCATCCCCCACACAGCGAAGGGCCATGTAGGAGGTATCATTTGTAGGGGCTGAGCCGGTGTGTGAATTTGCTTTGCATGAAATTGACATGCTTCACATTTCTTCACCAGCTCAGTTGCATCCTGGAGTGCTGTAGGCCAGTAGAAGCCATGCCGAAAGGCTTTACCAACCAGAGTGCGGGAAGACGCGTGGTTCCCACACTCGCCTCCATGGATTTCTGCGAGGAGCTCGCGTCCTTCTTCCCTTGTGATGCACTGCATTAGGATGCCGTTGGCACCGCGCCGGTAGAGATCCCCTTCTACCAACGTGTATCTTTTAGCCAATCTGACTACCCGGTCAGCGGACACATCATCGTCAGGAAGGATGTTGTCTTTCAAGTAGTTCCGGATCTCCAAGATCCATGCATCGGAACTAACATGAGCATTTGAGTCTTGCGTGTTGGGTTGCTCAGAGCTTCCGGCAGCACCTACGACCCTTGATGGCTGCCATGGTAACAGGGCCATTGGGACCGTTAGCTTCGGGATGCTCATCTTGCCCCCTTCGCTCAGTTCGGCAGGCTGAGCTGTGGGTTTTGACAACCTCCGGACAAAAGTTCCGTCAGGAGCAGGAGCTCCGGTTGACGCTTTCGTCGGGAGTTCGTCAGCTTCAGCGTTATGGGCACGCTGAACATGGTGGAGATCTAGGACTTCGAAGTCCTTCTGAAGCCTCTGAACTTCAAGGAGGTAAGCAGCTAGCTGGAGATTGTTGCAGGAGCATTAACCCTTCACTTGCTTAATGATGAGCTGTGAATCTCCCTTAACCAGCAGTTGCTTGACACCGTATGACAGTGCCACCTTTAGTCCGTAGATGAGTGCTTCATACTCCGCCATGTTGTTGGTCGCCTTGAAGTCAAGGTGTACCATGTATTTTACCTTCTCCCCGGTTGGTGCGAGGAGAAGGATTCCAGCTCCGGCCCCCTGCTTTTGCATGGAGCCGTCAAAGTAGAGGGTCCAATGAGGCTCGCTGAAGACCGGAGCTTCATGTTCTAGCTTCTGCTCATTGGGGCCCCCAGGGTTTGATGGAGAGGGAGTCCATTCCGCAACGAAATCTGCCAATGCTTGACTCTTTACTGCTTACCTTGAAATGAATTCGAGATCGAATTCGGCCAATTCCGCTGCCCACTTTGCAATATTCCCAGTTGAGTTGGGATTATGCAAGATTGCTCGAAGTGGGTAAGAGGTCACCACTGAGATTTTGTGAGCTTGGAAATAATGGCAAAGCTTCCTGGAGGCAATAAGAACTGCATAGAGCAGCTTATGCACCTCTAGGTATCGAGTATTGGCATCATGTAGTACTTCACTAATGAAGTACACTGGGCGCTGAATGGTTCGGACCCTCCCGGAGGGGCCCGGAGCTTCCTCTTCACTGACCCGGATCCTCCTGAAGGGATCCAGATTTTCTTTGGGGACCTCCAGGTTCTGGTTGGAGGAACCTGGAGCTTCTTCAGAAGCGACCTGGACCCTCCCAGAGGGGTCTGGGTCTTCTGAAGTGTCTTCTTGTGGATTCGAGTCTGGGAGCTGGGACCCAGACTCGCTTTCAGGGGCTTCTGGACCCTCCCGAAGGGGTCTAGATTCCTGAGTATGGGGTAGTTCTGGTCTTTCCGTGACCAGGACCATACTGACGACTTCGTCAGTGGCTGAAATATAAAGCAACAAAGGCTCACCAGGGTTCGGAGCTACCAGAGTTGGTAGGGTGATGAGGAACTATTTTAGCTCCTGGAATGCCTTTTCTACTTCTTCACACCATTGGAATGGTCCGTACTTCCTCAATAACTTGAAGAAGGGGAGTGCCGATAACGCCAGTCTTGAAATGAACCGGCTGCGGGCTGCTAGACATCCAGTTAGCTTTTGCACATCTTTGATGCGGGCTGGTGGCCGCATGTCTTCAATGGCCTTGATCTTCGCCGGATTAGCTTCTATGCCCCGGTGACTTACCAGGAAACCAAGAAGTTTTCCGGAGCTAACCCCGAAGACACACTTGTCTGGGTTTAGCTTTGTGCGGGTGGCCCGCAGCTTATCAAAGACAGCCTGTAAGGTGTCAAGAAGTGACTCCTTGTTCTTGACCTTGACCACGATGTCATCAACATACACTTCCACTATGTCTCTAATGAGGTCTTCCAAGGTTTTGTACATAGCTCGTACAAAAGTTGAAGCTGCATTCTTGAGACCAAACGGCATGGCTGTATAATAGTACAATCCATCTACTGTGATGAAAGAGGTATGCTCTTCATCTTCCCTAGACATTCTGATTTGATGATACCCAGAATATGCGTCTAGGAAACACAGTAATTCACACCCGGAGGTGGAATTCACTATCTGATCTATTCTAGGTAGTGGGAATGGATCTTTTGGACATGCCTTATTTAGTGTTGTGTAGTCGATACACATCCGAAGCTTCCCACCGGCCTTGGGCACAACGACTGGGTTTGCCAGCCATTTTGGATGGAAGACTTCTCGGATGAATCCAGCTTCAAGCAACTTCTTTACTTCTTGTCGAATGAAGTTCTGTCGCTCTACAGATTGCTTCCGAGGCTTCTGGTGCACAGGTCGGGCATCAGGGTAGATCTTCAGATTGTGCTCAATCACTTCCCTGGGGATCGCAGGCATTTGTGACGGTTGCCAGGCAAACACGTCGACATTAGCCCGGAGGAAAGCGATGAGTGCGAGTTCCTATTTGTCGTTCAATCCTCCCGATATACGGGTGGTCTGAGCGGCATCAGAACCGATTTGGACGACTTTGACGGGGATGTCGGTGTCGCCGCTTGGCTGCACACGAGGTGCAGATGTCGAGCCTCGTTGACGAATGCTCGGGGGTTTTGAAGCTTGCTCCTGCCTGGAGTCCTCCTCTTGCGCCGTGGTAAGTGCATGGAGTTCTTCCAGAGCAGTTACTCCGGCAGTATGATCTCCACGGATCCGAAGAACGCCTACTGGTGTTGGCATCTTTAACACCAGGTAGCCATAATGAGCAGCTGCCATTAATTTGTACAAGGCAGACCTACCTAAGATGGCATTGAAGGGTAAGTTGATCTGAGCAACGTCAAAGACCAACTTCTCGGTGCGATACTTCTCCCGTGTCCCGAAGGTAACGGGGAGAGTAATAGCTCCGAGTGGGGTAATGGCCCCCAGACCTACTTCCGAGAAAGGTCGAGAGGGGTGAAGATCCGAAGGTCGGAGCTGAAGCTTGGTAAAAGCTTCGAAGCTTATGAGGTTAAGCCCCGAACCTCCGTCTACCATGACATGGTGGAGCTGGATGTTATTGATGGTAGGAGATACCATCAAAGGTAGCTGACCTGCTCCTACCATGCTTCGAGGGCAGTCTGAAGCATCAAAAGTGATGGTTGTGTCCATCCACTTCCGATGAGGCTCCGGTCTGGCTGTAGGAGCTACAGCAGCCATGTCCCGACGCATAGTCTTGATGACGCGGCTAGAGGTGATGTCCCATGATCCACCAAAGATGGTGTTCATGGTCTTCTGATGCTCGTTGTCAGAGACGTCGGAATCGTCATCGACGGAGGTGTAGACGGCCTTCAGGACCTTTTTGGGATCCTGAAAACCTAACTCCTCTTTAGCCGGAGCTTCATCGACTTTTTGTTTTCCTTCCCTCTGTCGGAAAGGAGCTTCTTCTCGGCGCTTGTTGTAGCGCTTGGCAAGGTTTTGGACCTCCCGACAGTCTTCCAAACTGTGGCTGCCTGTTTTGTGAATTGGACACCACACCTTGGGGTTGCCACCGTCTTCAGAAGACTGTCGAGGTCGCTTCTCGGGGCGTGGCCCCCGGCCACCTGGAGCTGCAGCAACTGCAACATTGGATGCACCGGCCGACGGCTTCTTCTTGTCGTTGGTCTTCTTCTTCTTCTTGCCACTCCCAGAGGTAGCGGCTTCTTCTTTGGAGGATTTCTTGTGATCCTCCGGAGTTGGTTTGGAGTGCATTTCACGGCCCTCCGCAGCTCTGGCACATTTGTTGGCCAAACTGAAGAGTTCCGTGACACTGGTGATCTCCTTGATCGCCAGTTTCTCCAGCATCTTCTTGTCCCGTACACCCTGTCTGAATGCCACAATGACAGAGGCGCTAGAGATAGAAGGGATAGTGTTTTGTACCTGAGAGAACCTCTGGATGAATGATCGCATGGATTCTCCCCCTTTTTGCACGACTGCAAAAAGGTCCAGCTCAGTGCCTGGTCGGGTGTATAAACTTCCGAAGTTGGCGGTGAACTGCCGGCACAGCTCCTCCCAACTGTTGATGGAGTTGGGTGGAAGGCTCATAAACCAGGACCTGGCGGTCCCAGTTAAAGCCATTGGGAAATAATTGGCCATTACGGCCTCATTTCCTCTAGCTGCCAAGATAGCAGTGGAGTAGATCTGAAGAAATTCGACAGGATTGACGGTCCCTCGAACTTCTCTGGCAAGTGAGGCCGGAACTTCTGTGGCCACCTGACCATACGCAGATGCATGGCCAGGGCTGAACAGCCTCCTCCTACTCCTTCAGGAGCAGGAACGTCTTGAGATTCTCGTCTTTCACGAGCACGCTCAATATGGACTCGGCCGTCCTGTTGGCGGTATCGGCGATCAAGCTCCGCCCAGAGGTCATGAGTTAAAAGCCTTGATACCGTGTGGGTGCGTCGTGCCCCAGAGGGCAACGACGTCACCTGCTATGACACAGCACGCCTCCTGTTGTTGGAAACGTGCGGACCAAGTCTGCCAGACATGGTCCGTCGCTGCGACGGGGCCCGTCCTGAAGGAGGAGGACCCTGGTTGCTGATGCAGTCGGCTGCGGCTGCAACCAAATGTTCCACATCAGCCCTCCACTGCTCCAGTGCATCCCGGGATGCATCCGGAGGTGGTGGGCGTTGGAGAAGAGCACGTGCTGCATGGAGCGCGTGTTCCGGGTTGTCATGATTTCCCGACGCAGTGACTGACGCTGGTGCACCATCGTGTTGTCCAGCTTGATTTGCTGGTGGAGGCGGCGGTGGCGGCAGTGTGACTCCTGCTGGCGCTGAGGCCCCTGTTGGTGGCTGCATATTGGAGGGATTACCCCCAACAGCTTGAACAGCAGGATGACCGTTGGATGATCCAGCAGCTGAGTTCACCATTCTCGAAATCTCAGGCGCCCCTACCTGGCGCGCCAACTGTCGGTGGTTTGGATCCGGCAGATCTCCCGACACTACTAAAGTGTTAGAGGAGTTTGATGTTCGGTGTGGGCGCGCAGAGATTCAAGAAGGTGAATTGTAAATAGCACAGGAGACACGGAGATTTACGTGGTTCGGGCCGCCTGAGCGTAATACCCTACTCCACGGGTGTGTTGGTGTTGTATTAGCTGTATGAGCTTGTGTCGAGCGTATATGGAACGTGTGTAGAACGTGTAGAGTCCGTTGTCGGCCTGTCCTTTTATAGTACAAGGGCAGGCCGTTACAAGTTAGCATGGCCCGACATGTGGCCCCGGCGGTTACTAGTATTGATACTCATTCAACACGTTTAATTGCCCTTAATGACCGGGTGATGGGCTTTGACTGCACCGTTACTGGTAATTAAGGTTGTCCGATCGTGTGTCACTAATATGGTATTAATGACACTTAATCGGGTCTTGAAGTCCTTGGTTCCTCTTTGAAGATCCGGAGCCATTGTGGAGTCTTCCGGAGGTTAGAGGCTGAAGATCCGACGGTTGGACACGTGGCAGCTCTGGAGCATACTATGGGAAATAGGTAGCTCCGGAGCTACCTGACACGTGTCAGATCCGGAGCTTCCCTCGGTCTGGGGTTAGGTCCGGGGGTGCCATTTCGGTACATAGCCCGAAGCTTCCCCCTTGTGGGCGGTAGCTCCAGTTTGATAGTACACATGGCGACCCTAAGATTAACCATGTTGGAGAAGCGGGTCCGGTTATATCTGACATGTGGGCCTCTGAAGGTCTTCAAATCAAGTAGATGACTTTCCTTTGAGATCTTTGTAACCTCAAGGGGTGTACGGTTTCTAGGGTACCAACAGTATCTGTCCTCATCTCTTCTCTAGGAGACTTAACCAATAGAGTATACTTCATATGAGATATAGACAAACTATACTTGGCAACATATTTCGATGCAATGAATGAATGTGATGCTCCAGAATCAAATAACATAGTCACTGGGTTGGAGCTTGCGAGAAACGTACCAATGACTACGTCATCCGCTTGTTGCACTTCCTCCGTAGAGACATGGTTCACGATGCCACAAGCAAAATTCTACTGTCCACGGTTCCCTTGTGGCTGTCCTCCATTGGGTCTTGGGTTTTGTCTTTGAGCATTGCTTCTTTGACCAAGGCCTAACTTAGAACATTGAATTGCAAAGTGTCCTGCTTCTCCACATGTATAGCACTTCCTAACTGCACCAGAATTATTGGGACGAACTTGATTCTGAACATTTGCTCCACGAAAGTTGGCACAAGGTGCAAAAGGCATTAGAGGTCTAGGTGCTTGCATGACAGGGCGCTGCTGCACAAACTAAGCTCGGCACGGTGCATAACCAGAGCGCTGTACAGGGGCAGAAGAGGTGTATAAGGTGCATTAGGTGGTGCAAAGCGAGGGCGCACATTACTTCCTTGTTGTTTTCCTTGATATGGCACCTTCCTCTTGTTATCTAGCTCCATCTCACGGACCTTCTTTTCAACCACAATTGCCTTGTCCACCAACTTCTAGAAGTTGGCAAAATCACAATTTAGCAATTGTACCTGGATGTCATTGTTCAAGCCCCTCATGAACAAGTATTGTTTCCGGCTCTCCCGGCTCACATACTCAGGCGCATATCTTGAGAGTTGAGTGAATTTGTTGAGATATTCACTCACACTCAATCTTCCTTGCCTCAAGTTCTCAAACTCTTGCCTCTTGAAGGTCATAACTCCTTCCGACACATAATGAGAACAGAAGCTCTCCTTGAATTCAGCCCAAGTGATCCTCTCCTGATTTTCGTGGGCATTGCATAGAGAATCCCACCAATTGGTAGATGCTCCAACAAGTTGATGAGATGCGAATAGCACCTTCTCCCGGTCACTGCATTGAACAATTGCAAGTTTCTTCTCCATGGACTTGAGCCAATCATCGGCGTCCATAGGGTCCGCGCCTTGATCAAAGGCCGGCAGCCTAGTCCTCATGAACTCTCCCAGCCGATTATGAGGAGGCGGGGGTGGCAGTGGAGGCACGTGGGGTTGATTGTTGTTGTTGCCAGCCTGCAGCTGTCTCATAGTCTGTATCATGGTCTACATGAGCTAGTTCTGCATGGCCAACAACTGCTCAAGATTGATAGCTCCCTGGGCAGGTCATTGTGCATTGTTGTTCTGAGGTGCTCCATTGTTCTCCTCCTAATCATTGTCATCCCTCTGGTTGTGAGTCCTCACCATCTAAAGAAAAGCAAGAATTTATAAAATGTCCCCAACTATATGCATCAAGGGATATGAAACTAAACAACTAACTATACTAGCCTATGTGGACATGGCAATGCTAAAGCACCCCAAAATCCTCTACTAAGCACACAAGCAACAATACATAGCAAACAACACATCAAGCAAAAACACATCGATTCCCGAGTGCCCCTATGTGCTCTAAAGTGTCCATTCTACCTAGGTTGCGTCCTACGGTCAACTTGTGCCTCTGATACCAATTTGTGACACCCGATTCTGAAAATGAACCAAGTGAGCGCATATGTGTGCCCAGGACCTTCAACGCACATACATGAGTGTATTCACAAAAGGATATACAAAAAATTACCACAGAACAAGATTAATTAACCACTTTTATTACAAAATTCAAAATATCCTCGAATACAAGCTCTAATGATTATTAATGACAAGTTTGAACTAATGCAGCGGAAATAAATTAATTAAAGCAACTATGAAGCTAAGCAAAATAAGCATAAGGGAAGCGCAGCTCCAATCAACACCACAGGAAAAGCTGACGGCAGACACGACCTAGAACTTTGCATTATCATCGTTATACTCCCAATCCTGACCTGCAACTGTTGGTGGGAATTGCAAGGGTTAGTACATGTCGTACTCAGCAAGTGTGGAAAGTATGACATGCAGCTTAAACAAATGACGAATATAGTAAAGGCTAAGTGATGAAATGTACATTAAAACATTTGAAAAGCAATATATTGTATGTATATGAAACAAACCCTTCATAAACCATGTAGTTATCATAATTCCAGACCATATTTCATTACCAACATCCATATTCAGATTTCTCATTACCATTAACCATATCCATTGCCATAAACCATAATACCATCCCATATCCCAAGATTCCTCTAATAATGGAAGTTGTTCAAGTGCTCTTAACCGGGAGCACGGCTATCGTGATAATTTTTAACACACTGCAGAGGTTGTACCGCTTTACCCACATGTTTGTGATTTCATCACCTTTCGGTGACTAGAAGCTCTATTATGGAGTCTCGCACTTCCATCGGTGTGTGTCCAAGAGATCACAAAATAGCCTTTACAAAGGTACTACTAGCATGTACAGACCCACTGAGGTTTCACCGATGGCGATGCCTCCAACTGAGCACATCTTCAACCAAGGGCCCCCTCTTGTGCCATTCGGATCCCAGGGAAACCCGCCTCGAATCCAAACCCAATCTGACTCCCCATCCTTGGTGCGCCAAATGATCCATGCAATACTAGCAATACCCTAATTAATCAGCTACGCCGCACCCATACTTGGCCTCGTGGTGGCACTGTAGTCCTGGCTTATTCTCGCATGAACCGGACCTTAGATCTAAAGAAGGCAACCACTATGTCTTCCAACCCATCCACATACTAGGCTTGCTTATATCACCCATTACAATATCATATTAACCAGTTCATATTAACCATAATCTCATTAATGTATAATTAAATAGTATATTTGTTTTCCCATCCCAATTAATTAAACGAAGCAAAGGTAAAAAGCCCCTCTCAACTTTCTACCATGTATTCCAGGTGACAAGGGTGGTCAAACAAAGCTAGTAAACTTCCTATCATAGAAATTCCCATCAAATTGACACAAGCATGCACTTTTGAAAACAAAATATTTATTATCGAAACAAGATCAATATGTTCAAGGACACTTGCCTTGCTCTTGGGCTCGATTGGGATCAAAGACTTAGAATTCCTGGTGCTGGAGGTCCCCCGCAGCACCCTCTAGCGCAAATTCGTCTAATCCACGTAATAAACATACAAGACAAGAATTACAATCAATAAGTGCACATATGTTACTAAATATGATATGACATGCATGATTAATACAAATGCGAAGAAAAGCTAATTAATGAGTTTTTAATGATGTTTATTAACTAGTTCTAATAGCTTTTAACAAGTTTGGACAGGTTTGGAATTGATTCGAATTAATTCAGTAGAAAACAGTCAGCAAAATCGGACTAGTCCGCCCTTCGCAGAAAAAGCAGAATAGGGTTTTCTAGATCAACATGAATTTGGAGAAACAGGGTTGAATTCTCGTGGGAAAAAGGAAGTAGAAGGTATACCAGGTGTTTGGGACTCCAATGAATCAAGGGTTTTGGAGGCAACACTTGGATCTTGACGATCTAGGGTTGATGAAGAAACTTGAAGGTGAATTGGTGATGAAGAACGAAAACTTGATGGAGATCTTGATCACTTGATCCTCTTTCGTTTCCTCCTCTTCTTCTTCTTGCTCTAGATCTCCTTCTCCTCCCTGGTGGTGGCTATCCATGAGTTAGGGTTTGGGTGTGTTTCAAAAGTGGCAAAAAGATGTAAAGTCAAGGGGTGGAGTTGTTTATATAGAGGTGGAGTGCTAGGGTTTGATGGATTTCAAGTTTGGGGTGGGTGGAGGCCGGTGTGGGGTCCCACATGGGCTCCAAAAGAGTTAGATACAACATCCTTAGAGCAAATTAAGGCAAAAACCAAAAAACGCGTCGTGGAACAAAAGATCAACTTGGAATCGCGATCATCGAACAAGTCCACGAAAGGCCGGACTAGTCCAAAGTTACTCAGAGAGAATAACGGACAAGTATGCTAGACATCGGACAAGTCCAGACAAGTCAAGGTTGGGATGACCGGACTAGTCTGCAATAGACTGGACAAGCCCTAAAATTATACAGAGAAAAAAACGGACTAGTCCACAGCAAAAAAGGACAAGTCCGAAGACGGTCAGAGGGAAATCGGACTAGTCCGCACCAAAAACGGACTAGTCCGCACTCCTCGGAACTTTTAAGTGCGGTTTTGCTTTAAATTCATTTTAAACTCATTCCATTTTATGTGGATTAATGTTAAACATGTATATAAACTTATGCAATGTATGATGCATGAAAATGAGGGTGTTACAGAAGTCGACCATGTGGGGTCCCTCCTTTCACCCCGCATCGATGTATGTCGGTTTTAGTGCACAACCGACGTTTACAGGGCCGACACACTATATGCGTTTTCCTGTAGTGATCCTTACCGGGGCACCTTAGTGGTGGGGCAACATCGCCCAAACCCGGCTTCTCCGCGCAGTGGTTGCGGGGGACCGTTGGTTCCCATACACCGACAACTATTGCCAGCTACAGATAAAAGTTATCTTCTATATATACACGGTTGTTGCAGGAATTTATAATCCAGAGATCTTGTTTGGCGCCACTTTATTAGCGATTCTTGCCTGCCTTCTATCCTCATGGCCCGTCCCTTGTTTGTCGCTATTTATTTAATGATTATCGTGTCAGTTCCCGACTTTTGCAAAATCCGTTCCTGGCTTTTGCGATGTTTGTTTCCTCAGTTGCCGCAATTAAAAGCTACCAACATTTTGGTGGCAATTTGTCGTTGAGTTGGGCTAGATTTTATCACCTGTTGGGAGTATTCACGGGAAGGATTGTAGCAAATGGCAGCTACCGTTCTGATTGTTGCAGGAATTTATAATCTGATGATCTTGTTTGACGCCATTTTACTAGCGATTCTTACGTTCATGGCCCGTCCCTTGTTTGGTGCTATTTATTTAATGATTGTCGCGTCAGTTCTCAACTTTTGCGAAATCCATTTCCGACTTTTGCGACATTCGTTTCCTCAATTGCCGCGATTAATTAAATGCCTGACCGAGCTCAGGGCCCGACCTGACCTGACAAGATGGTGGTGCACTCTAGCCACATGGCGAGGCCGGACCCGGGTGGGTGATATCATTAGGTCAAGTCGGGTCGTGTGCCAACTCGCACAGTGGCCAGCTCGGGGTACTAGATCCGACCGAGCGAGATTCCTCCTTGAAGTCGACTTGTGGGCCCCTCCTTTTCATCTGCATCCTTGCGAGGGCACCTTTGTGGTGGGGAAGCATGGCCCAACCCCGGCTTCTCCTCGCGGTGGTTGCGGGTGACCGTGGTTTCCCATATGCCAACAACTATTGATAGCTATAGATAAAAGTTATCTTCTATATATATACACAGTTGTCGCAGGAATTTATAATCCGGAGATCTTGTTTGGCGCCATTGTCACATCAGTCGCCTTGTAGGTAGCAACTCCTTCTAAGATAATAAAACGTAACCACGAGGGAGATTACGAATATTCCAAGCATATACATCTTAGGCCAGTAAGCTAAGGAGCGACTTTTACGAAATCCAATCCCGACTTTTGCGACGTCCGTTTCCTCAGTTGCCGCAATTAATTAAAAGCTATCGTCGTTTTCGTGGCAGTTTGTCGTTGAGTCGGCTAGATTTTGTCACCTGTGTGGAGTATTCACGGAAGGATTGTATAGCATGAGGGAAGTCGTGTCCGGACAGACACATCCGGAGTGTTAAAACGTTTTTACTTTAAATATAGTTATAATAAATACACATATCTAACCATAATTTACTATTTAGAACCAGCCAGAATAAAAGAATATGATCATTAGGGGTCATAATACTTCGAAATGCATGAACAAACGGAGCTCCAAATCGTGCAGATTTAATGCCATATCTGCAAAGTGACCGTCAAGATCCCAAATGACAATTAGTTCTCTTACTGGGGTGTGAGTTGTGGCAATACTGGGTCTGGACAGGGGTGTTGTGCACTCTTAACCGCTGGCAGTTGTGGCGGTATAAATAGCAGAGATGAGAGCGGCGGACCAAAGCCCAAAACCTTCCTCTCCCCCGAAATCCTCCCGTGTCTCCAATTCGTCGTCGTCAGCTTCCCTTCCAGTCGCCTCCATCCCCATGGCGGACGGCGACTCGCGCCGGTGGCAAGACGGCGTAGAGCCGGCCCTGCGCCGCTGCGTGTTCCAGAACATGTACGTGGCCCTCGCCCCTCCTAGTAGCTTCCCCCTGATTGATTTCTTGCTGGGGTTTAGCATTCCTTAATTCCTGTGTCCGCCGCCTGTTGTTTAGCTCGATTGAGAGGGAAGGGGGTCTACTGCTGGTTAGCTCGATCGGTATCCTCCTGCCTGCTGGCTTCAGTTTTCAGATGGCGTCGGATATATGTTTTCTCGATTCGTGCTGTTCGTTCGTGCATGTTGCCGCCCTATCAGTTATGCCTGCAGATCGATAGCTATCATTTGCTACATGCTTTCGTCAGTATTACCAGCTATATTTTTTAGATAATGGATTAAACCAGCCTTCTCCTCAAATAGAGGTTATGACCAAGGTATTACAATGTCTAGCAAAATGAAACAGCCCATGAAAAATAAAATAGCAGCAAGATCCATACACTGAGGAGTTACATCGTTATTGAAAGGAAATTCTATGCCTAAAGTTCTATCGAGATTTAGCGAAAATTTCTATGGCTGTTACTTCTACGGATCTACACGCACTCTTCATGTGGTTCTTGTCTTCTTCAACTCTTTGCAGCAACGCCCAGGTGCGGCCCAGCCCAGTATGTTCCTCGAAACAGTATTACCAGCTATATATGGGATCGGTAGTGGATTTTTAATACGACTACAGGATTACTCACCCTGCTAAGCAAAAAACACTATTTCTTTCTCAAAAAAAAAAAGAATTTTTACACTACTGTAGTTTGTTTCCTTCAGACTTGTAAGTTCTGCAGTGACATATATAACCATTTTTTGTTATGATGAGCAGGCTTTGATTTTCACGTTTCAAAAAAAAACAGCATTTGTTTGTGTCTCTGATGAGCAGGCTTTGTTTACATTTGTTTTAAAGACCGAGACAGCATTCATTGATAAGTAGGTAGGAAGACGTACAATCGTCAAATACAGAAAAAGACCGATAGTCCTGAGAACACACACAATCTACTGAAGATGTGATAAGGGAAGAGCTAATTGAGAAGTGGCCTGATTGAAGACCATTTGCCGAGGCTCCGCAGCTGAAACTGCCCTTTGATCACTCCGAGGACTTCTTCTGTATTTCGTTCTTCTCCTCGGAATATCCTTGCGTTGTGCTCTTGCCATAATGTCCGCAACACCAGAAACACAAGAGATTTTATCGATTTGGCCTTGGCGAGTCCACACACCGTTGATAGTCCTCCAATCTAATCTACCAGTGAGTTCCTGTGCGTCCTGCTGGTTGGACGCAGGCTTGGTTCCCAATCCAGTCACTAGTCAGCTCCCATATGCGTAGTGCCATCGGACACTCAGTAAAAAGGTGGTGAAAAGCAGAAGTACTCATTCGAGCAGAAGTACCCATTCGGCGCAAAAGCCTATCCGCCGTCCATTTTGGTGATATGCCCAACATGCAATCATAAACAATTCGGACTAAGGCCTGTTGAATATTTGATCCATAAGCATTTAGGGTACTAATGGGTCTGCGACCTAAAAGTCTATTAGCACGCCTATAAATACGAGGGGTAGGGTCAGGGGCTAATTACTCCACCATGTGACAGCTCTAGCCGCCACCCCTCGCAGGTCTTACGCCTAGACCCTTGCCGCGCACGCGGTGCTAGCACACCGGCGCACGGCGTTCCTCCCCGTACGTGTGGACTTCGTGGAGGTTCTGCTGCTACTGCTGCGCTGATCGGCTACGACGATCGTGATCGTCTACCTGCTGCCGTGACGAGGACGAGGAGGAGACGAATGAGCTCGTCTGCTGTAACACCCCAAATTTTCAAAATTTATAATCAACCCTTCAAGCATACTAGTGTACTTTTGATCTTGCATTTTGTGTGCTATTTTTAAATTTAAAAACTCTAGTGAACGTTTGAATTTGAAAACAAGAAATCAAATCAAAAGGAAATAGAAAAGAATCAGAAAAGAAAAAGAAAAAGGGAATAAAATGGGAAAACCCCCGTGTGGGCCGAATCTGGCCGTGGCCCATCTCCTCCCCGCCAGCCCAGCTACGTCTCCCTCTCCCTTCTCTCTCTGGTGGCCCGGGCCCGCCTATCGGCGCCTTCTCCCTCCCCCTATCTCCTTCCCCGCGGTGCAACCGCCGCCCGCGCCCCGCGCCCACGCCCGACCCCGCGCCCACGTTTCTCCACCCTCGGAACCACTCCCCCCGTTGGGAATTCACCTTAGCTCCACAACCGCACACCCCCTCCGCGCTTAAAAGGAGTCGGCGCTCCCATTTTCCCCCTCCCCCGAGCTTTCCCCAACCCTAGCACCATTGCCGCCGGTAAGTGGCCGCCGTTCTTCGTGTTCCCGTCGATGCAACCCCTTTGTCCTCTTCTTTCTTGGCCTAACAAGCTCGCCGCACCCTCAGGAACACGTCGGACAAGCTCGCTCGGGTAGATCTTCACTGCACCGCCGGAATCGTCGCACTCCGACGAGCCCGCCCGCCTCCAACCGTCGACGACGCCCTCTGCTCCACCCCGAGCCCGATCAACACCTCCGGTGAGTTTACCTTGTCGCCCCCTTCGATTTCCCGTGCTTAGATTCTAGTATTAGGTTGTTTTGCGCTAGATTACACCGAGTCCAGTGAGCTCGCCGCCGTCGGCCATCGAGCGCCGCCGGGCCGTGCGCTGGCACCGGCCAAGGGCCGACGTGGCTCGTCCTGAGCCATCCGTTCGCGGCCAACGGCTACGATTAGATCGCAGCGTACCGTTTCGCCAAATAAAATTCGGGCCGTCCGGATTGAATCCAACGGTCGACGTTTAAATGCCTCTGCGCGCCTGGACTTTTGCACCGGGGCCCCTACAAACTTGCGGACTAGCCCCTGGAGAAGTAGATTATTGCGCAGAGACCTAGGGAATTTATAATCTAGCCTCTGCACTTTAAATAAATTAAGTTTTGACTGCACATTTCAAGTCTAGCCCCTGTAAACTCATTTAATATTGTTTCTAGCCCATGTCCAGTTAGGAAAAATTACAGTCTAGCCCCTGGATAGTTTAAAAACTATTTTCAGCAATTACAATATTTTCAGATTTACTAAAAATCACAATAATAATAGTAACAGATGTAGAAAAATAGATAAAAATTTATAAAATTCAGAATAAATATTTAGACAACTTAGAAATATATTTTATTGCTGTATAAAATTTAAATAATTCATTTTAGCCACTAAAAATTATGTAGAAATTATATTTAATTTAGTATTAATTGTATAAAATGAATTTAAGCCTGAAAATAAATATCACACACTATTAAAAATTATTTAATGCATTATTCTAATCTGAAATAATATAATAATCATAAATAATTATATTTGCATGTAGAAAAATCCCCAAAAATGTGTATTAAGCATAAAAATAATTATAAAAGTGTTATAAAATGGTATATCACATTTCCAACACATAAAATTCACCTTTAATGAATATCAATAATTGAACTAATGCACATACACATTAAATCCCTCGTAGGCACGTTTGCGTAGACTTTTGTGATTGTGTGCATGTGTATGTTTAGCATTGTATGTAGTACTTATTTTATGTTATTTCTCTTCGAGTAGACCCGGTTCCCGAGTCGGAGACCAACTTCCAAGAACTCCAGTTCGACTACCACTTCGAAAGAGGCAAGTGTCCATGACCATCTTGCACCTTTTTAAGGGTTTAGTTAGTTGCATGTTAATTAATATGAATCCTATGCTATCCCTGTCGTATTACCTTTTAACTTGTCGCTTGGGTTATGGAAGGGTGGTTATGGGATTACTTTATGCTTAGCCATGCATAGTAGTTGGGTGGGAGAACATTGACCACACTTATTATTCATGACTTACTATTATGATTATGAATATGATGTTGGAAATGGATTGTAGTAAGTAGGAATCTGGCGGGTTGGTTTGAATGGTATGGTGCAGTACGCACGAGACCCGAGATTTGGGGATTGAACCTTGCTGGATTCTAAGGACCGGTTTATGGGGTGGTCACTAAGCCATACAGTATCGCCACAAGACTGAGAATGGGGCAGCTTGGTCAATTAATTAGGCCTCTCATGATTTAGTGCTGGTAGTTGGAAAGTGAGAGGAATTGGTTCAGCGTATCTGCCTTGTGATCCGCATGGCTCAAGAGGGGGCCTCTCCTGGCGGAGGTAAAATGGACTCTAGGTGCCGGAGCGGTGAAACCTCAGAGGGCCGGTTACTAGTCGGGAGGACCTTTGTAAAGACCTCGTAGTGATCTCCTGGCCACCCACCTACGGAAGTGTGTAATGTGACCGAGGGGTCACGAGCATCAGGGAGGTTTGCTTAGTCCACCTGGCAACAGGGGATGCAATCACGGCTTGTGGGTAAAGGATACATTCTCTGCAGAGATTGGGAAACTATCATGACAGCCGTGCTCACGGACAAGAGCGGCTTGGTGTCGATTTCATAATTAGTATATGGTTGGGTTTATGGTGAAATTTATGGATTGGAAATACTCATGTGCTATTACTTGTTTACTCATTATTTTTACTATAATCTTGATTGGGTGGAATCACCTAGTTATAGGTTGCTTAATGAAAGCTAAGGTATAGGTAATGCTTAGTGCTAACAGCCATTATGAGCCTTCCTTGTTGTAGCCTTCATTTCATCTCTCTTCCCACACTTGTTGAGTACTCCATGTACTCAAAGCGATTCCCCCTCTCCCCCTCCAGACTATGAAGAAGAAGCAGTAAACGAAGAGTTCTACGCTGATCTGGAGGAGATGTTCTAGGCGGGCGTACCCTCGCGCAACTGCCTGTGGATTGGAGAAAGCGTCATGCTGCTGCCATCTTCTTACTTACCTATGTATTTGCTTTATTGTTGTTTATTTTAGACCTACGGGTCGTTGCTGTAAGACCTATTTGTATTTCGAACATGGCTTGTAATATGATACTATTTACTTTTCGTCTACACATGTATGAATGAACTGATCCTGGCATACATGTGGAATGCATCTGGTTAGCTTGTTGGGACCAGGTGTGACAAAAGTGGTATCAGAGACAGGTTGCCCGTAGGACGCAAGCCTAGATAGAAATGGACGTATTAAGGACTATACTATTTTCTCTAAAAACTATTTTACAAAACTTCTTCGTGCTTCTACCTTTATTGTACTACTTTTGTTATACTGTTTTGATTTGTTGGAGTTCTTACACTCTTCTATTTCAAATTTTGTAGATGGCGCGCTGCAAGCAGAAGGCGCTTAAGTCCACTGGAGGTCGCGTGCCCCGGCACGCGATGGCTAGCCGCCTGTCCCGTTTGCCCCTCACCGCGAGGCGGTGATCTGCTCCACCGGGCAGGCTGCTGGTGACCTGCGCCGATGACTTCGTTCGCTACTTCACGCTGCCGGATACTGTCACCCTTGTCTCGACCTACGATACACCACCACCAGGGTCAGCGACCCCCTTTTGACCGAGTGGGCCTGCCAGCTGGCCATCTACTATGACTGTGAGCTGTTGAGGGTTCACTACTCGACTGCTTGGAGGAGCTCCCAGCGTTCAGCCGAGGAGGACGCGACTTGGGAGGCTACGACTTTCTGGAGTCACGCGCACCGTCTTCGTCTCGAGCACTCCTCGCACGCCTACACGCCCCAGCGCCCGAGCGGGACCGCTGACTTTGTGGGACGTGCTGTGGAGAGTCCACTTAGCCTCTACCAGTCTGAGCGTTTGGTGGACGACGCGGTCAAGCTGTCTGTGCGGTACAACTGCTGCCAGCAGGAGTTACAGGACTTCCGGGACCTTAACGACCGGAAGGACCAGATCATCCGGCGTTACCGGAGGATCACCCACCGTGACCCTGACCTGCTTTGCTACGCCTCCGACGGTGAGCCCTCGTGCCCCGACTCCCCTGACCGCCGTGACCCTCAGCACTACCCGAGGGCGACCACGCCTCGGTCACCACCACCTTCACCAGCCCCACCGGCACCACCTGCGCCACCAGCTCCACCAGCCCCACCAGCACCACCTGCGCCACCAGCTCCACCAGCACCACCTGCGCCACCAGCTCCACCTTCTCCACCAGCTCTAGCAGCTCCACCTTCTCCACCGGCACCACCAGCACCACCCTCTCCACCAGCTCCAGCAGCACCACCTTCTCCACCGGCCCCGCCAGCCCCACCAGCTTCGCCAGTTCTACCAGCTCCACCTTCCACGCCCACGTCACACCACTAGCCTCTCCGCTAGTCGCACCACCTGTTCCCGTGGCACCCCTAGCCTCTTACCCAGCTCCTGCGTCACCACCTGTTGCTCCACCGCCTGCTCCAGCAGTACATGTTGTCGAGATCTTTAGCAGTGAGTTAGTGGGCAGCACTCCTGGTAGCAGTGACGAGGACTCGGAGGAGTACATGGATGAGGACCCCGAGGAGTGAGAGTACTCCTCAGCTGCACCGATGACTTAAGACACCTACCCTTAGTTTGTAGGAGCGTGTAGCTACGCCCTCTCCAGTCTTCAGTCGTGTATCTATGCTTATGTTTGAGTTAGTTGCTTCATAGTGTGTTTGTGTGGGACGCGAGTTGTGGAATGCCTTAGGCATCTTGTCCACATCCACGTCAGTTGCTCATGGATTTGCTTTCTGCATGGATATTCTCCTTGATGCATGTAGTTGGGATTGTTTACCATAGTATACTCTTCTATATCGTGTCTATTACCCTAAAAGCTTCAGTTATTTTCCGTACAGATGGCCGGTAGAGGCAGAGGCCGTGGAAGGGGTATTCCACCCAACAATGAGGCACTTGAGGGTTTTCCAGGATGGAACGGTAGAGGTGCTCTAGGAGCACCAACAGCGCAGCAGATGCAGCAGATGATGGCTATACAGACCCAACTGCTCAACAACCTAACCCAAATAGTAGCCAAGATGCAGCAAGCTCCACCACCACCACCCCCCTTGGACCCAGATCTCATCTGAGAGACTTCCTTAACACCCATCCACCCACATTTGCCACCCCTACTGAGCCAATGGATGTTGACGACTGGCTGAGGTCAGTCGAGAGCAAGCTGAGGATCATTCAATGTGAAGGAGGAGGCAAAGTATTGCTAGCCTCTCACCAGCTCCAAGGACCTGCAGCTGATTGGTGGGTTGCCTACACTAAGGCCCATCAGAACCCAGAAACTATCACTTGGGATGAGTTCAAGACTAACTTTTGCAACCACTTTGTGCCTGAGGGAGAGATCCAGGCAAGACGTGAGGAGTTCCTCATGATGAAACATGGCCGCATGAGTGTGCGAGACTACTTGAAAAAGTTCACCCAGTTGTCTCGTTATGCACCCACTGATGTGGACACGGACTCCAAGAAACAATTCCGTTTCAAGAAGGGCCTTGACAAAGAGTTGAAGTTCGCCATGTCCTCCTGTGATTACAATAACTTCCAGAAGTTGGTTGACAAGGCCTTCGAAGTGGAAAGAACCAAGAAAGAGTTGGACGAGGATGACAGGAAAAGGAAGCTAGCTCAAGGGCATGCTTCTGGCAGTAATGTGCGCCCCCGCTTCGCCCCTCAGCCTATGTCACCTATGACCCATCCTATGAGCCCTCACACAGGCCAGAGGTTCCAAAACTCCACTTACAGGCCACCCACGCCCTACAACCAGCAGATGCGCCAACCACCACAGCCTCCACGCCAAACAATGCAGCCACCCCGCCCCGCAGCTCCAGCACCTCGCCCTGCAGGCCAGCAGCAACAGAACCACCATGGGGGTAATAAAGCCCAAGGTAACAATGCAGGGATTACATGCTACATCTGTGGAGAGGTAGGGCACTACTCCACTCGTTGCCCAAAGAAGCCATCGCAGCAGCAAGCTACACGTGAAAGGGTCAATCATGTGGCGATTGAGGAAGCCAATGAGGCGCCAGACGTGGTTGTTGGTATGTTCCCTGTCGATTCTCATATAGCTACGGTGTTGTTTGATTCTAGTGCTACCCATTCATTCATATCTAGAGAATTTATAAGAAGGCATGACATGGTAGTGCATTTAATGACTCATCAACTTATAGTCAACTCCCCTGGAGGAGAGATGATAACAAGGCAAGTATGCCCTAATGTAAGGTTAGACATAAGGGGGGTAGCCTTCTCAGCGAACCTCATAGTCCTTGAATCTCAAGGGTTGGACATTATCTTGGGAATGGACTGGTTGGCAAAATACAATGGGGTGATCCATTGTGCAACCAGGATGGTTTGTTTGACACATCCACATGGCACCAAGGTTGAGTTCAGTCCTGATCCAACGCCAGTGACAAGGGTTTAGGGTAATCAAGTTGAAGGAGTAGAAGAAATCAAAGTGTTTAGGGAGTTTCCAGATGTATTGCCTGAAGAGCTACCTGGTATGCCACCTGACAGGGAGATTGAGTTCATTATCGAGCTTATACCTGGGACGGCTCCGATATATAAGAGGCCGTACCGAATGGATGCCAAACAACTAGCGGAACTGAAGGATCACATCGAGGAGTTATTGGAGAAAGGTTACATCCGACCTAGCTCGTCGCCATGGGGAGCACCGGTTATCTTTGTACCTAAGAAGGATGGCACACAAAGATTGTGTGTGTATTATCGTGCATTAAATGCGGTGACCATCAAGAATAAATACCCACTGCCATGGATTGAAGATTTGTTCGATCACTTGCGAGGAGCATGTGTGTTCTCCAAGATTGATCTTCGTTCGGGTTATCACCAGTTGAAGATTCGACCCTCAGACATTCCCAAGACTGCATTCGTCTCTCGATACGGTCTTTATGAGTACACGGTCATGTCATTTGGGTTGACCAATGCTCCTGCCTATTTCATGTACCTCATGAACAAGGTATTTATAGAATACTTGGACAAGTTTGTGGTGGTATTCATTGATGACATTTTGATATTTTCCAAGAATGAAGAAGAGCATGAAGAACATCTGAGGTTGGCATTACAGAAGCTGCGCCAACACCAATTATACGCTAAGTTCAGCAAGTGCGAGTTCTGGTTGAAACAAGTATCATTCTTGGGACACGTCATATCAGAAGGAGGAGTAGCAGTAGATCCAGGTAAAGTGGCAGGTATTCTCAAGTGGGAAAAGCCAGAAAATGTGGGAGAAATCCGAAGTTTCTTGGGAATGGCTGGTTACTATCGACGATTCATTGAGGGATTCTCAAAGATCGCACGTCCGCTAACAAAGCTACTCGAAAAGGAAGCTAAATTCAAGTGGACACCGGAATGTGAAGAAAGTTTCGCTGAACTAAAGAAGAGGTTGACTACTGCTCCAGTGTTGGTTATGCCCGATATGCAAAAGGAGTTCTCGGTCTATTGTGATGCTTCCGGACAAGGACTGGGATGTGTTTTGATGCAAGAAGGACATGTGGTGGCATATGCTTCAAGACAGCTCAAAAAGCATGAAAAGAATTACCCTACCCATGACCTGGAGTTAGCAGTTGTTGTTCATGCATTGAAGCTATGGAGACATTACTTGATGGGGAAGAGAACAGAAATCTACACCGACCACAAGAGCTCGAAGTATATCTTCACTCAACCCGACCTTAATCTCCGACAACGAAGATGGCTCGAGCTAATTAATGATTTTGACGTTGGGATCAACTATCACCCTGGAAAGGCGAATGTGGTCGCGGATGCTTTAAGTAGGAATCCACAATGCAATAGTATGACTTTACAATCTCATCAACCGCAGTTATGTGAGGAGTTTGCAAGACTGAATCTATGCATAGCGTCTAACACAGATGCGGTAGCTATGGAAGTGGATTCCACGTTGGAATGAGACATTATAGAAGGCCAAAAGGAAGATAAGAAGATCTAGAAGCTCAAGAAGCTGATGAAGATTGGTAAAGCCCTAGATTTCAGGGAAGACGAACACGGAACCTTATGGTTGGGAAAGAGGATATGTGTGCTGAATATCAAGGAGATCCGGGAACTAATATTGAGAGAAGCGCATGATTCGTCCTACTCTATTCATCCTGGGAGTACCAAGATGTACCAAGACCTTAAGGATCGATATTGGTGGCTTGGCATGAAACGGGATGTGGCTGAGTATGTGGCTCTGTGTGACACGTGCCAGTTGGTCAAGGCGGAACATCAAAGACCTGCTGGACTACTTCAGCCACTCAAGATACCCGAATGGAAATGGGAAGAAATAAGCATGGACTTTGTTGTGGGGTTACCAAGGACCCAGTCAGGATACGACTCCATATGGGTCATTGTGGATCGTTTAACTAAAGTTGCTCATTTCATACCGCTCAAGGAAAACTACAATGGCTCAAAGTTGGCAGAACTATACATGGCAAGTATTGTATGCTTGCATGGTGTCCCAAAGAAGATAGTGTCTGATCGAGGTACCAGTTCACTTCAAGATTCTGGCAGAAGTTACATGAGTCAATGGACACTCGACTCAATTTCAGCTCAGCGTATCACCCACAGACGGATGGTCAGACAGAACGGACGAATCAGATCCTGGAGGATATGTTGCGTGCTTGTGCCTTGAAGAATAGCCAGAGTTGGGACAAGAATTTACCGTATGCGGAATTCTCTTACAACAACAGTTATCAAGCTAGTCTCAAGATGTCCCCGTTCGAGGCATTGTATGGGCGGAGTGTAGAACACCCTTGTTCTGGAATCAGACAGGTGAAGGTCAAGTGTTTGGTCCAGAAATACTAAGGGAAGCCGAAAGACAAGTGCAAGAGATCCGAAACAACCTGATGACGGCACAGTCAAGGCAGAAGAGCTATGCAGATGCTCGACGTCGTGATCTAACTTTTGAGGTTGGAGATTTTGTGTACCTCAAGGTATCGCCAGTGAGAGGCCTAAGACGGTTCAAAGTGAAGGGAAAGCTAGCACCTCGCTACATTGGTCTGTACAAGATACTAGAAAGAAGAGGAGAGGTAGCTTATCGTCTCGAGCTACCGTCTCAACTTTCGGATGTGCACGACGTGTTTCATGTGTCGCAACTGAAGAAATGCTTAAGGGTGCCTGAGGAACAGTTACCCATGGAAGCTATAGATGTGCAAGAGGATCTCTCGTATGAAGAACAACCGGTACGGATTCTCGAGACATCAGAACGAGTTACAAGAAACAAAGTCACCCGAATGTGCAAAGTGCAGTGGAAAAATCACTAAGAGGCAGAAGCAACTTGGGAGAAAGAAGAAGACCTAAAAGCCGAATTTCCCTATCTATTCTCTTAGGACGTCCGAATCTCGAGGGCGAGATTCCTTTTAAGGGGGGTAGAGTTGTAACACCCCAAATTTTCAAAATTTGTAATCAACCCTTCAAGCATACTAGTGTACTTTTGATCTTGCATTTTGTGTGCTATTTTTAAATTTAAAAACGCTAGTGAACGTTTGAATTTGAAAACAAGAAATCAAATCAAAAGGAAATAGAAAAGAATCAGAAAAGAAAAAGAAAAAGGGAATAAAATGGGAAAACCCCCGCGTGGGCCGAATCTGGCCGCGGCCCATCTCCTCCCCCGCCAGCCCAGCCGCGTCTCCCTCTCCCTTCTCTCTCTGGTCGCCCGGGCCCGCCTGTCAGCGCCTTCTCCCTCCCCCTCTCTCCTTCCCCGCGGTGCAACCGCCGCCCATGCCCCGCGCCCACGCCCGACCCCGCGCCCATGTTTCCCCACCCCTCGGAACCACCCCCCCCCCCCCCCCCCTCCCCCCCCGTTGGGAATTCACCCGAGCTCCACAACCGCACACCCCCTCCGCGCTTAAAAGGAGCCGGCGCTCCCATTTTTCCCCCTCCCCCGAGCTTTCCCCAACCCTAGCGCCATTACCGCCAGTAACTGGCCGCCGTTCTTCGCGTTCCCGTCGATGCAACCCCCTTGTCCTCTTCTTTCTTGGCCTAACAAGCTCGCCACACCCTCAGGAACACGTCGGACAAGCTCGCTCGGGTAGATCTTCACTGCACCACCGGAATCGTCGCACTTCGACGAGCCCCGCCACCTCCAACCGTCGTCGACGCCCTCTGCTCCACCCCGAGCCTGATCAACACCTCCGGTGAGTTTACCTTGTCTCCCCCTTCGATTTCCCGTGCTTAGATTCTAGTATTAGGTTGTTTTGCGCTAGATTACGCCGAGTCCGGCGAGCTCGCCACCGTCGGCCGTCGAGCGCCGCCGCGCCGTTCGCTGGCGCCGGCCAAGGGCCGACGTGGCTCGTCTTGAGCCGTCCGTTCGCGACCATCGGCTGCGATTAGATCGTAGCGTACCGTTTCACCAAATAAAATCCGGGCCGTCCGGATTGAATCCAACGGTCGACGGTTTAAATGCCTCTGCGCGCTTGGACTTTTGCACCGGGGCCCCTGCAAACTTGCAGACTAGCCCCTGGAGAAGTAGATTATTGCGCAGAGACCTAGGGAATTTATAATCTAGCCTCTACACTTTAAATAAATTAAGTTTTGACTGCACATTTCAAGTCTAGCCCCTGTAAACTCATTTAATATTGTTTCTAGCCCCTATCCAGTTAGGAAAAATTACAGTCTAGACCCTGGATAGTTTAAAAACTATTTTCAACAATTACAATATTTTCAGATTTACTAAAAATCACAATAAAAATAGAAACAGATGTATAAAAATAGATAAGAATTTATAAAATTCAGAATAAATATTTAGAAAACTGAAAAATATATTTTATTGCTGTATAAAATTTAAATAATTCATTTTAGCCACTAAAAATTATGTAGAAATTATATTTAATTTAGGATTAATTGTATAAAATGAATTTAAGCCTGAAAATAAATATCACACACTATTAAAAATTATTTAATGCATTATTCTAATCTGAAATAATATAATAATCATAAATAATTATATTTGCATGTAGAAAAATCACCAAAAATGTGTATTAAGCATAAAAATAATTATAAAAGTGTTATAAAATGGTATATCACATTTCCAACACATAAAATTCACCTTTAATGAATATCAATAATTGAACTAATGCACATACACATTAAATCCCTCGTAGGCACGTTTGCGTAGACTTTTGTGATTGTGTGCATGTGTATGTTTAGCATTGTATGTAGTACTTATTTTATGTTATTTCTCTTCGAGTAGACCCGGTTCCCGAGTCAGAGACCAACTTCCAAGAACTCCAGTTCGACTACCACTTCGAAAGAGGCAAGTGTCCATGACCATCTTGCACCTTTTAAGGGTTTAGTTAGTTGCATGTTAATTAATATGAATCCTATGCTATCCCGTCGTATTACCTTTTAACTTGTCGCTTGGGTTATGGAAGGGTGGTTATGGATTACTTTATGCTTAGCCATGCATACTAGTTGGGTGGGAGAACATTGACCACACTTATTATTCATGACTTACTATTATGATTATGAATATGATGTTGGAAATGGATTGTAGTAAGTAGGAATCTGGCGGGTTGGTTTGAATGGTATGGTGCAGTACGCACGAGACCCGGGATTTTAGGATCGAACCTTGCCAGATTCTAAGGACCGGTTTATGGGGTAGCCACTAAGCCATACAGTATCGCCACAAGACTGAGAATGGGGCAGCTTGGTCAATTAATTAGGCCTCTCCCAATTTAGTGCTGGTAGTTGGAAAGTGCGCGAAATTGGTTCAGCGTATCTGCCTTGTGATCCGCATGGCTCAAGAGGGGGCCTCTCCTGGCGGAGGTAAAATGTACTCTAGGTGCCGGAGCGGTGAAACCTCAGAGGGCCGATTACTAGTCGGGAGGACCTTTGTAAAGACCCTCGTAGTGATCTCCTGTCCACCCACCTACGGAAGTGTTTAATATGACCGACGGGTCACGGGCATCAGGGAGGTTTGCTTAGTCCACCTGGCAATAGGGGATAAAATCACGGCTTGTGGGTAAAGGAATACATTCTCTGCAGAGATTGAGAAACTGTCATGACAGCCGTGCTCACGGACAAGAGCGGCTTGGTGTCGATTTCATAATTAGTATATGGTTGGGTTTATGGTGGGATTTATGGATTGGAAATACTCGTGTGCTATTACTTGTTTACTCATTATTTTTACTATAATCTTGATTGGGTGGAATCACCTAGTTATAGGTTGCTTAATGAAAGCTAAGGTATAGGTAATGCTTAGTGCTAACATCCATTATGAGCCTTCCTTGTTGTAGTCTTCATTTCATCTCTCTTCCCAAACTTGTTGAGTACTCCATGTACTCAAAGCGATTCCCCCTCTCCCCATCCAGACTATGAAGAAGAAGCAGTAAACGAAGAGTTCTACGCCGATCCGGAGGAGATGTTCTAGGCGGGCGTACCCTCGCGCAACTGCCTGTGGATTGGAGAAAGCGTCACGCTGCTGCCATCTTCTTACTTACCTATGTATTTGCTTTATTGTTATTTATTTTAGACCTACGGGTCGTTGTTGTAAGACCTATTTGTATTTCGAACATGGCTTGTAATATGATACTATTTACTTTTTCGTCTACACATGTATGAATGAACTGATCCTGGCATACATGTGGAATGCATCTGGTTAGCTTGTTGGGACCAGGTGTGACATCTGCTTCCCCTACACTGATGCGCGTCTACGTTCCGCTACGTTGCGCGTCTAGTGGTAATGATCTATGACATATGTGCTCGCATGTTTCCTAGGTGATGCGGTAGAGTTACTAGAGTAGCGTAACCACTGATTTCCCTACAGTCCAGATCCGCTGTCTCAAATCTAGCCATGTCAAAATCTTAATGCACGGCGGGGCCCATGCACTCCATATTTGGTAGATGAATGGATAGCGGACACTTCCTTCAAATTGATCCTGATACGCTGACTTGGAAGAGTAGATGTCCCAAGGGTGATAGCGATTAGACGATCCTAACAGACGCGGTCGGCTGAAGGGCCACTTGTGCCTCTTGAATCATTACCCAAAGTAGCATAAAGTCCTCCAGGAACAGTGGCATTAAGTTGTGCAGGTCTATGACCTAGAGGGTGGCAATCGGGCCGTGCCAGGCCGGCACGGCCAGACCCGTTCGTGCTTCGGGCCGAAATGGCCCGCGGCCCGAAAGCACGGCGGGCCGACCGTACCCGGCTGCGGAGAAATAGGGCCCAGGCACGGCCCAAAACACGTCGGGCTGACTTCGGGCCGTGCCGGACCAAGCACGGCCCACAAGGATGGTTTGGCCTACAGAATTGAAATGTGAACAAAAATTGAGTATTTTATAAAATAAATGGACAAAAAATATAGAAAAATTCGGAGGTGATAGAGAATATTATTTGAAGAATTTAGGAAAAAAAATCATCGAATTTCACCCATATTGACGAAAACTATAAATATTTGAAGTCTCACTTTTGAATATAAATAAAAAAGGCACAAAGGCCCAGCAGCAGCCCAAAAGTAGCAGACATGGCCCATCATGTTTAAATTCGATTTTGAGAGAAATTCAGTTAGAGTACATAGACAAAAATACTTCAAAAAATATGAAAATTAGGGAATGTATGAAATATTGAATTACACGTTCTTTCCAAATTTGACATTCAAAAACATGATATATTGTTGGTAATAAAAAACAAAGTAAAAGCAATATTTGTCTTTTTTGTATCTCAAAAAGTAAATCGAATTTTGACATGATTTTTTGGTGCAGTTGTTAAATCACAATAAGAACCTTTATCATTTTTTTGAGATTTTTTTGTTTATGTTTGCATCAATGTGTGTTCAAAATTTATAAATGGCTAATATGTTAATAGAGTTTGAATGAAATGAGAAGCAATATGAATTTTCACATGTTGGAGTGCTTCAAAAAATTTGTACAAAATTCATTGTATGTAGACATATATAACAAGTATGCACACAACAAATTTCAGCTCAAGATCCATTGATTTTGATGAGATATAAAAAAATGAACAATATGTGCATAAAGATTATTTTGAGATTTACGTAAACAAACAAAAGCTATCATTATAAGTCTGAAAATAACCCATCCAAGTGGTAGATATTGTTTTTTGAAGAATATAGAAAAAAGAATCATCGAATTTGGATCTAATTTGCGGATTCTATACAAGTTTGAATATTTTAATTGGAATTTAAAAAAAGACTAGCAAACTGGAGAACAACCGCGTTCGGGCCTCGGGCCTATTTCGTGCCTCGGGCCTATTTCGTGCCTCGGGCCTATTTTCGTGCTTCGGGCCTATTTCATGCTTCGGGCCTATTTCAGGCCGTGCCGGCTCGGACACGACCCAAATCGTGTGTCGTGCCGCCCGCCGGGCCCAATATTACGGCCCGGCACGGCCCGACTACCCGTGTTGGGCCGGCACGGCCCGAAAAATATTGTGTTGGGCCGTGCCCATCCTCAGGCCGGCGGTGCGTGCTTCGTGCCGCCCATTTTGGGCCCGACCCAATTGCCAGGACTACTCTGACCCATGTGTCCTCTTCTAGAGCTTCAGCAACGCACCGTTTCTTTCCTTTGCTATCTCTGTATAGTTCAGGAAAAAGGCATGCAGACGCGTTCCCATTTAGCCAGCTCGCTTCCCAGAAAAGTGTCATTGCACCGTTCCCAATAGTCACCTTCGTAGCTGTACAAAATAAATGTTTATCTGCTGCATCTAATGGTAGCTCCATTCCATGCCAAAGTCGCTGCAAATGTGTGCAGGACAGCCATAGCCAACACAATCGTAGTGCCCGACTAAACTTCTCCAGATCTAGGATGCCCATACCTCCAAACTCTCGTGGGCGGCATACTGCAATCCAGTTGACTTTACATTTCCCCCCAACATCTGCTGATCTCCTGCCCTGAGCTTATCAACATCCCTGATGAACTTCTTGGGCATCTGCAATCCTGACACTGTGTTGATTGGAATGGAGCTCATCAACGAATGGATAAGTTTCTTGCGTCCTGCATTACGGAGCAGACGTCCCTTCCATCCAGCCAGCTTGGCTCCTATGCAATCATGCAGAGGTTGTATGTGGGAACTTCTCAAGCGACCGAGGGCCAAAGACATACCCAGGTAGATAATCAGGAAGGAGACAACCTGGCACAAGAATGGTGTCAGTACCTGCTGGAGATTGATGTCTTGGCACTGGATCAGGCTACTATGCACTTGGACACGCTGGTCTTGAGGCTTGCAGCTTCCCCAAAATGGTATAGTAGGTCCATGGCCGCCTGTACCTCCTGCTATGCTGGATTGAGGAAAAGAATGACATCATCTGCGTAGAGCGAGATCCATTGCCTTGCCGGAGCAGACCTTGGAGGGGTTAGGATCACATTCTCTGTGGCCACAGAGAAGAGGCGTTGTAGAGTATCAATCGCCAGGACAAAGAGGTGTGGTTATATGGGGTCGCTTTGGCGTAACCCTCGCCGGTCCTGTATTCGCGGTCCACAAATCCCATTGAGTCTGAGTGTTGAGGTAGTGGTGGCCCATAGTACATATAGCCAGTCACACCATCAGCGCGGAAAATTCATTTGCTGCATGACCTCCAAGAGATAAGCCCAAGACATAGCATCAAAAGACATTGATATATCCAATTAAAAAAGGAGGGTTGGCTTGCGGCTTCTGTGGCAGCTTCTGGCGACATTCCAAACAAAGAGGAAATTATCATGGGTGCTTCTCCCTTTGATGGATGCACTCTGCGCATGGGAGATGAGGCCATCAATGTGGCATGCTAATCTGTTAGTCAATACCTTCGAAATGAGTTTGCCACTGAGTGCATGAGGCTTATGGACCGGTAGTCTGCTGGAGATTGGGCATCATCCTTCTTCGGTATGAGGCAGAATATCGCCCTGTTGAGACAGTGCAGTGGCCCTGTGTTGAGGGAATGGAAAATTTTGAAAACAAGCCACGATGTCAGGTTTGATGATGGGACAGCGCCGGTTGTAGAAAGCCTCTGTGAAACTATCTGGTCCCAGAGCCTTGTCGGAAGGGATTTCACTGATATCCTTATTCAATTCGGACTCAGAAAAAAGCTCTGTTAGGTTCGAGGACTGTAGCTGCGGAAGTTGTAGTTGAGCCCAATCAAAATTCAGCCCTCGTGGTTCGTGGGAAGCAAGGATCGCGGAGAACTGCTGATGCACCACGTTCTCCTTATCATCGTGAACCCAACACTATTGCCCTTCACTATTCGTGATGCATGAGATGAATTCTGGCGGAAGCGAGCATTAGCACTGAGGTGGAAAAACATTGTGCACACATCTTCTTCACGCAGCCAACTGATCCTGGAGGCTTGCTTCCTCCTAGCTCTCTCAACTGCAGCAAGCCATAACACCCTTACCTTCGGATGGGCTCTGAGCTAAACTTATCCCCAGTGACTCTCTATCATCCTGTGACATGTCCAGTTGCAGAATGACATCGTTTGCCATGTATAGCTGGAGCCCCGCATGCCAAAAAAGATCATTGCTCCGCTTCTGCAGCGCTGCGGCTGTACTGCGTAACTTGTTAGCCAAGATGGCTATGGAGAGGTGCCTCTGACCTGTTGGTTCCATATGCTTGATGTACCACTTCCATGAACCCATGTGTTTCGAGCCAGAAGACCTCAAACTTGAACTGAAAACTGCAGCAGACCTTCTCTTGTGGAATCAACATCACCGGACAATGGTCGAACATAGAGGAAGACAATACCTGGAGGCTATATCTTAAAAGTTGTACTCCCATTCGTTGTTAGAGAAGGCTTGATCCGGATTTACCAGGGTTGGGCTATGCCACTCATTGCTCCATGTGTATCTAGGTTGCATAGCGGTAATTCCATCGATTCAGCCTCATCCAGTGTTCGCCAAAAAGAGCCCATTAAACTTCTATTCAGGTTGGTGTTGTTCTTGTCTTGTGCCTAAATACTGAAGTCACCAATGACCAGCCATGGCAACCCATCCGGTGGGGCTAATTGCAAAAGCTCTTGCATAAACTGTGGCTTACCGAGTCCACAGAAGGCCCATAAACTGCCAAAAGTTTGAAGGGTTGTTGGGGGCTGGGTAGATTGACCCTTACCGATATAGTGTGACACTAGCGATCCGTCTCAGAGATATCCACATTTTCCCCATGCCATCCAATCAAGATTCCACCTCTTGTGCCATTTGATGGTAGTTGCAGGTATTGGTGAAAAAACAGGTTCAAAGGTCTCATTGATTGTCAGATGATCCATCTGACCAAGCTTCGTTTCTTAAATAAAAACCAATGCCAGCCTTGCACATTGAATAAGATTGCGCACCACTTCGCACCGAACGGGGTAGTTGAGGCCTCGAACTATCAAATTGAGGACGTAAAACCTTGATGCATTACAATACTTCACACCACCAACACTGCCCAGGTATGGGGAAGACATCCACCCAGTTGCCCAAGACATATTCCCGGCGACCACACCCTCTGAGCAATGATAACACCTTCAAACCTAGCACTAAGTACCACCAATGAGCCCAAGATTGTTATAGCTCTACACACCCTAGACTCCCGAGGGAAAACCATACCCCTACAAACACCACACACTAATGTCATATCTACACTGAAGGACGCACCAGCAATAAGGGCATTAGGTCGCTGCCACTTGCACCGCCTGCTCCTCCGCAGCAAGACCAGCAGCCCCCCCCATGCATGGTTGGCGAGTCCAGTGAGACAGCGAACGCCTTCAAGCGCCATGGAAGAAATGGAGCGCTTGTACATTGCAGCATAGGAGTTGAGCGCCTGCTCACCCACCGACTCTTCCTTTCCTGCTAGTCTCAGCTGATGTATGATGCGTTCAGTTGCCTGCTGGGCCACTGGCGTGACTGGAACTTGCCCTGTCTCGAGCTCCTTCGAGATGGCTCCATCGAGGTGGAGTGATGTCATCTTGCTTGAGTTTTTGGAGCTTGGGGAGGCAGGAGGGCCTCTGATGCTTGAACAAACAGGGTGGCTGTAGCTGCTGACACCGCACCGCGCGCCAGCAGCTTCCACGACCACAAGTTGGTCATCCATGCCAGTACGTGTCCACCTCCCATGTGTTGGCAACCAAGCCTGGGGAGCCTGGGTCGCCTCCAGTTCCACCAACATGGGATCAATCAGTCCGGGCATGTTGGAAGAGGGCGTCGTCTTCAGGTCATCTTGCAGGAGGGACCTGAGGAGGGGGTCTTCATCTTGGGGTGGAACAACGTAAAAGGGGCGGTGAGAGCTCCCATCGGCAAGGTCGGGCGACGCTGGAGGGAACGACCGCGGGTTGACTAGTAGTCAAGTTGCATCTACACACTACTGATTGGGAGCGCGTAACAATCGTCAGCACCAACGCCTCAACAGGCCGGGGAGAAGTGTCAATGTAACATCCTCAATTTTCAAAATTTGGCTAATTCAAATTTAAATAAGAACTCTAGTTTTATTTCAAAGTCTCTTCTCCGATCCATCCGAATCTCGAAGACGAGATTCATGTTAAGGGGGTAGAATTGTAACACTACGATTTTCAAGTTTTGGCAAATTGAAAACTTAAATGAAAACTTAGAGTTAATAATGGGAAGGAATTTGTTTTTATAAAGAAAAATATAAAATATATGCATCTTATCTTGCATTTTGCATTCATTCTCATATATTGAAAATTTATTACTGAAATAAATAAGCTAAAAGTAATTTATTTACCAGAATAAATACATTGAAAGAAATTAAATTGCCATAACGAATATGAAAAAAAAATATATATAGAAAACTAGAAATGAAATAAAAATAATAAAAAATAAAAGGAATAATAACCCCTGAAAAGTATAACAATAAGTAAATTAAAGAAAAAAATAAGGAATTATTAAATAATAATAAAAATAAATATTAATAATAATACGAATAAATATATAAATATAAATATATAATACAAAATAAATAAATAAAATCAATAAGAATAAAAGAAAAAATATAAAATAAAAATAATAGAAAATATAAATAAAAATAATATAAAAAACAACAACCTTATATGAAAAAAAAAAGAAAAAAAAAGAAAAAAAGCAAGGCCAGCACCGCCGGCCACGCCGAGCGCCCGACCCGCTCCCGCGCGCCCTGCATCGCGGCCCCACACCCAGCTGCTCCCGCACGACCCGCCCGACCGCGTCTGCCCCGCTCTCGCGCGCTCGCGCGTCCCCACGCGGTAGCAGCGCCGCGCCGAGCGGTCCGACCGCGCCAGCCGCGCGCCACACCATCGCAGCCTCGCGGCCTGCGGTACCGAGTTAGTACCTGCGTCTCGATCCTATATAAGCTGCTGTTCCAGCATTTTTCAACAGAGGCGAGTTTCCCAGCCCAGAAAACCCTAGCCGCCATACACAAAAACCAGAGGCCGCCAGGGAGAAAAATAGGAGGAGAGAAGAGGGAAGAAAAGGGGAAGAAAGGAGTCGCTATCCGCGGGGATCATCGCATCGTCACCGTTCTTCGTGGGAGATCTCTACGTCGTCGCCGTCGTCACGCCGCCGGAGGATCGCATCGCCATCTCCTTCGTCTATATCATGCCTTCATCTACTTCATCTACGTTAAAACGCCGTCATCTTCATCAACGAAACCTTAGAACCCGGAGACACGCCACGTCGCCGCCGCTCCACGATCGTCCAGACTTGGTGCACACATGGTAGGTATTACAATATAGATCTAGACTATTAATTTGGTTCTAGTATATGAATTAGATCACGTGTAGAGCGTGTTTTATTTGAGCGATGGTTAATCATTGTCTGATCATCTTAAAAATCACTTGGAACGCACAGTTAGATTAAATCATACAAGATCAATATGATATTTTAGATTTGACAAAATTTATATTTTCAGTATTATTTAATCTGTTTTTCAGAATTAATAAATAAGATTAAAGCCTAGTTAATTAATAAAGTAGCAAAATAAGTCCAGAAAAATTCCTAAAAATTTAGAATAAATTCTAGTAAGTTAATAATATTATTTTCAGCATGTTTAATGTTCTGAAATAATTATTTTACCTCTGAATAAATTCTAATTAATTCCAAACTTGCTCAAATAATAGGAAATCATTATAGAAAATTATTAAAAACCCATAGAAAGTTATGTAACATTAATACAAACATATTTTCTGCATGCATCCATATTTTGCATATTGATTAGTATTTGCAATGCATTTATTGTGTATGTTGCTTGTGTATGCGCTTGATTGCGAATAGGCCGGATACGCTCAAGAGGTTACGATCGAGAAGCGAGTATGCGTGGATCTTCGTGTGCAAGACTTTGATTTGCTTGACCATCAAATTTCGGAATATAAAGGCAAGTGTCCTTGAAGCATATTGATTCTGTTTTAAAATAAATATTTTGTTTACAAACTGCATGCTTGTGTCAATTTGATGGGAAATCCTATGATAGGAAGTTTTCTAGCTTTGTTAAACCATCCTTGTCACCACGAATACATGGTACTGAGTAAGGAAGAGTTTTTACCTTTTTTATTCGCTTAATTAATTAGGATGGGAAAACAACTACACAATTAATTATGCATTGATGAGACTATGGTTAATTTGAACTGGTTAAAATGATATGGTAATGGGTGATCTAAGCAAGCATGGTATGTGTATGGGTTGGATGTTATAATGGTTTGTTTGCTTTAGATCTAAGGACCGGTTCATGCGAGAATATGTCAGGACAACAGTGCCACCACAAGGCCAAGTACGGGTGCGACATAGCTGAATAATTAGGAGTGCTGCTAATATTGTATGGACCATTGGATGGCGTGGGGAATGGGAGTCCAGGAGGGCTACCCTGGGATCCGCATGGCACACGAGGGGGTTCGTGGGTGGGAGAATGGAGATTCAAGCCCGCCGGTGAAATCTTAGTGGGCCCGTACATACTAGTAGTCCCTTTTAAAAGGCTATTTTGTGATGTCTTGGTTGCACACCTATGAAAGTGTGATAAGGCATAATATAGGTTCTTAGTCACTGAAAGGTGATGAAATCTCGAACATGTGGGTAAAGTGGTACAACCTCTGCAGGAGTGTTAAATACTATCATGATAGTCGTGCTCCCGGTCACGAGCACGTGGATGACCTACATGATTAGAGTGGAATTTTGGATTTGGGATGGATTGATATTGGTTGGGTTATGTTTTGGGTTATAATATTATAATAAATGGATATGGTTGGTTATGAAAGTGAGAAATTGGTATATGGATGATTATTGAATTGATGGATGAGGTATGATGGTAAATGAAAATGTTGGATACAAGTTATGATAATTACTTGGGTTATGGCGGGATTAAATTCACATAGACATTGTAGGATGCTTTTTCATATGTTTTACAATGTACTTTTCTGCAAATGGCCACTATTTATTATCGTCCTTGTTTTTAGCTACATGTCATATTTTTCCACACTTGTTGAGTACAACATGTACTCACCCTTGCACCCCCCCCCAACAGCTGCTAGAGATATTTTGGAGATCAACATGGAGCACTAGGTTGCGTACCGCCATCGACTGCCTGTGGAGTTGGAGTCACCTACGCTAATTTATTTTCCGCTGCAATGGAATTAAGGTATATTTACTTTTCGTAACATGGTTATTTATGATTTCTATTTGTGATGCATTTGTGTATGTTTGATGAACATCCTGGGCGCACATACACTGCACTTGGTTCGTTTTTCAGAACCGGTTGTCACAAATTGGTATCAGAGCCGTGTCGACCGTAGGATGCAAGCCTAGATAGAATGGATGTCGTAAAACACATAGAAACTATTTTCTAAAAGGTATTTTTCAAATTGCATCGCTGCTGCATTTTCCTTTTGCAATTTCACCTGCGTCTCAACGTGCTCGCTGCTATGTTTATAAACTTTCTCTACTATTATTTTCTAAAAAAAAATGTGTTTTGCTGCTGCATTTAAAATATTTGTTTCTTGCTTTATGTCGCGATTCTATCTTATTTCTATCATCTTACTACTGCACACCCTTTGTTTCTCCTCATCCTTGCCGCTGTATTTTAACACACTCGCCTCTAAATATTTTTCTTATTTACACATACGTTGCTGCTGCTCCGAAATAAACCTTCTGCTTCTTTTTGCTGCCGCACAATCTCTTTTCTCCCTCCTTTCACTGCTGCAAATTTCTGAACTATTTTACCTCTCATCTCTATGATTCTTTGTTAAGGGTATAGGATTTATTTGTGAAAACCATTCTTTTAAAGTTTCACATTCTCTTTCTTATTTTGACTTATTTCTTTCTTTCCCCCTTTCATATCCAACACTTCTTTTGCGAAAAACTTAGATGACCACCCTAGCGCTTCGAAGGATCCGGAAGAAGTACCGAAAGGAACACACCTTAATGAGAAGACGTTAAAGACACACTTTGTGAGGAGGAGCTCCTTATAGACCCGTTTCTAGCCGCCCATGTTGATTAGGACGCTCTACCACCTCGCAGCCACGATAATGTTTTATCTCATAATTAGGATTTAGAATCACCTTTGTATAAGTGAGTAATAAACGTTTAGTTCGTCAGTGCACGTGTTTAGGTTTCGTGTGATGATTGTATGGTTGCTTGCTTGTATGTTTGTGTGTTGGTTGTGCATTATGGAACACTTATATATGTCCACATCCTCATCCATTAATGCATTAATTTAGGATCATATATCTTGATGCATGCATATAGGTTGGGATTCCTTCTATCTCTCTTTTATATCTCGTTCGACCTCTATTTTAATAAAAGATGGACACAAGCAGAAGATTCACTATCCCGCACAAAGCTACATGGGAGTATGAAGATGATATCAATAAGAACTCCAGTTTTATTTCAAAGTCTCTTCTCCGATCCATCCGAATCTCGAGGACGAGATTCATTTAGGGGGGGGGTAGAATTGTAACACCCTGATTTTCAAGTTTTGGCAAATTGAAAACTTAAATGAAAACTTAGAGTTAATAATGGGAAGGAATTTGTTTTTATAAAGAAAAATATAAAATATATGCATCTTATCTTGCATTTTGCATTCATTCTCATATATTGAAAATTTATTACCGAAATAAATAAGCTAAAAGTAAATTATTTACCAGAATAAATACATTGAAAGCAATTAAATTGCCATAACGAATATGAAAAAAATATATAGAAAACTAGAAATGAAAATAAAAATAATAAAAAAGGAAAGAAATAATAACCCTGAAAAGTATAACAATAAGTAAATTAAAGAAAAAAAGAATAAGGAATTAGTAAATAATAAGTAAAATAAATACTAATAATAATACAAATAAATATATAAATATAAATATATAATACAAAATAAATAAATAAAATGAATAAGAATAAAAGAAAAAAAATATAAAATAAAAATAATTGAAAATATAAATAAATAAAGAAAAAATAAAAATAATATAAAAAACAACAACCTTATATGAAAAAAAAGAAAAAAAAAGCAAGGGCCAGCACCGCCGGCCAGGCCGAGCGGCCGGCCTGCTCCCGCGCGCCCCGCACTGCGGCCCCGCGACCCCGCCCTACCGCGTCTGCCCCACTCTCGCGCGCTCGCACGTCCCAATGCGCTAGCAGCGCCGGGCCGAGCGGTCCGACCGCGCCAGCCGCGCGCTCGAGCGGCCGCGGTCAATGCGCGCGCCTCGCGTGCACTGCACCCTGCCCGCTTGCGCGCCACGCCATCGCAGCCCCGCGGTCTGCGGTATCGAGTCGGTACCTGCGTCTCACGCCTATATAAGCTGTTGTTCCGGCATTTTTCAACAAAGGCGAGTTTCCCAGCCCAGAATACCCTAGCCGCCATACACAAAAACCAGAGGTCGCCAGGGAGAAAAATAGGAGGAGCGAAGAGGGAAGAAAAGGGGAAGAAAGGAGTCGCTGTCCGCGGGGATCATCGTATCGTCACCGTTCTTCGTGGGAGATCGCTACATCGTCGCCGTCGTCATGCAGCCGGATGATCGCATCGCCATCCTATCATGCCTTCATCTACTTCGTCTACGTTAGACTGCCGTCATCTTCATCAACGAAACCTTAGATCCCGGAGAAACGCCACGTCGCCGCCGCTCCACGACCTTCCGGACTTGATGCGACACGGTAGGTATTACAATCTAGATCTAGACTATTAATTTGGTTCTAGTATATGAATTAGATCACGTTTAGAATGTGTTTTATTTGAGAGATCGTTAATCATTGTCTAATCATCTTAAAAATCACTTGGAACGCACAAGTTAGATTAAATCATACAAGATCAATATGATATTTTAGATTTGACAAAATTTATATTTTCAGTATTATTTAATCTGTTTTTCAGAATTAATAAATAAGATTAAAGCCGAGGTAATTCATAAAGTAGCAAAATAAATCCAGAAAAATTTCTAAAAAATTAGAATAAATTCTAGTAAGTTAATAATATTATTTTCAGCATGTTTAATGTTCTGAAATAAATATTTTACCTCTGAATAAATTCTAATTAATTCCAAACTTGCTCAAATAATAGGAAATCATTATAGAAAATTATTAAAAAGCCATAGAAAGTTATGTAACATTAATACAAACATATTTTCTGCATGCATCCATATTTTGCATATTGATTACTATTTGCAATGCATTTATTGTGTATGTTGCTTGTGTATGCGCTTGATTGCGAATAGGCCGGATACGCTCAAGAGGTTATGATCGAGAAGCGAGTATGCGTGGATCTTCGTGTGCAAGACTTTGATTTGCTGACCATCAAATTTCAGAATATAAAGGCAAGTGTCCTCGAAGAATATTGATCCTGTTTTAAAATAAATGTTTTGTTTGCAAACTGCATGCTTGTGTCAATTTGATGGGAAATCCTATGATAGGAAGTTTACTAGCTTTTTTAAACCACCCTTGTCACCTGGAATACATGGTAGTGAGTAAGGAAGGGTTTTTACCTTTTTGCTTTGCTTAATTAACTGGGATGGGAAAACAACTACACAATTAATTATGCATTGATGAGACTATGGTTAGTATGAACTGGTTAAAATGATATGGTAATGGGTGCTCTAAGCAAGTATGGTACGTGGATGGGTTGGATGTTATGGTGGTTTGCTTGCTTTAGATCTAAGGACTGGTTCATGCGAGAATATGTCAGGACAACAGTGCCACCACAAGGCCAAGTATGGGTGCAGCGTAACTGAATAATTAGGAGTGCTGCTAGTATTGTATGGACTATTAGATGGAGCGGGGAATGGGAGTCGAGGAGGGCTACCCTGGGATCCGCATGGCACACGAGGGGGCCCGTGTGTGGGAGAATGGAGATTCAAGCATGCCAGTGAAACCTTAGTGGGCCCGTACATACTAGTAGTCCCTTTTGAAAGGCTACTTTGTGATCTCTTGGCCGCACACCTATGGAAGTGTGATAAGGCATAATAGAGGTTCTTAGTCACAGAAAGGTGATAAAATCATGAACATGTGGGTAAAGTGGTACAACCTCTGCAGAGTGTTAAAAACTATCATGATATCCGTGCTCCCGGTCACGAGCACCTGTATGACCTACGTGATTAGAGTGGAACTTTGGATTTGGGATGGATTGATATTGGTTGGGTTATGGTTTGGGTTATAATATTATAATAAATGGATATGGTTGGTTATGAACGTGAGAAATTGGTATATGGATGATTATTGAATTGATGGATGAGGTATGATGGGAAATGAAAATGTTGGATACAAGTTATGATAATTACTTGGGTTACGATGGGATTACATTCACATAGACATTTTAGGATGCTTTTTCATATATTTTATAATGTACTTTTCTGCAAATAGCCAGTATTTATTATTATCCTTGTTTTTAGCTACATGTCATATTTTCCCACACTTGCTGAGTACGACATGTACTCACCTTTGCAATCCCCCCAACAACTGCTAGAGATATTTTGGAGATCAACATGGAGCACTAGTTTGCGTACCGCCGTCGACTGCCTGTGGAGTTGGAGTCGCCTACGCTAGTTTATTTTTCGCTGCAATAGAATTAAGGTATATTTACTTTTTTGTGACATGGTTATTTCAGATTTCCATTTGTGATGCATTTGTGTATGTGTGATGAACATCCTAGGCACACATACACTGCACTTGGTTCGTTTTTTAGAACCGGGTGTCACAGTCAACCACCCCTGGATTCCACAGAAACCGCTTGGGACGGGGGAAGGCATCACCTGATGAATTGTAAGATGCCGACAAGTGACCATCTGAGGAATCACCCGATGACGACAAAGCTGGGGAGTTGGGATCAACCGGTGAGTAGTCGAAGAAATGATCCAGATGAATGATGATCTCCGAGTGAAACCCTACAAGTGGTTGGACCAGGTCGCGATTTGCCGGTGTGGTCTTTGGAGGTCTATCATCTTGCCCAAAGGGCCCAATGCCTCCGGGAACGAAGGTCACAATCTTCGATAGGGCTAGAAAACTCAGGTCCTTCATCTACCTAGAGAACACGCAAATGTCGGAGCGCTCCTGGTTGAAGGTTGTAGCATCAAATTGGTTGATGTCGATGATGTCACCTAGTACCAGGCGAATGCCCTCAGCCGTCCTGAAGTGGAGAGGAAGGTTCTCTATGTGAATATTCACATGGAAAAAGCAACCTTCGACGTCCGCTCCTTGGCCGAAGTGCCAGGGTCAGAAGTAGCGGTTGTCTCCCAGGAGGAGGAGAACACCAATATGCACGGCCTGCTCTCTGTGCTAAAGCCGCCTGAAGCATACGAGGATTTTGCCCATACCATGCTTGGAAACAGTGAAAGCCCAATGAGGAATCTCGGGAAAATGGTGGATAGCTGCCACGATCTCCATGGGAGTAGCCCGACTACTCCCTCCTCGAGGGGCTAGGTAGGGTGTCTGGCGGTGTAGACAAAGGAACTTGGCCGTCATGGAACCGCTAGTGACCACCGCACATTGACCCTCCCAGGGATGCAGTGTTAGGGACCCCGCCACCAGAGCAACAGAGCTTTTATATGATGAATCAAATGGTTGTGATAAAAAGTTTATTACATTGCGTGCAATCTTAGAACTACTAAAGTTGAAAGCCACACACGGATGGTCCGATTGTAGTTTTTCTAATCTTTTGAATCTTATGGCAGAAATTCTTCCAAATCCAAATAAACTGCCCAGAAGCACTTATAAAGCGAAGAAACTTCTTTGTCCGATGGCACTAGGTGTGACAAAAATACACACTTGTGTGAACCATTGTATTCTGTATCGCAAAGAGCATGAGCTCGCAACTAGATGCCCCATTTGTGGTGTCAGTAGATATAAGGACTACAATCACTAGTATGTTACCAACATGAAAAAGTCCCAGAAGAATAAGAAGTTTATTATTGGTCCTGAAGGTGACGATGATGATACTTCTTGGGATGCAGGCGAGAATAAGAAGAGAAAAATTCCTGCCTTGGTGATGTGGTACCTTCTGGTAATTGATCGCTTGAAGCGTTTGTTCTCAAACCCTAGGGAGGCTGAACTTATGCGTTGGCATTTCGAGCAACGCAAGAAGAGTGAAAAACACATTTGACACCCTGGTGATGTAACGCAATGGAAAAATTTTGATATTCAGTATCCAGAATTTGCAAAGGAATTTAGAAATGTGAGGTTTGCCTTGGGTACAGACGGAATGAATCCGTTTGGTGAAAAAAGGAGCATACACAACACATGGTCCGTGGTCTTAACGATGTACAACCTACCGACGTGGTTGTGTCACAAAAGAAAATATATCTTGTTATCTGTTCTTATCAAAGGTCCGAAACAACCCGACATAGAAATTGATGTGTTCTTGGAACTTTTAATGGAAGATATGGCGAAATTGTGGAATGAAGGGGTACGTACATGGGATGGTTACAAGCGGGAGTATTTCACGCTAAGAGCAATGATATTCGTTACCGTGCATGATTACCCCAAACTGTTTACATTATCGGGACAAATGAAAGGGAAGAAAGGTTGTGTAAGGTGCATGGATAGAACTAGATTTCTATACCTCACTTCATCCAGAAAGACGGTGTACATGAGACACCGACGGTTCTGGACAGATACACACAAGTATATGAAGATGAAAGAACAATTTGATAACAAAATCGAAAAAGATACTGCACCAAAATATTACAGTGGAAAACTTGTGTTCGAAATGGACAAGAACATTCATATTGCTTTCGGTAAGGGCAAAAAATGTAAAGGAATCAAGATAAAGAAAAGTACATCTTCGGATGATACAACTGACATGGCTTTCAAATCAATTTTTTTCAAGTATCTTCCATATTGGAAGAATCTGGAATTTTGCCATAGTATTGATTTGATGCATATTACAAAGAATGTATTTGACAATTCATTGGGACCTTGCTAGACATGCCGAGGAAAACAAAGGACAGATTAAATTCACGTATGGACCTAGTAAATCTTGATTTGAGACCAGAGCTTCATGCAGTAGAAAAGGCAAACGTGAAGCACTACCTTCCCCCAGCCAGCTACAACTTGATGCTACAAGAGAAAAAAGCAATTTGCGAATGCTTGCGTGGGATCAAAGTGCCCACGAGTTTCTCATCCAATATCCGCAAACTAGTCTCGATGAAAGACTTGTCTTTATTTGGTTATAATTCTCACGACTGTCACATGATGATGACAGTGTTCCTTGCCATTGCAATAAGAGTCATCAAACCTGAGCATATAAAAGTTGTCATCACACATTTGTGTTACTTCTTCAATGCAGTATCGCAAAAGGTGATAGCGAAGATTTGGACTATCTGAAAACATACATCGTCGAGACTATGTGCAAGCTTGAGATGTGTTTCCCACCATCTTTTTTTGATATGCAATACACCTAATCATACATTTTTTTATCAGATAAAAGCGTTGGTGCCACCATATTTACATCATATGTTTTCTTTGGAGAGATATTTAGGAGTATTAAAAGGTTATGTGCGGAACCGTGCTCACCTAGAGGGTTCAATTATGGAAGGATAGACCACCGAAGAAGTAAGTGATTGAGGGTTGCGCTGATTACATCAAAGATGGAAAGCGGATAGGTGTGCCTATACCAGTACATGAGGGTAGACTAGGTGGGAGAGGCAAAGTGGTTAATAAAACTTTTATCATTCAAGATTACAAGAATGTACACCATGCACATTTTGGTGTACTACAACAGCTCGCAATAGCTGAGTCGTACATCGAGGAACACCAAATTGAGCTTTGTGAAAAAAACCAAGACCGCACAGAGGACTGGATCATGAAAGAGCATAAAATATGTTTCACTGAATGGTTAATGGACAAAAATATACCATACAGAAACACTATAGAAGAGGCAACAATGAAGAAGTTAGCTTCTAGCCCATCAGCTTTGGTGACATCATGGCAAGCATATGACATCAATGGTTACACATTTTACACTAAAGAAAAAGACAGTCAGAGTGTTGCACAAAATAGTGGTGTTCGTATTGAGGCTTATGATTCACAAGGGCAAAAGACCACATACTTCGGGTTCATAGAGGAAATATGGGAACTCAATTATGGCGAAAGAATGGTAATGCCCATATTTAAGTGCCAATGGGTCAAACATCCCGATGGTGTGAAAGTGGACAGTTACGGGCTAACACTGGTAGACTTGAATAAAGTGGGTTATAAAGATGACCTGTGGGTTCTCGCCGATAGTGTTGCACAAGTTTTTATGTTCAAGATCCAAAAATTGAGAAGATGCACATAGTTGTTTCTGGAAAGCAAAATATTGTTGGGGTTGAGAATGTGGGAGATAATGAAGAGGAATATGATCAGTATAAAGAGATGTACCTTTTCACCGAACCAAAAAACATCAAGCGCGTAGAGAGAAGCATTAAAAAGGATTTGAAACCTTATATGCAAGAAGATGTCAATGCTGGAAAAAATGTATGATATATATTGTATATATTTGTATCATCTGAAATGAACTTAGAACAATGCTCTATTTCAGCTTTAGATAGCATGTTTCGAACATTATTAAATTTAGCTTCTGTTTCGAACATTATTACATTATTATATTTATCAACTTCACCTGTTCCACAAGTTATCAAATTGTATGTGTATATAAATTTCTTCAATATAAGTGGTTTGAGGTGGATTGAGGAGAAAATTAGTTCATTCTTCACTTCAATCCAATTAGATTGAGTACACCCAAAGAAGACCTATAAGATTTCTTTATCTTCTCTCCATTTTAAAAACTTACGAAGATGCTACTTTATCAGTTCTAATGGCTGAATATATTCACTACAAATCAGTACAATCTCTCTTAGTGCTTCACACAAGCGACGAAGCGAACAACTTCAATCACAAATCTTGTTTTTACCCTTTTCATAGGAATTTGACCTTAATCTTTCAAGCATAGATTTATCAATAAATGAAGCTTCCTCATCAGACATGTTAATGGCAGTTACAAGTGAAGGGTGTGTCGAAGCTAACGAAATCTCAACGGGACTGAAGACAAAGAGATGATGCATATGAGTGACAATGTCCAGGTAAGACAACATGAAGCTATGATGGCAGCCTTCAACAACATGAAAAGTGATGCCAAGGTTATGCTTGCATCAACCAAGGCATGTTGTGAGGGTATAACACTTGTCGGAGCATAATGGTTATGCTTGCCCCAACAAGTGTTATACCCTCACAACATGCCTTGGTTGATGCAAGCATAACCTTAACATCACTTTTCATGTTGTTGAAGATTGCCATCATGGCATCACGCTGTCTAACCTAGACATTTCCACTCATATGCATATCTCTTTATCTTCAGTCCGATTCATATTTCTTTAGCTTCGGCACATCCTTCACTTATAACTACCATTAACATGTGTGATAAGGAAGCTTCACTTATTTGATAAATCTATGCTTGAATTAAAGATTAAGGTTAAATCCCTATGAAAGTGTAAAAACAAGATTTGTGATTGAAGTTGTTCGCTTCCTCGCTTGTGTGAAGCACTAAGAAAGTAGGTACTGATTTTTAGTCAATATATTTTGGCATTAAAATTGAGTAAGGAACATCTTTCTAAGTTTTCAAATGGACAGGAGGGAAAGAAATCTTTCAAATGGATGGGAAAATCCTTCCAAGGATCGTCAGGCTTCAAATTGATGCTTTCAACAATCCAAATGATGAGCCACGGGTGTTACTTGCATCTACAAGAGCTTGCTCTGAAGGGATTAGCTTATCAGGATCACAGGCGGTTCTTAATTAACAAGCAGCCTGTGAAAACAATGACTTTCCCCAGGAGGTTCTTCAATAAAAACCGCTTGTGATGATTGAACCAGCACATACGGTTCTTAAAGAATGACCGCCTATGAAAATCATGTATTTATCCAGGCGGTCATTCTTTAAGAACCGCCTGTGATGTTTGATACATCACAGACGGTACTTAATTGATAACCACCTGGGTAAAGAATGTACTTACCCAGGCAGTTCTTTCTTAAAATCCGCCCGTGATATTTAGTCATCACAGGCGGTTGTTGTATCATTCGTCATCACAGTCGCATTTTTTTATGGACCGCCCGTGTTAGAAAAATCGAGGCGCCTACGAAAATGCTTTTTGTAGTGTTATCTATGGTGTGGATACACCTGTTCAGTATAACACCACAAACAATTGCAAACTTATTAAAACACATGTTTAGTGTGGTGATGGTGCAACTATAATAAGTTCATATGCATTGCTTATCTATGACGTGGATGAACATAGGAAATAGCTAGGTCATTATAGCGTGGATCTTGCCTTTCGCTTGGGCCCTCGACGATGCTGGGCTTATGCAAGCTTGCATGCAGATGCAGTATGGAGTAGTAATTGGGATTTGGGGCCTGCATCCATCTCTGCCATTTCATCAAAGTCAAAGCACCGGGGGGGGGGGGGGGGGGGGGGGGGGGCAACTAGAACAACTTCTGAATTGGCGCTTGGTTGTGATGGTGCTGACTTCACAGGATAACAGCGAGAACTAGCTTTTGCAACCTTGACCTCTTCAATTGGGGATGGCAGTGTGGACACTGGAGCAGGAGGTGAAGCAACGTTTACAACGCCACCACTACAGGAAAACCAACGATAAATGATGACCACACTTATTGACGACGGTGCTATCGTTTTTTTAACCGTTGTCCATTAGGGTTAACATCCGGCCCGACACGCCACGCTCCATCTTCCTCCTCTCATTTGCTTTCGCGCCAGCGCCTCGCCTCCGCCTCGCCGCGTAACTAACGCTGCAATCGCCTAGTGCGCCGTTGCGTCACCGCCCTAGCGCGGTCGCCACACGCCTCGCCGCCCTAGCGCATCGTTGCCTCGCCCGTGGCCGTGCCGCGCCGTCGTTACCACCCTCGGCGCCTCCCAACATCTTCGAGGTACGCCGGCATGCCGCCACCACCGTCAAGTTCCCCACCTCACCGCCACCCTCGGCCCCCACCTCGCCGCCTCCCAACCGAGCCACCCCCACCATGGCCCTGCCCCCACCGTGCTCCTCGCAGCCCCACCGTGCTCCTCCCCTCCCCACACAAAACTCCTCCCCTCCCCCACACCGACCTCCTCGCCGCCCCCCACCGAGCTCCTTCCCTCCCCCACATCGGGCTCCACCATGTCTATTGCAATATTTTTTTTGTTAATATGTTGAATTAGTTAGATTAATTGTTTGTGTTGATTAGTGTGTTCATTAGTTAATTGATAATTAATATAATTATTTAGTGTTAGTTTATGTCAATTAGTTTGGTTAATTGTTTAGTTTTTTGTTTAGTTTATTAATATCTTGTTTATATGATTTTCTTGTATTACTGTTCAGATTCATTAGTTATGTTAATTGTTTAGTGTGTTTTTTAGATGATTAGTATCTTGTTTAGATGATTCTTGTATAGTTATTAATGTCATGTTTAGTTGATTAGTGTCTCTTTGAGATTAAATGATATTTAGATTAATTGATATTTTTGTTTAGATTGTTTATTGCCTAGATTAATTGATATTTATTGTTTATTGATATTTAAATTATTTAGAGTACTTGTTTGATGTTTTTGAGTGATTACTTACTATATGTAAATAAACTGGTTTTGGGGTCAGCCCGATCCGGCATGGCCCGACCCGGCACGACATGAATGTGTTTATTCTTGTCGTGCCGTAAAAATGGTTATAGTTGTAAATTATGCATCCAAACGAGTATGAGGAGAAAGGCGACATCGAGGATGCCAAACATCTGTGTGTGGACCGTGGACCCGGACGTGGAACTTCCATCTCTGACCAACTTTTCCCCTCTCTCTTGTTATTTCCTCTCTCGCAAGTGACTAAAAAATAAAAACGAGTAACATAATCTATAGAAATGCGTCACCCGTTTTCAATTGGCATGTCTCACATGCGATAGGCATGTGAGGCGCACATGATCGGAATTGTCCCTTTTTGGAAAGCTTGGAAGTGACCGAGAGCATGCTTATGACGAGCTAGGTATGGGGTCTGGACCCAGATGTGATTTCGACAATGTAATCCTAATGTTCTCTGATGCACCATTTTTGGGTGTGCAATTGGAGAACGGCGGGGTTATGCTGTCGAAATTTTGTCTGAATTGACACCTCGTGTCTCCTCATAAGCATGTTTCCTCGGTCACTCTTGGGTGGGTTTAGGACCTATCTGTCTAGTTGTAGGATCATGATATGAGATAAAAACTAAACTAATAATGATTTGTCCGCTTTGAAGGTATACCCTCATACATGGATGAAGATCTCACTTGGATGTATACTGGTTGAAAAAAGGATGGGAGTCACTCAGAGGAGTGGTTCACCAAGACAGGTGCTTTTATACAACAAGCTTTTTTGTTGTCACACAACAGTAAGGTGTGGTGCCCATGTAGCAGCTGCCAGAATTTGAAGTGTTTCGATAATGTGATGTTGACTTTCTACTTGTGTCGAAACAATTTCATGCAACATTATAAGGTGTGAACCTTTCACGGTGAGACATCTTATCAACCCGTAGAAGATCTAGAGGAAGGTGACACCATGGGGGTCGAAAGGATGGACGAGATGCTTGAAGCCATAAATTCTGAATTGACGGAGGATCCTCCTACAATGTTGGTTGAAGCGTTCTTCACGCTTCTCAAAGCTTCAGAAGATTCGCTGCATGAACACTCCGAAAGTGACCCTCCTCACTTTAATGACTAGACTTAAGGTAATTAAGTCTAAGTATTTCTTCTCCAATAACTGCTACAACGATCTTATCAAATTGATCAGTGATATCCTTCCATAGCCCCATAAAGTGCCTAAAGATATGTATCAGTCCAAGAATTTGATTTCTGGTCTTGGTATGAAATATTAGAAGATTGATGTGTGCCCATACAACTGCTTGCTTTTCTGGAAAATGGATGCCAACGATAACAGGTGCTTAAAATGTGGTAAAGCGAGATTTCTCAAAGTTGTTAATGACGGAGGTGCAAAAGTAATGACTCAAGACGCATAGAAGGAGATTAAATTGCATAAGTAATTCATTCATCTATATTATGAATCTTTTAAATTGTCAGGATGACTCTACGTCCAAGGACTCGGAGGCTATAGGTCCTCTTCAGCCATCGCAGGCTGACCATGCTTCAGAGCTGGGTTGGCAGCCTTCGGAGACTGCTTCCAAGCCAGCTAGCGAGCGTGGTCAGTCGGGTAACTGAATGTAGGCCTAGAGGGGGGTGAATAGGCCTTCTTGAATTTTCTCGGTTCCTGTAGCACTTCAACAACAAGGTCAAAACCAGATATATCGGACTAGTCCGGTAAAGTGCGGACTAGTCCGGATTTCACGGACTAGGTTGATCAAGTTAGGTCAATTTTATTGTTTCGTTGACGTTTGCAGCGGAAATATAAACTTCAATAACAGTACAATGATTGTATGTCAAGTTCTATTGCAAGTATGATTCTTGTTCAACTATTTAACTTAAATTAAACAAGATGAATCAAACCCTAGATAATGTTGATCAACTAGAATGATGAACACAAACAAACAAGACACAAGATTTATCCCGTGGTTCGGTTACCACGAAGGCAACCTACGTCCACGTTGAGGAGCCCACAAAAGGACCGGGTCTTCACGAACCCTTCCCTCGTCGGATCGCCACGAAGGCCAATCCTCTTCCACTAAACACACAGGGGTAAATCACCAAGTTGAAGGGGCGATCTCACAAGTTGAGAGCTCCCTTGATTACAAGTTTCAAGACCACCAATAACACACTTCGAAATATACAGATTGAGATGCAAGAGTGTGTTAGAGATCCAAACCAAGAGCTCAATCGTGTGCCAAGTGCCTCTCCAATGATCTACAAGTGATCTTCAATGGATTGATTGATTTTGCACTTTATTTCGTGGAGAGAGATGGTTTTTGAGTCTCTTGGGAGGTGTGACGGCGCTAGGGTTCGAGAGAGGGTGAAAGTGGGCCGTGCACCTCTATTTATATGGGTTTTCTAGAAGTTACCATTAGGGTTCAGAAATATCGGACTAGTCCGTGGTGGTGACCGGACTAGTCCGGTGTGCTGTGTGAAGCAAACCCTAAGTGTCCAGGTATCTCGGACTAGTCCGGTTCAAAACGGACTTGTCCGATTTCGCTACTGGAAAGCTTCGGACTAGTCCGATTGTCATCGGACTTGTCCGGACATATGAAACCCTAAGTGTTTAGGATGACAAGTCCGCACTTGGAGGACTTGTCCGATTTAGATCAGGGTGTATATCGGACTAGTCCGTGTGGACACCGTACTTGTCCGAAGTGGATCAGAATGAATATCGGACTAGTTCGGGTCACAACGGACTGGTCCGATTTTGTGTGACTTGTGCATTGATAAGGACTAGTCCGCATTGGGGAGGACTAGTCCGAAGTGGAACAGAAAGAATATCGGACTAGTCCGGTGGTGACCGGACTTGTCCGATCTGGTGCAGAATGTGATATCGGACTAGTCCGGCTGATATCGGACTAGTTCGGTCCTGTATAGCTTTGTGCATTGTGTGTGTGTGATTAAATGAGATTGAGCTCTTGGGTGTGTTTCCTTAACACACTCCATGCATACTAAACTACTAATTTCTTCTCCTTGAGCTCAAATTCATTTTCCTTCTCAATTTCCCTCTTTTTGGTACTTTGCTCATTTTTCATCATTTTCCTGCATTCATCTCAACAAAAGGATTAGGATCCCAATTGCTTGTCATAAATCATCCAAAACCCACAAGGGAGTCCTAGATGCACTTTCAATCTCCCCCTTTTTGGTGATTGATGACAACCAATTGGGATTTCACAAAATGAGGTATAAAATGAGATTTTCATAAAGTATGCACATATGACTCAAAAATACATCAAGCAACAAGATAATTATTCATATGTGCATTCTTTATGGTGGGATGCATACTAAGAGCATGAGTGCATTAAGAATGATCGAATTTGCATTTATCAACTAATATCAAGTGAATATGGCACTTCAAGGGCAAAAACTCAGATTTCATCAAACACTTGCAAATTAATAGAGCAATTCATAACAGGACCAAACATGATATGAAAATAGAGTTAAGCAAATGCAATCACAATTAAAAAACAGAGAGAGCTCTCTCCTCGCATCCTATGCAGCTAAAGCTAAGACTAGAGACTCCCCCTCAATCTCTCCCCCTTTGGCATCAAGACACCAAAAAGAGAGAGAGGAAGGTCCTAGGACTTCACTCTTCGCTGTCAGTCCTCTCGTCGTCTTCATCGTCTTCATCGCTTTCTGCTTGACGAGGTTGGGAGGTAGGAGGAGGAGCGGAGCTGCTCGAGCCCCCAATGCCAAATAGGCAAGCTCGGAGGGAGTCAAGGGGCTGAGCTCGGTGATGTCCGGATCAGAATCTTCAGAAAGTACTGGAGATCCAATTGGGTTGATCTCCAGCTTCTCACTCAGCTGCTTCACATTGGCTTTTATGTATCTCATGTTCTCCTTCCTCTTCTGATTTAGCTTGTGAAGCTTCACTTCAGTTTTCTTGCATGAGGAGAAAATTGCAGCCAAGTACTTGAGGATCCCACTGGCGGATCCTTTCTGAGGGGCTTCCCTGGAGGGAGGAGTAGCCCTAGCAGCTTCTTCTTGCCTTGCCGGTGCCTCGGGGCTTGAGGCCGGCGATGGAGCAGCCTGGACACTCACTGACTGAGGCTTCTGAGGCCTCAGTGGAGTGTGCTCCACATCCTTCACAAACTCGATTCCTGTGACCTTCTCAATCATGAACATCAAGTAAGGGGCATAGCCACAGGATCGGTTGGGGGTACTTGAGATATTGACCATATCATTCCAAATATAGTCTGCAACATCGAATTGCCTTTTCTTGCTAATGACCCTCATCAGGGTCCGGAGGTAGCCTTGCACACTCCTTGCATCCCCATCCTTGGGGGCAATCGTCTTCCTGAGGACTCTGTTGAGGACCACAAAGAAAGGCTTCATATTCTTTGTGGAGGGAGGGACATACTTGGAGGTGGGCTCATACATGAACTTCATTCCATCCCTCTCAATGACCCCAATGTTGTGGATAATGAGGTGGTCATGTCCTTCAGAGTCAAGGTGCAGCAGGCGGGCAAACTCTTCCTGAGTAATAGAATACTTGGATCCATGAGTCATCCAAGTCACACTTTCTTCGTCTTCGCTTAAGAAGTGGCACGTTGCATAGAATTGTGCAATCACTTCATCATTCCAATTATATCTGAAGGCAAACAGATCCTTCAGCCCATGTCTTTCTGCAGCTGCTATCACTTCATCAAAAGCTGCACATTTCCTCTTCTCAAGGTGGGCCCAGTCAATCCATTGACTGCGCACCACCGGGGTCTTCATCGGCAAATAGACCAGCTTGTAGAAATCAGCATGGAAATTTGACCAAAACCTGCCATTCGCTGCTTGCTTGGGCCTTGCATAGCAATCAACACTTCTCAACTTCATAGCCACATCGCTTCCCTTGCCATTGAATTTTTCCTCATTGGGGTCTCGGACCCCTTCTCTGGGAGTATGCAGCTTCAGGGGCCCAACAGGCCCTGTGGCAGCCCCCTTGCCCTTCCCTTTAGCTTGGCGAAGGCCACTTGAAGGAGTAGCAGCCTTCGAGGCGGGCTTCTTGGCACACACTTTCCTCCGAACCTGGGGAGGTGAGGGAGCAGGCTCGGAGGGTCTCTCTTGGCGTTTCTTGCCAAGACCCGCCGAGGACCGAGGTGCCACCTCGTGGTCCAACTCGGCCTCGAAATCGGAGATTTCGTTGTCGGAGCTCGACATGATCTGAGAATGAGTGATCAAGAGAAAGGACAAGTTATACAAGGTATTGGTAAGGTAAGATGGCAATGGAAGGCATTAGGGAATTAAAGAATTAGGTTTGGTTCAGAAACAACGGACTTGTCCGGTGTACAGGCACGGACTAGTCCGGGGGACCGGACTTGTCCGTACCTGGACCTGACTAGTCCGGTGTTCATCCGCAAAAACCTAACAGTCTGGACAAAAATTGATCCCTAAGGTAAAACTAGTCTAGCATACACATAGTACATCAACTAGACATGTAACTAGTGAAGAATGCTAGGCCAAACGATAAGCAATAGAGAAATTTGTGATTTCTTAGGGTTTTGAGGAAAATTTACCAAGAAATCAAAGGAAGCTTGAGATTTTGGGGGTTGAAGGCCGGACTTGTCCGCTAACTTCAATCCCCGAGTGTTCAAGCTTGATCTCTGCCCAAGATTGAGGCTTTTCGACGGAGGAATCAAGGATTCGCCTTGGGAGCTCGAGCGCAAGAGAGAGAAAGCTTGGGGGTGAGTGTGGGGTGAAGGGATTAGGGTTTAGTGGCGGCTAGGGTTATGGACACGAAAAATCGGACAAGTCCGGACATGACCGGACTAGTCCGAAGTCATCCAGGGACCTATATCGGACTAGTCCGTGGTCTGTCGGACTAGTCCGGCCTACCCGGCACTCTGCGGACTAGTCTGCAAGGGCGGACTAGTCCGGGTAACCACGGACTTGTCCGTGGTCACCAGGAAAGAATTGCATAGCCCTTCATATATATTTGAAGGTCCAATAATTGAGAGTAGAGAGGCAAAACAATTCAAATAATCTTGATGAATTTGACTAGTAAGCAAACAACAATCATACTATGATCAAAAATTCATCAAGATCTAATAATTGACATAGTTTTTCGAGAGAAAAAAAATGGGGAGGGATAATTTTCACAATTCAATCAATATTTTGAAGCAATCATACAGGTATGCAACTTTTCAAGCCACACTCCGAGAATCAAGAATGTTTAGCTCATTTCGGAGTTCGCAAAAACGTTTTTCATCAAGTGGCTTGGTGAATATGTCGTCCAATTGTTTTTGGTTGTTGACATGAGAGATGGATATGTCTCCTTTCATGGAATGGTCTCTCAAGAAATGGTGTCTTATGTCAATGTGTTTAGTTCTAGAGTGCTCAACTGGATTGTGGGCTATTTTAATGGCACTCTCATTATCACAAAGAAGAGGAATACGGTTCATATTGTAACCGTAATCCCTTAGAGTTTGTCGCATCCAAAGGAGTTGTGCACAACAACTCCCGGCTGCAACATACTCCGCTTCGGCTGTGGATAATGCAATGGAATTCTGTTTCTTGGATGACCAAGAAACTAAGGATCTTCCTAGGAATTGGCAAGTGCCGGAAGTGCTTTTTCTATCAACTTTGCACCCAGCATAATCTGCATCGGAATACCCAATGAGATTGAATTTTGAGCCTTTTGGGTACCAAAGACCAAGATTGGGTGTATGAACTAAATATCTTAGGATTCTCTTTACGGCTGTCAAATGACATTCCTTAGGGTTGGCTTGAAATCTTGCACACAAACATACACTCAACATAATATCTGGCCTAGATGCACATAAGTAAAGTAAAGATCCAATCATGGAGCGATATACCTTTTGGTCGACGCTCGGTCCATCTTCATTGAGATCCAAGTGACCATTCGTTGCCATGGGAGTCTTTATGGGCTTTGCCTTGTCCATGCCAAACTTCTTGAGGATGTCCTGTGTGTACTTGGTTTGGCTTATGAATGTTCCTTCCCTTTGTTGCCGCACTTGGAATCCCAAGAAGTACTTCAATTCTCCCATCATTGACATTTCAAATCTGTCTGTCATAATTTTACTAAACTCTTCACAGAAAGATTGGTTAGTTGATCCAAAAATTATATCATCAACATAGATTTGGCAAATAAAAAGATCATTATCCAGATTTTTCGTGAATAGTGTATAATCTACTTTGCCAATTTGAAAGCCATTATCAATTAAAAAATCTCTAAGACACTCATACCAAGCTCTAGGAGCTTGTTTGAGGCCATAGAGAGCCTTACGCAGTTTATACACGTGGTCGGGGAACTCTTCGTCTTCAAATCCGGGTGGTTGCTCCATGTACACCTCTTCCTTGATCGGTCCGTTGAGGAAGGCGCTTTTCACGTCCATTTCATACAGCTTGAAATCATGGTGAGTAGCATATGCAAGTAATATTCTAATTGATTCAAGCCTAGCTACTGGAGCAAATGTTTCATCGAAATCCAAACCTTCGACTTGTGAGTAACCTTTGGCCACAAGTCGTGCCTTGTTTCTTGTCACCACTCCGTGTTCGTCTTGCTTGTTGCGGAAGACCCACTTGGTGCCCACAATATTTGCATTGGGTCTTTCCACAAGTTCCCAAACCTCGTTTCTCTTGAAATTGTTCAACTCTTCTTGCATTGCCACCACCCAGTCCGGATCCTTCAATGCATCCTCAGTCCTGCGGGGTTCCAAAAAGGAGACAAACGAGTAATGTTCACAAAAATTTGCTATACGAGATCTAGTGGTTACTCCCTTTTGGATGTCGCCGATGATGTTGTCGATTGGATGATCCCTTTGAATGCATTGGTGTACTCTTGGGTGTGGCACTTGGGGGGTCGTATGTTGGTGATCATCTTCTTCTCCCCCTGAGTTGTTGTCCTCGTTGATTTGTTGATCATGTTCATATTCCTGTGATTTGTCTTGTATCGAGGCTCCCCCTGAATTGTTGATCTCCTCTTGTGGTTCACTTTCCTCTTGTATTTGTGACGATGACTCTTGTGGTCGTACTTCGCCTAGAGCCATCCTCTTCAATGCTTGATAGGGAGCTTCCTCTTTACCTAATTCACATTGATCAACTTGCTCCTTTTGGGAGCCATTAGTTTCATCGAACACTACGTCACGTGCCACTTCAACAAGTCCGGAGGCCTTGTTGAAAACACGATAGGCGTAAGTGTTCGAATCATAACCAAGCAAGAAACCTTCATCGGACTTCGAAGCGAACTTTGAAGTCCTGGGCTTCTTGTTCAAAATGTAGCAAGGAGAACCGAAAACTCGAAAATATGAAACGTTCGGTTTGTTACCGGTGAGTAGCTCATAGGGGGTCTTCTTTAGTAGTCGATGAAGGTAGAGTCGATTTGTGGCATGGCAAGCGGTGTTGATTGCTTCCGCCCAAAATCGATCCGAAGTCTTGTATTCATCGAGCATTGTTCTTGCCATCTCTATGAGCGTTCGGTTCTTCCTTTCGGCAACTCCGTTTTGTTGTGGAGAGTATGGTGCTGAGAATTCGTGCTTGATTCCTTCCTCATCAAGGTATTCCTCCACTTGTATGTTCTTGAACTCCGTGCCGTTGTCGCTCCGTATACTCTTGATTGATAGTGAGAACTTGTTTTGCGCTCGCTTGAAGAATTTCTTGAGTGTTCCTTGTGTTTCTGACTTGTCATGCAAAAAGAACACCCAAGTGAACCGGGAAAAATCATCAATAATAACTAAACCGTATTTGTTACCGCCGATGCTTATGTAAGCAATTGGACCAAACAAGTCCATATGAAGTAGTTCGAGCGGTCTTGTCGTGGTCATGATGTTCTTCGCAGGATGTTGTGCTCCAACTTGCTTTCCTGCTTGGCACGCGCTACAAGGCCTGTCTTTCTCAAACACAACATCTTTCAAACCTCGGATGTGATCGCCCTTGAGGAGTTTTTGAAGGTTCCTCATACCAACATGTGCTAGCCGTCTATGCCACAGCCAACCCATGTTGGTTTTTGCAATCAAGCATGTGTCCAGTTCGGCTTTATCCTTGTTGAAGTCAACAAGGTAAAGCTTTCCCTTTAACATACCCTTGAATGCAACGGAACCATCACTTCTCCTTGAGACGGTCACACCCTCGTTAGTAAACAGGCAATTATAACCTTTGTCACATAACTGAGATATGGACAGCAGGTTATAATATAAAGATTCAACGTGTAAAACATGCGAAAGAGTATGTTCAGAGGATATTGCTATTTTACCGGTACCGAGGACCCTTCCTTGACTGTTATCCCCAAAGTAGATGCCTTCGTTTGGGTCCTGGTTCACTTCATACTCCACAAACATCCTCCTTTCTCCGGTCATGTGGTTTGTGCATCTACTGTCTAGCACCCATTTGGATCCACCGGAGGAGTAGGCCTGCAAAAACAAATTACGCCTTGGTTTTAGGTACCCAAGCTTGCTTGGGTCCTTGGAGGTTAGTAACAATACATTTGGGCACCCACACATGGGATTTTGTGTTCCCATGGCGTGGCCCAACATAATAAGCATACACTTTACCAACATTATTTTTCATTAATACATAAGAAACATCAAAGGTTTTAAACAAGAGTTGCTGTTGATTATGGGTCGGACTAGTCTGTGTGACCGGACTTGTCCGGTCCACAACCGGACTAGTCCAGTTTTCATGAGAGTTCAGATTTTTAGTTTTTGAGTTACCAGGTTGTGAGGGTCCTCCCTTCACAAAGGTAATCCTTCCCTTGTTATTCTTATGATTTCCAGCTCTTTGCTTTCCATCATAAGAGTAACCAATGCCATACTTGACATTTGGAGGTCTTTGGACCAAATATGCACTACGTGCATAGTTGATCCTCTCCTTGTCAAACATTACACATTGGATAGGATTTTTGTCCTTTGTGGAGGTAGAATTTTCCTTCAACCTGGTGTTAATTTTATCACATTTGCAAATATGAGCGATATTAGTTGAAGTGGGTTGAGAAGGTAGGCTTGAAGAGGAGGAAGGTTCACTAAGCTTGAGTGACTCAACCTGCACTTCAAGGATCTTGTTGACCTTGATTAGGTCATCAAGTTGATCCTTGATTGCAACGTTTGAGTTGGTTAACTCCAAGCAAGTTTTCTTGCTTGAATCTAGCTCAAGCTCTAGTGAGTGGTTTCTCTCCTTTTCAAGAACTAGAAGATTGTCAAGTTCGACATGCTTCTCCTTTTGGGAAATAATCATGTCTTCTTGACGATCAATTAGTTCTTCCTTCTCAACAAGTTGGTTAAGCAAGAATTTCATTTTAGCAGCAGTTTTTCTATCTAAGCCAATTAGCATATCTTCATCATCACTATCTAGATCATCATCACTTGAGTAAGAATGCAAGGAAGGAGTTTTGATGTTTACCTTGCGTTTACCTTCCTTAGCCATGAGGCAAGTTCCATTTGCCTTCTTTGCACCGAGCGTGGGGAAGAGTGTGGGTTTCTTGTACATGCTTTCAATGGCTATGCTAGCCATTTCTTATTCATCGGACGATGAGGACTCATCGTTTGAGTCCCATTCCTTTCCGATGTGTGCTTGTTCAACTTTAGCTTTCCCTTTGGAAAGTGCTTTCTTTCGGAGCAGTGCTTTCAGCTCCAATATCTCCTCATCATCATCATCAAAGTCTTGAATGGCTTCGAGATACTTTTCAAGCTTTTGGTGCTTGTCATTGTTCATTTCTTCCTGGTTGTTGATTTTCTGGACTTCCTTCGTGTCCGACATGATATCTTCGAGTGGTTGCACTCTTTCTTGAAGAACCCGCTCTGATACCAATTGAATGTAGGCCTAGGGGGGGGGGTGAATAGGCCTTCTTGAATTTTCTCGGTTCCTGTAGCACTTCAACAACAAGGTCAAAACCAGATATATCGGACTAGTCCGGTAAAGTGCGGACTAGTCCGGATTTCACGGACTAGGTTGATCAAGTTAGGTCAATTTGATTGTTTCGTTGATGTTTGCAGCGGAAATATAAACTTCAATAACAGTACAATGATTGTATGTCAAGTTCTATTGCAAGTATGATTCTTGTTGAACTATTTAACTTAAATTCAACAAGATGAATCAAACCCTAGATAATGTTGATCAACTAGAATGATGAACACAAACGAACAAGACACAAGATTTATCCCGTGGTTCGGTTACCACGAAGGCAACCTACGTCCACGTTGAGGAGCCCACAAAAGGACCGGGTCTTCACCAACCCTTCCCTCGTCGGATCGCCATGAAGGCCAATCCTCTTCCACTAAACACACAGGGGTAAATCACCAAGTTGAAGGGGCGATCTCACAAGTTGAGAGCTCCCTTGATTACAAGTTTCAAGACCACCAATAACACACTTCGAAATATACAGATTGAGATGCAAGAGTGTGTTAGAGATTCAAACCAAGAGCTCAATCGTGTGCCAAGTGCCTCTCCAATGATCTACAAGTGATCTTCAATGGATTGATTGATTTTGCACTTAATTTCGTGGAGAGAGATGATTTTTGAGTCTCTTGGGAGGTGTGACGGCGCTAGGGTTCGAGAGAGGGTGAAAGTGGGCCGTGCACCTCTATTTATATGGGGTTTCTAGAAGTTACCGTTAGGGTTCAGAAAGATCGGACTAGTCCGTGGTGGTGATCGGACTAGTCCGGTGTGCTGTGTGAAGCAAACCCTAAGTGTCCAGGAATCTCGGACTAGTCCGGTTCAAAACGGACTTGTCCGATTTCGCTACTGGAAAGCTTCGGACTAGTCCGATTGTCATTGGACTTGTCCGGACATATGAAACCCTAAGTGTTTAGGATGACAAGTCCGCACTTGGAGGACTTATCCGATTTAGATCAGGGTGTATATCGGACTAGTCCGTGTGGACACCGGACTTGTCCGAAGTGGATCAGAATGGATATCGGACTAGTCCGGGTCACAACGGACTGGTCCGATTTTGTGTGACTTGTGCATTGATAAGGACTAGTCCGCATTGGGGAGGACCAATCCGAAGTGGAACAGAAAGAATATCGGACTAGTCCGGTGGTGACCGGACTTGTCCGATCAGGTGCAGAATGTGATATCGGACTAGTCCGGCTGATATCGGACTAGTCGGATCCTGTATAGCTTTGTGCATTGTGTGTGTGTGATTAAATGAGATTGAGCTCTTGGGTGTGTTTCCTTAACACACTCCATGCATACTAAACTACTAATTCTTCTCCTTGAGCTCAAATTCATTTTCCTTCTCAATTTCCCTCTTTTTGGTACTTTGCTCATTTTTCATCATTTTCCTGCATTCATCTCAACAAAAGGATTAGGATCCCAATTGCTTGTCATAAATCATCCAAAACCCACAAGGGAGTCCTAGATGCACTTTCAGTAACCCCTCTTCTGCGTCACCTGATGTGGATCCCGCTCCGAAGCGGCGGACTAGTGTTGATGGTCCCTAAGTGCCATATTTTGACCGTCAATTCACCTCATAATGTGCACAAAAGAGAGACATAACATAGTGGTAGGATTAAATACTAACCAATTCCACAAGTGTTAGTATCTATTTGTATGCTGGTGAAATAATACCCAAAAATACCAAGACATGCCGCAAGTATTTCATAAACATGGATTCCAACGAATCAGGCGATGCCACGTGGCACCACATCGATCAAATGGCCTACAAACAGTCGTATCCGAGGAGATCCAACGGTGTATCACTCATATCAGTCTAGGGGACCCACCAGTCAGTGACCTGGACAAAGCACACGAGAAATGGGGCACTAACCAGGCCGGCCGAACCCTCTTTTCGGTCGACCTCTTCTTCACGCCAAACTAGGTTTTCCTCCACGTTGTGACTTCTCTCGGCTTCTTAATAATGGTAAATACTGATGCGCGCGCATTTGGTGGCGGGAATCAACCCTTCTTCACCTATAAATAGCACCCCTCTCCTCACTTCACACACACACACACCAAAAGTTGAGAATACAATAGCACTTCTAAGGTTTAGAGTATTCCTAGAGGCTGCCAAGTAGAAGGAGAGTGTGGTGAAGAGTTTAGAAAAAGGAGGTTTGAGCTTGTCAAGTCCCTCTTCTACACTTGTACCCCTACAAAGGTGCTACTCAAATATAGTAAGCCTTTGTGAATTCAATACAAGTTTCATTTCTGTCGGTACCCTGCGTACCAGGTATGCTATGATACCGCAAGAAGTGCAAAAGAGTTCTACCCATCAAAATTGAAGGCCACCTCAGGCCCCACATGTCATATTATACCAGACCCGCATCCCTCATGTGGGTAGATCCGGTGATTTACACGTGTAATGTAAATCCAGAGCTAAACTCTCGACACAGGGAAGCTCCGCGATCAACACGTGTGTAATGACCTCGGACCTAACCCCCAGAAGAGGGAAGCTATGGTGTTGACACGTGGACAGCGGCACCGGAGCTACCTCCTCGCAAAGGGAAGCTCCGAAGCTGCCACGTGTGGAGCCCCCAGATCTTCATCAACAAATACATTGGTGGATCTCCTTCAGCACAGACATTTAAGGAACAATTAAAGCAGAAGTTACAAGACTTGATTACGTGTTGTTAATATCGTATTAACGACACACTAGGAGAGCACTGTTAATAAGAAGTAATGCAGCCATTAAGGCACATTATCACACTATTAACCATGCTTAATACCCATAGATATTCTATTAGGCTATTTAATACGCCAGGGCCACATGTCGAGCCAGGCTAATGATGTAACGGTCAATCCTTGGACTATAAAAAGACTGAGCCGCACGATACAAAGGGGAGGTCCAAGCTGAGCGAGAGACTATGCTTTCTAGCGATTCATAATACAACACACACACACACTCCGTGGAGTAGGGTATTACGCTCAAGCAACCTGAACCACGTAAATCTTTGGGGTCGCCATCTTGATCTTGATCTCTGTGAGCCCCAACTGTAACAAGAACCTTCGCGGGCTACATTTTAGTAGTACCGGGGGAAGTGTCGTTGCTACACTTTGACATTTGGCGCGCCAGGTAGGGGGAGGGCATCTTCACCCGAGATCTCAAGATGTTGAATTCCGCCACAGGATCTTCCAACGGCAATCGTGCTGAACATCCTGCTGGAGGCAATCCCTCCAACATGCAGCAGCCAACAAGCACCATTGTTCCAACAGGCACTATGGCACCACAGCCACCATCTGTTCTGGCAAACAATGCTGGGCAACAATATGGTGCATCTACATCGATCACTGCATCGACGAACAACAACCCAGAGCATGCGCTCATTACTGCGCGAGCTCTCCTACAACACCCACTGCCTCCAGGTGCACCCCAGGGTGCTATGGAGCAGTGGAGGGCTGATGTTGACCATCTGGTTGCAGCTGCAGCCGTTGGCATCAACAATCAAGGTCCTCCACCTTTGGGGCGAGCACCATCACAACAACAGACCTTGTCAGACTGACTTGGTCCACAAGTCTTGCAGCAAAGAAGATGTGTTGCATCCCAATAGATGGCTTCGATCCCTCCCGGGGCACGACGCACCCACACCATCACCAGGATTCCGACTCATGACCTGCAGTCGGAACTTGATCGCCGTTACCGGCAGCAGGACGGCCGCATCCATATTGAGCGTGCTCGTGAGAGGCGAGAGGCTTGAGGACAACCCTGCACCAAAGGGAGTAGGAGGAGGTTGTTTTGCCCTGGCCATCCATTTACGCATGGTCAGATGGCCACAGAAGTTTCGGCCTCACTTGCCGGAAAAATTCGATGGGACTGTCAACCCCGCTGAATTCCTTCAAATCTACTCCAATGCCATACTAGCAGCGGGGGCTTATGAGGGTGTGATGGCCAATTACTTCCCGGTGGCCTTAACTAGGACTGCAAGGTCTTGGTTCGTGAGTCTTCCACCCGACTCCATTAATAGTTGGGCGGAGCTATGCCAACAGTTTACTGCCAACTTCAGGAGTTCTTACACCCGGCCTGGCACCGAATTGGATTTGTTTGATGTAAAGCAAGCATCGGGAGAATCGCTGCGATCCTTCATCCAACGGTTTTCTCAAGTACGGAATACTATTCCTTCGATCTCGAGCTCTTATGTTATTGTTGCATTCAGACAGGGTGTTCGAGATAAAAAGATGTTGGAGAAGCTGGCCATCAAAGAGGTCACTAGCGTCACAAAACTCTTCAGCCTAGCATACAAATGTGCTAGAGCTACGGAGGGCCCTGAAATGCACTCCAAGCCAGCTCCGGGGGCCAACAAGAAGTCCTCCAAAACTGAAGCCACTACCTCCGGCAGTGTCAAAAATAAAAAGAAGCCCAACGGCAAGAAGAACCCGTCAACCGGCACACCATCCACTGCAGCTGATGCAGCTCCGGGTGGTGGGGGGCCACGCCCCGAGAAGCGACCTCATCCATCGTCAGAAGACGGCAATAGTTCAAAGGCCTAGTGTCCGATTCACAAGATGGACAGACACAACCTGGAAGAATGATGGGAGGTCCAGAATCTTGCCGAGTGCTACAACAAGCACCGGGAAGAAGCTCCTGCTGAGGAGGAGCTAGGTTTCCAGGACCCCAAAAAGGTCCTGAAAGTTGTCTACAACACTGTCAACAACGATTCTGACGTCTCTGACAACGAGCGCCGGAAAACCCTAAACACCATCTATGGTGGTTCTTGGGACATCACCTCTCGCCGCATCCTCAAGACAATGCGGTGGCACATGGCCGTAGCAGCTCCCACTGCTAAGGCCGAGCCTCATCAGAAGTGGACAGATACTCCCGTCATTTTTGATGCTTCAGACTGCCCCCAAAACATGATTGGGGCTGGTCAACTCCCGTTGATGGTGTCACTCACCATTAACAATATTCAAATCCACCATGTAATGGTGGACGGAGGTTCAAGGCTAAACCTCATAAGCTTCGAAGCTTTTGTAAGCTTCAGCTCCGGCCTTCGGACCTTCGCCCATCCCGACCTTTCTCTGTGGTAGGTCCAGGAACCATTACCCCTCTCGGTTCCATCACACTCCCAGTGACCTTCGGGACTCGGGAGAACTATAGAACTGAGAAGTTGGTCTTCGACGTTGCGCAGATCAGTTTGCCGTTTAACACCATTTTGGGCAGGCCAGCTTTGTACAAGTTTATGGCCGCCTCTCATTATGGTTACTTGGTATTGAAGATGCCAACACCTATGTGCGTTCTCCGAATCTGTGGAGATCGCACTGCAGGATTTACTGCTTTAGAAGAACTCTATGCGCTTATCACAACACAAGAGGAAGCATCCGGTAAGGAGCCAGCTCTGAACCCTCCGAGCATTCTTCATAAAGGCTCTACCTCTGCACCCCGTGTGCAACCAAGCGACGACACCGACGTTCCCAACAAAGTCGTCCAAATTGGTTCCAATGCTGCTCAGACTACCCGTATATCAGGAGGTCTGAACAACAAATAGGAACTCGTGCTCATCACTTTCCTCTGGGCCAATGTCGACGTGTTTTCCTGGCAACCATCACAAATGCCTTGGATCCCTAGGGAGATGATTGAGCACAATCTGAAGATTTACCCTGACGCATGGCCTGTACACCAGAAATCGCGGAAGTAATCAATCGAGCAGCAAAACTTCATACGATAGGAAATCAAGAAGTTGTTCGGAGCTGGATTCATTCGGGAAGTCTTCCATCCAAAATGGCTGGCAAACCCAGTTGTTGTACTCAAGGCCGGCGGGAAGCTTCAGATGTGTATCGACTACACCACCTTAAATAAGGCATGTCCAAAGGATCCATTTCCACTACCTAGAATAGATCAGATAGTGGACTCCACCTCCGGGTGTGAGCTATTGAGTTTCTTAGATGCATATTTTGGATATCATCAAATCCAAATGTCTAAGGAAGATGAAGAGCATACTGCCTTCATAACAGTAGATGGATTGTACCGTTATACTTCCATGCATTTGGTCTCAAAAATGCTGCTTCAACATTTGTGCGAGCTATGTACAAAACATTTGGATAGCTAATTATAGACTTTGTGGAGGTCTACGTCGATGACATCGTCGTTAAGATCAAAACAAGGAGTCACTCCTTGACAATTTACAAGTTGTCTTTGACAAGCTGCGCACCACGCGCACCAAGCTGAACCCGAACAAGTGTGTCTTCGAGGTTAGCTCCGGGAAGCTTCTGGGTTTCTTGGTGACTCACCGAGGAATTTAAGAAAATCCGGCAAAGATCAAGGCCATAGAAGATATGCAGCCCCTAACCCTCATTAATGATGTCCAGAAGTTAACTGGATGTCTAGCTGTGCTCAGCCGGTTTATCTCAAGACTGGCAGAATGGGCGCTACCCTTCTTCAAACTCTTGAGGAAGTCCAGACCTTTTCACTGGTCTGAAGAAGCAGAAAAGGCGTTTCAAGGGCTAAAACAGCTCCTCACCACACTGCCGATATTGGTAGCTCCGAATCCTAGTGAGCCTTTACTGCTTTACATTTCAGCAACCATCGAAGTTGTCAGTATGGTCCTGGTTGCGGAAAGACCAGAGCCACATCCATTCCATGAACCCAAACCCCTCCGGGAGGGTTCGAAATCACCTGAAGGCATGTCTGGGTCCCAGCCCCCAAAAACGGAGCATCAAGACGAAATGCTAGGGGATCAACCTCATTTACCTGAGGAAGTTCATCTGGCTGACTAAGATGATCTGGATCCTTCTAGCAAGGTCCGGGTCAAAATGGAAGGAGTTTTGGACCCCTCCGGGAGGGTCCAAGAAGCACAACGTGAAGGTCCGGAACCCTCCGGGAGGGTTCGGGTCGATGGAGAAGAAGCTTCGGGTCCTTCAGAAAGAGTCCGGACCATCCAACGCCCCATGTACTTCATTAGCGAAGTGCTCCACGATGCCAAGACAAGATACATTGAGGTGCATAAGCTGCTTTACGCAGTTCTTATTGCCTCAAGGAAGCTTCATCACTACTTCCAAGCCCACAAAATATTAGTGGTAACTTCTTCTCCACTGCGTGCTATTTTGCATAACCCTAACTCTACTCGAAACATTGCAAAGTGGGCAACGGAACTAGCCGAATTCGATCTAGAATTCGTGTCACGACAAGCAATCAAAAGTCAAGCCTTGGCTGACTTCGTGGCGAAATGGACTCCCTCTTCATCAAACCCTGGGGGCCACAGTGAGCAGAAACTATAACCCAAGGTTTCGGTATTCACCGAGCCTCGATGGACTCTCTACTTTGATGGCTCCTTGCAGAAATAGAGGATCGGAGCTAGAATCCTTCTCCTGGCTTCGACTGGGAGGAAGATCAAGTACATGGTACACCTTGATTTCAAGGCAACCAACAACATGGTGGAGTATGAAGCTATCATCTACGGACTCAAGGTGGCACTATCTTATGGTGTCCAACAGCTTTTGGTAAAGGGAGATTCTCAACTCATCACCAAACAAGTCAAAGGTGAATGCTCCTGCAACAATTCTCAACTAGCTGCTTATCTCCTTGAAATCCAGAGGCTTGAGAAGGACTTTGAAGTCCTAGATCTCTACCATGTTCAGCGTCTTCACAACGCTGAAGCCGACGAACTCTCGACGAAAGCCTCAACTGGAGCTCTGGCTCTTGACGGAATCTTCGTCCGGAGGTTGTTAAAACCAACAGCTCAGCCTGTCAAACTAAGCGAAGGGGGCGAGACCAGCACCACAAAGCTGTAGTCCCGATGGCCCTGCTACCATGGCGTCCACCAAGGGTCATAGGTGCGGTCGGAAGCTCCGAGCAACCCAGCACGCAAGACTCAGAAGCTCAAGTAAGCTCCGATGCATGGATCTCGAGATCCAGAGCTACTTGAAAGACAATATCCTTCCTGAAGACAGTGTATCTGCTGACCGGATTCTCAGAGTGGCTAAAAGATACACGTTGGTAGAAGGGGATCTCTACCGGCGCGGTGCCAATGGAGTCCTAATGCGGTGCATTGCAAGGGAAGAAGGCTGCGAGATCCTTGCGGAAATTCATGGAGGCGAGTGCGGGAACCATGCTTCTTCTCACACGTTGGTCGGTAAAGCCTTTCAGCATGGCTTTTACTGGCCTACAACACTTCAGGATGCGGTTGAGCTAGTGAAAAAATGTGAAGCGTGCCAGTTCCATGCAAAACAGATTCACACACCGGCTCAATCACTACAAATGATACCTCCTACATAGCCATTCGCTGTGTGGGGCATGAGCATCTTAGGAACTTTCCCAATAGTCGTCAGAGGTTACAGGTTCCTGTATGTCCCCATTGACAAGTTTACTAAGTGGCCGGAAGCAACTCCAATTGTGACAATCAATAAGCAATCAGCAATCAAGTTCTTGAAGTCCATTATATGCAGATTTGGAGTTCCAAACAAATTCAGAACTGACAACGGAACTCAATTCAAAAGTGTTGCATTCCAAGAATATTGTGAAGACCTTGGCATTCAACTCAGCTATGCCTCAGTAGCTCATCCAGCATGCAATGGCCAAGCCGAGAGAACAAATGCAAAAATCTTAAAAGGACTCAAGATGCACACATATGAGTGCCTGAAAAAGCACGGAGCTAACTGCATTGTGGAGCTTCCATCCACATTATGGGCGAACAGAACAACTCCAAACCGGTCAACCGAGGAAACTCCCTTCTTCCTGGTGTACGGAGCTAAAGCAATCCTTCCTTCGGAGATCACCTTGGGGTCCCTCAGGGTCCTAACCTTTGAAGAAGCCACGCAGGACCAGCTCCGGCGTGAAGACATTGACCTCGTCGACGAGGGAAGGTGCCAAGCAGCTATTCGGAATGCATGTTATCGCCGCTCCGGTGCTATCATCAAAGGCATGTGCACAACCGACAACTCGAGGAAGGCGATCTGGTGCTTCGGAAGATACTAACTCATGAAGGAATGAACAAACTTTCCCCCAGCTGGGAAGGTCCATTCCGAGTGATCAAAGTATCCCGACATGGATGCGTTCGCTTGGCAACTAAGGATGGGATTCCACTTCCTAATCCTTGGAACATCGAACACATCTGTATGTTTTATGCTTAGAATCACGGAGGTGAGTCTATAATTACACATGATTTATGTTACAGAGTCGATAAACAGACATGGATAGGTCCTTCGGGAGAACATCCGAACCCCTCCGGGAGGGTCCGGGAAGTTCAAGTACACTTCATACAGTCACCGTACTAAAAAGTGTAACTACCTACCTTGGGTTAGTACAATATGTATAGAACACTTAGCTTGGTCCTGCACCCTAAGTGTGTCCTTGTCTCCCTTGTAATCCAGACCTATAATTAAAGACATTGTTGTGTAAAAATAGACTCCACGTGCATTTATTTTTGTACAAGGCTCGATCTATCAATTTATTGTTTTTAACCTTCTTGTCTATAATGAAGTTGTGCAATTCTTCTTGAGATTTTACCCAAGTTATTCATATGTGTTGCAAGTTATATTGTTGGTCTCTTTGGGTCTTAACATGCTGTATAGTCTACTTGCCTGAACGCCAAGCCAACATAGGTCCGGAGTGTGCTATCGACTTAGCTTGGTCCTGCACCCTAACTACGCCACCCTACCTACACTCTGACAGGCCTCAGTAGGGTGAGTACTAAAAAAAGTATAAAAGTTCGGAAGGGTTACATCAATATACTTGTTACCATACCGAGTTACTTCGGAATAAAACTCAAGTAAGAACAATAAGGCACAAACGATTTATATATAAGAGGACGAATTTTACTTTTTCCTAGTATTTAATGTGCAGGAAAAACAGAAATTCAAAGTGATGGTGGTTGACGTCAGTGCTACTAAGCTCTGACAACCCTTGGGGGGCCTAACTTCAACTATTCGTGCGGCGACATCAGGAACTACCAAGCTCCGATAAATCCAAAGGGACTGGTCGTCAACGTTTTATATGTTGATAGTGGGTACTATTGGAGCTACCAAGCTCCGCCAATCCCGGGGAGCTTGTCGTCGATGCATCAGAAATGAAGACTTCGGACTTAAAATCTACAAGTGCGAAGTGTTCAAGTCGTCAATATACTGTCAAATCCTTTGGTACATGTACCCACTTCAATTGTGCACATATACCACGGGGCCAACAAGACAGAGCACATTATATTGAAGACAAAAATAATGTGAAGTTCATGGCAAAATGGATTTCTGTAAGTGCATCTAGGATATCCCTTGTGGGTTTTGGCTAATTGATGACAAACATATGAGATCCTAATGAAACTATTGAGATGATTGCAGGACAAACAAAGTGAAACACCTCGGTACACACAAAAAGGTGAAAAATGGAGTGGTGTGCAAAGAGGGATACTTTGATGGAACTTGGAAGAACAAAATAGATTTTAAATGTATAGGGTGTGTATGGAAGACACACTCCAAGAGCTCACGACTTTGCGCTGGGGTAAGGGTTTTAAAATTAACCTAACTTTCACAGTGCACCGGACTAGTCTGATCATGGACTGGACTAGTCCGCCAAACTTTCTGGAGTCCACCATGACACAGCACCGGACTAGTCTGATCATGGACCGGAGTAGTCTGCCAAACTATCTGGAATCTCCCATCTCTGGAGACCGGACTAGTCCTTGTGTCCACGGACTAGTCCGCCGAACTTTCTGGAGTATGTTTTCACAAAAGGCCGGACTAGTCCATTTTCCAACCAGACTAGTCCACCAGACTTTCTGGACTTCGAGTTACACTATGACCGGACAAGTCCAGACTTGCACCGGACTAGTCCGGTATTAGGGTTTATCAACGGTAACTATTTGGAAACCCTATAAATAGAGAATCCATGACCTTCCACAGATGACACACATCGAATACTGCTGAAAACACAAACCCTAGCGCCTCCACTTTGTCCCAAGAGCCCAAAACACATCTCCCCACACATCTAAAGTGCAAAAATAGCAAAATCAATTGAACACTTGGATTCGGGATTGGGAGATCGTCGTTCCTTCGTTGCAAGCTCTTGGGGTTTGATCTTTCTACACTCATACTCTGCATTGTAATACTTTCAAGTGTATTTGATCCCATCTTTCATTGTAATTCTCGTGGGAGCCCTCAACGTGTGAGGTTGCCCCATAAACTCGGTGATTACCCATGCTAGTGGAATCAAGTCGGCCTTCGTGGTGACTTGAAGAGGGAAAGGGTTGGAGACCTGGCTCCGTGTGAGCTTCCTCAATGAGGACGTAGATCTCGTGGTGAGACCGAACCTCGGTAAAAATTCGCGTCTCTTGTGCCTTAATTCTTTTACATTTTGTTCACTAGATCACTTGATTACTAAACATCGATTAAGTTGCTTATAAGTTTCCACATGCATTCATACGATAATTGTAAACCAAAGCATCCATTGTTCTCATTTCTGCTACTAAAAGAATCTAGTTTCCCAAACAATACTTAATCAATTCACATATTTCAGCACACCGAACTAGTTCGCCAACACAACCGGACTAGTCTGGTCAAACAAGTTTTTGACGACTCTATTAAGTGTGCAGGAAATTTTAAAGGCCTATTCACCTCCCCCTAGGCCACATTCAATTGGTATTAGAGCAAGGTTCTCTGTCAATGAGACTCACATCTTAGAGAGATCAATGGCCTCTGAGAAAAACAACGATATCTCGAAGACGAACATCAATGAGGAGCAACAAGAAGCTAAAGCCTTCGATGTGCTGAAAGAAAGTCCACATGATGATGAAGAAGTGCGACAGCTAAAGACACTCCTGAGAAAGAAGTTGCTGGCACAAAAAGGAAAAGAAGAAGAGAAGACGACCGGTAGTAGTCATCACGACTACTCCCGATATCCTTACAACTACAACCATCTCAATTCAAACAATCACTATCTCTCTATTCCTATGGGAAAGCCTCCACAGTTTAACGGAAGTGACTACACCATGTGGAAGTACAACATGAAAATTCATCTAATATCCCTGAATCCAAGTCTGTGGCACATTGTTTGCACAGGCATAGATATCCCGCACATGGATGAGGAACTCACTCCAGAACAAGAACAAGAGATTCACAGAAACGCACAAGCCGTCACCGTGATCACATCATCACTAAGCAGAGAGGAATTCACCAATATCGATGGTTTAGAAAGTGCAAAAGAAATCTGGGATACACTTAAGACAGCTCACGAAGGAAATAGGTCGGTTTGTGAAGCTAAAATTGAGAAGCTTGAAGGAGAGCTGGGGAGATTTGCTATTGAAGAAGGCGAATCACCTCAAGACATGTACAACCGGATGAAGGCACTCATCAACAAAATTTGTGCCTATGGAAGTAAGAAATGGACGGATCACGAGGTGGTCAAAAGAATGATTAGAGCCTTCACGCCAAGAAATGTCACACTTTGCTCAATGATTAGAGAAAGCCCCAGATTTCACAAAATGACCCCCGATGAGTTATTGGGGAAGATCATAAATCATGAAATGATGGAGAAAGAGGCTCAATACATCAAAGACTTAGCCAAACTCACCTCTTCCAAAAAGAAAGAAGTTGCTCTCAAAGCAATGTGCAGACCCAAACTCAAAAAAACTCGTGAAGACCAAGACGACGGGCATACAAGCGATGAGAGTACCGATCTTGATGATGAAGAAATGGTACTCTTTATCAAGAAGTTCAAGTGCATGATGAAAAGAAGACACGACAACAATTCAAATGAAGGAAAAAGCAAGGATAAAGGAAAATCCAAGGCTCGACGCACTTGCTACAACTGCGGAGAGTATGGTCACTTCATGGTGGGCTGCCCTTACGAAGAAAACAAAAAGAAGAAGGAAACAAGACCTCAAGAAAAGAAAAATTTCAGAAAAAGAAGACAAGCCCATCAAGCTCACATTGGCAAGGAGTGGGACTCAAACGACGAGTCCTCCTCTGATGAAGAAGAAGAGATAGCCACTATCGCAGTCAAGAAACCTACTATGAAAGCCACACTCTTCCCAAACATGGGAGGACGATATATGAACAACCACACTTGCCTTATGTCTAAGGAAGGCAAGAAAAAGGTTCGACTTACTCCTCCCACGCTAAATTCCTCTATTGATGACTTTGATAGCTCTAGTGATAATGAAGAAATGTTTAGAGGATTATGTAAAACTGCTTTAAAGAAAATGGAAATGTTGTCGAACAAAATCTTTGAGAAGGAGGAACTTGTTAACCGACAAGAAGATATGCTCATCCGTGAAAGGAAGAGATATCAAGAAGTTGAAAAGCTTCTCGAGCTTGAAAGAGAGAAGAACGAGTCGCTTGAAGTTGAGCTAGCCTTGAGTAAGGAAACTTACTCAAAGCTAGAGGACTCGCATATTGCAATCAAGGAAGAACTTGCTAACTTGTCAAAAGTTAACAAGATCCTTGAGGTGCAAGTTGAGTCGCTCAAGCAAAGTGATTCCTCTTCTTCCAAGAGCTCTTCCTCCAAAGATATGAGTTCGACAACAATCGGAACTTGCACTTGCTCTAGTAAGAAGAATGTTATTTCTAATACTTCAACTTCTCATAATATGCATGCTTCTCCAAGCGGCATCTTTGATAAGGAGAAGATCAAATATGCACGCAGTGCATATATGGTCACTAGACCTCCTAATGTCAAAGATGGCCTTGGTCTTGACAGAAACAAACACATGTCTACTCCTAATCATGCTAAGAATAAAATTGTCTTTGTTAAGGAAAAGTCTCATGAATCTGATTGACAAATATTGTTTCGTACATTTGGTGCTTTCTATGTTCTTATGAAAGCCAAATATGGAAAATTCATTGCTAAATATACAGGGCCACGCCACAAGAACTTGAAAACTTGTGTGTGGGTGCCCAAGACTCTTGTGACTAACCTGAGAGGACCCAAGCAAGCTTGGGTACCTAAAACCGAAGAATAATTCTTTTTGCAGGCTTACTCCTCCGGTGGGTCTAAATGGGTGCTAGATAGCGGATGCACAAATCACATGACCAGAGAGAGAGGCATGTTTGTGGAGTATGAGTATAACAAGGATCCAAGCGAAGGCATATACTTTGGAGACAACAGCCAAGGAAAAGTCCTTGGTAGCGGTAACATTGAAATATCCTCTCAACACACCTTATCTAATGTTTTACATGTAGACTCTCAAGATTATAACCTTTTGTCAATATCTCAACTATGCGACAAAGGTTACAAATGTTTGTTCACTAATGAGGGTGTGAACGTTTTTAGAAGAAGCGATGGCTCGATTGCATTCAAGGGAATGTTTAAGGGAAAACTTTATCTTGTTGACTTCAACAAAGATAAAGCCGAACTCAACACTTGCTTGGTTGCTAAGACCAACATGGGATGGTTGTGGCATAGACGGCTAGCCCATGTTGGGGAAATCTGCAGAAACTTCTAAAAGGTGGTCACATCCGTGGTCTTAAGGATGTGGTTTTTGAAAAAGACAGGCCGTGCAGCGCTTGTCAAGCAAGAAAACAAGTTGGAGCACCACACCCCACCAAGAATGTGATGACTACCGGAAGACCGCTAGAACTCCTCCACATGGATCTCTTAGGTCCAATTTCGTACATTAGCATCGGCGGTAACAAATACGGTTTCGTAATTGTTGATGATTTTTCAAGATTTACCTGGTTATTTTTCTTGTATGATAAATCAGAAACTCAGGGTATCCTCAAGAAGTTCTTGAAAAGAGCTTATAACGAATTCTCATCAACCATAAAGAACATCAGAAGTGACAACGGGACAAAATTCAAGAACCTCCAAGTTGAAGAGTATCTCGATGAAGAAGAGATAAATCATGAGTTCTCGGCACCCTACTCCCCTCAACAAAACAAAGTGGCCGAAAGGAAGAACAGAACATTGATTGAAATGGAAAGAACTATGTTGGATGAATATAAGACGTCAGATCGATTTTGGGCAGAAGCGGTGAACACCGCTTGTCATGCCACAAATCGGTTGTACCTTCACCCACTACTGAAGAAAACTCCATATGAGCTTCTTACCAGTAAAAAGCCTAATGTTTCTTATTTCAAAGTCTTTGGTTGCAAATGTTTTATTCAGAACAAGAAACAGAGGGCCTCGATGTTCGCTTCGAAGTCCAATGAAGGGTTCTTGCTCGGATATGAATCGAATGCCTACGCCTATCGTGTCTTCAACAAGGTGTCCGACCTTGTTGAAGTAGCACGTGACCGTGTGTTCGATTAATCTAACGGCTCACAAGTGGAGCAATTCGATAAGTGTGTGCTAGATAAAGAGGAAGCTCCATATGAAGCACTGAAGAAAATGGCACTTGGTGATATCTTACCACAAGAGCGAACATTCTACTCAAATGCACAAGATGAACTTCAACACGGAGGCAATGATCAAGGGGGAGCTCTCTCACAAGATCAAGATGAGGAAGATAAAAAAGATCAAGATAATCATGGAAGCAATGATATAGGGGGAGACAATGCACATGAAGATAATGAAGAACAAGCAACTACACAAGTTCCACACCCAAGAGTACATCAGAGCGTGCAAAGAGACCATACTGTCAACAATATCATAGGAGATATTGCAAAGGGAGTAACTACTAGATCTCGAGTTGCAAATTTCTATGAATACTATTCTTTTGTGTCTTTTCTGGAACCATACATGGTAGAAGAAGCCTTAAGGGATCCAGACTGGGTGATTGTAATGCAAGAGGAATTGAACAACTTCAAAAGAAATGAAGTGTGGGAGCTGGTGGAGATACCAAAGGCGAACATCGTTGGAACCAAATGGGTCTTTCGGAACAAGCAAGATGAACATGGAGTAGTAACAAGAAATAAAGCGAGATTGGTGGCCAAAGGTTATTCTCAGGTCAAAGGTTTGGACTTCGATGAAACTTTCGCTCTTGTAGCTAGACTTGAGTCCATTCGTATTTTATTGGCATATGCTACTCACCATAATTTTAAGCTGTATCAAATGGACGTCAAAAGCGCCTTCTTAAATAGCCCGATAAAGGAGGAAGTTTATGTGGAGCAGCCACCAGGATTCGAAGACAAAAGTATCCCAACCATGTCTACAAACTGCATAAGGCTCTCTATGGCCTCAAACAAGCTCCTCGAGCTTGGTATGAGTGCCTTAGAGATTTTCTGACTCAAAATAGATTCAAAATTGGTAAAGCTGACTATACACTCTTCACTAAACATTGTGATGATCATCTATTCGTATGTCAAATTTATGTTGATGACATTATCTTTGGATCCACTAACAAGTCTTTCTGTGAAGAATTTAGCAAAATTATGACACATAGGTTCGAGATGTCAATGATGGGCGAATTGAAGTTCTCCTTGGGATTCCAAGTGAAGCAACTTTGAGAAGGTACATTTATAAGCCAAACCAAATATACACAGGACATTCTCAAGAAATTCAATATGGACAAAGCCAAGCCCATCAAGACACCCATGGCCATTAATGGACATCTCGACCTCAATGAAGATGGTCCAAATGTGGACCAGAAGGTATATCGGTCCATGATCGGCTTCTTACTTTATTTATGTGCATCTAGGCCAGATATTATGCTTAGTGTTTGCTTGTGTGCAAGGTTTCAAGCCGCACCTAAAGAGTGTCACTTAATTGCTGTAAAAAGAATCCTAAGATACCATGTGCACACACCCAACTTGGGCCCTTGGTATCCCAAAGGATCCAAGTTTAACTCGATAGGGTATTCCAACGCTGACTATGCAGGATGCAAAGTCAATAGAAAGAGCACGTCAGGGACTTGTCAATTTCTTGGTAGGTCCCTAGTTTCTTGTTCATCTAAAAAGCAAAACTCCATTGCTCTTTTCATAGCGGAAGCAGAGTATGTTGCAGCCGGTAGTTGTTGCGCACAACTACTTTGGATGCGCCAGACTCTTAGGGACAACGGTTACAATTTAATCCATATCCCACTTCTATGTGATAATGAAAGTGCCATAAAAATTGCACACAACCCTGTAGAGCACTCAAGAACTAAGCACATAGATATCTGTCATCACTTTCTTAGAGATCATTCGTTAAAAGGTGACATTGCTATTTCACATGTTAGGACTAAAAAACAACTTGCGGATATTTTCACCAAACCATTAGATGATAAAAGGTTTTGTGAGCTCAGGAATGAACTTAATATTCTTGACTCTCGAAATGTGGCTTGAAACGTTGCATACCTGGTTGAAACTTCAAATGTCATATTTTATTGTTAAAACTGCTCCTCACCTCTTTTTCTTCTAATAAAACTATTTTAATGAAGAAATCTTACATTTATGACCACTTTTATTGTTAATTGCCTTCTGGTCATAATTACCAAGATTATTTGCAAAACTATTGTCCTTGGATCACTATTAATCATCTCTCTATGTATCATTCTGTTGAAATCGGACTTGTCCGATTTTCCACCAGACTAGTCTGGACAGTCAAAATACTTAGGTTTTCCAGGGGCACCGGACTAGTCCGCCTCCTTGACCGGACTAGTCCGGTCGGCCGCGTATATAAGTGGTTGGCCGGCCCAAATCAAAATTTTAATCCTCCCTCCACTTGGTCTCCCTCACCTCTCCTCTTCTCTCCTCAACCCTAGCCCCCAAAGAGATCTTCGAGTTGAGCCCTCAAAAACTAAGTTTTCTCCGTGGGAAATCCTCTCCTCAACTAGTTGATCCTCCACTCCAGACTCAACGGACAGATTCTTGCTCCTTCAACGCGAATCGTCAAATCTCGGAAAATTTCACCCTAAAACCAAGCTCTCCACTTTTCTCGTTCTAGCCCATTTCACTTGATTCCAAGGTTGTACATTAGCTTCAGAGATGTATTCCTACCACTTCCCTACCTTTTTGTATCTCTAGATAGGAGTTTTGATTCAAAGGATTTGTTAGGGTTCTTATGCCAGGCCGGACTAGTCCGGATCTCAGATGCGGACAAGTCCGGTACACCGGACAAGTCCGCACTCTAAAACCGGACAAGTCCAGTCTTTGACATCTGAATCCCTACAATTCCTTCAATCCTTGGTTCATTCTTATCTAATCCATGAACTCCTTATCAGGCACGATGTCTTCCGGCTCAGATGACAACTCTTTCCACGTTGATGAAGAAGTTCAACACGAAAGAGCGAGGAAAGCCAAGGAGAGATACATGAAGAAAATATATGATGTCAATGTCCACTCTCCACCCTCCGACGACAATCTGCCTAAGAAGAGGAAGGTTGTTGTCAAAAAGGCTCAAGAAAAAGCTGCTGAGAGCTCATCAGGGCCAAGAAGGGTTCTCAATAAAGGGAAGGGACTTGCTAGTGGTCCCATTGGGCCTTTGAAGATGAAAAACCCCAGTCACCGCAACAGGCGGCCTTCTAGTGAGGATTTCACCGGAAAAGGGGGTGAGCTAGCCGATAACTTCAGGAAGACTAATGTGTATAATCAACCTAGGCAATGCTCTGGCCCAAGATTCTGGAGCAACTTCCATGCCGACTACTACGAGCACGTGTACATGAAGATGAAGAATCCTGTTGTAGAGAGTCAATGGGTGAATATTGGACACCTGCAGTCGAAGAAGTATCCTGCTTTTCGTGAGGTGGTTGAGGCTCTAGAGAGGCACGATCTGAAGGAACTGCTTTCCTTTTAGAATGACTGGAACAATGAGACCATCACACAATTTTAATCTACCCTCTACTTTGCTCGTGGTAATGGAGACAGTCTTACTTGGATGACTCATGGTTCCAAGTATAGTGTCACTTATGATGAATTTGCAAGGATTCTTCACCTTGAACACACTCTGGATCATGATCTTGTCATCCACAATCTGCAACCCTTGGAGAAGGATGAGCTTAAGTTCCTCTATGACACAAGGATGCCCTATATTCCTCCCAACATCAAATATTTGAAGCCCTTCGTTGTGGTCCTCAACAGAATCTTGAGGAAGACAATAGCCCCGAAAGATGGAGATGCGGGGACTATCCAAGGAACCTTGAGGACCCTAATGAAGGTCATTAGTGGAAGGATACCATTCAATGTTTTTGAGTACATCTACAACGACATTGTGAACATCTCAATCACTCCCAATAGGTCTTGCGGATATGCCCCGTACATCATGTTCATGATTGAGAAAGTGACGGGACTTGAGTTTGTCAAGGATGTCTCTCATACGGGGTTGAAGCCACAAAAGCCCACCGAGTACACCCTTCCCTCAGCACCAACTGCCCCTTCCTCCCCCCCGAAGCTGAGAGGAGGTCTAAACAATCTCAGAATGTGAATGCCACAAGATCTGCAGCTGCTCCTCCTGGCTCTGCTCCTGTCCATGAAACCTCCAGTGGCATCCTCAAAATTCTCTCCTCCATCTTTGCTTGCTGCCGCAAGATCGAAGTCAGGCATAAGAAACATCAACAATATGTAAATGCCAACATCAAAGCTATCTGTGACAAGCTTGAGATTGAGCCAGTTGGATCACCGCCCGCCTTCGAGGACTTCGAGGAAGATCCTGCTCTGGTGAATGATGATGAAGATGAAGATCGGACCGAAACTGAAGAAGGGAGCGGCGATGAGTGATTCCCCTCGATTTTTCCCTTTTTGGTGTCTTGATGCCAAAGGGGGAGAGATTGAGACTAGATTGAGATTCCAACTTTCTCTAGTATTAGTTATTAAGCTTGTGTGATCGAGGACTTGTACCTATTTCTAAAACTTTGTAATGCAACATTTCCTTTCCTATTTGTGATGCTTACTGTTGCTCTAATGCTTACTTCTATGCTCATTATTGTTTATCTTTGTTTCATCACACTTTGTTGATCACACACCTGTTAGGCACCCCACCATAAGGTGTGTGCATATGTGAGAAGCTTTTTGTGAATTTATCATTATTTTCATATGTGCACACCTTACGAAAATCAAAATTTTACTCTCAATTGTGATATCTCAAATGGTTGTCATCAATCACCAAAAAGGGGGAGATTGTAAGTGCATCTAGGATATCCCTTGTGGGTTTTGGCTAATTGATCACAAACATATGAGATACTAATGAAACTATTGAGATGATTGCAGGACAAACGACAAACAAAGTGAAACAGCTCGGTGCACACAAAAAGGTGAAAAATGGAGTGGTGTCCAAAGAGGCATACTTTGATGGAACTTGGAAGAACAAATTAGATTTTAAATGTATAGGGTGTGTATGGAAGACACTCCAAGAGCTCAGGACTTTGCGCAGGGGTAAGTGTTTTAAAATTAACCTAACTTTCACAGTGCACCGGACTAGTCCGATCATGGACTGGACTAATCCGCCGAACTTTCTGGAGTCCACCATCACACAGCACTGGACTAGTCCGATCATGGACCGTACTAGTCCGCCAGACTTTCTGGAATCTCCCATCTCTGGAGACCGGACTAGTCCGTGTGTCCACCGGACTAGTCCGCCGAACTTTCTGGAGTATGTTTTCACAAAAGGCCTGACTAGTCCGTTTTCCGACCAGACTAGTCCGCCAGACTTTCTGGACTTTGAGTTACACTATGACTGGACAAGTACGGACTTGCGCCGGACTAGTCTGGTATTAGTGTTTTTCAATGATAAATTTTGGAAACCCTATAAATAGAGAATCCACGACCTTCCACAGATGACACACGTCGAATACTGCTGAAAACACAAACCCTAGCGCCACCACTTTGTCCCAAGAGCCCAAAACACATCTTCCCACACATCTAAAGTGCAAAAAGAGCAAAATCAATTGAACACTTGGATTCGGGATTGGGAGATCATCGTTCCTTCATTGTGAGCTCTTGGGGTTTGATATTTGTACACTCATACTCTGCATTGTAATACTTTCAAGTGTATTTGATCGCCTCTTTCATTGTAATTCTCGTGGCAGCCCTCAACGTGTGAGTTTGCCCCATAAACTCGATGATTACCCGTGCTAGTGGAATCAAGTCGGCCTTCGTGGTGACTTGAAGAGGGAAAGGGTTGGAGACCCGGCTCTGTGTGAGCTTCCTCAAGGAGGATGTAGATCTCGTGGTGAGATTGAACCTCGGTAAAAATTTGTGTATCTTGTGACTTATTTCTTTTATATTTTGTTCACTAGATCAATTGATTACTAAACATCAATTAAGTTGCTTATAAGTTTCCACGTGCATTCATACAATAATCGTAAACCAAAGCATCCGTTGTTCCCATTTCCGCAGCTAAAATAATCTAGTTTCCCAAACAATACTTAATCAATTCACATATTTCAGCACACCGGACTAGTCCGCCCACACAACTGGACTAGTCCGGTCAAACAAGTTTTTGACGACTCTACTAAGTATGCAGGAAATTTTAAAGGCCTATTCACCCCCCTCTAGGCCACATTCAATTTCATTTATTTTAAAGCACTAGATTACAAAATTGAGATTATAGTAGAAGGCAAAAGGAAGAGGTCCTAGCTACTAGAGGATCTAAGTCCTACGAAAGAATGTGGCAACTTTCTGGGCAACCTCTTGGACGCTGGCCTTGGCGGCGTCTTCCTCTTCAGCAATGGGACCTTCAAGCACCAGGTCTAGGGAGAATTGGGGGTCTCGGCTTATGTCGGTACCCTACGTACCGGATACCCCTTGGGATTGCAAAGATCACAAGGAAACTCTATCTACCATATTTGAAGACCTCCGAAGGCCCCACATGTCAGGCGTAACCGGACCTGCTTCCCTGACATGGTTAGTCCCAAGGCTGCCACAGGTATCATAAGACCGGAGCTATCGCCCAAACATGGGAAAGCTCCAGACTAGATACCGGTATGGCATCCCCGGACCTAACCCCGGTCAGAGGGAAGCTCCGGTGCCGACACGTGTCCAACAGCACCGGACCTACCCGTCCACAACGGTAAGCTCCGGAGCTGCCACATGGCCGAACCGCCAGACCTTCAACTTCAACAATCAGGCTGGTGGACCCCCAACGGCTCCAGACCTTCAAGGAGCAATAAAAGACATCAAGACCCGATTAAGTGTCATTAATGCCATATTAATGACACACGATCGGATGGCCCTTAATACCGGTAACGGCACTGTTAAGGCCCATTATCGGGCTATTAAGGGTAATTAACCTCATTTATTGTGTATCAAGCTTGTGTAACCACCGGGGCCACATGTCGGGCCAGGCTAACGATGTAATGACCAGTCCTTGTAATATAAAAGGACTGGTCGACGATACACAAGAGACCTCTCCAGACCTCTTCTGGACTCCCTGACCTAGACGAGCTTCTTCTTCTGGATCTTCTTCTAGGCTCACACGCTCAATACAACACCAACACACCCCGTGGAGTAGGGTATTACGCTCAGGCGGCCCGAACCACGTAAATCTTTGTGTTTACTTGTCATTCACCTTCTTGAATCTCTACGCGCCCATTACCGAACTACAACTTCACGATCTACCAACAGCAGTATCGGGAGATCTGCCGGATCCAAACACCGAGAGTTGGCGCGCCAGGTAGGGGGCGCCCGAGATTTAAGGAATGGTGAACTCAGCTGTTGGATCATCCAATGGCAATCCTGCTGTTCAACCTGCTGGGGGCAACCCCTCCAACATGCAGCAACCAGCGGGTGCCACAACTCCAGCAGGATTCAAGCCACCGACGCCACCGCCTGCACCAGCAAATCAAGCTGGACAACGGGATGGAGCATCCGCATCAGTCACGGCGTCGGCGAATAACAACAACCCCGAACACGCGCTCCATGCAGCGCGCGCTCTTCTCCAACGCCCACCACCTCTGGGTGCATCTCAGGGTGCAATGGAGCAGTGGAGGGCTGACGTGGAACATCTGGTTGCAGCAGCAGCCGACCGCATCAACAACCAAGGTCCTCCCCCTTCGGGGCGGGCCCCATCACAGCATCGGACTTTGTCAGGCAGACTTGGTTCGCACGCTTCCCAAAATAGGAGGCATGCTGCGTCTCAACAAGTGACGTCGCTGCCTTCCGGGCGCGACACACTCATATGGTAACCAGGCTTTCAACTCACGACTACAGGCGGAGCTTGATCACCATTACCGTCAACAGGACGGCCGTGTCCATATCGAGCATGCTCGCGAAAGGCAAGGAGCTCGAGACTGTCCTACTCCCCAGGGAGTAGGAGGAGGATGTTCCGCCCTAGCCATGCACCTACGCATGGTCAGATGGCCACAAAAGTTTCGGACTCACCTGCCGGAGAAATTTGACGGGACTGTTAATCCCTTGAGTTTCTCCAGATTTACTCCACCGCAATCCTTGCGGCCGGAGGTAACGAGGCCATAATGGCCATCTACTTCCCAGTGGCCCTGACTGGGACCGCCAGGTTCTGGTTCATGAGCCTTCCTCACAACTCCATCAATAGCTGGGAGGAATTGTGCCAACAGTTCACCGCCAATTTCAGGAGTTCATACACCCGACCAGGCACTGAACTGGACCTTTTTGATGTCGTGCAGAAGGGGGGAGAATCCCTGCGCTCATTTATCCAGAGGTTCTTCCGGGTACGAAACACTATTTTTTCTATCTCTAGCGCCCCTGTTATTGTGGCATTTAGACAAGGTGTACGAGATAAGAAGATGCTGGAGATGCTCGCGATCAAGGAGATCACCAGCATCACAGAACTCTTCAGCTTGGCAGACAAGTGTGCCAAAGCTGCGGAGGGCCGTGAAATGCACTCCAAACCACCTCTAGAGGATGGTAAAAATCCTCCAAAGGCGAAGCCACTACCACCGGGAGTGGCAAAAAGAAGAAAAAGTCCAACGGCAAGAAGAAGCCGTCGACCGACACATCTACTGCCGCAGCTGCTGCAGCTCCGGGTGGCCGGGGGCCACGCCCCGAGAAACGACCTCGGTCGTCCTATGGAGACGGTGGCAACTCCAAAGTGTGGTGTCCTATTCACAAGTCGAACAGCCACAACTTGGAAGACTACCGGGAGGTCCAAAACCTTATCGAGCGCTACAACAAGCGCCGGAAAGAAGTTCCTTTCCATCGGAGGGAAGGAAAACAGAAAGTCAATGAAGCTCCAGCTGAAGAGGAGCTAGGATTTCAGGACCCTAAAAATGTACTGAAGGATGTTTACACCTCTGTCGACGACAACTCTGACGTCTCCGACAATGAGCGTTGGAAGACCATGAACACCATCTTTGGTGGTTCGTGGGACATCACCTCCCGCCGTGTCCTCAAGACAATGCGGCAGGACATGGCCTTAGTAGCTCCTACAGCCAGGGCGGAGCCTCATCGAAAGTGGATGGACACCACCATCACTTTTGATGCTTCGGACTGCCCTCGGAACATGATCGGAGCTGGTCAACTACCTTTGATGGTATCTTCGACCATCAATAACAATCAACTACACCATGTAATGGTGCACGGAGGTTCGGGGCTGAACCTCATAAGCTTTGAAGCTTTTGTCAAGCTTCAGCTCCGACCTTCGGACCTTTGCCCCTCTCGACCTTTCTCTGGAGTAGGTCCGGGGGCCATAACCCCACTCGGTGCCATTACTCTCCCCGTGACCTTCGGGACTCGGGAGAATTATCGCACTGAGAAGTTGGTCTTTGACGTTGCTCAGATCAACTTACCCTTCAACGCCATTCTGGGCAGGCCCGCCTTGTACAAGTTCATGGCCGCTGCTCATTATGGCTACCTGGTGTTGAAGATGCCAACACCAGCTGGTGTTCTCCGAATCCGCGGAGACCGCACTGCCGGAGTGACTGCTCTGGAAGAACTTCACGCGCTTGCTACAACGCAGGAGGAAGAATCCAAGCAAGAGCAAGCTCTGAAACCCCCGAGCATTCGTCAACAAGGCTCAACCTCTGCACCCCGTGTGCAACCAAGCGGTGACACTGACATCCCCGTCAAAGTCATCTAAATCTGTTCCGATGCCGATCAGACCACCCATATATCGAGAGGTCTGAATGACAAATAGGAACTCGCGCTCATCACTTTCCTCCGGCCTAATGTCGACGTGTTTGCCTGCCAACCGTCGCAAATGCCTGGGATCCCTAGGGAAGTGATCGAGCATAATATGAAGATCTATCCTGACGCTCGGCCTGTACACCGGAAGCCTCAGAAGCAATCAGTAGAGCGACAAAACTTCATACGACAAGAAGTGAAGAAGTTGCTCGAAGATGGATTCATCCGAGAAGTCTTCCACCCAAAATGGCTGGCAAATCCAGTCGTTGTACCCAAGGCCGGCGGGAATCTTCGGATGTGTATCGACTACACAACATTGAATAAGGCATGCCCAAAAGATCCATTCCCACTACCTAGAATAGATCAGATAGTGGATTCCACCTCCGGGTGTGAATTACTGTGTTTCCTAGATGCATATTCTGGGTACCATCAAATCAGAATGTCTATGGAAGATGAAGAACATACTTCTTTTATCACAGTAGATGGATTGTACTGTTATACTGCCATGCCATTTGGTCTCAAGAATGCATCTTCAACATTTGTACGAGCTATGTACAAAACCTTTGTAGAGCTCATCAGAGACGTAGTGGAAGTGTATGTTGATGACCGTCGTCAAGATCAAGGACAAGGAGTCACTCCTTGACACTTTGCAAGCTGTCTTTGACAAGTTGCGAGTCACTCGCATGAAGCTGAACCCAGATAAGTGTGTCTTCGGGGTTAGCTCTGGAAAGCTTCTTGGTTTCCTGGTAAACCACCGGGGCATAGAGGAAAATTCGGCAAAGATTAAAGCCATTGAGGATATGCGGCCACCAGGCCGCATCAAGGACGTCCAGAAGCTGACTGGATGTCTAGCCGCCCTCAACCGGTTCATCTCAAGACTAGCGGAACGGGCGCTACCCTTCTTCAAGCTGTTGAGGAAGTCCAGACCATTCCAATGGTCCGAAGAAGCAGAAAAGGCATTTCAAGAGCTAAAGCAGCTCCTCACCACTCTACCAACCTTGGTAGCTCTGAACCGTGGTGAGCCTTTACTGCTTTACATTTCGGTAACCGACGAGGTTGTCAGCATGGTCCTGGTTGCGGAGAGACCAGAACCATCCCAAGCTCGGGAGTCCAGACCCCTCCAGGAGGGTCCGGAGGTTCCTAAAGGTGAGTCTGGGTCCCAACCCCCAGACTTGGATCTACAAGGAGTTACTCTAGAAGATATGGACCCCTCTTGGAGGGTCCACGTCGCTCCAGTAGAAGCTCCGGGTTCCTCCAACAAGGACCCAGAGGTTCCCGAAGCAGGTCTGGACCCCTCCGGGAGGGTCCAGGTCGATGTGGAGGAAGCTCCGGGCCCCTTCGGGAGGGTCCGGACAGTCTAGCGCCCAGTGTACTTCATCAGCGAAGTACTACATGATGCCAAGACTCGATACCTAGAGGTGCACAAGCTGCTCTACGCAATTCTCATTACCTCTAGGAAGCTTCGCCATTACTTCCAAGCTCACAAGATCTCAGTGGTGACTTCTTATCCACTGCGTGCGATCTTGCATAATCCCAACTCTACTGGAAACATTGCAAAGTGGGCAGCAAAATTGGCCGAATTCAATCTTGAATTCGTCCCAAGACAAGCGATCAAGAGTCAAGCATTGGCAGACTTCATGGCAGAATGGACCCCCTCTCCATCAAACCCTGGGGGCCCTAGTGAGCAGAAGCCGGAACTCAAGGCTCCGGTCTTCACCGAGCCTCACTGGACCCTCTACTTTGATGGCTCCATGCAAAAGCAGGGGGCCGGAGCTAGAGTCCTTCTCCTCGCTCCAACCGGGGAGAAGGTAAAATACATGGTCCACCTTGACTTCAAGGCGACCAACAACATGGTGGAGTATGAAGCACTCATTTACGGACTAAAGATGGCACTATCATATGGTGTCAAGCAGTTGTTGGTCATGGGAGATTCGCAACTCATCATTAAACAGATGAAGGGTGAATGCTCCTGTAACAATCCTCAACTAGCTGCTTATCTCCTTGAAGTCCAGAGGTTTCAGAAGGACTTCAAAGTCCCGGACCTCCACCATGTCCAGCGTGTCCATAACGCTGAAGCTAACGAACTCTAGACGAAAGCGTCAACCGGAGCTCCGGCTCCTGACGGAACCTTCGTCCGGAGGTTGTCAAAACCCACAGCTCAGTCTGCCAAACTGAGCGAAGGGGGCGAGACCAGCATCCCAAAGCTGGCGGTCCCGATGGCCCTGTTACCATGACAGCCATCAAGAGTCATAGGTGTTGCCGGAAGCTCCGAGCAACCCAACATGCAAGACTCAAATGCTCAATCTAGCTCCGATGCATGGATCTCGGAGATCCGGAGCTACTTGAAAGACAATGTCCTTCCTGACGATGATGTATCTGCTGACCAGATAGTCATATTGGCTAAAAGATGCACGCTGGTAGAAGGGGATCTTTACCGGCGCGGTGCCAACAGCGTCCTAATGCGGTGCATCACAAGGGAAGAAGGTTGTGAGCTCCTCACAAAAATCCATGGAGGCGAGTGTGGGAACCACGTGTCTTCCTGCACGCTGGTCGGTAAAGCCTTCCAGCATAGCTTCTACTGGCCTACAGCGCTCCAGGATGCAACTGAGCTGGTGAAGAAATGCGAAGCATGCCAGTTCCATGCAAAGCAAATTCACACACCGGCTTAGCCTCTACAAATGATACCTCGTACATGGCCTTTCGCTGTGTGGGGGATGGCCATCTTGGGACCTTTCCCAAGAGCCGTCGGAGGTTACAAGTTCCTATATGTTCCCATTGACAAATTCACCAAATGGCCGGAAGCAACTCCAGTTGTGACAATAAACAAGCAATCAGCTATCAACTTCTTGCAGTCCATCGTATGTATATTTGGAGTCCCGAACAAAATCATAACAGATAATGGGACCCAGTTCACAAGCTCTGCATTTCAAGGATATTGCGAAGACCTCGGCATTCAAGTCAGCTACGCCTCAGTAGCTAACCCGGCAAGCAATGGCCAAGCCGAGAGAGCAAATGCTGAAATCCTGAAAGGACTCAAGACGCGCACATATGAGTGTGACATCCTAGCTCAAAGCTTAATAGGATTGATAGAATACTCATACCACCAAGGTATACCTTCTTTTCCGGGAGCCCACCCGCAAAGAACTCTGAGGTTAAGCGTGCTTGGCCCAGAGCAATTTACGGATGGGTGATCGACCGGGAAGTTTTCCCGGGTGCGCACGAGTGAGGACAAAATGCGCAGAAAAGACTAGTGTTGGTCTGTGGGGCTAGTCTTTGATCCTAGAGAGCTGCCAGAAGTAACGACCGCCACGCCCGTAGTGGGTGGGGTGTTACAAAATGGTATCAGAGCCGATGCTCGTGGTTTCACGGGTGCATACGGGTCAGGGACGTGGGTACGTACGCATGACACGTGGGTCCTCTAGGAGGGACACGGTATGGTACGTATGCCAGTGCTGAACGTATGGACGTGGCCAAGAGGGGAGGTTCCTGGCTTGGCAGTTGACCGACGAGGACGTCGGTCTTCTAAGGGGGGTGGATTGTGACATCCTAGCTCAAAGCTTAATAGGATTGATAGAATACTCATACCACCAAGGTATACCTTCTTCTCCGGGAGCCCACCCGCAAAGAACTCTAAGGTTAAGCGTGCTTGGCCTGGAGCAATTTACGGATGGGTGATCGACCGGGAAGTTTTCCCGGGTGCGCACGAGTGAGGACAAAATGCGAAGAAAAGACTAGTGTTGGTCTGTGGGGCTAGTCTGTGATCCTAGAGAGCTGCCAGAAGTAACGACCGCCACACCCGTAGTGGGTGGGGTGTTACAATGAGCGCCTAAAAAAACATGGAGTCAATTGGATCGAAGAGCTTCCGCCCACTCTATGGGCCAACAGGACAACTCCAAACCGGTCAACTGGAGAGACACCCTTCTTCCTGGTGTACGGAGCTGAAGTAGTCCTTCCTCCAGAAATCACCTTGGGGTCACTCCGGGTCCTGACCTTCGACAAAGCCACGCATGACCAGCTCTGGCGTGAAGACCTTGACCTCCTTGATGAGGGAAGGTGCCAAGCAGCTGTTCGAAATGTCCGATACCGCCAAGCTCTTCGGCGCTATCACCAACGGCATGTTCACATCCGACAACTCGAGGAAGGCGATCTGGTGCTACGGAGAATACAATCCAGAGAAGGGTTAAACAAACTCTCCCCCAGCTGGGAAGGACCCTTCCGAATGATCAAAGTATCCCGTCCCAGATGCATTCGCTTGGCAACCGAGGATGGGACACCTCTCCCAAATCCTTGGAACATTGAGCACCCCCGTAAGTTCTACACTTAATATCACGGAGGTGAGTCTGTAATTACATGTGATGTATGTTATAGAGTTATTGTACAGAGTCGGGTACCTCCTCCGGGAGGGCAGCCGGACCTACCCCGTTAGGTCCGCAACGTCCATGCAACACTTGTCACAGTCTCAGAACTAAAAGTGTAGCTAGCTACCTTGGGTCAAACGAGAAACGAAACACACTTAGCTTGGTTTCGTACCCTAAGAGTGTACTTGTTTCCCCTGTACCCCGGACCTATAATGAAATACATCATTGTGTGAAAAGAGACTCCACGTGCATTTACTTTGTACGGGCTCAATATTTTTTATTTTTCTCTTTTTTGTCTATAACAAAGTTGTGCAGTTCTTAAGAAACTTTAGCTCGACCAGTTCATGTACAATTCGAGTTGCATTGTCTATTCTTCCAGGTCCAAACATTATTGATGGTCTACTCGTCTGAATGCCGCCAAGCCAATCTAGGGCCGGAGTGTGCTATCGACTGAGCCTGGTCATGCAACCTAAGTACGCCACTCTACCTATGTAACACCCTCATTTTCATGCATCATGCCCTACATGCACTCATATACATGTTTAACATTAACCCATAACAAGAGGAACAAGTTTAAAATTGATTTGGAGCAAAACCGCACTTAAAAATGTAGGAAAGTGCGGACTAGTCCGGTCTTGCTGAGGACTAGTCCGATTTCTCTATGTCTAAAAACGGACTTGTCCGTTTTTGCTGCGGATTAGTCCGATATTTGCCTCTGGACAACTTCGGACTTGTCCGATTTTGTGCGGACTAGTCCAGTATTCCATGAATCCTTGAAAATTTGCTAAGTCCCTGGACTTTTCCGGACTAGTCCGGTGTTCCAGCGGACTTGTCCGTTTTCCTTTCTGACTAAGATCGGACTTGTCTGATTTTTGGCCAGACTTGTCCGATTTTCTCTCTGGACGACTTCGGACTAGTCCGGTCCTGTCCGGACTTGTCCGATATTTCGTGACTCCGAGATTGACCTTTTGTTGTACGACTGGTTTCTTGGGTTTCACGTCAAGTGGGCCTAGGGACGTCGTGCCTAACTCTTTTAGAGCCCATGTGGGACTCTAAACCGGCCTCTACTCATCCCAAACTCGAAATCCATCTAACCCTAGCCCTCCACGTCTATATAAACAACCCCACCCCTTCGTTTGACATCTATTTGCCACTTTTCCACCCACCCAAACCCTAGTTCGTGGGGAGCCACCATCAAGGAGGGAGGAGAAGATCCCAAGCAAGAGGAAGAAGAGGAGGAAACGAAGGAGGATCAAGATCTCCACCAAGTTTCGTCCTTCACCACCAATTCATCTCCAAGTTCATCACCAACCCTAGATCATCAAGATCCAAGTGTTACCTCAAAGTTTCTTGGTTCATTGGAGTTCTAAACACCTGATATACCTCCTATTCTCTTTTCCTTACGTGAATTCAACCCCTAATCTCCAAATTCACGTCGATCTAGAAAACCCTAATCTGCTGATCTCATCAAGTGCGGACTTGTCCGGTCCCTAGCGGACTAGTCCGATCTTTCTGGTTAAATTGTGTTGAATTAATTCTAAAATTTGATCTAATCAACTCCAAACCTGTATAAACTTGTTAGAAGCTATTAGAACTAGTTAGTTATCATTAAAAGCAATCTAGTAACAAGTTCTACCTTGCATTTGCATCAATCATGCATGTCATGACATATTGAGTAATATTTGTGCACTCTTTGATTGTGTTTCTAGTTTTGCATGTTTATTGTGTGGATTAGACGGATTTGCGCTAGAGAGTGCCGCGGAGGATCTACAACATCAAGAGTTTGAAGGCTTTGACCCTAATCAACATCAAGAGCAAGGCAAGTGTCCTTGAAGCATATTGATCCTATTTTAAAATAAATGTTTTGTTTGCAAAACTGAATGCTGTGTCAATTTGATGGGAATCCTATGGTAGGAAGTTTAATAGTTTTGTTAACCACCCTTGTCACCTGGAATTTATGGTAGAGAGAGTCGGGAAGGGTTTTTACCTTTTTGCTTCGCTTAATCAACTGGGATGGAAACAACTATACCACTTAATTTAATTATGCATGGATGAGATTATGGTTAACATGAACTGGTTAAACATGGTATGGTAATGGATGATCTAAGCAAGCCTGGTATGCGGATGGGTTGGATGTTATGGTGGTTTGCTTGCTTTAGATCTAAGGACCGGTTCGTGCGAGAATAAGCCAGGACTACAGTGCCACCACGAGGCCAAGTATGGGTGCGGCATAGCTGATTAATTAGGGCTTTGCTAGTGCTGTTTGGACCATTGTGGATGCTCGGGGAAGGGGTAGTCGGTTTGGGTTTGTTGATGATTGGTGGGACTACCCTGGGATCCGAATGGCTCAAGAGGGGGCCCTTGGTTGAAGATGTGCTCTGCGGGAAACATCGCCACCGGTGAAACCTCAGTGGGGTCTAAACAGGCTAGTAATCCCTTTGTAAAGGCTATTTTGTGATCTCTTGGCCACACACCTACGGAAGTGTGTAATGTGACCGACGGGTCATGGGCATAAGGGAGGTTCTTATTCGCCGAAGGGTGATGACATCACGAACACGTGGGTAAAGAGGTACAAACTCTGCAGAGTGTTAATTGAAACTATCATGATAGCCGTGCTCCCGGTTATGAGCACCTGGACAACTTCCATGATTAGAGGGAAATTGGAATTTGGGATGGTTATGGTTTGGTAATGGTTATGGTTGATATTATGATTATGATTATGGTTATGGATGGAATTATGGTTTATGACATTGATTATGGTTATTGGTAACGGTGATCTATAGACTGGTATTATTATGGTTACATGGTTAATGCTGGGTTACATACACATAATACATATATTGCTTTTCAAATGTTTTACTGTACTTTTCAGCACTTTACCATTATTATTGTCGTCATTTGAATCAGCCACATGTCATACTTTCCACACTTGCTGAGTACGACATGTACTCACTCTTGCAATCCCCCACCCCAACAGTTGCAGGCCAGGACTGGGATTTTAATGGCGATAATGTGGAGTTCTAGGCCGTGTCTACCGTCAGCTTTGCCTGTGGTGTTGATTGGAGCTGCGCGTATATACCCTGTCGCTTATGCTGCATAGTTGCTTTAGTTTGCTTAATTAGTTTATTTCCGCTGCATTATTTGAACTTGTCATTAATATTTAGAGCTTGTATTCGAGGATAATATGGTTTGTGTAATAAATCTGATAATTAATCTTGTTCTGTGGTAATTTTCTGTATACTCTTTTGTGATTGCACTCGTGTATGTGTGATGAACATCCTGGGCACACATATGCGTTAGCTTGGTTCATTTTCGGAACCGGGCGTCACAGATTGGTATCAGATCGAGGTTGACCGTAGGATGCAGCCTAGATAGAATGGACACTTTAGGGCACATAGGAGCACTCAGGAATCGATGTGTTTTTGCTTGGAGTGTTGTTTGCTATATATAGATATTGTTTGCTTGTGTCCTTAATAGAGGATTTTGGGATGCTTTAGCATTGCCATGTCCACCTAGGCTAGTATAGCTAGTTGGTTAGCTTCATATACCTTGATGCATTTAGTTGGGGGCGTTTTCTAATTCTTACCTACTGCTTTTTTTCAGATGGTGAGGACTCGCAACCAGAGGGATGGCAATGATGAAGAGGAGAACAATGGAGTGCCTCAGAACAACAATGGGCAAGGATCTACTCATGGGGCTATCAACATCGAGTAGCTATTGGCCATGCAAAACCAGCTCATGCAGACCATGATACAGACTATGGGACAGCTGCAGGCTGGCAATATCAACAATCAGCCCCACATGCCTCCCCTGCCACCCCCACCTCCTCATAACCGATTGGGAGAGTTTATGAGGACTAGGCCGCCAACCTTTGCTCAAGCCGCAGACCCTATGGATGCGAATGATTGGCTCAAGTCCGTGGAGAAGAAGCTAGCCATTGTCCAATGCAGTGACCAGGAGAAGGTGCTATTTGCTTCTCATCAACTCGTTGGAGCATCTGCAGATTGGTGGGATTCTTATTGCAATGCTCATGAGAACCAAGAGAGAATTACCTGGGCGGAATTCAAGGAGAGTTTCCGTTCTCATTATGTGCCGGAAGGTGTTATGATCTTGAAGAGGCAAGAATTTGAGAACTTGAGACAAGGAAAATCAAGCGTGAGTGAATATCTCAATAAGTTCACTCAACTCTCAAGGTATGCGCCTGAGGATGTTAGCCGGGACAGCCGGAAGCAATACTTGTTCATGAGGGGATTGAACAATACGATCCAAGTGCAATTGCTCAACTGTGATTATGTCAATTTTCAGAAGCTTGTGGACAAAGCAATTGTGGTTGAGAACAAGATCCGTGAGATGGAGCAAGAAATCAAGAGGAAGGCGCCATATCAAGGACAGCAACAAGGAAGTAATGTGCGCCCTCGCTTTGCGCCGCCCAATGCGCCTCATTACAGCTCCTCTATTCCTGCTCAGGGCCCTGGTTATGCACCGCGCCCAACTCAGTTTGTGCAGCAGCGCCCTGTCATGCAAGCACCTAGGCCTCCGACGCCTTACGCACCTCGTGCTGATTTTCCTGGAGCCAATGTTCAAAACCAAGCTCGTCCCAATAATTCTGGTGGAGTTAAGAAGTGTTATACTTGTGGAGAAGCTGGACACTTTGCGCATCAATGTCCTAAGTCGGGCCTTGGTCAAGGAAGCAATGCATCGAGGCAAAACCCAAGACCTAATGGAGGACAGCCACAAGGAAGCCGTGGACAGCAAAATTTTGCTCGTGGCAACGTGAACCATGTCTCTACGGAGGATGCTCAACAAGCGGATGACGTGGTCATTGGTATGTTTCTCGCCAACTCCAACCCCGCGACTATGTTATTTGATTCTGGAGCATCGCATTCATTCATTGCATCGAAGTATGTTGCCAAGTATAGTTTGCCTATCTCTCATATGATGTTTACTCTGCTGGTTAAGTCTCCTGGAGGAGAGATGAGGACAAATATAGTATGTCCAAAAGTAAGCCTTAGAATAAGGGGGGTAGACTTCTCCGCCAACCTCATTGTTTTAGATTCTCAAGGGTTGGATATTATACTTGGTATGGACTGGTTGAGGAAACACAATGGAGTTATTGAATGTGCCACAAAGACGGTGAAGTTGACCAACGAGGAAGGGATCACCGTAGAATTTGAAGCATCTCAAACCGCACCAAAGCAATTGGAATTGAATCATATGGACAGTGCTGCAATTGAGGAGATTCCGGTTGTGTGTGAATTTTTGGATGTTTTTCCAGACGAGTTGCCAGGTATGCCACCCGATCGAGACATTGAGTTTGTTATTGATTTAATACCTGGAACTGTACCTATAGCTAAGAGGCCGTATAGGATGCCTCCTATGGAATTAGCGGAGCTCAAGAAACAAATTCAAGAGCAATTAGAGAAGGGTTTTATTCGCCCTAGCTCTTCACCTTGGGGAGCGCCCGTTCTATTTGTGGACAAGAAGGACGGATCCCAAAGGATGTGCGTGGATTACCGAGCTCTCAACGAGGTAACAATCAAGAACAAGTACACCTTGCCACGCATAGAAGACTTGTTTGATCAGATGAAGGGTGCTTGTGTCTTCTCTAAGATTGATTTGAGGTCAGGTTACTTTCAAATGAAGATTAGACCATCGGACATACCCAAGACAACTTTTAGGACACGGTATGGATCCTATGAGTACACCGTGATGTCTTTTGGATTGACAAATGCGCCTGCCTACTTTATGTACCTCATGAATAATGTCTTCATGGAGTACTTAGATAAGTTCGTTGTGGTATTTATTGATGATATTATGATCTACTCGAAGGATGAGAAGGAACATGAGGAACACTTGAGGCTTACGTTGCAGAAATTGAGGGAGCATCAATTGTATGCCAAGTTCAACAAGTGCCAGTTTTGGTTGAAAGAGGTGCCATTTTTATGCCATATTATTTCCGGAGGAGGAGTATCGGTTGACCCCGGTAAAGTGAGGGATGTGTTGAAGTGGGAACCGCCGCAAAATATCAAGGAAATAAGGAGTTTTCTTGGGATGGCTGGATATTACCGTAGATTCATCAAGGATTTTTCCAAGATAGCCAAGCCTATGACGGAGTTGCTAATGAAGGGAAAGACATTCCAATGGACTCAAGCTTGTCAAGAGAGTTTTGAGGAGTTGAAGAAGCGGTTGACAACAACCCTAGTTTTGGTATTGCCGGATGTAAGCAAGAGTTTTGACATTTATTGTGATGCATCAAGACAAGGGCTTGGATGTGTACTGATGCAAGAAGGTCAAGTGGTCGCCTATGCATCAAGACAATTGAAGAAACATGAGCAGAATTACCCCACGCACGATTTGGAACTCGCAGCCGTGGTACATGCATTGAAGATTTGGAGACACTATATTCTAGGACATAGGTGTGAAATTTACACGGATCATAAGAGTTTGAAGTATATTTTCACACAAACAGATCTGAACTTGAGGCAACGAAGATGGTTAGAGCTCATCAAAGATTATGATTTGGGGATCAACTATCATCCGGGAAAAGCCAATGTAGTGGCTGATGCTTTGAGTAGAAAAGGAGTAAGTCATCAACTCACGGTTCGAGAGATACCATTCGAGTTGTGTAAGGAGTTTGAACGGTTGAACCTCGGGTTTGTAAATGAGATGGAGATGATGGAGTTAAACCCAACCTTGGAGCAGGAAATTCGAGAGGCCCAAACCGCAGATGAAGGGATCAATGAAATCAAGGAAAGGACCAAAGAAGGGAGAGAATTCAGATTTGATGAAGACGAATACGGTACCTTATGGCTTGGAAAGAGGATCGTTGTGCCTAATGTAAAACATATTCGGGAGACAATATTAAAGGAGGCACATGACTCGCCTTACTCGATTCACCCCGGTTGTAAGGACTTGAAGGATTGCTATTGGTGGGATAGCATGAAAAAGGACATAGCTGAATACGTAGCACTGTGTGATGTGTGCCAACGAGTCAAGGCGGAACATCAAAGGCCAGCCGGATTATTGCAACCGTTGAAGATTCCGGAATGGAAGTGGGAAGAAATTGGTATGGACTTCATAGTTGGGTTACCACGTACTCAGTCCGGGTATGACTCAATTTGGGTAATTGTGGATCGCTTAACCAAGTCAGCTCATTTTGTCCCTGTGAAGACCAAGTATACAGCTGCACGATTGGCCGAAATATACATGGAGCATATTGTGTGTCGACATGGAGTACCGAAGAAGATAGTCTCGGATAGAGGTTCTCAATTTACCTCCAGAATTTGGCAAAAGTTGCATGAAGCTTTGGGAACGAGGTTGAATTTTAGTTCAGCATATCATCCTCAAACGGATGGACAAACCGAGAGGACCAATCAGATTTTGGAGGACATGTTAAGAGCTTGTGCTTTAAAGCATGGGAAAGGTTGGGACAAAAGCTTGCCATACGCGGAATTTTCATACAACAATAGTTACCAAGCAAGCTTGAAGATGTCACCATATGAAGCGCTTTATGGGAGGAAGTGTAGGACACCTTTATTCTGGAATGAGGCAGGAGAAACTCAAGTATTTGGTCCGGATGTGTTGTAAGAAGCCGAAAAGCAAGTCCAAATAATTCGTGGAAACTTGAGGGCTGCCCAATCAAGGCAAAAAGGCTATGCGGATAATAGGAGAAGGAAATTAGCCTTTGAAATAGGAGATTTTGTTTACCTCAAGGTGTCACCAATGAGAGGTCATAAGAGGTTTAACATAAGAGGGAAGCTCGCACCTCGTTATATTGGACCATTCAAGATTTTGGACAAAAGAGGAGAAGTAGCATATAAGTTGGAGATGCCAGCTCATCTTTCAGACGTACATGATGTGTTTCATGTTTCCCAACTCAAGAAGTGTCTCAGGGTACCGGAAGATCAAGTGCCAATGGGAGAATTGGAACTCGAGGAGGATTTGACGTATGCCGAGCAACCGGCCAAAATCTTGGAAACCAAGGAGAGAGTCACAAGGAACAAGGTGATTCGATGGTGTAAAGTCCAATGGAAGCACCATACCGAAAAAGAAGCAACTTGAGAGCTAGAAGATGATCTCAAGAAGGAATTTCCCTATCTCTTCTCTTCCGCGTCGAATCTCGAGGGCGAGATTCATTTTAAGGGGGGTAGGTTTGTAACACCCTCATTTTCATGCATCATGCCCTACATGCACTCATATACATGTTTAACATTAACCCATAACAAGAGGAACAAGTTTAAAATTTATTTGGAGCAAAACCGCACTTAAAAATGTAGGAAAGTGCGGACTAGTCCGGTTTTGCCGAGGACTAGTCCGATTTCTCTCTGTCTAAAAACGGACTTGTCCGTTTTTGCTGCGGATTAGTCTGATATTTGCCTCTGGACAACTTCGGACTTGTCCGATTTTGTGCGGACTAGTCCGGTATTCCATGAATCCTTGAAAATTTGCTAAGTCCCTGGACTTTTCCGGACTAGTCCAGTGTTCCAGCGGACTTGTCCGTTTTCCTTTCTGACTAAGATCGGACTTGTCCGATTTTTGGCCAGACTTGTCCGATTTTCTCTCTGGACGACTTCGGACTAGTCCGGTCCTGTCCGGACTTGTCCGATATTTCGTGACTCCGAGATTGACCTTTTGTTGTACGACTGGTTTCTTGGGTTTCACGTCAAGTGGGCCTAGGGACGTCGTGCCTAACTCTTTTAGAGCCCATGTGGGACTCTAAACCGGCCTCTACTCATCCCAAACTCGAAATCCATCTAACCCTATCCTCCACGTCTATATAAACAACCCCACCCCTTCGTTTGACATCTATTTGCCACTTTTCCACCCACCCAAACCCTAGTTCGTGGGGAGCCACCATCAAGGAGGGAGGAGAAGATCCCAAGCAAGAGGAAGAAGAGGAGGAAACGAAGGAGGATCAAGATCTCCACCAAGTTTCGTCCTTCACCACCAATTCATCTCCAAGTTCATCACCAACCCTAGATCATCAAGATCCAAGTGTTACCTCCAATTTTCTTGGTTCATTGGAGTTCTAAACACCTGGTATACCTCCTATTCTCTTTTCCTTACGTGAATTCAACCCCTAATCTCCAAATTCACGTCGATCTAGAAAACCCTAATCTGCTGATCTCATCAAGTGCGGACTTGTCCGGTCCCTAGCGGACTAGTCCGATCTTTCTGGTTAAATTGTGTTGAATTAATTCTAAAATTTGATCTAATCAACTCCAAACCTGTATAAACTTGTTAGAAGCTATTAGAACTAGTTAGTTATCATTAAAAGCAATCTAGTAACAAGTTCTACCTTGCATTTGCATCAATCATGCATGTCATGACATATTGAGTAATATTTGTGCACTCTTTGATTGTGTTTCTTGTTTTGTATGTTTATTGTGTGGATTAGATGGATTTGCGCTAGAGAGTGCCGCGGAGGATCTACAGCATCAAGAGTTTGAAGGCTTTGACCCTAATCAACATCAAGAGCAAGGCAAGTGTCCTTGAAGCATATTGATCCTATTTTAAAATAAATGTTTTGTTTGCAAAACTGCATGCTGTGTCAATTTGATGGGAATCCTATGGTAGGAAGTTTACTAGTTTTATTAACCACCCTTGTCACCTGGAATTTATGGTAGAGAGAGTCGGGAAGGGTTTTTACCTTTTTGCTTCGCTTAATCAACTGGGATGGAAACAACTATACCACTTAATTTAATTATGCATGGATGAGATTATGGTTAACATGAACTGGTTAAACATGGTATGGTAATGGATGATCTAAGCAAGCCTGGTATGCGGATGGGTTGGATGTTATGGTGGTTTGCTTGCTTTAGATCTAAGGACCGGTTCATGCGAGAATAAGCCAGGACTACAGTGCCACCACGAGGCCAAGTATGGGTGCGGCGTAGCTGATTAATTAGGGCTTTGCTAGTGCTGTTTGGACCATTGTGGATGCTCGGGGAAGGGGTAGTCGGTTTGGGTTTGTTGATGATTGGTGGGACTACCCTGGGATCCGAATGGCTCAAGAGGAGGCCCTTGGTTGAAGATGTGCTCTGCGGGAGACATCGCCACCGGTGAAACCTCAGTGGGGTCTAAATAGGCTAGTAATCCCTTTGTAAAGGCTATTTTGTGATCTCTTGGCCACACACCAACGGAAGTGTGTAATGTGACCGACGGGTCATGGGCATAAGGGAGGTTCTTATTCGCCGAAGGGTGATGAAATCACGAACACATGGGTAAAGAGGTACAAACTCTGCAGAGTGTTAATTGAAACTATCATGATAGCCGTGCTCTCGGTTATGAGCACCTGGACAACTTCCATGATTAGAGGGAAATTGGAATTTGGGATGGTTATGGTTTGGTAATGGTTATGGTTGATATTATGATTATGATTATGGTTATGGATGGAATTATGGTTTATGACATTGATTATGGTTATTGGTAACGGTGATCTATGGACTGGTATTATTATGGTTACATGGTTAATGCTGGGTTACATACACATAATACATATATTGCTTTTCAAATGTTTTACTGTACTTTTCAGCACTTTACCATTATTATTGTCGTCATTTGAATCAGCACATGTCATACTTTCCACACTTGCTGAGTACGACATGTACTCACTCTTGCAATCCCCCACCCCAACAGTTGCAGGCCAGGACTGGGATTTTAATGGCGTTAATGCGGAGTTCTAGGCCGTGTCTACCGTCAGCTTTGCCTGTGGTGTTGATTGGAGCTGCGCGTATATACCCTGTCGCTTATGCTGCATAGTTGCTTTAGTTTGCTTAATTAGTTTATTTCCGCTGCATTAGTTGAACTTGTCATTAATATTCATTAGAGCTTGTATTCGAGGATAATATGGTTTGTGTAATAAATCTGATAATTAATCTTGTTCTGTGGTAATTTTCTGTATACTCTTTTGTGATTGCACTTGTGTATGTGTGATGAACATCTTGGGCACACATATGCGTTAGCTTGGTTCATTTTCGGAACCGGGCGTCACAACCTACACCCCGGCAGGCCGAAGCAAGGCGAGTCCAGAAGCAATCGGACCTGAAGGAAACAAGACAGCGCTCTTGATTGTATTTAGAATTGTGTTCGACCTAAAACTTTCTCGGGAATAGTAAGCCGCAATGAAGTTATAGATAGGAAACGGATTTTACTGTTTTTCTTGACTTCAGTGTGCAGGAAAAATAAATATTTCATGATGATGGTGAATGAAGCCGGAGCTGCCAAAGCTCCAACATCCTCTAGGCGGCTTGTGGTCGATGTTCAAACATTGATATTGAGCGTCGCTAGAGCTACTCAGCTCTGGTAAAGCTAGGGGGCCAGCCCTCAACGTGAAGAAAAGATGGTCAAAGACTCTATAGTGGACTCTGCCATTGACACACCATGTGTTCACAGAGGTCACTGCCGGAGCTACCAAGCTCTGACACCCTAGAAGGCTAACCGTCGATGCTCTACGCGTTGATGGAGACTACTGCCGGAGCTACTAAGCTCCAACGATGGTCAATGCCGGAGCCACTAAGCTCCGACAGCCTCAGTGGGCCTTCACTATCGAAGACTTCAGACCTACATTCTACAAGTTCGAAGCACGCAAGTCTTCAACATATGTTACATCCTCTTGGTACATGTTCACAATCAAATTGTGTACATCTACCAGGGGGCCAAGTGAGACAAAGGTGTTGAAGACAAAAAATGAAATTCACAAAAAATTTGGATTTCATTCATCTGGAGACAAGAGATTACAAAATTGGAGAAGAAGAAGAGAGAATACAAGCGGGAGCTACAAAGTGATGGTCCTAGACCCTGTGAAAGAACTGGGCGACCTTCTTGGCAACCTCTGACATGCTGGCTCGGGCGACTTCACCCTCTCCTTCGATGGGGCCTTCAAGCACCGGGTCCAGAGGGAATTGAGGGTCCCGGCTGGTGTAGCACGTCAGCACGAACTCTGCGACATTCTTCGCCAGAGTCTGTCCCTCAATTTATAGCTGGTCCACAATAAGATCGCCCATCTTGGTGAGCTTGTTGCCTGCTGAACTCAGCACCTCCAATGCCTGGTCCAGATCCGGCTCTGGATCATCCGGACGCACAGGACTAAAGTCCATTGGCATCAGCGCGTCGTTGGCTTTGCCCAGGAAGTCCCAAACTTGTTGGGACTCCGCAGCCCTTGTGCTTCGCATCTCCTCCAAGGATCTTTTGGCCACCGCAAGCTCCGATTTCTCCTGAGCAAGACGCTCCACCTCTTTGCATTCTGCTGAATCTTTTCAGCAACCTGCCTTTTGAGTCTACTGAGCTCTTCCTCCCGGAGGTGGATCTCGTTCCGACGGTTGACCAGATCCTTCTCCTCGCCCCGCACTTTCTTCTCCCTGGTGGCTACGGCATTCTCCTGCTTGTAGAGATCTTGCCCTCACTCTCAGGCCTTCTTCTCCTCTTCCTCGCAACGCTCCTCCAATTTCTTGGTGCGCTCTTCGAGGCTCTTGTCAGCAAGAGTTGTCTTTTGGACAAGCTCTTCCTCCCTCTTCACAAGGTGATCCGCAGCTCCATGAGTTTTTGCTCTTCATCTTCGAGCTTTCTCTCCCGCACCTCAAGAGCCTCCCGACGCTTGACGAGACTAGCGTGGATGAAGCCGAGCCTCTCCTGGCGATCATCCGTTGCGCTATTAGCAGCTTTGGCCTGCTCGTAGATGGCCCGGGACTAGTTGTCGAGGGATCGCGTCATGCTTTCCCTCTCATCCAGCAGCTTACCCCAGTATTCCAGGCGGACATTCTCCCTCTGCACCCACTCCTTGTCCTCAGCCAGCCTCGACTGCGCCAGCTTGGTCTCGAAATGGAGCTTGTTGCGCCACCTCCTAAGAGTTTGGCGCTCCTCCTCGAGGGCCTTGCTGTCGTGGTAGAAAGCCAGCTGGACCTGGCGAAGCCTGGAGCAGGCGTTGTCAATAGACAACGATAGGGGGATTGGGTCCGGACCTGTCGGGGTCCTCTCCGCTGGCTCCAGCAGGTCTTCAGTGACAAAAATTGGGTCCCACTCTACAAGAGCGGTCCCCTGAGCTTCCACGGCACTAGGGCCGTCCTCCAGGATAGCCTCGGCCGCCGCCGAGGAAGGTCCTATAGCAGAAGTTCCGACCTCCGGAATTGGCTCTGAAGGTCCCGCCGCCAGGTCATCAACAACTGGCCCCTCAGACGGCGGGCCAGCAACTTCATTTTGGCACCCTGGCTCAGCAGCGGGCACCTCCGGGATCACCACTTCCGTAGCAGGTGTTGAAGGTTCGATCAGAGTAGAAGCTACTTCCGGCTCCGACGCAGGTGCCTCCTCCGCCGCTGGTTTAGGTGCTGGCACTTCGACCATCATGGGATCGGGCCGACACCTCCGCAGCAACTGGCTCGGACGCCAGAACCTCTTCGACGACCGGCTCTACAGCCGGAACTTCTGCAGCAACCGGCTCTACCGCCGGAGCTTCCTCGTCAACCAGCTCAAGTGCCGGAGCTTCGTCAACACCCGGTTCTACCGCCGGGACCTCATCAACCACTGACTCGACTGCCGGGGCTTCAACAACATCTAGCTCTAGGGACGGAATCGCAGCTACCTCCGGCTCTGTGGCCGGAGCGTCCAACATCTCAGCATCCAAGCCCGGAGCTTCAACCTTCGGGGCTGGTACCGCTGGTACATCTTCATTCCCGTGGTTCGGCGCTACCATGGGAGCTTTTGGGGATGAGTCGAGGTCCAAGACCATGACAGCCAGTGCCGGAGCTGCTGTAGCCTCAGCCACCTCTTGGGGTGGCGCTGGAATTGGAGCCGGAGCTTCAGCCTGCACAGCCACAACTGCTGCTGCAGGGACTGGAGCTTCAGCCCTTTTCTTAGGCACACTGTGGATGAAGGACGAAGAAACTCAAAATACAGTTATAACAATAAAACAACTGACTGAGGTAAGAAATCAAAAATTACCTCGGAAGGCTTCTGCACCAGTTAGCACGGAACCTCTTTTCCGAACGCTCCGGACTGGCCCCAGCCGCCACTAGCGTGGTAGTCACGGAAGGTCCCCCAGAGCTTGCTGCTACTATCAGCGTTGCCTTGGTCGAGGCCCCCCTCGACCGGAAAGGACCTCCGGACCCAGAGCCCTCAGCTGGCCCTGGTACTGGAGTCACATGGTCGGAGCTAGCACCTCGGGAAGATGCCGCTGCTGGAGTAGATGCCGCCGTTGAAGACCTCCCCCTCCGGGGAGAAGGAGCCACGGTGGAAGAAGCAGGCCCGACGGACCTTTCGTATGCATGCTTCAGCTTCCTCTTACGGCTCGAGGGCTCGACCAACTCCTTGCCCTTGCCTACAACTTCGGTTCATGGCTTTGGGGCGGGAATGAAGACGCCTTTAGGAGCTCCAGAGATCGCCAACCTGGTGATCGAACGCCTCTCAACGACACCAAGGTCGTCAAGCACCGGCATCGTCTGCCGGAGCTCCCTGCTGAACTCTGCCTCCATGTTCACAGGGAGGGAAGCTGCCGGCAGAGCCAAGTCGTCACCCTCGATGTTGATGTCGTGCTAGAACTTCTTGAGGTGGAACTCCAATGTTGCACCCTCCATGTTGGACTTCAAAACGGTCTCGATCCGGTCATCGTCCAGCATACTGTTGAGGGCCCAAGAAAGCTTCTCCCTCTTCTTCAGTGGATCCCATCTATTGGTCAAGAAGTTGCAAAACACTGCGTGAGGAGTCACCCCTCCTTCCACGCACTGGCGGATCCTGGTCAGAGCAGGGTTGAAGGCGTCCGATAACACCAGAGCTTCACTCCAAACTATAGTGTCGATGTTGGGGAGGCCTTCGGGTAACTCCAGCTTTCCATGCTCCTACACCCTGATGACGATCCAATCCTTCTTCCAGTCATCCCACTTCCCAGAAGGGAACGATCGCAAGTACTTGTACGGGCACTTCTTGCGCTTCACAAAATAATAGAAGCCAAGGTACTCATCACTCTTGCCGATGGTCTGGAGAGTGAAGAAGGTGCAGAAGAGCTCAAACGCAGGGGGGAATGCCCACCCATATCTCGCAGAAGTGTACAAAGATCGACACTAAAAGAATGGAGTGGGGGCCAAGGTGGTACAGCTGCAGACCATAGAAGTCTAGCAGCATCAAGAAGGAAGAGGAGAAAGGTGGGATCAGTCCCACCATGGCGTACGCGAAGAAGTACACCATGTCGCCGGCAAGCTCTTTCACGAAAGGAAGCTTGTCAGCGCAGACCAGGTGGTTGAAGAAGTCAGGGGACCACCCCGTGAGGGCCCGGCCCTTCTTCAAATCACCGTCAGTCTTCAGTTGACTCTGACAAAGACCCAACTCCATCACAGCACAGCGAGGCAAAAGGGGAAAAGCAAGCAAAAGTTTGGAAGGTTTGAGCGCAAGTTCAAATGAAAGGCATAAAGAACCCCAAACGCTGCGTGCTTTCCTTTAAGTAAGCCCCCGCAACGCTTGGATGGAAATCGCAGAGGAGCCGACGATACCAGTCAAAAACTTCACCCTGCCAATGACAAGTGGGCCCGGGGCCACCCCGACAATCAAGTCGAGGTCCTTACCCCAGGCGAACGGTTGTCATCATGAAAGGCGCGAAACCCGAAGGCGGCGGCCTGACAGGGCGCGCGGAACCGATACAATTTTCGTATCGGGAACCGACGACCTTCAATTGCGTGAGATCCACACGCTAAGATCTCACCTGCCGCCTCCAGGATATGCCATGAGGCGGTGGTTTAACTGCGAACTACTGCCAACGGCACATCCGAAGACCCTTGAAGACACGGCTCAAAAACCAAAGAATGGACCCACCTCCGGCAGAATGACTTCATCCAAAAGGTCTCTCCCAGAGGTGGGCCCAGGGGGCCACTGTCGGTACCCTACATACCGGATACCCCTTGGGATTGCAAAGATCACAAGGAAACTCCATCTAACAGATTTGAAGACCTCCGAAGGCCCCACATGTCAGGTGTAACTGGACCTGCTTCCCCGACATGGTTAGTCCCAGGGCCGCCACGTGTATCATAAGACCAGAGCTATCGCCCACACATGGGAAAGCTCCAGACTAGATACCGGTATGGCATCCCCGGACCTAACCCCGAACAGAGGGAAGCTCCGGTGCCGACACGTGTCCAACAGCACCGGACCTACCCGTCCACAACGGTAAGCTCCAGAGCTGCCACGTGGCCGAACTGCCGGACCTTCAACTTCAACAATCAGGCTGGTGGACCCCCAACGGCTCCGGACCTTCAAGGAGCAATCAAAGACTTCAAGACCCGATTAAGTGTCATTAATGCCATATTATTGACACACGATCGGATGGCCCTTAATACCGGTAACGGCACTGTTAAGGCCCGTTACCGGGCTATTAATGGTAATTAACCTCATTAATTGTGTATCAAGCATGTGTAACCACCGGGGCCACATGTCGGGCCAGGCTAACGATGTAACGACCAGTCCTTGTACTATAAAAGGACTAGTCGATGATACACAATAGACCTCTCCAGACCTCTTCTGGACTCCCTGACCTAGACGAGCTTCTTCTTCTAGAGCATCTTCTAGGCTCACACGCTCAATACAACACCAACACACCTCGTGGAGTAGGGTATTATGCTCAGGCGGCCCGAACCACGTAAATCTCTGGGTTTACTTGTCATTCACCTTCTTGAATCATTGCGCGCCCATTATTGAACTACAACTCCGTGATCTACCAACAGCAGTATCAGGAGATCTGTTGGATCCAAGCACCGATAGCTTACATAGCACGTCAGCACATATTCTGCGACGTTTGTAGCCAAAGACTTCCCCTCTGTCTCAAGCTGGTCCGCAATAACGTCGCTCATCGCATCGAGTTTGCTGCCAGGACCATTGAGAGCCACCAGCGCTCGGTCCAAGTCCAGTTCCGGGTTGTCCGGAAGTACAGGACTGAAGCCTAGTGGTGTCAGCGCATCGTTGGCCCGCCCCAAGAAGTCTCACACTTGAATGGACTCCGTCTCCTTCAAGCTCCGCAGCTCCTCCAGCGACTTTCAGGCAGTCGCAAGCTCCGAACCTTCCCGAGCGAGGCGCTCGACCAATTTAGCATGTTGCTGCATACTCTAAGCAACTTGCTTCTCATGGTCAGTCAGCTCCGTCTCCCGGAGGTGGATGCGGTTCCGCCTTTCTGCCAAGTACTTTTCCCTGCCTTTCACCTTCCCTTCCCTGGTGGCAATGCTAGCTTCTCTTTTCGGGAGCTCCTGCCCAGTTTCCAGTACTTCTCTTTCTCCTCTTTGCTCCATGGATCTAGCTTCTTGCTGTGATCTTCCAAATTTTGTTCACCCAGAGTCAATTTCTAGGTGACCTCCGCCTCCCTTTTTACAACATCCTCCTGCTGCTCCAGGAGCTTTTCTTCCCTCGCCTCCAGGTCCGACCAGTGCTTCAGGAGAACCTCGTTCAATACATTGAGGTTTTTGTGATGCTAATCAGCAACATCACGCCTCTCCTTGGCTTGCCCAAGGATTTCTCTGGAGTTAGCATCGAGTGCTCGGATGGCGGCTTCCTTCTCCTCAAGCAGCTTGTCCCAATATTCTAACTGGTCCTTCTCCCTCTTAATTCACTCCTTCTGGTTAGTCAGCCTCGTGTGGGCAAGCCTAGTCTCGAAGTGGAGTCTGTTGCACCAACGCCTCAAGGTGTTGCGCTCCTTCTCAAGGGCTTTGCTCTCGTGATCGAACGCGAGCTGGACTTGTTGTAGGCTGGAGCAAGCATTTTCTATGGACAACGCCAGAGGGATAGGCTCTGAACCTTCTGGGACCATCTCCGCAGGCTCCAGAGGATTTTTCATCACAAAAATTGGGTCCCACTCTACAAGAGTGGTCCCCTAAACTCCTGCAGCACTAGGGCCGCTCTCCGAGTGCCCTTCAGCAGCGGAAGAACCCACTAGGGGAACTCCCACCTCCAGAGCAGAAGTTGAAGGCGCTGCTTCCGGGTCTTCGGTCGCCGGCTCCGAGGGCGGAGGACCTGTCGCCACCTCTTCAGGCAGCTCCGGCTCTGGCTCAGCTACCTCCAGGGCAATGGCAGGGGCTTCATCTTGGGCTTCTACCGCCGCTGGCTCAGATGCCGGCACGTCATCTTCTTTCGGTTCAGTGACCGGAGCTTCAGGCATCTCTGGCTCAACTATCAGACCTTCAATTGCTTCTTGCATAAGGGCTGGAGCTTCAATGATTTCCGGCTCAGTGGCTGGGACTTTGATTGCCTCTGGCTCAGCGGCCAGGGCTTCCACGACCCCTGGCTCAAAGGCTGGGACTTCTGGCTCCTGTACTGGAGTTTCAGCCTCCAGCACCGGTGCCAGGGGTACATCTCCAACTTCACCCTCGTGGTCCGGTGCTACCATGGGAGCTTCGGGTGAGGACTCCGAATACAAGTCTACGACAGCTGGCACCAGAGCTGTCGCGACTTCTGCCACCACTTGAGGAGTAGGCTCAGTGCTTAAAGCCGGAGCTTCGGCATGCGTAGCCCTGTCGGTACCCTGGAAACCGTACACCCCTTGAGGTTACAAAGATCTCAAAGGAAAGTCATGAACTTGATTTGAAGACCTTCGGAGGCCCACATGTCAGATATAACCGGACCCGCTTCTCCAACATGGTTAATCCCAGGGTCGCCACGTGTACTATCAAACCGGAGCTACAGTCCACAAGGGGAAAGCTCCGGGCTATGTACCGAAATGGCACCTCCGGACTTAACCTCAGACTGAGAGAAGCTCCGGACCTGACACGTGTCAGGTAGCTCCGGAGCTACCTGTTTCCCACAGTATGCTCCAGAGCTGCCACGTGTCCAACAATCGGATCTTCAGCCTCTAACCTCCGGAAGACTCCACAATGGCTCCGGATCTTCAAAGGGGAATCAAGTACTTCAAGACACGATTAAGTGTCATTAATACCATATTAATGACACACGATCGGATGACCTTAATTACCAGTAACGGTGCTGTTAAAGCCCATTACCCGGTCATTAAGGGCAATTAAACGTGTTGAATGAGTATCAATACTAGTAACCGCCAGGGCCACATGTCGGGCCAGGCTAACTTGTAATGGCATGCCCTTGTACTATAAAAGGACAGGCCAACGATGGACTCTACACGTTCAGCGACGCTACACACGCGCCATAGACACTCATTACAAGCTCATACAAATAATACAACACCAACACACCCGTGGAGTAGGGTATTACGCTCAGGCGGCCCGAACCACGTAAACCTCTGTGTCTCGTGTGTCATTTCCAATTCACATTCTTGAATCTCCGCGCGCCCACACAAAACCACAAAACTCCTCTAACACTTTAGTAGTGTCGGGAGATCTGCAGGATCCAAACCACCGACAGTTGGCGCGCCAGGTAGGGGTGCCTGAGATTTCGAGAATGATGAACTCAGCTGCTGGATCATCCAATGGTCATCCCAATGCTCAAGCTGCTGGGGGCAATCCCTCCAATATGCAGCCACCAGCAGGAGCCTCAGCGCCAGCAGGAGTCACACTACCACCGCCGCCTCCACCAGCAAATCAAGCTGGACAACGCGATGGTGCACCGGCGTCAGTCACTGCGTCGAGAAATCATGACAACCCGGAACACGCGCTCCATGCAGCGTGTGCTCTTCTCCAACGCCCACCACCACCACCGGATGCATCTCGGGATGCACTGGAGCAGTGGAGGTCTGATGTGGAACATTTGGTTGCAGCAGCAGCCGATCGCATCAGCAACCAGGGTCCTCCTCCTTCAGGACGGGCCCCGCGCAGCGACGGACCTTGTCTGGCAGACTTGGTCCACACGTCTCCAACAACAGGAGACGAGCTGCATCACAGCAGGTGACGTCATTGCCCTCCGGGGCACGACGCACCCACACGGTATCCAGGCTTTCAACTCATGACCTTCGGGCGGAGCTGGATCGCCGATACCGCCAACAGGACGGCCGAGTCCATATTGAGCGTGCTTGTGAAAGACGAGAAGCTTAGGACGTTGTAGGATCGAAGAGCACGTGAAAAGCTACCAGAGGGGGGGTGAATGGTAGATTTAAAAATCTTACGCAGCAGAAACAATAAAACCCCAAACCCTTTCGGCAGAAAAACGATTTGTTAAAGAAATCGTGTGTTAGACTAATCTAAACGTGTTTCATCGTGAAAAAAGTGATAGATATCAGAGAGAATCAAGTCACGAAGACAACACAAAAATAATTACTCAAATCCGTCGAGAAAAACTCAAGTTAAGATCGAAAGATCAGACTATGGTCAATCTGACCTACCCGAGAAAAACAGTTTCTGGAATGCTTCAAAGAAACTCGTGTAGATCAAAAACCACAAATCCAATGACCGTGAAATTTTGACAGATGATAGAAAATCAAGTTTTGAAGACAACCCAAAAAGAATCACGTCAATTGGATCAGTAAAACTCGAGTTATGATAAAACCACCGACGAAAGGTAGTGCTGTCCAGAAACTCGACGAGTAAAACTTTTCTGTAACAAGTCGGACGAACAAGGCACAAAAGTTCCTTCAAACTATGAATTTTATTCAATAGAACACAAGAGGAACAGCCCCAAAGTCGTCTCCATGAGCTTTGGTCTTCCCTTGCTTATATAACCAGCCCTTAGGCCAACCCAATCTCAACTAGGACTCCAATCCTAATCCGATCACAATCGGAACTTTCCATAACTGCTTAGGACTCTTCTATATGCAGATAGAAGCAATCTTAAGACTTCCAAACACCTTAGGAACGTATCCCACATTCCTAAACAACTCAAATTCGTGACCCACATGAAATCCTAACATAACCAACTCGATACTTTCCATACCGAGCCATAACCGACTCCGCCGCAGCCAAAGTCTTCAACCGATACGATCCGATCCTTCCGATCAGATCTTCCTTCCATAATCCGTCTCTAGAAGCATATTGCCATGTCATGCACCTCATGCATACGTGCAAATACCTTCCTTTGACCTTCATATGCGCTGCCCTTGATTCAATCATCCTGCGCGACCTCCTGACTCGCTCAACCACAGTTCCTCCCAAACTTGGTTGTTGGAACCTCATCTCCTCCCTGAGACTAGTCCAATGGATCTCGTCACCAGCCATGACTTGAACTCAAGCAACACCTGCACATGAACAAACAAACAATCCATACGAGCCCAAGTCCTCGACTTGACTCAAGTTAGTTCCGAACACAACACCTTACGTGAGAACCTCACATAAGCATGTTGCAAAACCACAGTAGAAACGATATCAACCATATCATCCAAAATGCACCAAAAACTTAGCAAATGAATACTAAGCAATCTTTCCAACAATGTAAAGCAAGTATGAAACATTGCAAATGAAAAGCAGAAGCACTGCGGTCAAGTTCCGGACCTTGCCAGAGCAACCCGGAGCTTGAGCCGGAGCTTACCAAACTAGTACAATGAAGCACCTGCCGGTGCTTACCAAAACTAGTACAATGAAGCACCTGCCGGAGCTTACCAAAACTAGTAGATCCTAGCACCGGAGCTTACCAAAAACTAGTCAAAACTAGTCAACCCAAAACCGGAGCTAGACAAAGTACGTCAGAGCTTAGCAAAAGCATGCCGGAGCTATCAAGTATATGCCGGAGCTAAAGATAAAGCTCACCGGAGCTAACCAAAGTTGGTCGGACCTTACCAAGAAGTCAGACCTAGCATCGAACGTAACCGGAGCTACCCAAACCAAGCCGGACCTACTGTCGGACCTTGCTGAAGCTCAGAGCTAGAGTCGGACCTTGATAAAAAGGTGTTTTGGTGATATTTAAAACTTTTATCATCAAAGCCAAGTGTATTCACTACAAGCCAATGTATTCAGCACACATAGGTCTTACAATCTCCCCCTTGATGAATGCATTGGCAACACCATTTAAGATCCGAACATTGGCTTATTCACATAAAAGTTTTGAAAACAATTTCTCCCCCTTTGTAAATCAAAAGTAAAATGAGAAGAAAATGAAAATATCTCCCCCTTTATTATCTCTCCTTATGCACACATTCTCTTTCTTTTCATGCTTATCTCTCCCCCTTTGACAATGTATTCAGCAAGTCATGAGCATATAAACAAATTATCTCTCCCTCTTTAGTTGTTATGAGCATATTATAACATATATATATGTATATATATATATATAAACAAAGCTCATTCAAATCATACTATCAAGTATCTTACATTATCACATCAAGGAAATACGTAAGGTAGTGTAAGCCATGCTAGAGATCAAATGTAATTTTTCAATTTAAGCAAGTCATGATCTCACAAACTTAACTATTTAAAAATCTGAAAGCATGACACTAGTTGCTTCATTTTAGTATTTTTCAAAGCATAAATTTAGATCATATAATATTTGCAAGAGATTATATGCGCATCTGCCTTATTCTAACCAACCAAGCCAAGCTTATGTCATTTGACAATCAGAAGCTTAAGGACATGGTTTTAGTCATACACAACTTCTTCCAAGTTCATATCTAAGTGCAATGACAAGCCATCTCAAAAGAAGAAGTGCGATGCATGCATATTCTCTTGATCTTTTTCAATTTATATTTGTTCATAAAAACTCAACATGTGAGTTGATTACTTGATTAATTCTTAATGATTAAAAACATTTGTGAGCATGCAACAAGTTCAAAACAGCAAGAAAGTTCGACCATGACAAGATTTAGTGTAAGTAATTATTCCAATTACTAGACATGGCAAAAACTACAAAATGTATAACACGAGTAATGTAGTAAGAACTTTCAGCATGTAAAAGGAATCACAAAGTCATATATGTATGAAATACTATGCTCATATTATTTTAATTTCAGATTCACACATAGACTTCCCAAGTTTCAAAAACTCCCCCTCAATTTAAGCCATGAGGATGCATAACCCCTATTTCACTACGAATGTAACAAAAACGAGTGAAATCCAAAGGTCTTGTAAAAATGTCAGCCAATTGTTGTTCGGTATCTACATGGTGAAGCACAATGTTTCCTTTTTCAACGTTATCTCGGAGAAAGTGATACCTAATATCAATGTGCTTAGTTCTAGATTGTTGCACGGGGTTTTTGGCAATGCAAATAGCACTAGTGTTATCACAGAACAGTGGAACACTATCTAGATCAACCCCATAGTCCTTAAGTGTTTGAACAATCCAAAGAATTTGTGAGCAAGCACTAGCAGCAGCTACATATTCAGATTCGGCTGTGGATTGTGCAACTGAATTTTGTTTTCTAGAGGACCAAACAACAAGAGAATTACCAAGAAAATGACAAGCACCGGAAGTACTTTTCCTATCAATCCTACAACCCCCAAAATCAGCATCCGAAAAAGCTTTCAAAGTAACGGTTGAGGAAGAAGGAAGAAAAATGCCAAATTCTTGAGTTCCATGTAACTACCTGAGAATCCTTTTGACGGCTTGACGATGTGAAACACGTGGGAAAGCTTGAAACCGTGCACAAAGACATACGCTGAATTGTATGTCCGGTCTTGATGCCGTGAGGTACAAAAGTGATCCGATCATGCTTCTATATTCTTTTTGATCCACGGATTCACCATCTTCATCAAGTTCAAGTGTTGTTGCTGTTCCCATTGGTGTCCGAAGAGGCTTGCTTTTGTCCATGTTGAAGCGCCTTAGGAGGTCTTTGGTATACTTCGTTTGATGCACAAAGGTACCCTCCTTGGTTTGCTTGATTTGCAGCCCCAAAAAGTAAGTGAGTTCACCCATCATACTCATTTCAAATTCGAAACTCATCATTGCTGAAAACTTGGACACAAGATCATGAGAAGCACAACCAAAGATAATATCATCCACATACACTTGAACAAATAATGAGTCATTGCCATGCTTAAGCACAAAAAGAGTTTTATCAACCTTGCCCATGGTAAACCCCTTTTCAAGTAAGAATGTTTTTAACCTATCATACCATGCTCTTGGGGCTTGTTTGAGACCGTATAATGCTTTGGACAGTTTGTAAACATGATTAGGAAAATCTGGATTTTCAAAACCCGATGGTTGTTTGACATAAACCTCCTCATCTATGTAGCCATTAAGAAAAGCACTTTTAACATCCATTTGATATAGCTTAAAACCTTTAGATGCTGCAAAAGCTAACAAAATTCTTATGGCTTCTAATCTAGCGACAGGAGCAAAAGTTTCATAAAAATCTAGACCTTCAACTTGAGTGAAACCTTGAGCAACCAACCTAGCCTTATTCCTAACCACAACCCCATCCTCACTTTGTTTATTTTTAAATACCCATTTAGTTCCAATTAAAGTCTGACCTTGAGGTGGAGGTACAAGTTTCCAAACATTAGTTCTTTCAAAATTTTCTAACTCTTCTTGCATGGCAATAATCCAAGATTCATTAGTGAGTGCGTGTGATATATCTTTGGGTTCAAAAGAAGCAACAAAAGAAGAATGAGCATGAGAGTTTGGATCGCAAAACCTGAACCGTGTGACTCGTTCGTGCAAGCTTCCAATCATCTGTTGTGGGGGATGATCTTTGTAAAAACGTAGGTGAACAGATGTCTCACAAGCTTCTTCTTCATTAGGTTCATCGTAGATTGATGAGATTGTGACTTGTGGACGATCAGGACCAGCATAGGTGATAGCCGGAGCTTGTTCAATGTCCGGAGCTGGACACGTGTCAACTTCGGAACTACTAGGCAGTATCACCGGCTCTTCTTCATCTTCGAAAATACCCTCCCCCTGAGGATACGGATCTGGTCCTGCAACATCGGAGCTAGTACCTGGGCTAGCTTCATCAAAAGACACTTCACAAGTCTCCACAATTTTGTTAGTGTCAAGTAAAAGCACACGGTAGCCTCTAGTATGAGATGGATAACCAAGAAACATGCCATCAATGGATCTAGGTTCAAATTTATCAAGATTACCATGTTTCTTAACAAAGCATTTGCAACCAAAGACCCGAAAGTGTGTAACACTAGGCCTATGTCCAAACCGAAGCTCATATGGTGTTTTACCTAGCTTAGTACGCAAGAAAACACGATTTGAGACATAACAAGCGGTTGCTAACGCATCAGCCCAAAATTCCTAGGAGTTTGATATTCATCAAGCATAGTCCTAGCCATCTCAACTAAGGTTCTGTTCTTTCTTTCTACAACACCGTTTTGTTGAGGTACATATGGTGAATAAAATTGATGATCTATTCTATTTTCAGCACAAAAGTGATCAAAAGATTGATTTTTAAATTCAGTTCCATTATCACTTCTAATTGCTTTTAATGATCCTGGGTGATCAATTGATAATCTAAGAAATAAAGTTCTAAAGTGACTAAAAACTTCATTTTTAGACGCCATAAAGTAAACCCAAGAGTATCTAGAATAATCATCAACGATAACAAGAACATACCATTTACCTCCGAAGGATTGAACACGTGAAGGTCCTACGGTGTCAAGGTGCAAAAGTTGACATGGTTCAGTTGTCATGATCATTGTGAGAGGAGTATGTGAACCTGCAACATCTTAGCATGTCTACAAGAAGAGCACAAAATCTCTTTGTTCCCTTTAAGCTTAGGCAGCCCACGTATGCGATCAAGAGCACTAACACGCGTTAGGTGATCAAAGCCTACGTGACCAAGTCTACGATGCCAAAAATATAAGTCCTTTGAATCATTGGCAACTAGACACCTATGCTTAGAGGAAGTCATATCAAAATCAGCTTTAAAAACTCTTCCAAACCGAGACATGTTAAAAATAAGCTCACTATTTGAACTTACAACTTTGCAGCAGTTTTTATTGAAAGTAATTTCCAGATTTTCATCTAGCAATTGTGAAACAGAAAGCAAGTTGTATTTCAATTTTTTAACAAGTGCCACATCCTTCAAAGTGTAGTAATCATTTACTCTAACCGAACCCTTAGCAATTATAGGAGTTGAAGAATTATCGGCAAAAGTAACATTCTCTACACGTGACACAAAAGAGAGGGAGGAGAACCAATCTTTGTTACCGGTCATGTGGCGTGAGCAACCTGAATCCACAATCCAAATGTTCTCCTTCCTCAAATGTGTAACCTACATAGAAGCACAATACGTCGATGACTCAATACTGGGGTTAGTCAAAAGGCATTTAGGTATCCAGTACTGAGTCACACGATGTGCAGCAGGAAAAACACGCGAAAGCTAAGACAAAACAGCAGGTTTATGAGTCGAAGTTTGAGGTTTTCTGTTCTTAACAATTGATTTAGAAGTTGTTACTTGTTTAGAGTGAAAACTAATAGCTCCGGAGGTAAAATAAGAATGTACAGAGGCAACAACTAAAGCTTTGGAGGGAACAGCAGAAAATCCGGGAGCTCTCGGAGCTATCATAACTACCGGAGCTGCCTTTGTAGATTTCTTACCAGAAGGTCCGGAAGCTACCTTTTCAAATTTCTGACTCACTAAAGCAGGTTGTGTTTTTCTAATTGCATGAAAGTTATAAGATCTAGCAATTTTTCTTTCCTTTTTCTGTTGTTTAGCTAGTCTATAACAAAAATCTATGACATGACCATCTCTACCACAGAAGGTACAATGAAATTTAACTTTGTGTTCATGTCTAGATGAGCAAGCAATATTTTTAGTTGAAACCGAATGAAGCAACATTCTTGCAGATTTGAAAACCACTTCTTTTGTTTAGGAACGGTTTGAACCAAACCACTTCCTAATGACTTTACAATTTTAGGTGGATATGCCGTAGCATGAGCATGAGAATCAAAACCTAAACCAGTTTTGTTATTGCAAGACTTGGAAGAATTCAGCAGCAAGTTTAGGTTCTTATTCCCATTACAAAACCGATCTAATGTCCTATGCATGTTGTCAAGTTTATTGGACAAATCAAGGCAATTTTCACATGAAGTTTTTCCTTTTAGTTTGCAATTGGAACAAAATTTAACTTCATGAGAATGTAAAGCATTGTTCAATATAGAAATTTCATTCATAGCATCCTGTAGTTTCTTATCAAGATCATCACAAGTAGAACAATGCAAATCAATTGTAGAACAGCTAGCATCTTTTAAGTTTTTATCATTAAGTGCAGCAAGCTCTTTGTTCTTTTTAATTTCTTCATCAAGTCTATCTAGAGTGGAGGAGTGTGCACTTCTTAATGTGGACAATTGTTCATAGATTAAGTCACATGAGGGACATGCATCATCACTAGGAATCAAAGTTTTTAAATGATTAATTTCAGATTCTAGTGATTCAATTTTAGCAGCATTATCCCTAAGCTTTTGGTCCATTTTCTTGACAATAATAGTTGCACGAGAAATAGCATCACACATTTCATTGCAGGTAGAACATACCTCATCGTCTTCACTGCTGTGTTCTGCATCCTCCTGACTTGATCTCGATCTTGTTTTGCTTGCCATGAAGCATAAGTTGGCCAGGTCGTCATCATCTCCATCACTTTCAAAGTCTACATCGCTTGAACTAAGTTTTTGAAGTGCGGTGATGAAGTTGTTAATCATCTTGCGTCCTATGGTACCCTTCTTCTTCTTGTTGGAGTTTCCAGAGGAGGTCCGGACCTTGCTTCGTTTTTCTTCCCGGGTGGTCGAACCTGAAAGGTTAGGGCATTCTGTACGAAAGTGTCCTATTTTACCACATTCAAAACAGCGTTGAGGTCCGGAGCTTCCTCTCCTTCTAGTTCTCACATTTTGCAATGCTTTTGAGAATCTAGTAGAGATGAGTGCCAACTCCTCTTCTGGAAATTCTTCGATCTGTTCCAGGGTTAGCGAGGACAATAAAGCAAGAGTATTGCAAGATGATGATTGGCCGGAGCTAGACATATCACGTTGTGAGACAAATGCAATAGACTTGTTTGGGTTCTTACGTGCTAGGATGTCAATTTCATGAGTTTTTAGTTTAGAATAGAGTACATCTAATGTAAGAGAACTCATGACAGTTTATTCACGTATAGACGTTACTTTCATCTCCCAAATTGACATGTCTAATGCACTAAGGAGTTGTCTAGCATTTTCAGCATCTGAAAAATTAACATTCACGCTACGCAAGTTGCTGAGAATTTTATTGAAACGAGCAAAGAGGTCATCGATAGACTCACCGGGTTGCATCTCAAAACGCATATATTCCTTTTTGAACATATCTTGTTTTACCTCTTTGATTGTGTTGGAGCCTTCATGGTAATCACAGAGAGCGCTCCAAACATCGTATGCTGATCGGAGGTGTGCGACACGATCAAAGTCGCTTTGAGTGAGTCCTTGGATGATCAAGTTTCGTGCTTTGTTGTTGTTGTCGACGTCCCGGAGGTTCGTAGCCGTAACTTGATCGTTAGGCGGGACTTCATAAGGTTTGTACACCTTTTCCCATATTGCGAAGCCTTGCGCCTGGATGAAGGCCTCCATGCGTGCCTTCCAAACCTGAAAATCAATACCAGCAAACACACAAGGTTTGGCGGAGTACTTCTCCATGATGATTAGTCAAAAACACGTGCAAATCTCAAAGATTAGAGCACCGTGGCTCTGATACCAATTGTAGGATCGAAGAGCACGTGAAAAGCTACCAGAGGGGGGTGGATGGTAGATTTAAAAATCTTACGCAGCGGAAACAATAAAACCCCAAACCCTTTCGGCAGAAAAACGATTTGTTAAAGAAATCGTGTGTTAGACTAATCTAAACGTGTTTCATCGTGACAAAAGTGATAGATATCATAGAGAATCGAGTCACGAAGACAACACAAAAATAATTACTCAAATCCGTCGAGAAAAACTCAAGTTATGATCGAAAGATCAGACTATGGTCAATCTGACCTACCCGAGAAAAACAGTTTCTGGAATGCTTCAAAGAAACTCGTGTAGATCAAAAACCACAAATCCAATGACCGTGAAATTTTGACAGATGATAGGAAATCAAGTTTTGAAGACAACCCAAAAAGAATCATGTCAATTGGATCAGTAAAACTCGAGTTATGATAAAACCACCGATGAAAGGTAGTGCTGTCCAGAAACTCGACGAGTAAAACTTGTTTGGAACAAGTCGGACGAACAAGGTACAAAAGTTCCTTCAAACTATGAATTTTATTCAATAGAACACAAGAGGAACATCCCCAAAATCGTCTCCACGAGCTTTGGCCTTCCCTTGCTTATATAACCAGCCCTTAGGTCATCCCAATCTCAACTAGGACTCCAATCCTAATCCGATCACAATCGAAACTTTCCATAACTGCTTAGGACTCATCTATACGCAGATAGAAGCAATCTTAAGACTTCCAAACACCTTAGGAGCGTATCCCACATTCCAAAACAACTCAAATTCGTGACCCACACGAAATCCTAACATAACCAACTCGATACTTTCCATACCGAGCCATAACCGACTCCGCCGCAGCCAAAGTCTTCAACCGATACGATCCGATCCTTCCGATCAGATCTTCCTTCCATAATCCGTCTCTAGAAGCATATTGCCGCGTCATGCACCTCATACATACGTGCAAATACCTTCCTTTGACCTTTATATGCACTGCCCTTGATTCAATCATCCTGCGTGACCTCCTGACTCGCTCAACCACAGTTCCTCCCGAACTTGGTTGTTGGAACCTCATCTCCTCCCTGAGACTAGTCCAATGGATCTCGTCACCAGCCATGACTTGAACTCAAGCAACACCTGCACATGAACAAACAAACAATCCATACGAGCCCAAGTCCTCGACTTGACTCAAGTTAGTTCCGAACACAACACCTTACGTGAGAACCTCACATAAGCATGTTGCAAAACCACAGTAGAAACGATATCAACCATATCATCCAAAATGCACCAAAAACTTAGCAAATGAATACTAAGCAATCTTTCCAACAATGTAAAGCAAGTACGAAACATTGCAAATGAAAAGCAGAAGCACTACGGTCAAGTTCCGGACCTTGCCAGAGCAACCCGGAGCTTGAGCCGGAGCTTACCAAAACTAGTACAATGAAGCACCTGCCGGAGCTTACCAAAACTAGTACAATGAAGCACCTGCCGGAGCTTACCAAAACTAGTAGATCCTAGCACCGGAGCTTACCAAAAACTAGTCAAAACTAGTCAACCCAAAACCGGAGCTAGACAAAGTACGTCGGAGCTTAGCAAAAGCATGCCGGAGCTATCAAGTATATGCCGGAGCTAACAAAGACATGCCGTAGCTAAAGATAAAGCTCACCGGAGCTAACCAAAGCTGGTCGGACCTTACCAAGAAGTTGGACCTAGCATCGAACGTAATCGGAGCTACCCAAACCAAGCCGGACCTACTGTCGGACCTTGCTGTAGCTCAGAGCTAGAGTCGGACCTTGATAAAAAGGTGTTTTGGTGACATTTAAAACTTTTATCATCAAAGCCAAGTGTATTCACTACAAGCCAATGTATTCAGCACACATAGGTCTTACAGACGTTCTTGCTCCTAAAGGAGTGGGAGGAGGCTGTTCAGCCCTGGCCATGCATCTGCGTATGGTCAGGTGGCCACAGAAGTTCCGGCCTCACCTGCCGGAGAAGTTCGATGGGACCGTCAATCCTGTTGAATTTCTTCAGATCTACTCCACTACTATCTTGGCAGCTGGAGGAAATGAGGCTGTGATGGCCAACTATTTCCCAGTGGCCTTAACTGGGACCGCCAGGTTCTGGTTTATGAGCCTTCCACCCAACTCCATCAACAGTTGGGAGGAGCTGTGCCAGCAGTTCACTGCCAACTTCGGGAGTTCATACACCCGGCCAGGCACTGAACTGGACCTTTTTGCAGTCGTGCAAAAAGGAGGAGAATCTCTGCGATCATTCATCCAGAGGTTCTCTCAAGTACGAAACACTATCCCTTCTATCTCTAGCGTCTCTGTCATTGTGGCATTCAGACAGGGTGTGCGGGATAAGAAGATGCTGGAGAAACTGGCGATCAAGGAGATCACCAGTGTCACGGAACTCTTCAGTTTGGCCGACAAATGTGCCAGAGCTGCGGAGGGTTGTGAAATGCACTCCAAACCAACTCCGGAGGATCACAAGAAATCCTCCAAAGGAGAAGCCACTACCTCCAGGAGTGGCAAAAAGAAGAAGAAGACCAACGGCAAGAAGAAGCTGTCGGCCGGTACATCCAATGTTGCAGCTGCTGCAGCTCCGGGTGGTCGGGGGCCACGCCCCATAAGCGACCTTGACCGTCTTCTGAAGACGGTGGCAAACCCAAGGTGTGGTGCCCAATTCACAAAACGGGCAGCCACAGTTTGGAAGACTGCCGAGAGGTCCAAAACCTTGCCGAGCGCTACAACAAGCGCCGGGAAGAAACTCCTTTCCGACAGAGGGAAGGAAAACAAAAAGTCGATGAAGCTCCGGCTGAAGAGGAGTTAGGTTTTCAGGATCCCAAAAAGGTCCTGAAGGCCGTCTACACCTCCGTCGACGACGATTCCGATGTCTCTGACAACGAGCGTCGGAAGACCATGAACACCATCTTTGGTGGATCATGGGATATCACCTCCCGCCGCGTCATCAAGACTATGCGTCGGGACATGGCTGCTGTAGCCCCTACAGCCATACCGGAGCCTCATCGGAAGTGGATGGACACAGCCATCACTTTTGATGCTTCGGACTTCCCTCGAAGCATGGTTGGAGCAGGTCAGCTGCCTTTGATGGTATCTCCTACCATCAATAACATCCATCTCCACCATGTCATGGTAGACGGAGGTTCGGGGCTTAATCTCATAAGTTCCGAAGCTTTCACCAAGCTTCAGCTCCGACCTTCGAATCTCCACCCCTCCCGACCTTTCTCCGGAGTAGGTCCGGGAGCCATTACCCCCCTCGGGGCTATTACTCTCCCCATTACCTTTGGGACACGGGAGAAGTATCGCACCGAAAAGTTGGTCTTTGACGTCGCTCAGATCAACTTACCCTTCAACGCCATCTTGGGTAGGCCTGCCCTGTACAAATTCATGGCAGCTGCTCATTATGGCTATTTGGTTTTAAAGATGCCAACACCAGTAGGTGTTCTCCAGATCCTCGGAGATCGTACTGCCGGAGTAACTGCTCTAGAAGAACTCCATGCACTTACCACGACGCAAGAGGAGGACTCCAGGCAGGAGCAAGCTCCAAAACCCCCAAGCATTCGTCAACGAGGCTCGACATCTGCACCTCGTGTGCAGCCAAGCGGAGACACTGACATTCCCATCAATGTCGTCCAAATCGGTTCTGACGTCGCTCAGACCACCCGTATATCGGGGGGATTGAACGACAAACAGGAACTTGCGCTCATCACTTTCCTACGGGCTAATGTCGACGTGTTTGCCTGGCAACCATCACAAATGCCTGGGATTCCCAGGGAAGTGATTGAGCACAATCTGAATATCTACCCCGACGCCCGGCCTGTGCATCAGAAGCCTCGGAAGCAATCTGTAGAGCAACAGAACTTCATTCGACGAGAAGTGAAAAAGTTGCTCGAAGCTAGATTCATCCGAGAAGTCTTCCATCCAAAATGGCTGGCAAACCCAGTCGTTGTGCCCAAGGCCGGCGGGAAGCTTCGGATGTGTATCGACTACACAACATTAAATAAGACATGTCCAAAAGATCCATTCCCACTACCTAGAATAGATCAGATAGTGGATTCCACCTCCGGGTGCGAATTACTGTGTTTCCTAGACGCATATTCTGGGTATCATCAAATCAGAATGTCTAGGGAGGATGAAGAGCATACCTCTTTCATCACAGTAGATGGATTGTACTGTTATACAACCATGCCATTTGGTCTCAAGAATGCAGCTTCAACCTTTGTACGAGCTATGTACAAAACCTTTGAAGACCTCATTAGAGACATAGTGGAAGTGTACGTCGATGACATCGTGGTCAAGATCAAGAACAAGGAGTCACTTCTTGACACCTTACAGGCTGTCTTCGATAAGCTGCGGGCCACCCGCACAAAGCTAAACCCAGACAAGTGTGTCTTCGGGGTTAGTTCCGGAAAACTTCTTGGTTTCCTGGTAAGTCACCGGGGCATAGAAGCTAATCCGGCGAAGATCAAGGCCATTGAAGACATGCGACCACCAGCCCGCATCAAAGATGTCCAAAAGCTAACTGGATGTCTAGCAGCCATCAGCCGGTTCATTTCAAGACTGGCGGAACGGGCACTCCCCTTCTTCAAGTTATTGAGGAAGTCCGGACCATTCCAATGGTCTGAAGAAGCAGAAAAGGCGTTCCAGGAGCTAAAACAGTTCCTCACCACCCTACCAACTCTGGTAGCTCCAAACCATGGTGAGCCTTTGTTGCTTTACATTTCAGCAACTGACGAAATCGTCAGTATGGTTCTGGTTGCGGAGAGGCCAGAGCTACCCCATACTCAGTAATCCAGACCCCTTCGGGAGGGTCTTGAGGTTCCTGAAAGCGAGTCTGGGTCCCAGTTCCCAGATTCGAATCCACAAGAAACCACTTCAAAACCGGTCAACTGGAGAGACACCCTTCTTCCTGGTGTATGGAGCTGAAGCAATCCTTTCTCCAGAAATCACCTTGGGGTCACTCCGGGTCCGGGCCTTCGATGAAGCCACGCAGGACCAGCTCCCGCGTGAAGACCTAGACCTCCTGGAGGAGGGAAGGTGCCAAGCAGCTGTTCGGAATGCCCGATACTGCCAAGCCCTTCAGCGTTATCATCAGCGGCATGTACACAACCGACAGCTCGAGGAAGGCGACCTGGTGCTACGGAGAATACAATCTAGAGAAGGGTCAAACAAACTCTCCCCCAGCTGGGAGGGACCCTTTCGAGTGATTAAAGTATCCCATCCTGGGAGCGTTCGCTTGGCTACCAAGGATGGGACAACTCTCCCAAATCCTTGGAACATTGAGTACCTCCGTAATTTCTACACTTAATATCACGGAGGTGAGTCTGTAGTAACTTGAGGTGTATGTTATAGAGTCATTGTACAGAGTCGGGTAGTTCCTCCGGGAGAACAGCCGGACCTTTCCCGGAAGGTCCGCAAAGTTCATGCAACACTTGTCACAGTCTCAGGACTAAAAGTGTGGCTAGCTACCCTGGGTCAAACGAGAAATAAAACACACTTAGCCTGGTTCCGTACCCTAAGAGTGTACTTGTTTCCCCTGTACCCCGGACCTATAATGAAAGACATCTTCAGGTGAAACAGACTCCACGTGCATTTATTTTGTACAGGCTCAACATTTTTTATTTTTCTCTTTCTTGTCTATAACAAAGACGTGCAATTCTTAAGAAATTTTAGTTCGACCGGTTCATATACGATACGAGTTGTATTGTCGATTCTTTTGGATTCAAATATTGTTCATGGCCAACTCGCCTGATAGCCGCCAAGCCAATCTAGGGCTGGAGTGCGCTATCGACTTAGCCTGGTCAAGCACCCTAAGTACGCCACTCTACCTACACCCCAGCAGGCCGAAGTAAGGCGGGTCCATGTACAGTTGGATCTGGAAGAAAAGACAACGCATTCGGTTGTATTTAGAATCGCGTTTGACTTAAAATTTTCTTGAGAATCGTAAGCCGCGACGAAGTTATAGAAAAGAAACGAATTTTACTATTTTTCTTGGCTTAAGTGTGTAGGAAAAATAAAATCTACGTTGATGGAGAAAAGCCGGAGCTAACAAAGCTCTGACTCCCCTAGGTGGCTTGTAATCGATGTTACGCATTGAAAACGAGCATCACCGGAGTAATCAAGCTCTGGTAAAGCAAGGGAGGCCAGCCGTCGATGCTAAATAAAAGATGGTGAGAAGACCCCGCAAACGGAGTCTGCTGCCAACAAACTAAGTGTTGGCAAAGACCACTGCTGGAGCTACTAAGCTCCGACTCCCCGGAGGACTAACTATCGATGCTTTACGCGTTGATAAAGACTATTGCCTGAGCTACTAAGCTCCGATGATAGACAATGCCGGAGCTTCCAAGCTCTGACAACCTCAGGGGGCCTTCACTATCGAAGACTTTGGACCTAAATTCTACAAGTTCGGAGAAAATTAGTCTTCAACAAAATGCAATATCCTCTTGGTACATGTTCACAATCAAATTGTGTACATCTACCAGGGGGCCAAGTGAAGACAAAAGTGTTGAAGACAAAAAGTGAAATTCACAAAAATTTGGGGATTTCATTCATCTGGAGACAAGGGATTACATCTTGAGAAAAGGGATTACAAAATTGAGGAAGAAGAAGAGAAAATACAAGTGAGAACTACAGAGATGGTCCTAGACCCTATGGAAGAATTGGGCGACCTTCTGGGCAACCTCCAATACATTGGCTCGGGCAGCTTTGCCTTCTCCTTCAACCGGACCTTCGAGCACCGGGTCCAGAGGAAATTGGGAGTTTCGGCTGGTGTAGCACGTCAGCACATATTCTGCGACGTTCTTCGCCAGGGATTGCCCCTCAACCTCCAAATGGTCCACGATGACATCGCCCACCTTGGAGAGATTGCTGCCTGCCGAGCTCAATGCCTGCAACGCCAGGTCCGGCTACGGCTCTGGATCATCCGGACGCACGGGACTGAAGCCCATCGGTGTCAGCGCGTCGTTAGCCTTGCCCAGGAACTTCCAAATCTAAAGGGAGTCCGTAGTCCTCAAGCCCTTTAATTCCTCCAGGGATCTTCTGGCCGCCACCAGTTCGGAATTCTCGCGGGCGAGGCGCTCAACTTCTTTGGCGTTTTGTTGAATCTTCTCAGCAACCCGCTTCTCGAGTTTTCCGAGCTCCTCCTCCCGGAGGTGGATCTTGTTCCGGCGGTCAACCAGGTCCTTCTCCCTGCCCCTCACTTTCTTTTCCCTGGCAACAAGGGCACACTCCCGCTCATGGAGCTCCTGCCCTCGCACCCAGGCCTTCTTCTCCTCCTCAATGCAGCGCTCTTCCAATTTCTTAGCGCGCTCCTCGAGGCCCTTGTCAGCCAGAGCCACCTTCTCGGTGAGCTCCTCCTCCCTCCTCAGGACGTCATCCCGCAGCTCTAGGAGTTTTTGCTATTCATCTTCGAGTTGTTTCTCCCTCTCTTCAAGTGCCTCCCGGCGCTTGATGAGTGTAGTGTTAATAGCCTCAAGCCTTTCTTGGCGTTCATCGGCTGCACTGTTAGCTGCTTTGGTCTGCTCGTAGATCTCCTGGGATTGAGCGTCAAGGGCACGAGTCATACTCTCCCTGTCATCCAGTAACTTGCCCTAGTACTCCAGGCGGATCTTCTCCCGCTTGATCCACTCTTTGTCATCCGCTAGCCTCGACTGCGCCAGCTTGGTCTCGAAGTAGAGCTGGTTACGCCACCGCCTAAGGGTTTGGTGCTCCTCTTCAAGAGCCTTGCTGTCGTGGAAGAAGGCCAGTAGGACTTGACGCAGACTGGAACATGCGTTGTCAATAGACAGTGATAACGGGATAGGTTCCGGACCTGCTGGGGTCTTCTCCACTGGTTCCAGCAGGTTTTCAGATACAAAAGTTGGGTCCCACTCCACAAGAGTGGTCCCCCAGGCCTCCATGGCACTAGGGCTGTCCTCTGAGATGGCCTCAGTTGCCATCGAGGAAGGCCCCACCGCCAAGTCTTCATTCACCCCCTCAGGCAGGGGGCCAGCGACTTCACCAGGGCACTCCGGCTCAGCCGCGGGTACCTCCGACGTCATCACTTCCAGAGCAGGGGCCGCTTCTGGCTTCGGCCTGGGCACTTCCTCCGATGGGGGCTCGAGCTCCGACGCCTCCACAACAACCGGCTCGGGAGCCGGAAGATCCTCAACATCAACCGGCCCTGCGGCCGGAGCTCAAACAATAACCGGCTCTGCGGCCGGTGCTTCAGAGGTAGCCGGCCCAACTGCTGGAACTTCCTCAGCTTCCGACGCGCACGCCAGGGTTTCAATCACCTCCGATTCAACCGCTGGGGCTTCGGAAATTTCCAGCTCTGAGGCCGGGATTACTGCTTCATGCGGCTCAACAGCTAGAGCTTCCATCATTTCAGCACCAGGACCCAGAGCTTCAACCTCCGGGACAGGTGCCGCTGGCGCATCTTCTCTCCCTTGGTCCGACGCTACCACGAGAGTCTCTGGGGATGATTCGAGGTCCATGATCACGATAGCCGGCGCCGGAGCTGTCGCAGCTTCAGCCACCACTTGGGGCGGCACCGGGACAGGAGCAGAAGCCCCCGCCCTCATAGCTTCAGCTGTTGTAGCTGAGGGTGGAGCCTCACTCCTCTTCTTGGGAACGCTGCAGATGATGGATGAAGAAACTTAAAAAAATAGTTACTACAACAAAACAACTGTCCAAGGTAAAGGTTAAAAATTACCTTGGGAGGCTTCCGCACAAACTTGCGCAGAACCTCTTTCTCGGGCGTTCTGGGCTGGTCATAGCCGGCGTGGAAGCTCCGGAAGGCCCCCCAGAACTCATAGCAGCCACGGGCGTTTCCCTGGCCGAGGCTCCCCTCGATCGGGAAGAACTTCCAGACCTGGAGGCCTATACTGGCCCCGGTGCTGGAGTCGCATGCCCGGAGCTAGCTCCCCGGGAGGATCCCACTGCGGGTACAGTCACCGCGGTTGCAGAAGACCTCCCCCTCCGGGGAGAAGGAGCCGATGCAGAGGTGGCAGGCCTGACGGACCTTCCGTCGGCATGCTGCAGCTTCCTCTTCCGGCTCAGGGGTTCGTCCGCCGGCTCCTTGCCCTTGCTGACGACCTCGGCCCTTGGCTTTGGGGCAGGGTCGGAGCCACCTTCGGACACTCCAGGGATCGCCACCCTGGTGGTTGATCTTCTCTCGACGACACCAAGGTCATCAAGCACGGGCATCTTCCGCCGGAGCTCCCTACCGAACTCAACTTCCACGTTCAGAGGAAGAAAAGCCGATGGCAGAGTCAAATCATCACCCTCAACGTGGATGTCGTGCTGGAACTTCTTGAGGTGGAACTCCAAGGTTGTCCCCACCATGTTGGACTTCAGCCCGGTCTCGACCCGGTCAACGTCCATCACACTATTGAGGGCCCAAGCGAGTTTCTCTCTCTTCTTCAGCGGTGCCCACCTTTTGACCAGGAAGTTACAAAACACAGCTTGAGGGGTTAATCCACCCTCCACACACTGACGGATCCTGGTCAGAACAGGGTTGAAGGCGTCCGCCAGCACCGGAGCTTCACTCTAGATTGTCGTGTCAATGTTGGGGAGGCCTTCGGGCAGCTCCAGCCTCTCGTGCTCCTCCACCCGTATGATTATCCAGTCCTTCTTCCAGTGATACCACTTCCCAGAGGGAAACGACCGGAGGTACTTGAATGGGCACTTCTTGCGCTTCACGAAGTAGTAGAAGCCAAGATACTCATTGCTCCGACCGGTGGTGTGGACGGTGAAGAAGGCCTGGAAGAGTTCAATGCAGGGGGGATGCCAACCCACATCTCACAGAAATGGACGAAGATAGACACGAGGAGAATGGAGTGAGGGCCAAGGTGGTATAGTTGCAGACCATAAAAGTCCAGTAGCATCAAGAAAAAGGAGGAAAAAGGTGGGATCAACCCCACCATGGCATACGAGGAGGAGTACACCATTTCGCCGGAGTGCTCCTTCTCAAACGGGAGCTCTCCCCCGGCGCGGACTGATCGGTTGAAAAAGTCCGAGGACCATCCCATGAGGGTCCGGACCTTCTTCAGGTCGCCGTCGGTCTTCAAATGACTCTCGCGGAGACCCAACTCCATCGCAGCACAGCAAGGCAAGAGAGGAAAAGTGAAGCACAAGTCGAGAGTTTGAGCGCAAGATCAGATGAGAGGCGTAAAGAACTCCAGACGGTGCGCACTTTCCTTCTTAAGTAAGCCCTCGCAACGCTTGGATGGAAACCGCAAGGAAGTTGAAGATACCATTCAAAAATTCCACCCAGCCGATGACAAGGGGGCCCGGGACCACCCCGACGATCAAGTCGAGGTTCTTAACCAGGCGAACGGTTGTCATCATGAGGCGGGAAGCCCAAAGGCGACGGCCTGAAAAGGCGCGCAGAACCGATACGGTTTTCGTATCGGGAACCGCAACCTTCAATTGCGTGAGATCCGCACGCCAAATATCTCATCTGCCGCACGTGGGATACGCCACGCGGCGAGGATATAACTCCAAACCATCGCCAACGGCACATCCGGAGACCTTTGAAGACTCAGTTCAAAAGTCACGAGGATGGACCCACCTCTGGCGGAATGACTTGACCCAAAGGGTCTTCCCCAGAGGTGGGTCCATGGGGCCGCTGTCGGTATCCTGGAAACCGTACACCCCTTGAGGTTACAAAGATCTTAAAGGAAAGTCATCAACTTGATTTGAAGACCTTCGGAGGCCCACATGTCAGATATAACCGGACCCGCTTCTCCAACATGGTTAATCCCAGGGTCGCCACGTGTACTATCAAACCGGAGCTACCGCGCACAAGGGGGAAGCTCCGGGCTATGTACCGAAATGGCACCTCCAGACTTAACCTCATACCGAGAGAAGCTTCGGACCTGACACGTGTCAGGTAGCTCCAGAGCTACCTGTTTCCCACAGTATGCTCTGGAGCTGCCACGTGTCCAACCATCGGATCTTCAGCCTCTAACCTCCGGAAGACTCCACAACAGCTCCGGATCTTCAAAGGGGAATCAAGTACTTCAAGACCCAATTAAGTGTCATTAATACCATATTAATGACACACGATCGGATGACCTTAATTACCAGTAACGGTGCTGTCAAAGCCCATTACCCAGTCATTAAGGGCAATTAAACGTGTTGAATGAGTATCAATACTAGTAACCGCCAGGGCCACATGTCGGGCCAGGCTAACTTGTAACGGCCTGCCCTTGTACTATAAAAGGACAGGCCAACGACGGACTCTACACGTTCAGCGACGCTACACACGCGCCATAGACACTCATTACAAGCTCATACAACTAATACAACACCAACACACCCGTGGAGTAGGGTATTACGCTCAGGCGGCCCGAACCACGTAAACCTCTGTGTCTCCTGTGTCATTTCCAATTCACCTTCTTGAATCTCCGCGCGCCCATACCGAACCACAAAACTCCTTTAACACTTTAGTAGTGTCGGGAGATCTGCCGGATCCAAACCACCGACAAGCCCCGATCGCTGCAACGGACGCCGAAGTTCCTGACCCCTTCTTCGACACCCTAGAAATAAAGGGAAGAGAAGATTAAAGACACATCAAAAACAAGACTAGCATTTTAAGGTGAGCAATCAATGCTTACCTAGGGATGCTACCACCCTAGTTGCCTCCGAACCTCTTCTTCAGAGGCCCTGATCCAGAGCCCACAAAGTCTGGTGAGACAACGGCATCGAACCTCAGTTGAGGGCCACTTGCAGCAGCCGGAGTCCTCTCGGTCGGAGCTTCTCTTGGCCAGGAAGAACTCACGGGCCTGGAGCTTTTAGCCGGCACTAAGGCCGGGGTTGACTGCCCGGAGCTGGTGCCTCTTGAAGACGCCTGCGTCGGAAAAGGTGCAGTCACAGAGGACCGACCCCGCCGGGGAGAAGGAGCCATCATAGAGGGAGCAGCCCTGACGGACCTCCCGTCAGCATGCATCAGTTTCCTCATTCGGCTGGAGGATTTGGCCGGCTCCTTGCCCTTACCCTTGCCTATGTCTTCAACCCTTCGGATCGAGGCGGAAGCAGGCCCTCCTTCGGAAGCTCCGGGGATTACCACCCTGAAGGTCGGATGCCTTTGCACCTCACCAATGTCGTCAAGTGCTAGCATCTTCCTCCGGAGCTCTTTGCTGAATTGCGCCTCCATGTTCAGAGGGAGGAAAGCTGCCGGCGAAACTAAGTCGTCATCGTCGACGTTTATCCCATGCTGGAATTTCTTGAGATGAAGCTTCAAAGCTTCGTCATCCAAGTTGGATTTCAGATCAGTTTCAATCCGGTCGTCATCCATCAAGCTATTGAGGGCCCAAGCGAGCTTCTCCCTCTTCCTCAGCAGAGCCCATCTGTTGACCAGGAAGTTGCAGAAGACCATCTGAGGAGTCACTCCACCCTCCACGCATTTGCGGATCCTGGTCAAGATGGGGTTGAAGGCATCTGACAGCACTGGAACTACACTCCAAGCGTCGGTGTCAAGTTGGAGAGTCCTTCGGGTAGCTCCAACCTCTCGTGCTCCTCCACTGCAACGATGACCCAATCCTTCTTCCAGTCATCCCATTTGTCGGAAGGAAATGACTTCAAGTATTTGTAGGGGCAGTTCTTGTGCTTCACGAAATAGTAGAAGCCAAAAAGCTCAGTCCCCTTGCCGGTGGTGTGGATGGTGAAGAAGGTGTGAAACAGCTTGACGCAGGGGGGAACACCCACCCACATCTCGCAAAAGTGGACAAAAGTTGCCACTAGAAGAAGAAAATGGGGGCCAAGATGATACAGCTGGAGACCGTAAAAGTCTAGCAGCATCAAAAGAAAGGTTGAAAAAGGTGGGATCAATACCACCATGGCATACGTAGAGAAGTACACCATGTCGCCATTACGCTCCTTCTTGAATGGGAGCTCGCCGGCGCGGATCAGGTGGCTGAAGGAGTCACTGGACCACTCCATATAGGTCCGAACCTTCATCAAATCGTCCTTGCTCTTGAGGCGGCTCTTGGGAAGACCCAACTCTATCGCGACAAAGTAGAGCGAAGGAAGAGAAAGCTAAGTGAAGTTTGGGAGGTTCTGTGTGCAAGTTTGATCAAAAGCGTAAAGTGTCCCCAAACCACGCATTTTTTCCTTCTTGAGTAAGCCTCCGCGGCGCTTGGATGGAAACCGCAACCAGAGTGGGGTCACATTTCAAAAATCTACCCCGTCCATGACGAATGGGTCCGGGGCCACCTCGATGAAGGGATCAAGGATATTACCCCAGGCGAACCGTTGTCATGATGGGCGGCGGGAGACCCAAAGGCGGCACCCTGACAAGGCACTCGGAACCGATACGGTTTATGTATCGGAAACTGGCGACCTTCATTTGCGTGAAATCCGCACTCAAAGATCTCATCTGTCGCATTCATAACAATCCACGCGGCGATGGTTTAACCCCGGACCATCGGCCCAATGGCACATTACAAGACTTTTGAAGCCTAAGCACGGGAATCAAGGATGGCCCCACCTTTGGTAGAATAACATAACCCAAAGGATTTCTCCCAAAGGTGGGCCCGGGGGCAACTGTCGGTACCCAGCGTACCGGGTACCCTATGATACCGCGAGAAGTGCAAAATAGTTCTACCCGTCAAAATTGAAGGCCACCTCAGGCCCCACATGTCATATTACACCAGACCCGCATCCCTCATATGGGTAGCCCCGGTGATTGACATGTGTAATGTAAATCCATAGCTATACTCTCGACACAGGGAGGCTTTGCGATCAACACGTGTGTAATAACCCCAGACCTAACTTCCAGCAGAGGGAAGCTATGATGTTGACATGTGGACAGCAGCGCTGGAGCTACCTCCCCACAAAGGGAAGCTCCGAAGCTGCCACGTGTGGAGCCCCCGGATCTTCATCAACAAATACATTGGTGGATCTCCTTCAGCACGTACATTTAAGAAAGAGTTAAAGTGGAAGTTACAAGACTTATTACGTGTCGTTAATATCGTATTAACGACACACTATCAGAGCACTGTTAATAAGAGGTAATGCAATCATTAAGGCACGTTATCACACTATTAACCATGCTTAATACCCATAGACAGTGTATTAGGCTATTTAATACGCCAGGGCCACATGTTGGGCCAGGCTAATGATGTAACGGTAAATCCTTGGACTATAAAAGGACTGAGCCGCACGATACAAAGGGGAGGTCCAAGCTGAGCGAGAAACTACGCTTTCTAGCGATTCATAATACAACACACACACACAAACACTTTGTGGAGTAGGGTATTACGCTCAAGCGACCTGAACCACGAATCTCTGGGGTCGCCATCTTGATCTTGATCTCTGTGAGCCCCAACCGAAACAAGAACCTCCGTGGGCTACATTTTAGTAGTACTGGGGGAAGTGTCGTTGCTACACTTCGACAATTTCCAATTCAAATTAGTTTGCACAAGTAGCTACTTGTGGGTTCATTGCTTTAATTTGTTAGAGGCTCTATTTGTATCTTTGTGTTCGGAACAACTAGAGTAGTGGTTTAGAACGTAAGAGTGGTGTTTAAGTTAGAAATCACCCGTGAATATCTTGTAGACACACGGATTGAAGAGGTAGGCAGTAGGGGGTGACAACCCTATCTGCCCTATGTAATCCTCCACATTCGGCTATGTTATAGGCTCTTGGCGGAAGTCATTCTAGTTTTGCGGAGGTAAACCCGTGCCCGAAGCAAGCAGCTACCACAAATCTCTATGAATTAGAATCAATGATTTGAATTCCTCTTCGTTCCTTGTCAACAAAACAACTTTGTGTCATTGGGTGAACTAGTTCGTAAGATTAGCACACACGTTCCTTGGATTTGATAACCTTGGGAATTCTCCTTATGGGTAAGTGATACAACGGTTTCCATGCGCTTGCGGATAACTCTGTATTCATAAAAAATACCAACAAGCATTTTTGGCACTGTTGCCGGGGAACGGTTTCTATTGATCTTCTAACCTTGTTCACCCTCGTATCTATCTTCTTACCTTTACTTTGTCTTTCCTTTTCTTATAACCACCACATATATGGAGCAACCCACCATTCTTTCTTATTCTGCCCCAAAGGGCAAGTTCTGTGAGCCACCGCTTCAGCGGAACCCATTTGTTCTACCTTCTATGAACTTTGCCTTGGATTCATAGCCATGGTTCGAGAACAATCCTTCTCAGGAATGGATCGTGAAACCCCTTACCACCATCTACAAGAGTTTGAACAACTGTGTTCATGCCTTCTAATAAAGGTATGATACAGAAAACTCTCAAATGGAAGTTTTTTCCTTTTCCCTCAAGGAAAAAGCTAGACAATGGTACAACCACAACATTGAGAAGACACACGCTGATTGGAATGAAATATGAGACAAGTATTGTCTTGCTTTCTCTCCAATTGCTCGAGTTGTTTCCTTACGAAGGAAAGTACTATGCTTCCAGCAGATGGAGAACACTATGTAAGAAACACAAATAGGTGACAAATATGGGCGACGAGCTCAAAGACGATCGTCTCTGATACGGTTAAGCGAGATGAGCCCGCTTCAGCTAAGATCTTACATGACTCGGTTGAACATACAAGGAGGCACGTTACTATACAACATGTCTCAGTTAAGTAAGTATCCGAGGCGCGCCCTCTTCTCTGATAAACAGGATATGGGCTTTACTAGAGCGCAATTCATATTTGTTTTGTAACTGACATGATCTTTCCTTGGCGCCCGTCTCCTTTTTTAATCAAAGTTGCCCGTCTCCCATACGCACCGGTCAAGCGCGTCTCCTTTTGTCATGGAAGCAGGATCGTCTCCGTTCCCTCTTTAGAGAGATGTGCGTTAAATTGGTTTGTCTCAATTTTCTATTGCCTTTCTATGACCTCCCAACTATGGAAGAACAAGTGGCTGTCAGATCTGCCTTGTTCTTCCCCTGTTCTTTCTATCTTTGGAGGTGCCCTTCTAAAAGTATTGCGGTGATTATCAGTGGATATTAAAACAAAGGGTTAGTCCCCTCCTCCTCTCTTGTTCCTTACTATTTTTTACTCCTTTAGATCTTGACTATCAGTGGCTTCAAATTTCTTTGATTTAGCTCTTATTTTCTATACGTAGATGTCGTTAGATCGAAGTTGGATGTATGGGCCATGCCTTTGCAATGAATATATCCATTGGGTATATGCATTTACCAATTTCGTGAAGAAAGACATGTTGGACAACATTAGAGGGACTATTTGTTGTCCTTGCAAATATTGCAAGAATGAGAAGAGGTATCGCACAGATGAAGTGGTGAGGTCACATTTGATCACGCATAGATTCACGATGGATTATATGTTGGGACAAACATGGGGAGGAGGGGCTTAATGAAGCATAGATGAGAGATTCTTATTTGGAGAGGGAGGTCCCTGCCAGTGTCGAAGAAGATCACGACGATGATGTGAACATGACAGATATATCAGGGTTCACCGATGATGACATTGAGTTTTAGGTGCATAACATAGAGGAGGGGGTACGCAATGTCAAGAGATATGATGATGATGATCTATACAGTAATAGTGAAGTTGCACATTACAAGAAGATGCAGGGAGACTCGAAGAAGCCATTGTATCATGGTTGTGTGGCTAGGTACACCATAATGTTTGTAATGATAAAACTTTTCCAGTTGAAGGCGAGCAACAGATGGAGTGATTGTAATTTTAAGGACTTGTTGATGCTCCTTAAGGACATTTTACACCAAGGCAACACAGTCCCTACGACAGTTTATGAGACAAAACAGATAATATGTCCAGTGGGTTTGGAGGAGGATAAAATCCACGCGTGCAAGAATGATTGCATTCTATATCGTGGAGCTGAGTACGAAAACCTTGAGAAATGCCCTATTTGTGGAGTGGACCGATTCAATCGTAGGAAGGACGACGGTGATGACGAGAACTGCAATAGAAGAAAAAGAGGGCCTAAAATGTTGTTTTGGTACTTTCCTATCAGTCCTCGTTTGAAGCGTTGGTTTGCAAACAAGAAGGAGTCAGAATTGTTGCGATGGCACAAAGAGAAGCATAAGCAGGATGCTGGAATGATAAGACATCCTATTGATGCCACACAATGGCGAAACATTGATTCACAAAATCCTGAATTTGCCATTGATCCTAGGAATATTAGGATCGCAATGAGCACCCGTGGCATGAATCCTTTTTTTAACAGTAGCACACATAGCACATGGCCAATTGTGCTAAAATTTTTGAACCTTCCTCCTTGGTTGTGCAACAAACGGAAATCTATTATGATGTCAGGACTGATACCAGGGCCACAACAACCTGGGAATGTCATTAACACTCCTTTCAGGCCTTTGGTTGAAGATCTGAAGCAGTTGTGGTACAACGATGGAGTGCGGGTCTGGGATGACCACAAGGGTGAGTACTTTGGCCTCAAAGCCATTTTATTTGTGACTGATAGTGATTCTTCAGCAGCACATAACTTGTATGGACACAGTAAGAAAGTAGGTTGCGATTGTCCGCATTGTTTGAGAGAAACAGACTCACAATATTTGAGCGAGTCACGAAAAATAGCGTATATGGGACATCGATGCTACATTCCAATGAAGCACTCGTTTTGGAGTATGAAGGATAATTTCAATGGCAACACTGAGATGAGCTCACAGGTCATGAAGTCTATGAAATGGTCAAGGAATCTATAGGTGCAGCTTGGGATAGATTTTCTCTTTTGAGAAATTCTAGTCAAGATTTGTCCATTCTTGATCCTTTGCTTTTGCAACACTTCTTCATGGGGTTGAACAAAGAATCTTCCTTATATCTTGACATTACGGCTGGAGGATCTTTCCTACATAAGACGTTGGAAGAAGGCAAGGATCTTCTAGATCGAATTCTAGAGAATTCTTCCTTCATTATTGGTCTTAATGAGCCTCCTCAAGAGGAAGTCGTGTCAAGAGCTGAGGATAATTCCATAAACAAGGATGAACCCATTTCTTACTTATCTCAAACCTTGCCGGAAGAATCCTCTCCCGAACCAAAAACTACGAAGGAAGAAGAAATTCAACCTTCGAAGTTTCACTTTTACTTCGAGGAAAACATTTTTCAAGATTACAGAAATACCCCAAAGTATTGTTGTCATAGGAAACTGTCATTGCCACCAACTCCACCTAACCCAACTTATAGAGTGTTCGTCCAACAAATTGTCAAGGAGTTAACATCTATTCTAAGCAGAGAATGGACTGCAGAAGTTGAGAAGTCATCGGAAATTGTAGTGAATCATGCGAGGCACTGTCTCTTGAACGTTCCCAGTGTCAGACCCCCAAGGTAATGGGCTTCTCATGTTCAAGCCCGTTGGCTTGGGAGGTGTGTGCTTCTAATGTTTTGTTACTATTGTTATGAATGATCCTTCTGTACTAATCCACAGAGATGTCATGGTGTGGGAATCTGTGGTAGTGGAAGTCACCGGGGTAAAGACCCTGATAGCACCGGCCCAATCAGTGTTTGTGCCTTCAACATTGTTGTTCACATGTCCTACATCAGTATTTCCTGCTGCTTGTCTTGATGATAAACCAATTAGAGATGGACTCACTGAATTAGTCATGAGCTTACAATCTTCTTTGAGTCTATTCCGAGAAAATATCTCTTGGTTGATGTATGCTCCACCCTCCATAGCATTACAGGAGATCATAATTACCATGACAATCACTAAAAGGATATTGTGTACCGGCCTCATCTTTTTTGCTGAATACATGTTTGTAAATATCACAAGAACTATCTAAATCGTTGCAGTTGAAGTCAATGGATATCTACTATCCAGTAATGTGGAAATGAAACTGCTCTACAATAATAGTACGGAAGTTATAGACACTCAATGATGATTCAAGGTATTCAAGCTTACAGGCTCATTTATGGCTAATCAACACAACTAAAAGGATGAGGGCATCAAGAGTTATCATTTTAAAATGAATCAACATAAATACAACAAATACAGTACCAATATATCTAAAAAGTTTCCATAACTGACTACATATATAAGAATTCTTATTATTTTGTCAAATATAGTTTTAATATTTTTTACTATGTAGCGTGTCTCATTTCAACCAGTTCGATTTATCTACAACAGTATGAGAATGGTGAACACGACCTATTTAACAAATGGCCATTACATTTGACTATTGTTGGAGCTGAGTTTTATTGGTTACCCTTTACCACTGGTGAAGTTTTCAGTTGATCATTGGCCATTTATTCTCTTTGCTGACATAGTATGCAAACTGGCCAATTTTTTTGTGTAGCACAACAATGTTAAACTTCCAAAAATAGCTACCGCTTGGGGCAACTATATGCAAACCGAATTACCCTGTACCACAACCATGCGTGATTAGTAGCTTGTTTCCAGTACAGACCAATACATTTCTTTTAGTATCTTTCTTTTGCTCCAGATACACTTATTTGTGCCCACATAAATTAAGTGAATTTGTTGCGAAAAAACTGGATGGTTGACATTAATTTAAAATCTAACGAAAAGGAAGTGTGCGTAAATTATCAAAGACTAAGGGAAGAAGACTGCAAGAACTTACGCATTCGCCTTGGAAGCAATTACACATTCGCCTTGGAAGTATCCGTATGTGGTCAAAGGGGTCATGATATATATATATATATATATATATATATATATATATATATATATATATATATATATATTACAATCGAACATGGACACATACACTCACAGTCTACAACAAAGCGATGATAACAGGATGGTTATAATATTACACAATGATTGTATAGCTAAATCAAGATATTGGTAGTGGACTCCATAGACCAGCATTGCCACCTGCATAATGTTCATCCTCACCTCATACGCCATCTGTGATGGACTAACACCAGCATCCTAGTGAACTCCATATATGGACGCCATGCAGTTTATTTTAACAAATGATAAGTAAGATGTCTTTGTTTTTATAAAGTTCATGAAGAAATATAAAATCTACTGATGCATGTATTTGTTATATGTGTTCTATACATTGTGATTCTGAGATCCATTACGTACGACATGTTAGAGTAATGGGAGAAGCTGACCTCTATGCAGCCTCAGTGTTGATATTTTTAAAGAATATATACGTACATGGGATAACGAAGCCAAAGCACCGGTTACGATTCGGTATGTGCAGTTTCTTGTTTGGATACACCGGTTACAACCCAATGGATCCCTATATAAACTAACATAAGATAGATATCTGGATGGTTACAATTGGATATGATACACACGAGCAGGGATCCCTACACACGATACCTCTATGGCCCGGACATCATCCGTGAGTGATTGCCACATTGCCCTCCAATATTCATCAATTTACTAGTCTCCATATCACTAGCATAAAATCAGTACTTTCAATACTTGATCAACATGGCCAACAATGAACAATCCTTACCCGACAAAATATGAGAGGCTACCATCATGAAGGCCTAGCCTTCCCTTTCCATTTATTCATTGACCTCCGGTCACCAGTTTACCATCATGTGATTCTCAAACAAAACCAACAAGATACTTCCTAAGAGTCTTATAGCAAGTGCTCGACTTTCATCATGTTCTTCTCAAACAAAATCAACAAGATACTCCATCATGTGATTCTCAAACATAACCTGAGCCTTCCATAACAGGAAGTTATCTCAGGTTAGTTTTTCTACATGATTATTAAGGCTGTTAAACCTAGTTGACGAGGAAGAAGAATAGTTGATTTTCTCGGTTGAAATGTGTCGGTGGTTTGGAACCGGCAGATCTCTCTACACTGCTAAAGTGATAGGGGAGTTTGATGTTCGGTGTGGGCGCGCAGAGATTCAAGAAGGTGAGTAGAAATTGACACAAGAGACACAAGAGTTTACGTGGTTTGGGCCGCCTGAGCGTAATACCCTACTCCACGGATGTGTTGGTGTTGTATTAGCTGTATGAGCTTATGTTGAGCGTCAATGGCGTATGTCCGTCTGTCTAACGTGTCGTCGGCCTGTCCTTTTATAGTACAAGGGCAGGCCGTTACAAATTAGCCTGGCCCGAATGTGGCCCCGACGGTTACTAGTATTGATACACGTTTAATTGCACTTAATGACCCTGTAACGGGCTTTGACAGCACCGTTACTGGTGTTAAGATCATCCGTTTAAGTGTCATTAATATGGTACTAATGACACTTAATCGGGTCTTGAAGTCCTTGATTCCCCTTTGAAGATCCGGAGCCGTTGCGGGGTCTTCCGGAGGTTAGGGGTTGAAGATCCGACGATTGGACACATGGCAGCTCCGGAGCATACTGTGGGAAACAGGGAGCTCCGGAGCTACCTGACACGTGTCAGGTCCGGAGCTTCTCTCGGTCTGGGGTTAAGTCCGGAGGTGCCATTTTGGTACGTGGTCCGGAGCTTCCCCCTTGTCGGCGGTAGCTCCAGTTTGATAGTACACGTGGCGACCATGAGATTAACCATGTTGGAGAAGCGGGTCCGGTTATATCTGACATGTGGGCCTTCGAAGGTCTTCAAATCATGTATATGACTTTCCTTTGATATCTTTGTAACCTTAAGGGGTGTACGGTTTCTAGGGTACCGACAGTGGCCCCCTAGACCTACCTCCGGGGAAGACCACTGAGGTGAAGTCATTCCGCCGGAGGTGGGTCCATCCTCGCAACTTTTGAACTGAGTCTTCAGAGGTCTTTGAAGGTGCCGTTGGCGAGGACTTGGAGTTAAATCCTCGCCGCGTGGCATATCCCGCGTGCGGCAGATGAGATCTTTGGCGTGCGGATCTCACGCAATTGAAGGTCGCCGGTTCCTGATACAAAAACCGTATCGGTTCCGCGCGCCTTGTCAGGCCGCCGCCTTTGGGTTTCCCGCCTCATGATGACAACCGTTCGCCTGGGTAAGAACCTCGACTTGATTGTCGGGGTGGTCCCGGGCCCCCTTGCCATCGGCTGTGTGGAATTTTTGGGTGGTATCTTCGACTTCCTTGTGGTTTCCATCCAAGCGTTGCGAGGGCTTACTTAAGAAGGAAAGCGCGCACCATCGGGAGTTCTTCACGCCTCCCATCTGATCTTGCGCTTAAACTCCCAACTTGTGCTTCGCTTTTCTTCCTTTGCCTAGCTGTGTCGCGATGGAGTTGGGTCTCTGCGAGAGTCGCTTGAAGACCGACGGCGACCTGAAGAAGGTCCGGGCCCTCATGGGATGGTCCTCGGACTTCTTCAACTGCTCGGTCCGCGCTAGTGGAGAGCTCCCGTTCGAGAAGGAGCACTCCGCTAAATGGTGTACTTCTCCTCGTACGCCATGGTGGGGTTGATCCCACCTTTTTCTTCCTTTTTCTTGATGCTGCTAGACTTCTATGGTCTGCAGTTGTATCATCTCGGCCCCCACTCCATTCTCCTCATGTCCATTTTCATCCACTTCTGTGAGATGTGGGTGGGCATCCCCCCTGCATCGAGCTCTTCCGGACCTTCTTCACCGTCCACACCACCGGTAGGAGCAATGAGTACCTTGGCTTCTACTACTTTGTGAAGCGCAAGAAGTGCCCATTCAAGTACCTCCGGTCGTTCCCCTCTGGGAAGTGGGATGACTGGAAGAAGGACTGGATAGTCATCCGGGTGGAGGAGCATGAGAGGCTGGAGCTGTCCGAAGGCCTCCCCAACATTGACACAACGATCTGGAGTGAAGCTCCGGTGCTGGCGGATGCCTTCGACCCTGTTCTGACCAGGATTCGCCATTGCGTGTAGGGGGGATTAACCCCTCAAGCGGTGTTTTGTAACTTCCTGGTCAATAGGTGGGCACCGCTGAAGAAGAGGGAGAAACTCGCTTGGGCCCTCAACAGCGTGATGGACGACGACCGGGTCAAGACTGGGTTGAAGTCCAACATGGTGGGGAAAACCTTGGAGTTCCACCTCAAGAAGTTCCAGCACGGCATAGACGTCGAAGGCGATGACTTGACTCCGCCATCAGCTTTTCTTCCTCTGAACATGGAAGTGGAGTTCAGCAGGGAGCTCCGGCGGAAGATGCCCATGCTTGACGACCTTGGTGTCGTCGAGAGAAGACCAACCTCCGGGGTAGCGATCCCCGGAGTACCCAAGGATGGCTCCGGCTCTGCTCCTAAGCCGAGGGGAGAAGTCGTCGGCAAGGGCAAGGAACTGGCGGATGAACCAGTGAGCCAGAAGAGGAAGTTGCAGTACGCCGACGGATGGTCCGTCGGGCCCGCTACTTCTGCGTCGGCTCCTTCTCCCTGGAGGGGAAGGTCCTCTGCAGCTGAGGCGACTGTTCCCGTAGTGGGGTCCTCCCGGAACGCGACTGTTCCCGCGGTGGGGTCCTCTTGGAGCGCGATTGTTCCCGCAGTGGGGTCCTCCCGGGGTGTTAGCTCCAGGCGTGCGACTCCAGCGCCTGGGCCGGTGGAGGCCTCCAGGTCCGGGGGTTCTTCCCGATCGAGGGGAGCCTCGACCCGGGAAACACCCGTGGCCGCGACGTTCTGGGGGGCCTTCCGGAGCTTCCACTTCGGCTATGGCTAGCCCAGAACGCCCGGGAAAAAGGTTCCGCGCAAGCTGGTGCGGAAGCCTCCCAAGGTAATTTTTGATTTCTACCTTGGATAGTTGTTTTAATTGTAGCAACTATTTTTTAATTTTCTTCGTTCATCATCTGCAGTGTCCCCAAGAAGGGGAGTGAGGCTCCACCCTCAGTCACGGTGGCTGAAGCCGTGAGGGTGGGAGCTTCTGCTCCTGTCCCGGTGCCGCCCCAAGTGGTGGCTGAAGCTGCGACAGCTCCAGCGCCGGCTGTCGTGGTCATGAACCTCGACTCATCCCCAGAAGTTCCCGTGGTAGCGCCGGACCACGGGAGTGAAGATGCGCCAGCGGCACCTGTCTCGGAGGTTGAAGCTCCGGGCTCTGGTGCTGCGATGATGGAAGCTCCGGCTGTTGAGCCGGAGGAAGCAGTAATCCCGGCCTCTGAGCTGGAAATTGTAGAAGCCCCGGCGGTTGAGCCGGAGGCGATTGAAGCTCCAGCGTACGCGCCGGAAACTGAGGTTGTTCCGGCAGTTGGGCTGGCTACCTCCGAAGCACCGGCCGCTGAGCCGGTCATTGTTGGAGCTCCGGCCACAGGGCCGGTTGATGTTGAAGATCTTCCGGCTCCTGAGCCGGTTGTTGAAGAGGTGATGGAACTTGATCCCCCATCGGAATAGGTGCCCAGACCGGAGCTAGTAGCGGCTCCTGCTCCGGAAGCGACGACGTCGGAGGTAGCTGCGGCCGAGCCGGAGTGCCCAAACGAAGTCGCTGGCCCCCTGCCAGAGGGGGTGAACGAAGACCTGGCGGTAGGGCCTTCCTCGATGGCGACTGAGGCCATCCCGGGGGACAGCCCTAGTGCCATGGAGACTCAGGGGACCACTCTTGTGGAGTGGGACCCAATTTTTGTATCTGAAGACCCGCTGGAACCAGCGGAGGAGACCCCAGTAGGTCCGGAACCCATCCCGTTGTCGCTGTCTATTGACAATGCATGTTCCAGCCTGCGTCAAGTCCAACTGGCCTTCTTTCATGACAGCAAGGCTCTTGAAGAGGAGCGCCAAACCCTTAGGTGGTGGCGTAATCGGCTCTACTTCAAGACCAAGCTGGCGCAGTCGAGGCTAGCGGATGACAAAGAATGGATCAAGCGGGAGAAGATCCGCCTGGAGTACTGGGGCAAGTTGTTGGATTACAGGGAGAGTATGACTCGTGCCCTCGACGCTTAATCCCGGGAGATCTACGATCAGGCCAAAGCAGCCAATAATGCGGCGGATGCACGCCACGAACAGCTTGAGGCCATTAACACTGCACTCATCAAGCGCCGAGAGACACTTGAAGAGAGGGAGAAACGGCTCGAGGATGAAGAGCAGAAACTCCTAGAGCTGCGGGATGATGTCCTGAGGAGGGAGGATGTGACACCCGGTTCCGAATATGAACCGAGCGTAACGCATATGTGTGCCCAGGAAGTTCATCACACATATACGGTTGCATCACAAACGATATACAGAATTTAACCACATCTTAACTATTAAATAAGTACTTTATTACAATAATCCAATAGTTCACGAATGATAAAACTCTAAATAATGCAGCGGAAAATAAACTAAGCAGTACGACTCCAATCCACAGGCAATTGACGGCGGTACGCAACCTAGTACTCCACGTGATCCTCAGGGTACTCCCAATTGTCTCCAGTAGCTGTTGGGGGGGGGGGGTTGCAAGGGTGAGTACATGTCGTACTCAGCAAGTGTGGAAAGTATGACATGTGGCTTATTCAAATGACGAATGTAATAATGGCTAAGTGCTGAAAAGTACAGTAAAACATTTGAAAAGCATTATACTATGTCTATGTGAAACAATCCCATCATAACCATCATATTAACAAAATATAAACCATATCCAATTATTGCCAACATCACCATTATCCATGTCCAATTACCATAACTCAAATTCATATCCATGACCATAATCCATAAACCATAACCATTACCAACCCATAACCATAAACCAATCATAACCATTACCAACCCATAACCATAAACCAACCATAACCATCCCAAATCCCAATTTCACTCTAATCATGTAGGTCATCCAGGCGCTCATAACCGGGAGCACGGCTATCATGATAGTTTTAACACTCTGCAGAGGTTGTACCACTTTACCCACATGTTTGTGATTTCATCACCTTTCGATGACTAAGAAACCTCCGTTATGCCATCTCACACTTCCGTAGGTGTGTGGCGAAGAGATCACAAAATAACCTTTCAAAAGGGACTACTAGTATGTACGGGCCCACTAAGGTTTCACCGGCAGGCTTGAATCTCCATTCTCCCACCCACGGGCCCCCTCGTGTGCCATGCGGATCCCAGGGCAGTCCTCCTCGACTCCCATTCCCCGCGCCATCCAACGGTCCATACAATACTAGCAGCGCTCCTAATTATTCAGCTACGCCGCACCCATACTTGGCCTTGTGGTAGCACTGTAGTCCTGGCATATTCTCGCATGAATCGGTCCTTAGATCTAAAGCAAGCAACCACCATATCATCCAACCCATCCACAAAACCATGCTTGCTTAGATCACCCATCATATTGACCAGTTCACATTAACCAGAATATCATTGATGCATAGTTAAGTGTGTAGTGTTGTTTGCCATCCCAATTAATTAAGTGAAGCAAAAAGGTAAAAACCCTTCCCGACTCTCTACCATAAATCCCAGGTGACAAGGGTGGTCAAACAAAACTAGTAAACTTCCTACCATAGGATTCCCATCAATTTGACACAAGCATGCAAGTTCGCAAACAAACATTTAATTTAAAAATAGGATCAATATGCTTCAAGGACACTTGCCTTGCTCCGGCGGATGGGGTTGCTCAAGCGCTTCAAAGTCTTGATTTTGGAAATCCTCGTATGCGGCCTCTTGAGCACGTTCCTCTACGCGTGATCATACATACAAGAGAACATATACAATTCAACATGATGCACACAACATAATCAACATGCAATGACATGCATGCATGTACAATTCAATAATTAATTTACTACAGTTGTTTAATAATTAGATGCAACTAGTTCATACTTGTTCATATGAGTTTACGGGGGTTTTAGGGTGGATTAATGCTGCTGAAAATAAAATTATGGTTCAACTAAAATCAATTTACGCCTATAAGATTCAATATGATCGCTAAAATTCGCATCGGGAACATGGCCCACCGTAGATGCGATGGCTTCGATGATCGCGGGATGGGGACAATGCGTAGACGAAGTAGATGCGTTCTCCGGTGGCACGACGACGGCGGCGCGATGTCGACGACGATCTCCGGCGGACGGTGGGGCCCTCCTCTTTTTCTTCCTCTTCTTCCCCTTCTTTTTCTCCTTTTTCTTCCCTGGGCGCAGCCCTCTGGTCCCTGGTGCTTTTACCGGCGGCGTTTCTCTATGGCGGCAGCTGGGAAAAACCCTACGAGGTTACCGTCGTATTTATAGGCGCGTGGGACGCTGGATTCGCGGAGTTCGGCGCGTGGCGGGAGCGGGCGGGACTCGGGGCTGGAGCACGTGCGAGATTCGGTCGTGGGGCCAGGGGAGTCGGGGGAGGCGGTGAAATCCGCGCGGGACGGCCGAGCGTGCCGGATCGGGAGGCCGGGGATCGGCGGGGCCGGGCGCGTGGCCAGAGGGGTGGGGCCGGGGGTCGCGGGGTCCGCTAGCGGCACCGCGTGCCGCGTCGCGTCGGTTGGCGCGAGGGCGCGAGCGGTCGCGGGACCGGCTGCGGGGCCACGCGGCAGGCGGCGGGAGATCGGGATCGGGGGGGCGTGGCGGCGGGGCGGGACGCTGGCTGGGCCGTTCGGCGGCCTGGCCGGCGGTTCCCCTTTTTTTTCTTTTCTTTTTTTTAATTAGTATTATTATTATTTTATTATTTATATTTATTTATTTTACTTTTTTATACTTTCTTTTATTATATAATTTATTATATATATATATATTTTTATATATATTATTATTCATATTATATATATGTTATTTATTATTTATTATTTTTATAACATATATTATTAATATTAATATTTTATCTATTTTTATATAATATTATATATATTATTTATATATATATTTATATATATATTTATTATTATTTTTATACTTATTCCCTATTACAAGTTTTAGGCTATAACTATTATTTTCTTTTTTCTTCTTTTGCTACACATATTTGTATATGCATGTTTTATTATTTTTCTTTTATTCTACTAGTGTTTAATGCATGATCATGTATGCAATGCATGATGCAAAAATTTAGGGTGTTACAAACCTACCCCCCTTAAAGTGAATCTCGCCCTCGAGATTCGATAGCGCGGAGAAAAGATGAGGGAATTCTGCCTTCAAGTCTTCTTCACGTTCCCATGTAGCTTCGGCTTCCGTATGGTGTTTCCATTGCACTTTGCACCAACGGATCCTCTTATTCCTCGTGACTCTTTCCTTTATGTCCAAGATCTTGATAGGTTGCTCGACATAGGACAAATCCTGTTGAAGTTCTAACTCGTCCATCGGCACTTGTTCTTCCGGTACCCTGAGACACTTCTTGAGTTGAGAGATGTGAAATACGTCGTGTACTTCGGAGAGATACGTCGGCAGCTCAAGTCGATAAGCTACCTCTCCTCGCTTGTCCAGAATCTTAAATGGTCCGATATAACGTGGTGCCAGTTTTCCTTTGACGTTAAACCGTCGCTGACCTCTGATAGGTGACACTTTGAGGTATACAAAATCTCCAACTTCAAAAGTCAAACTCCTTCGCCTATTATCAGCATAACCTTTCTGTCGAGATTGGTTAGCCTTTAAGTTTTCCCGTATTATTTGGACTTGCCTTTCAGCGTCTTATAACACGTCGGGACCAAACACTTGATTCTCTCCGGTTTCATTCCAAAACAAGGGAGTCCTACACTTCCTTCCGTATAGTGCTTCATAGGGTGACATTTTCAAACTTGCTTGGTAACTATTGTTGTACGAGAATTCAGCGTACGGCAAACTTTTATCCCAACCTTTCCCATGCTTTAAAGCACAAGCTCTTAACATGTCTTCCAAGATTTGGTTGGTCCTCTCGGTTTGTCCATCTGTTTGAGGGTGATACGCCGAACTGAAGTTCAACCTTGTTCCCATTGCTTCATGCAATTTCTGCCAAAATCTGGAGGTAAACTGAGAACCTCTATCCGAGACTATCTTCTTCGGTACTCCGTGTCGACACACGATATGTTCCATATACAATTCTGCTAGCTTCGCAGTGGTATATGTGGTCTTGACAGGGATGAAGTGAGCTGATTTTGTCAATCGATCCACAATAACCCATATTGAATCATAGCCAGACTGAGTTCGCGGTAATCCTACTATAAAGTCCATACCAATCTCTTCCCACTTCCATTCCGGGATCTTCAATGGTTGTAGCAATCCGGCTGGCTTTTGATGTTCAGCTTTAACTCGTTGGCACACATCACAAAGTGCAACATATTCGGCTATGTCCTTTTTCATGCTGGCCCACCAATAGCATGTCTTTAAGTCCTTGTACATCTTTGTACAACCGGGGTGAATTGAGTAAGGCGAGTCATGTGCCTCCTTCAATATTGTTTCTCGAATATGCCTGACATTAGGTACCACAATCCTCTTTCCAAGCCATAAGGTACCCTGTTCGTCCTCATCAAATCTGAATTATTTTCCTTCTTGGGTCCTTTCCTTGATTTCCTATATTTCCTTGTCCTTTGTCTGTCCTTCCCATAATTCCTGCTCTAATGTTGGGTTGACTTCCATCATTCCCATCTCATTTATGAATCCAAGGTTTAACCGTTCGAACTCCTTGCATAACTCGGATGGCAGCTCTCGAACTGTGAGTTGATGACTTATTCCTTTTTGGCTCAAAGCATCGGCCACTACATTGGCCTTCCCTGGGTGATAGTTGATTCCCACGTCATAATCCTTGATGAGCTCCAACCATCGGCGTTGCCTCAGATTCAGATCCGTTTGCGTAAATATGTACTTGAGACTCTTGTGATCCGTATAAATCTCACATCGGTGACCAAAAACATAGTGTCTCCATATCTTCAAGGCGTGTACCACGGCTGCGAGTTCAAGGTCGTGTGTAGGATAATTCAACTCATGTTTCTTTAGTTGCCTCGATGCATAAGCTACCACTTGGCCTTCTTGCATGAGCACACATCCTAATCCTTGTCTTGATGCATCACAATATATATCAAAACTCTTGCTCACGTCCAGTAGTACTAACACCGGGGCGGTTGTCAACCTTTTCTTCAACTCCTCAAAGCTATCCTGACAAGCTTGAGTCCATCGGAATGCCTTCCCTTTCATGAGTAATTCGGTCATAGGCTTGGCTATTTTGGAGAAATCCTTTATGAATCGGCGGTAATATCTAGCCATTCCAAGGAAACTCCGAATTTCCTTGACATTCTGTGGCGGTTCCAACTTAAGCACATCTCTCACCTTCCCTGGGTCAATTGATACTCCTCCTCCGGAAATAATATGGCCTAAGAAAGAAACTTCCCGTAACCAAAATTGACATTTACTGAACTTGGCATACAATTGATGCTCCCTCAATTTTTGCAGCGTAAGCCTCAAGTGTTCCTCATGTTCCTTCTCATCCTTCGAGTAGATCATAATATCATCGATGAACACTACAACGAACTTATCCAGATATTCCATGAAGACCTTATTCATGAGATACATAAAGTACGCAGGCGCGTTCATCAATCCAAATGACATGATGGTGAACTCATAAGATCCATATCGTGTCCGAAATGTTGTCTTGGGTATATCCGATGGTCTAATCTTCATTTGGAGGTATCCTGACCGCAAGTCGATCTTGGAGAAGATACAGGCACCCTTCATTTGGTCGAACAAATCCTCTATACGGGGCAGTGAGTACTTGTTCTTAATTGTCAGTTCGTTGAGAGACCTATAGTCCACACACATCCTCTGGGTTCCATCCTTCTTATCTATGAAGAGCACTGAGGCTCCCCATGGGGATGAACTTGGGCGTATAAAACCCTTCTCTAGCTGCTCTTGAATTTGCTTCTTGAGCTCTGCTAATTCCTTAGGAGGCATCCTATACGGCCTCTTAGCTATAGGTGAAGTTCCGGGTATCAACTCAATGGCAAATTCTATGTCACGATCAGGTGGCATACCTGGCAACTCATCTGGAAACACGTCCGGGTACTTGCGAACGATCGGAACGCTTTCCAATGTCACTTCTTCCACGTGATTCAGCATCGCTTTCTCTTTTGCAGGTTGGGCTGCTTCAACTTCGATGCGTGTACCATGTTCACTCGTCAACTGCACAATCCTCTCGGCACATTGAATGACTCCATTATACTTGCTCAACCAGTCCATTCCAAGTATTATGTCTATTCCTTGGGAGTCCAAGACTATGAGGTTTGCGAGAAAGTCTACCCCCCTTATTTTAATGCTTACTTTCGGACATACTATATTTGTCCTCATCTCTCCGCTAGGAGAACTTACTAGCATAGTTTGCTTCATATGAGATATAGGCAAATTGTATTTGGCAACATACTTTGACGAGATGAATGAATGAGATGCTCCCGAATCAAATAAAACAGTCGCGGGGTTGGAGTTGGCGAGAAACATACCAATCATGACGTCATCAGCTTGCTGGGCTTCCTCAGTAGAGACATGATTCACAATGCCACGAGCAAAATTCTGCTGTCCACGATTGCCTTGTGGTGCTCCTCCATTTGGTCGCGGGTTATTTGGCCTTGGTGCATTGTTCATAGGTCCATAGTTTCTCCTGGGGCATTGACTTGCAAAGTGTCCGGGTTCTCCACACACATAGCATGTCTTACCGCCTGTAGCATTAGGGAAGTTTGGGCGCAACTGGTTTTGAGCATTTGCCGCCATGTTAGGACGCGGCGCAGGTGGCACAGGATAGCGAGGCGCTTGCATGGCGGGGCGTTGCTGCGGTGGCTGATTTGGCGGGGCGGATAAGCAGCACGGTATGCAGGAGCAGATGGGTTGTAGTGTGGTGCAGTAGGTGGTGCATAGCGGGGGCGAACATTGCTTCCTTGCTGCGGTCCATAATGTGACATCTTCCTCTTCTTGTCCTGCTCCATCTCACGAATCTTCTTCTCAACCACAATAGCCTTGTCAACCAGCTTTTGGAAGTTTGGATAATCAGTATTGAGCAACTGGACTTGAATTTCATTGTTGAGACCCCTCATAAACAAATATTGCTTCCTACTATCAGTTTTGATGTCTTCTGGAGCATATCTTGATAATTGAGTGAATTTGTTGAGATACTCACTCACGCTCATCCTTACTTGCCTGAGATTTTCAAAGTCTTGTCTTCTCAGTATCATAACTCCTTCAGGTACATAGTGGAAACGGAAACTCTGTCTAAACTCAGCCCAAGTGATTGTCTCCTGATTATCATGAGCGTTGCAAAGAGCTTCCCACCAGTCGGCGGCTGCTCCAACTAGTTGATGTGATGCAAAGAGAACCTTCTCCCTATCAGTGCACTGGACAATAGCAAGTTTCTTCTCAACAGACTTCAGCCAATCATCAGCTTCCATTGGGTATGTGGCTTGTGCAAAGGTGGGTGGTCTGGTCCTCATGAACTCTCCCAAACAGTTGTGATGTGGCGGGGGGTGGCGGTGGAGGCGGTATATGAGGCTGATTGTTGTTGCCAGCTTGCAGCTGTCCCATGGTCTGTATCATGGTCTGCATGAGCTGGTTCTGCATAGCTAACATTTGTTCAATATTGATAGCTCCATGAGCACGTCCCTGGTTGTTCTGAGGTACTTCATTGCGCTCCTCCTCATTGTTGGCATCCCTCTGGTTACGAGTTCTCACCATCTGTTGACGAAAGAAGGGTGGGGACAGAAGGATTTAGAATTTGGAAAGAAACGTCCCAACTATATACATCAAGGTATGTGACACTAAATAATCCTTTATTAATATAGACCTATATTGTGAGGATGTGGACAAGCTTCGAAGCATTCCACAACTCTACTAAGCACACAAGCACTCAAACAAGCACCAAACAAAATTGACAAAAATCCTAAAAGAAGTAACACAACTCAAGGTCACACAAGTATATCTACGTCACTCTTATTTAACTAATGGGGGTGTGCCTATCCTTGAGTCGTGGCATAGGTCGAGGGCTACTCGTCGTCAAGCGGGAACTCATCCGGGTCCTCGTCGTTGTCGTCGTCGTCGGGGTCCTCAGGGTCCTTTGGGTCCTGGGGTGGTGAGGCAGCAGGCGGCGGTGGTGCGGTAGACGCCACACTGGAAGGCTCCTCGTTAGAGGACTCCTCAGAAGACGACTCACGCTGACCGTTGCGACGGTCTGGAGAGTCTGAGGTCCACGTCGGGGTGTCGGACGCGTAGTCGTCCGGGTCCTCGTCGGTGATCCGACGATATCTCCTGATTATCGCCTCGTGGCACTGGGCGAGGTCACGTCCATCCTGAATCTCCTGCTGCGCCCTCTGAAGTCGGGCACTGAGCTGGGCCACGTCGTCAACAGTCTGACGAGACTGCGGGAGGTCCAGGGGTCCCTCCACGTGCCTGGAGACGAAGCGCGCAGTGCCACTGGGACGCTGCGGAACGAAGGCGTGCACCGTGTCATCCAGACGGAAACGGCGGGCGTGACTCCAAAAGGTGGCTGCTTCCCAGCTAGCATCCTGCTCCGCAGATCGGCGGGAGCTCCTCCAAGCAGGACTGTTGTGGGTCTTCACCAACTCATCACCATAGTAGATATAGATCTTGCAGCTCCACTCCTTCCTGCCGGGGCGCTGCACTCCAGTGGTGTGGTAGGAGAGCGAGAGGTTGTGGTGACGGTAGCCAGCCTCACGGAGTAGGGCACGGAGACGGTGTCGCAGTTGTCCTGCGGCCCTGTCGTCAGAACGGATCACCACGGGGTGACGGGGGTCGATGGCCGGAGAGCGACTGGCCAACCTACACGGGGGCACAAGTCCACCGGTCGACTTACGGGGGGTTGTCTTGGTGCGGGCCATGTACAGAAAACAAGAATACATTAGAAAAAGAAAATGAAAAACAAATCTGAAAATTTCAGCAGTTAAAATGGTAGAAAAAGAGCGGTGCAGTGGTTCCAAAAGAACGAAAAAATAGAGAGAAAAATACAGAAACCAACACAATAATTTTACCCACACATAACAGCAGCAAAACACACCTTTTTCGCGAAAATTTATGCAGCAAAACAGCAGCACTTAATATTGTTCACTTCTGAAATTTTTTTATCAAAAACGCAGCAGCGATCAGTACTTTTTGCGGCTGAAAATAAAGGAACAAAACAGCAGCAAAAACTTTTGAAAATAGCATATTAGAAGAGTGTTCCCAAGTGCTCTAGAGTGTCCATTCTACCTACGCTTGCGTCCTACGGTCAACGCGGCTCTGATACCAATTTGTGACACCCGGTTCCGAATATGAACCGAGCGTAACGCATATGTGTGCCCAGGAAGTTCATCACACATATACGGTTGCATCACAAACGATATACAGAATTTAACCACGTCTTAACTATTAAATAAGTACTTTATTACAATAATCCAATAGTTCACGAATGATAAAACTCTAAATAATGTAGCGGAAAATAAACTAAGCAGTACGACTCCAATCCACAGGCAATTGACGGCGGTACGCAACCAAGTACTCCACGTGATCCTCAGGGTACTCCCAATTGTCTCCAGTAGCTGTTGGGGGGGGGGGGGGGGGGGTTGCAAGGGTGAGTACATGTTGTACTCAGCAAGTGTGGAAAGTATGACATGTGGCTTATTCAAATGACGAATGTAATAATGGCTAAGTGCTGAAAAGTACAGTAAAACATTTGAAAAGCATTATACTATGTCTATGTGAAACAATCCCATCATAACCATCATATTAATAAAATATAAACCATATCCAATTATTGCCAACATCACCATTATCCATGTCCAATTACCATAACTCAAATTCATATCCATGACCATAATCCATAAACCATAACCATTACCAACCCATAACCATAAACCAATCATAACCATTACCAACCCATAACCATAAACCAACCATAACCATCCCAAATCCAAATTTCACTCTAATCATGTAGGTCATCCAGGCGCTCATAACCGGGAGCACGGCTATCATGATAGTTTTAACACTCTGCAGAGGTTGTACCACTTTACCCACATGTTTGTGATTTCATCACCTTTCGATGACTAAGAAACCTCCGTTATGCCATCTCACACTTCCGTATGTGTGTGGCCAAGAGATCACAAAATAGCCTTTCAAAAGGGACTACTAGTATGTACGGGCCCACTAAGGTTTCACCGGCAGGCTTGAATCTCCATTCTCCCACCCACGGGCCCCCTCGTGTGCCATGCGGATCCCAGGGCAGTCCTCCTCGACTCCCATTCCCCGCGCCATCCAACGGTCCATACAATACTAGCAACACTCCTAATTATTCAGCTACACCGCACCCATACTTGGCCTTGTGGTAGCACTGTAGTCCTGGCATATTCTCGCATGAACCGGTCCTTAGATCTAAAGCAAGCAATCACCATATCATCCAACCCATCCACAAAACCATGCTTGCTTAGATCACCCATCATATTGACTAGTTCACATTAACCAGAATATCATTGATGCATAGTTAAGTGTGTAGTGTTGTTTGCCATCCCAATTAATTAAGCGAAGCAAAAAGGTAAAAACCATTCCCGACTCTCTACCATAAATCCCAGGTGACAAGGGTGGTCAAACAAAACTAGTAAACTTCCTACCATAGGATTCCCATCAATTTGACACAAGCATGCAAGTTCGCAAACAAACATTTAATTTAAAAATAGGATCAATATGCTTCAAGGACACTTGCCTTGCTCCGGCGGATGGGGTTGCTCAAGCGCTTCAAAGTCTTGATTTTGGAAATCCTCGTATGCGGCCTCTTGAGCACGTTCCTCTACGCATGATCATACATACAAGAGAACATATACAATTCAACATGATGCACACAACATAATCAACATGCAATGACATGCATGCATGCACAATTCAATAATTAATTTACTACAGTTGTTTAATAATTAGATGCAACTAGTTCATACTTGTTCATATGAGTTTACGGGGGTTTTAGGGTGGATTAATGCTGCTGAAAATAAAATTATGGTGCAACTAAAATCAATTTACGCCTATTAGATTCAATATGATCGCTAAAATTCGCATCGGGAACATGGCCTACCGTAGATGCGATGGCTTAGATGATCGCGGGATGGTGACAATGCGTAGACGAAGTAGATGCGTTCTCCGGCGGCACGACGATGGCGGCGCGATGTCGACGACGATCTCCGGCGGACGGTGGGGCCCTCCTCTTTTTCTTCCTCTTCTTCCCCTTCTTTTTCTCCTTTTTCTTCCCTGGGCGCAGCCCTCTGGTCCCTGGTGCTTTTACCGGCGGCGTTTCTCTATTGCGGCGGCTGGGAAAAACCCTACGAGGTTACCGTCGTATTTATAGGCGCGTGGGATGCTGGATTCGCGGAGTTCGGTGCGTGGCGGGAGCGGGCGGGACTCGGGGCTGGAGCGCGTGCGAGATTCGGTCGTGGGGCCAGGGGAGTCGGGGGAGGCGGCAAAATCCGCGCGGGACGGCCGAGCGCGCCGGATCGGGAGGCCAGGGATCAGCGGGGCCAGGCGCGTGGCTCGCGCGCGCGGAGGGCGCGTGGCCAGCGGGGGTGGGGCCGGGGGTCGCGGGGTCCGCCAGCGGCAGCGCGTGCCGCGTCGCGTCGGTTGGCGCGAGGGCGCGAGCGATCGCGGGACCGGCTGCGGGGCCACGCGGCAGGCGGCGGGAGATCGTGATCGGGGGGGGGGGGGGGGCGTGGCGGCGGGGCGGGACGCACGGCGGTTCCCCTTTTTTTTTCTTTTTTTATTTAGTATTATTATTATTTTATTATTTATATTTATTTATTTTACTTTTTTTATACTTTCTTTTATTATATAATTTATTATATATATATATTTTATATATATTATTATTCATATTATATATATGTTATTTATTATTTATTATTTATTATTTTTATAACATATATTATTAATATTAATATTTTATCTATTTTTATATAATGTTATATATATATTTATATATATTTTTTACTTATTCCCTATTACAAGTTTTAGGCTATAACTATTATTTCTTTTTTTCTTCTTTTGCTACACATATTTGTATATGCATGTTTTATTATTTTTCTTTTATTCTACTAGTGTTTAATGCATGATCATGTATGCAATGCATGATGCGAAAATTTAGGGTGTTACAGAGGAGGAGCTCACCGAGAAGGTGGCTCTGGCTGACAAGGGCCTCGAGGAGCGCGCCAAGAAATTGGAAGAGCGCTGCCATGAGGAAGAGGAGAAGGCCTGGGTGCGAGGGCAGGAACTCTACGAACAAGAGTGTGCCCTTACTGCCAGGGAGAAGAAAGTGAGGGGTAGCGAGAAGGACCTGGTCGACCGCCGGAACAAGATCCACCTCCGGGAGGAGGAGCTCGGAAAACTCGAAAAGCGGGTTGCTGAGAAGATTCAGCGGAACGCTAAAGAAGTTGAGCGCCTTGCCCGCGAGAATTCTAAACTAGTGGCAGCCAGAAGATCCCTGGAAGAGATGAAGGGCTTGAGGGCTGAGGACTCCCTACAGATTTGGGAGTTCTTGAGCAAGGCCAACGATGCACTGACACCGATGGGTTTCAGCCCTGTGCGCCCGGATGATCCGGAGCCGGAGCTGGACCTAGCGCTGCAGGCGTTGAGCTCAGCAGGTAGCAAGCTCTCCAAGGTGGGCGATGTCATCGCGGACCAGTTGGAGGTTGAGGGGTAATCCCTGGCGAAGAACGTCGCTGAATATGTGCTGACGTGCTACACCAGCCGAAACTCCCAATTTCCTCTGGACCCGGTGCTTGAAGGTCCCGTTGAAGGAGAAGGGGAAGCTGCCCGAGCCAACGTATCGGAGGTTGCCCAATTCTTCCATAGGGTCTAGGACCATCTCTATAGTTCTCACTTGTATTTTCTCTTCTTCTTCCTCAATTTTGTAATCCCTTGTCTCCAGATGTAATCCCTTGTCTCCAGATAAATGAAATCCCTAAAATTTTTGTGAATTTCAATTTTTGTCTTCAACGCTAACACTTTTATCTTCGCTTGGCCCCCTGGTAGATGTACACGATTTGATTGTGAACATGTACCAAGAGTATATTGTGTTTTGTTGAAGACTCATTTGCTCCGAACTTGTAGAATTTAGGTCCGAAGTCTTCGATAGTGAAGGCCCCCTGAGGTTGTCGGAGCTTAGGAGCTTCGGCATTGTCCATCGCTGGAGCTTGATAGCTCCGGCAATAGTCTCTATCAACGCGTAGAGCATCGATACTTAGTCCTCTGGGGTGTCGTAGCTTAGTAGCTCCGGCAACAACCTTTGCCAACACTTAGTTTGTTGGCAGCAGACTCCATTTACGGGGTCTTCTCACCATCTTTTATTCAGCGTCGATGGCTGGCCCCCCTAGGGGAGTTGGAGCTTAGTTAGCTCCGGCTTTTCTTCATCAACGTGGATTTTATTTTTCCTCCACACTTAAGCCAAGAAAAATAGTAAAATTCATTTCTTGTCTATAATTTCGTCACGGCTTACGACTCTCAAGAAGATTTTAAGTCGAACGCGATTCTACATACAACCAAATGCGTTGTCTTTTCTTCCAGATCCAACTGTACACGGACCCACCTTACTTCGGCCTGCTGGGGTGTAGGTAGAGTGGCGTACTTAGGGTGCTTGACCAGGCTAAGTCGATAGCACACTCCAGCCCTAGGTTGGCTTGGCGGCTTTCAGGCGAGTTGGCCATGAACAATATTTGAATCCAAAAGAATTGACAATACAACTCGAATTGTATATAAACCGGTTGAACTAAAATTTCTTAAGAATTGCATGTCTTTGTTATAGACAAGAAAGAGAAAAATAAAAATGTTGAGCCTGTACAAAATAAATGCACGTGGAGTCTATTTCACATGAAAATGTCTTTCATTATAGGTTCGGGGTACAGGGGAAACAAGTACACTCTTAGGGTACGGAACCAGACTAAGCATGTTTCATTTCTCGTTTGACCCAGGGTAGTTAGCCACACTTTTAGTCCTGAGACTATGACAAGTGTTGCATGAGCTTTGCGGACCTTTCGGGAAAGGTCCGGATGCTCTCCCGGAGGAACTACCCGACTCTGTACAATGACTCTATAACATACACCTCAAGTTACTCAAGACTCACCTCCGTAGTATTAAGTGTAGAACTTACGGAGGTGCTCAATTTTCCAAGGATTTGGGAGAGGTGTCCCATCCTCGGTAGCCAAGCGAACGCTTCCGGGACGGGATACTTTAATCACTCGGAAGGGCCCTTCCCAGCCAAGGGAGAGTTTGTTTAACCCTTCTCTGGATTGTATTCTCCGTAGCACCAGATCGCCTTCCTCGAGCTGTCGGTTGTGTACATGCCGCTGGTGATAACGCCGTAGGGCATGGCGATATCGGGCATTCCGAACAGCTGCTTGGCACCTTCCCTCCTCAAGGAGGTCTAGGTCTTCACGCCGGAGCTGGTCCTGCGCGGCTTCGTAGAAGGTCCGGACCCGGAGTGAACCCAAGGTGATTTCCGGAGGAAGGATTTCTTCAGCTCCGTACACCAAAAAGAAGGGTGTCTCTCCAGTTGACCAATTTTGAGATGTCATGTTGGCCCATAAAGTGGGCGGAAGCTCTTCAATCCAGTTGGCTCCATGTTTTTTCAAGCGCTCATAGGTGCGCGTTTTAAGTCCTTAAAGGATTTCAGCATTTGCTCTCTCGGCTTGGCCATTGCTGGCTGGGTGAGCTACGGAGGCGTAGCAAACTTGTATGCCGAGGTCTTCGCAATATCCTTGGAATGCGGAGCTTGTGAATTGGGTCCCATTATCAGTGATGATTTTGTTTGGGACTCCAAATCTGCATACAATGGACTGCAAAAAGTTGATAGCAGATTGCTTGTTGATTGTCACAACTGGAGTTGCTTCCGGCCACTTGGTGAACTTGTCAATGGCGATGTACAGGAACTTGTAACCTCCGACGGCTCTTGGGAAAGGTCCCAAGATGTCCATCCCCACACAGCGAAGGGCCATGTAGGAGGTATCATTTGTAAGGGTTGAGCTGGTGTGTGAATTTGCTTTGCATGAAATTGGCATGCTTCGCATTTCTTCACCAGCTCAGTTGCATCCTGGAGTGCTGTAGGCCAGTAGAAGCCATGCCGAAAGGCTTTACCAACCAGCGTGCGGGAAGACGCGTGTTCCCACACTCGCCTCCATGGATTTCTGCGAGGAGTTCGCAGCCTTCTTCCCTTGTGATGCACCGCATTAGGATGCCGTTGGCACCGCGCTGATAGAGATCCCCTTCTACCAGCGTGTATCTTTTAGCCAATCTGACTACCTGGTCAGCGGATACATCATCGTCAGGAAGGATGTTGTCTTTCAAGTAGCTTCGGATCTCCGAGATCCATGCATTGGAACTTGCTTGAGCTTTTGAGTCTTGCGTGCTGGGTTGCTCGGAGCTCCCGACGGCACCTACGACCCTTGATGGCTGCCATGGTAACAGGGCCATCGGGACTGTCAGCTTTGGGATGCTGATCTCGCCCCCTTTGCTCAGTTCGGCAGGCTGGGCTGTTGGTTTTGACAACCTCCGGACAAAAATTCCGTCAGGAGCCGGAGCTCCGGTTGACGCTTTCGTCGAGAGTTCGTCAGCTTCAGCGTTATGGGCACGCTGAACATGGTGGAGATCTAGGACTTCAAAGTCCTTCTGAAGCCTCTGGACTTCAAGGAGGTAAGCAGCTAGCTGGAGATTATTGCAGGAGCATTCACCCTTCACCTGCTTAATGATGAGCTGTGAATCTCCCTTGACCAGCAATTGCTTGACACCATATGACAGTGCCACCTTTAGTCCGTAGATGAGTGCTTCATACTCTGCCATGTTGTTGGTTGCCTTAAAGTCAAGGTGTACCATGTATTTCACCTTCTCCCCAGTCGGTGCAAGGAGAAGGATTCCAGCTCCGGCCCCCTGCTTCTGCATGGAGCCGTCGAAGTAGAGAGTCCAGTGAGGCTCGGTGAAAGTTGGAGCTTGATGCTCTGTCTTCTGCTCACTGGGGCCCCCAGGGTTTGATGGAGAGGGAGTCCATTCTGCCACGAAATCTGCCAATGCTTGACTCTTGACTGCTTGTCTTGAAATAAATTCAAGATCAAATTCAGCCAATTCCGCTGTCCACTTTGCAATATTCCCAGTTGAATTGGGATTATGCAAGATTGCTCGAAGTGGGTAGGAGGTCACCACTGAGACTTTGTGAGCTTGGAAGTAATGGCGAAGCTTTCTAGAGGCAATAAGAACTGCATATAGCAGCTTATGCACCTCTAGGTATCGACTCTTGGCATCATGTAATACTTCACTAATGAAGTACACCGGGCGTTGAATGGTCCGGATCTTCCCGGAGGGGTCCGGAGCTTCCTCTTCACTGACCCGGATCCTCTCAGAGGAATCCGGATTTTCTTCGGGGACCTTCGGGTTCTGGCTCGAGGGACCCGGAGCTTCTTCAAAAGTGACCTGGATCCTCTCGGAGGGGTCTGGGTCTCCTAAAGTAACTTCTTGTGGATTCGAATCTGGGAGCTGGGACCCAGACTCGCTTTCAGGATCCTCCGGACCCTCCCGAAGGGGTCTGGATTCCTGAGTATGGGGTAGTTCTGGTCTCTCCGCAACCAGAACCATACTGACGACTTCGTCAGTAGCTGAAATATAAAGCAACAAAGGCTCACCAGGGTTCGGAGCTACCAGAATTGGTAGGGTGGTGAGGAACTGTTTCAGCTCCTGGAATGCCTTTTCTGCTTCTTCGGACCATTGGAATGGTCCGGACTTCCTCAATAACTTGAAGAAGGGGAGTGCCCGTTCCGCCAGTCTTGAAATGAACCGGCTGAGGGCTGCTAGACATCGAGTTAACTTTTGGACGTCCTTGATGCGGGTTGGTGGCCGCATGTCTTCAATGGCCTTAATCTTCGCCGGATTAGCTTCTATGCCCCGGTGAATTACCAGGAAACCAAGAAGTTTTCTGGAGCTAACCCCGAAGACACACTTGTCTGGGTTTAGCTTTGTGCGGGTGGCCCGCAGCTTGTCGAATACAGCCTGCAAGGTGTCAAGGAGTGACTCCTTGTTCCTGACCTTGACCACGATGTCATCGACGTACACTTCCACTATGCCTCTAATGAGTTCTTTAAAAGTTTTGTACATAGCTCGTACAAAAGTTGAAGCTGCATTCTTGAGACCAAATGGCATGGCTGTGTAACAATACAATCCATCTACTGTGATGAATGAAGTATGCTCTTCATCTTCCCTAGACATCCTGATTTGATGATATCCGGAATATGCATCTAGGAAACACAGTAATTCACACTCGGAGGTGGAATCCACTATCTGATCTATTCTAGGTAGTGGGAATGGATCTTTTGGACATGCCTTATTTAGTGTGTTGTAGTCGATGCACATCTAAAGCTTCCCGCCGGCCTTTGGCACAACGACTGGGTTTGCCATCCATTTTGGATGGAAGACTTCTCGGATGAATCCGGCTTCGAGTAACTTCTTCACTTCTTGTCGGATGAAGTTCTGTCGCTCTACGGATTGCTTCCGAGGCTTCTAATGCCCAGGCCGGGCGTCGGGGTAGATCTTCAGATTGTGCTCAATCACTTCCCTGGGGATCCCAGGCATTTGTGATGGTTGCCAGGCAAACACATCGACGTTAGCCCGAAGGAAAGTGATGAGCGCGAGTTCCTATTTGTCGTTCAATCCCCCCGATATACGGGTGGTTTGAGCGGCATCAGAACCAATTTGGACGACATTGACGGGAATGTCGGTGTCGCCGCTTGGCTGCACTCGAGGTGCAGAAGTTGAGACTCGTTGACGAATGCTCGGGGGTTTTGGAGCTTGCTCCTGCCTGGAGTCCTCCTCTTGCGCCGTGGTGAGTGCATGGAGTTCTTCCAGTGCAGTTACTCCGGCAGTGCGATCTCCGCGGATCTGGAGAACACACCAGGTAGTCATAATGGGCAGCTGCCATGAATTTGTACAGGGCAGGCCTCCCCAAGATGGCATTGAAGGGTAAGTTGATCTGAGCGACGTCGAAGACCAACTTCTCGGTGCGGTACTTCTCCCGTGTCCCGAAGGTAACGGGAAGAGTAATAGCTCCGAGTGGGGTTATGGCCCCCGGACCTACTCCGGAGAAGGGTCGAGAGGGGTGGAGATCCGAAGGTCAGAGCTGAAGCTTAGTGAAAGCTTCGAAGCTGATGAGGTTAAGCCCCGAACCTCCGTCTACCATGACATGGTGGAGCTGGATGTTATTGATGGTAGGAGATACCATCAAAGGTAACTGACCTGATCCAACCATGCTCCGGGGACAATCCGAAGCATCAAAAGTGATGGTTGTGTCCATCCACTTCCGATGAGGTTCCGGCCTGACTGTAGGAGCTACATCGGCCATATCCCGACGCATAGTCTTGATGACGCAACGGGAGGTGATATCCCATGATCCACCAAAAATGGTGTTCATGGTCTTCCGACGCTCGTTGTCAGAGACGTCAGAATCATCGTCGACGGAGGTGTAGACGACCTTCAGGACCTTTTTGGGATCCTGAAACCCTAATTCCTCTTCAGCCGGAGCTTCGTCGACTTTTTGCTTTCCTTCCCTCTATCGGAAAGGAGATTCTTCCCGACGCTTGCTGTAGCGCTCGGCAAGGTTTTGGACTTCCCGGCAGTCTTCCAAACTGTGGCTGCCCGTTTTGTGAATGGGACACCACACTTTGGGTTTGCCACCATCTTCAGAAGACGGTCGAGGTCGCTTCTCGGGGCATGGCCCCCGGCCACCCAGAGTTGCAGCAGCTGCAACGTTGGATGTGCCGGCCCACGGCTTCTTCTTGCCGTTGGTCTTCTTTTTCTTCTTGCCACTCCCGGAGGTAGTGGCTTCTTCTTTGGAGGATTTCTTGTGACCCTCCGAGGTTGGTTTGGAGTGCATCTCATGGCCCTCCGCAGCTCTAGCACATTTGTCAGCCAAGCTGAAGAGTTCCATGACACTGGTGATCTCCTTGATCGCCAGTTTCTCCAACATCTTCTTGTCCCGTACACCCTATCTGAATGCCACAATGACAGAGGCGCTAGAGATAGAAGGGATAGTGTTTCGTACCTGAGAGAACCTTTGGATGAATGATCGCAAGGATTCTCCCCCTTTTTGCACGACCGCAAAAAGGTCTAGTTCAGTGCCTGGTTGGGTGTATGAACTCCCGAAGTTGGCGGTGAACTGCTGGCACAGCTCCTCCCAACTATTGATAGAGTTGGGTGGAAGGCTCATAAACCAGGACCTGGCGGTCCCAGTTAAGGCCACTGGAAAGTAATTGGCCATCACGGCCTCGTTTCCTCCGGCTGCTAAGATTGCAGTGGAGTAGATCTGAAGAAATTCAGCGGGATTGACAGTCCCGTCGAATTTTTCCGGCAGGTGAGGCCGGAACTTCTGTGGCCACCTAACCATGCGCAGGTGCATGGCCAGGGCTGAACAACCTCCTCCCACTCCTTCAGGAGCAGAAAGGTCCTGAGCTTCCCGTCTTTCACGGGCACGCTCAATATGGACTCGGCCGTCCTGCTGACGGTATCGGCGATCAAGCTCTGCCCGGAGGTCATGAGTCGAAAGCTTGGATACCGTGTGAGTGCGTCATGCCCCGGAGGGCAATGACGTCACTTGTTGTGACGCAGCACATCTCCTGCTATTGGAAACATGCGGACCAAGTCTTACAGACAAAGTCCACCGCTGCAACGGGGCTCTTCCTGAAGGAGGAGGACCCTGGTTGCTGAGGCGTTCGGCTGCTGCTGCAACCAAATGCTCCACATCGGCCCTCCACTGCTCCAGTGCATCCCGGGATGCATCCGGAGGTGGTGGGCATTGGAGAAGAGCACGCGCTGCATGGAGCGCATGGTCCGGGTTGTCATGATTTGCCGACGCAGTAATTGACGCCGTCGCACCATCACGTTGCCCAGCACGATTTGCTGGAGGAGATGGTGGTGGTGGGAGTGTGGCTCCTGCTGGTGCTGAGGCTCCTGCTGGTGGCCGCCTATTAGAGGGATTGCCCCCAATAGCCTGAACAGCAGGTTGACCGTTGGATGATCCAGCAGCTGAGTTCACCATTCTCAAAATCTCAGGCGCCCCTACCTGGCGCGTCAACTGTCGGTGGTTTGGAACCGGCAGATTTCACTACACTGCTAAAGTGATAGGGGAGTTTGATGTTCAGTGTGGGCGCGCGGAGATTCAAGAAGGTGAGTAGGAATTGACACAAGAGACACAAGAGTTTACGTGGTTCGGGCCGCCTGAGCGTAATACCCTACTCCACGGATGTGTTGGTGTTGTATTAGCTGTATGAGCTTATGTTGAGCGTCAATGGCGTATGTCCGTCTGTCTAACGTGTCGTCGGCCTGTCCTTTTATAGTACAAGGGCAGGCCGTTACAAATTAGCCTGGCCCGACATGTGGCCCCGGCAGTTACTAGTATTGATACACGTTTAATTGCACTTAATGACCCTGTAACGGGCTTTGACAGCACCGTTACTGGTGTTAAGATCATCCGTTTAAGTGTCATTAATATGGTATTAATGACACTTAATCGGGTCTTCAAGTCCTTGATTCCCCTTTGAAGATCCGGAGCCGTTGCGGGGTTTCCGGAGGTTAGGGGTTGAATATCCGACGATTGGACACGTGGCAGCTCTGGAGCATACTGTGGGAAACAGGGAGCTCCGGAGCTACCTGACACGTGTCAGGTCCGGAGCTTCTCTCGGTCTGGGGTTAAGTCCGGAGGTGCCATTTTGGTACGTGGTCCGGAGCTTCCCCCTTATGGGCGGTAGCTCCAGTTTGATAGTACACGTGGCGACCCTGAGATTAACCATGTTGGAGAAGCGGGTCTGGTTATATCTGACATGTGGGCCTTCGAAGGTCTTCAAATTATGTATATGACTTTCCTTTGAGATCTTTGTAACCTTAAGGGGTGTACGGTTTCTAGGGTACCGACTAAATGTAATGGTTGTGGTTATAATTTGCCGAATGATGGAAACAGTGCATCCCCCACACTGCTTTACGTGTTAATTTATAGAGAAAGATTACAGGGTGTGGTCTGTTATATCTGATAGAGATGAGCGGTGTGCTTCCTAGCACATTAATTATTTTTTATTCTAATCACAACCGGATAGATAAAAGGTAAAGAAAATATGCTTGCAACTTAATTCTGTTTACAATTTTGTTCGGTTCTTAACTGCCTAGAGACTTCATCTTCATCACAGCATCGCCTGGCGTCTTGATCTATTCCGTCCATGATATCATGTAGAAGATTCTTATTTCATGTGCACGAAAGTTATTTCATGTGCACGAATACTTGTTATTCCTGTTATCAAATAATGTGTAAATAAGGTCGAACACGTGACACAGATTTTACGTGGAAAACCCTTGCGGGAAAAACCACGGGCGCCGACCGGCAATCTTTACTATATGATGAGAGTTTACAGTGGGGATTACAATGAGGGTCTCTTCTCTCTTGCTCTCCCTCAACAGCGTACAAGATATATTTATAGGGGTGACTTACAAAGGAAATAAATCTCTTAGAATAAATACGACCCGTAACATGGGAGGACTCCACCTCTCACATCCCCTAGGCGTCTCTAGCAAGATCAGAATTTGGATCTTATTCCAACAAACTCCACCTTGAGACAAATTCCATCTTGTAGCCAATGAAAGGATCATCAATCAAATCCCTTCAATAATAAATAACAATGCATGCCAATAAGTCACAAGGACTCAAACTGTAATACCAACCAAGCCTGAGCATAGCTCAAACTTGTTAGTAGGAACTGGTTTTATCATCATATCAGCATGATTATAATGAGTACTAATCTTGCACACTTTAATATCAACATGAGCTATAACATCTCGAATAAATTGATACCTCACATCAATATGCTTTGTTCTCTCATAAAACATTTGATCTTTTATAAGGTGAATAGCACTCTGGCTATCATAAAATATAGTAGTGCAAGAATCATCTCCACAAAACTCAGCATATAAACCTCTAAGCGAAATAGCTTCTTTACAAGCTTCAGAAATAGCCATATATTCAGCTTTAGTAGTTGAGCAACAGTAGACTGTAAACAAGTTTTCCAACTAACAGCACAACCACTAATGGCAAAAACAAAACCCGCGGGAGACCTCTGTTTGTCTAAATCACCAGCATAATCTGAGTCAACATAACCATCAAGTCCAGCTCCATATTTCCCAAACTGCAAATAAGTATTAGAAGTACCACGCACGTATCTCAAAATTCATTGAACTGCTTTTCAGTGCTCTCTACCAGGATTAGCCATGTATCTACTGACAACACTTAATTCATATGACAAATCAAGATGAGAGCAAACCATATCATACATAAGAGATCCAACTACGCTAGTATAAGGAACTCTAGACATGTACTCAATATCATAATCTGACTCAGGACATAAAGCTGAAGATAATTTGAAGTGTGGAGCTAAAGGATTACTCACAGGTTTAGCATCATGCATGCTGAAAAGATGAAAGACCTTCTCAATATAACTTTGATGACTGAGATATAACTTGCCAGCTTATCTCTCTCTAATAATCCCCATGCCAAGAATTTTCTTTGCTGCACCCAAATCCTTCATCTCAAATTCACTACTCAATTAAGCTTTTAATTTGGCTATTTCAGACTTATCTTTTGCAATAATTAATGTATCATCGACATAGAGAACTAAATAAATAAATGAATTATCAACAGTATTCAAATAAACAAAACTATCATAAGATGACCGCTTAAAGTTTTGAGAGAGCATAAAGGAGTCAAACCTCTTATACCACTATCTAGAAGATCGTTTCAAGTCATAAAGAGATTTCTTCAACTTACAGACAATATGTTCCGAGCCTAGAACAATAAAGCCTTCAGGTTGATCCATATATATGTCTTCATCTAATTCTCCATGTAAGAATGCAGTTTTAACATTGAGTTGTTCCAACTCATAATCACGCATAGCAACAATACTGAGTAAATTGTGAATAGAGCTATGCATCACAACAGGAGAAAAGACATCATTATAGTCAATACCTGCAATCTGACTATAACCTTTAGCAACAACCTTGTTTTGTACCTAACAATCTCATTAGGAGAAATAGGCTCCTTCTTCTTGAAAATCCACTCACAACGAACTAGTTTATTCTCTTTAGGCAATGACACTAAATCCCAAGTACTATTCTTTTCAAGTGACTCCAGCTCATCTTGCATAGTGGCAATCCAATTATTGCAGTTTGTAGAAGTAATAGCCTCAGAATAATTAGAATGTTCTGCATTACCTTCAACGTCTTCTGCGAAACTCAAAACATAAGCAACAACATTGCATTCCTCAATTAACCTCTTGGGTCGAATATGAGGTCTCTTAGACCTGTCAACTACAATAAAATGTTGTGGAGGCTGCACAACAGGAGAAGAATGTGGGATAACAGATGAATCATCATCAATAAGTGTATCTAAGTTATCAGTATTTGGTTTATGTGCTGAATCAATTAAATGCTCCACCTGCACACTAGAAGTCTGAGAACTCTGAACATGAGCATTAGTAGCTATAGCATTAGTAGTCATAGCAGATTCATTAAAGACAACAGTTCTGCTAGTTATAACCTTTTTTATTTAGGATCCCACAATCTATAACCTTCAACACCAGAACCATAACCAAGAAAATGCACTTAATAGCTCTAGGCTCCAATTTTCCATTATCAACATGAGCATAAGCAGGACAACCAAAAATCCTCAACTCAGAATAATTAGCTGGAGAACCAGACCATACCTCAATTGGAGTCTTTTTATAAATGGCAATAGAGGGGGACAATTAATAAGATAACAAGTAGTGGAAGTTACCTCAGCCCAAAAATGCCTATTAAGACCAGCATTAGACAACATGCAACGGGCCTTAGAGATGATAGTCCTCTTCATACGCTCAGCCACACCGTTTTGCTGAGGTGTATGAGCAACAGTGCGATGTCTTACAATGCCATGAGACTTACAACAAGAATTAAATTCATTATAACAGAATTCCATCCCGTTATCAGTACAAAGAACCTTCACCTTTTTCTCAGTTTGATTCTCCACCATAGTCTTCCACTCTTTAAATGCAAAAAATTCTTCTGATTTATGCTTTAAGAAATAAGGCCATACCTTTCTCGAATAATCATCTAGTCCACACAAAATGAGCACCTCCAATAGATGTATTACGAGACGATACCAATAAATCAGAATGCACATAATCAAGAATACCTTTAGTTGTATGAACTGAAGTGTTGAACTTCACCCTCTTGTGTTTGCCAAAAACACAATTCTCACAAAATTTCAATTTAATGATGTTGTGCCCATCAAGAAGACCACTCTTGCTCAAGATTGATAAACCAAGTTCACTCATATGACCAAGACACATATGCAATAAACTTGTAGCATTAGAATCAGGTGACTTAGAAGAAACAACATTATTACCGATAATAGTAACACCTTGTAAAATATATAGATTTGATTTTAACAAGTCACCTTTCATAACAACAAGAGAGCCATTAGTTACCTTCATAACTCCACCTTCAGCAGAATACTTGTAACCTTTGAGATCAAGAGTACTCAATAAAATAAGATTTCTCGTCATAATTAGAACATGCCTCACATCTTTCAATGTCCTGACAATACCATCATACACCCAATCACTGTTAATGCAAATATGAAATGTGTAGGTAGAATCAAGAACTCATTCATCATTAATTTTAGCACATCCAGCAAAAGCAACGAGAACATCACCATTAGCACTGCTATCGGAAGAGACAACAGAAGCACTACCATCGTCACTGGATTTATTTGCAGACTTTTGAGCAACATTTCTCTTTTCTTTATTCTGCAGCTTGTAACATTCAAAGATATCAATGATTATTATGTTTGCAATATCTGCAGAACTTATCTTTACCTTTGGATTTAGAGCGGTGTTTCTGACCACTCGAATTTTTATTTGATTTCTTCTTTGACCTACCACGAACAGAAAAGCATTTTCCATCAGAACTGGCAGCATAATCAGCAGACACAATCCGTTTCATCTTTTCTTTTGCATGCAAAGCATCATAAACCTCTTGAACAGTAAGAGTATCACGACTGTATAATATAGTGTCTCTGAAATTTGAGTAAGACGGGGGCAAGGAACACAAGAGCATAAGAGCTAAATCCTCATCATCATATTTTACCTCCGCGGACGCTAGGTCCGAAATAATCTCTTTGAATACTTGAACATGAGAGGACATTGAACCACCCTCTTGCAACTTGTGAGTAAACAAGAGCAACAACGGTTTTCTGTTCCAAAACCTTTTCCAAAATATGGTTAGATAAATGAAGATGAATTTGTGAAATAGCTTTACGATCACGACGCTTTTTGTCGTCGGTCCAATTCTCCTGCTTCTTGGAGAATCCATCAAGCGCATCATATAGATCGTATTGCCTGCATCTTGACTTGCCATAGAGTGAACTGTGTATCACGGTCTAGCAGCGGAATATCATATTTGAGAGAAGCCATGTCACGAAAAAAAATAGGGAAAAGTTATTCTGCGGAAGACGTAGGATGGAAAAGCTCCTAGTAGAAACCCTTGTGTGCGCCTAGCAAAAAACCCAATCTGTATTTCCCTCACGCAAGCAGCTTACGGGAATTAGTAGATCTGCACCAAGCTCGAGAAACTGCTGACGGTGGCCCGTGCTGGACTTGATGCACGGTAGGAGCAGCGGACTGATGATAGCAAAGATCCTTGGATAGAGCGTCAGAGTTGATCCAGGAGCAGCGCAAAAAAAAAATAATCCGGCACGAAAATCGAGCAGTGAAGTCCAGACTTTCCCGGACCGAGATATTGCCACGCACCAGGGGCTCAAGACCAGCAATGAGGCTGCCCGCAGCGGCAACGGCATAGCCAACGCTATCCGCTTTTAGCGGTAGCAGCGACCCGCAGCGGGAAGCGCTAAGCGCGCCGCCAAACAAGCAGCCCAACAGTAGACCGCTAATCCTAGCGACGACGCTACCGGCGGAAGAGAAGGAAAGAAGAGAGAGAAAAGGAAAGAAGGAGGAATAAAAGAAGAGAAAAAAAAAGAAGAAGAAGGAATAAAATATGTGGAAGTTGGTATAGAGGTGAACGAGCGTGGGAAACGAAACTGTAAGGAAGTGAATCTTTTACAGATAGTAGTATAGAGGTCCAATATAGAGGTCCACGAGTGCGAGTAGTCTAAGAGCAAAGCACAGTGCAGCGTGAGACCCGACGAGGCGTCAAGAAGATCCGCCTGTGGCGGCTTTGAACGAGGCGCCGAAAAATTCAATCGGCGCGCAGCGGCGACAAAGCGAGATTTTTCGGGCGGTTGCGCAGGACGAACACATCTAATGGCCATGGCGGTGATTTTTTTAATCAAGTGCCTGGTTCTGATACCACTTGTTAGCAAATAATGCGTAAACAAGATCAAACACGAGACAGAAATTTTAAGTCGAAAACCTTTGCGGAAAAAAAAAACCACGGGCGCTGATCAGCGATCTTCTCTATGATGAGAGTTTACAGTGGGGATTACAATGAGGGTCTCTTCTCTCTTGCTCTCCCTCAACAGCCTACAAGATGTATTTATAGGGGTGACTTACAAAGGAAATAAATCGCTCAAAATAAATACGACCCGTAACGTGGGAGGTGAATGTGGCCTAGAGTGGGGGTGAATAGGCCTTTTGAATTTCCTGCACACTTAATAGAATAGTCAAAAACTTGGTTGGCCGGACTAGTCCGGTTGCGTGGGCGGACTAGTCCGGTGTGCAAGAAGTATGTGTGTTGACCAGGTGTTAATTGAGAAATTAAATTTCTTTAGCAGTGGAATTAAGAACAACTGATATTTATACTTGAAATTGGTATAAGAATGTAGGTGTAACTTCAAATTGCCTTAAGTTAATGTTTAGCACTTAAGTGATCTAATGAACAAAATTTAAAGTAAATGAGACACGAGACACAAGAATTTTTCCTGAGGTTCGATCTCACAACGAGATCTACGTCCTCGTTGAGGAAGCTCACACAGAGCCGGGTCTCCAACCCTTTTCCTCCTCAAGTCACCACGAAGGCCGACTTGATTCCATTATCACGGGTAATCACCAAGTTTGTGGGGCAACCTCACACGTTGAGGGCTCCCACGAAAATTACAATGAAAAAGTGATCAAATACACTCAAAAGTATTACAATGCAGAGTATGAGTGTAGAAAGATCAAACCCCAAGAGCTCGCGATGAAAGAACGACGATCTCCCAATCCCGAATCCAAGTGTTCAATTGATTTCACTCTTTTTGAACTTTAGATGTGTGGGGAGATGTGTTTTGGGCTCTTGGGACTAAGTGGCGGCGCTAGTGTTTGCTCCTTTTTCAATATTCGACGTGGGTTTTCATGTGAAAGTCGTGGATCATCTATTTATAGGGTTTCCAAAAGCTAGCCGTTGAAAAACCCTAACACCGGACTAGTCCGGTGCAAGTCCGGACTTGTCCGGTCTCAACATGTTTTGAGGTCCAGAAAGTCTGCCGGACTAGTCCGGTCCAACCTCGGACTAGTCCGGTACTGTGTAAACATGACTCCAGAAAGTTCATCGGACTAGTCTGCGGACTAGTCCGATCTCCACAAAAGGGAGTTTACAGAAAGTTCAACGGACTAGTCCGGTCCATGATCGGACTAGTCCGGTGCCTTAGTATGAGAGACTCCAGAAACATCAACGGACTAGTTCGGTGGATGCACGGACTAGTCCGGTCTCCTTGTGAGTGTGATTCCAGAAAGGTGAACGGACTAGTCCGATCCATGATCGGACTAGTCCGGTGCTTTGTGAAAGTTATGTTAATTTTAATCCCTTATCCTCGCGCAAAGTTGTGAGCTCTTGGAGTGTGTCTTTCATACACTCCCTATACATTCAAATCTATTTTGGTCTTCCGAGCTTCATCAAAGTATCTCTCTTTGAACACCACTTCATTTTTCACCTTTTTGTGTGCACTGATATGTCTCACTTGTTTGTCCTGCAATCATCTCAGTAGTTTCATTAGGATCTCATATGTTTGTCATCAATTAGCCAAAACCCACAAGGGATATCCTAGATGCACTTACAATCTCCCCCTTTTTGGTGATTGATGACAACCATTTGAGATATCACAATTGAGAGTAAAATCTTGATTTTAATAAGGTGTCCACATATGAGAATAATGATAAGTCCACAAAAAGCTTCTCACATATGCACACACCTTATGGTGGGGTGCCTAACAAGTGTGTGATCAACAGGGTGTGATGTAGTAAAGATAATCAACAATGAGTATAAAGATAATCATCCAAGCAACAGTAAGCATCACACATAAGAGAGGGAATAGTGCATTACAAGGTTTTAAATTTTAGTACACATGTCCTTGATCACAAAAACATAAAGACACCAACTACTCTTAAACTAATAGTCTTAATCTCTCCTAGTCTCAATCTCTCCCCCTTTGGCATCAAGGCACCAAAAAGGGGAAAAATGAGGGAAATCACTCATCGCCACTCTCTTTCTCCGTTTCAATCCGGTCCTCATCTTCACCATCATCATCATCATTCGTCGGAGCGGACTCTTCCTCGGAGTCCTCGAAGGCAGGCGGGGATCCCACCGGCTCAATCTCCAACTTATCGCATATAGCTTTGATGTTGGCATTGACATATTGTTGATGCTTCTTTTGCCTAACTCCAATCTTGCGGCAGCAGGCAAAGATGGAGGTGAGCATTTTGAGCACACCACCGGAGGGTTCACGAGCAGCTGCAGAGCTGGGAGGAGCATCTGAGGATCTAGATGCATTCACATCCCAGGCCTGTTTAGTCCTCCTCTCAGTCTCAGGGGAGGGAGGTGCATCAGGGGCCGAAGATAGATTGTACTCCGTAGGCTTTTGTGGCTTCATCCCCGTATGGTGAACATCCTTGACGAACTCAAGTCCAGTCACCTTCTCAATCATGTACATGATGTACGGGGCATACCCGCAAGATCTGTTTGGAGTGATTGATATGTTCACAATGTCATTGTAGATGTATTCAAAGACATTGAATGGTCTCCTCCCACCAATGACCTTCATTAGTGTCCTCAAGGTCCCATGAATAGTCCCCGCATCTGCATCCTTTGGGGCTATTGTCTTCCTCAAAATTCTGTTGAGGACCACATAGAAGGGCTTCAAGTACTTGATACTGGGAGCAACATATGGCATCCTTGTGTCATAGAGAAATTTGAGCTCATCCTTCTCCAGGGGTTGCAGGTTGTGGATGACTAGATCATGATCCAAGGTATGCTCAAGATGGAGAATCCTTGCAAACTCATCATAAGTGACACTATACTTGGATCCATGGGTCATTCAAGTAAGACTGTCTCCATCACCCCGAGCAAAGTAGAGAGTAGAGTAGAATTGGGCGATCACTTCATTGTTCCAGTCATTTTCAAAGGAGAATAGTTCTTTCAGTCCGTGCCTTTCCAGGGCCTCAACCACCTCACGGAAAGCAGGATACTTCTTTGACTGCATGTACCCGATGTTGACCCATTGACTCTTCACAACGGGATTCTTCATCTTCATGTACACATGCTCATAGTAGTCGGCATGGAAGTTGCTCCAAAATCTTGGGTCTGAGCATTGCCGAGGCTGAGCATACACGTTGACCTGCCTGAAGCTGTCGGCAAGCTCACCCCCTTTCCTAGTGAAATCCTTGCTTGAGCGCTACCGGTTGCGGTGACTTGGGTTCTTCATTTTCAAGGGTCCAATGGGACCACTAGCAAGTCCTTTCCCTTTGTTGAGAGTCCTCTTTGGCCCTGAGGAGCTCTCACCGGCCTTTCCTTGGGCCTTCTTCACCACTACCCTCCTTTTCTTGGGCAAGGTGTCATCGGAGGGTGGAGAGTGCACATTTACATCATGCCTTTTCTTCATGTACCTCTCCTTGGCTCTTTGCACTTTTTCGCGCTCAACTTCTTCATCAACATGGAAGGAGCTGTCATCTGAGCTTGAAGACATCGTGCCTAACAAGGAGTTCATGATTTAGATGAAGATGAACTGAAAATGAAGGTGATACTAGGATTCAAGTGTCAGAGACCGGACTTGTCCGGTTTCAGAGTGCGGACTTGTCCGGGGTACCGGACTAGTCAATACCTAGGAGCCAGACTAGTCCGGCCTGGCACAAGAAGCCTAACAAAACTTGAATCACAACTTCTATCTAAGGGTGCAAATGAGCATGAAGGTGAAAGAAATACATCTATGAAGCTAATGTACTTCCTTGGAATCAAGGGAAATAAACTAGAACTAGAAAAGTTGAGAGTTTGACTTTGGGGAGAATTTTACCGAGATTTGAGGATTCGCGTCGAAGGAGCGCAAATCTGTCCGGATGAGTTTGGAGAGGAGTACCAACTCGTCGAGGGGAGAGTTTCCCATGGAGAGAGCTTGGATTTTGAGGGCTCAAACCGAAAATCACCTTTTGGGGGGTTAGGGTTTTAGAGGTGAGAGTTTAGGTCAAGTGGAGGGAGATTTGAAACGGGCCAGCTGCTTATATAGGCAGTCGACCGGACTAGTCCGGTCATGGGGCGGACTAGTCCGGTGTCCCTGGAAAACCTAGGTATTTGGAGATTATCCGGACTAGTCCGGTGCCAAACCTGACTAGTCCGGTGATCCTAGACAACCTAAGTATATGAAGATAACTAATAGTGATCCAAGGACAAGTTTTGCAAATAATCTTGGTGTTTATGACCAGAAAGCAATCCACACAAAAACATGGTCATAAATTTCAAGATTTCTTCATTAAAAGTAGTTTTCTTAGGAGAAAAAGAGGTGAAGGGCAGTTTTAGCAATAAAATGCAACATTTGAAGTATCAACCAGATGTGCAACGTTTCAAGCCACATTTCGAGAGTCAAGAATATTAAGTTCATTCCTAAGTTCACAAAACCTTTTCTCATCCAATGGTTTGGTAAAAATGTCCGCAAGTTGTTTTTCAGTTTTGACATGTGAAATAGTAATGTAACCTTTTAATGAATGATCTCTAAGAAAATGATGACGGATATCTATGTGCTTAGTTCTTGAGTGCTCTACTGGGTTGTGTGCAATTTTTATAGCACTTTCATTGTCACATAGAAGTGGGATATTGTTAAGATTGTAGCCGTAGTCCCTAAGTGTTTGCCGCATCCAAAGTAATTGGGCGCAACAGCTACCGGTTGCAATATATTCTGCTTCTGCCGTTGAAAGGGCAATGGATTTTTGCTTTTTAGATGACCAAGATACCAGGGACCTACCAAGAAACTGACAAGTCCCTGACGTGCTCTTTCTATCGACTTTGCATCCTGCATAGTCGGCATCGGAATATCCTATCAAGTTAAATTTGGACCCTTTGGGATACCAAAGGCCCAAGTTGGGTGTGTGCACAAGGTACCTCAAGATTCTTTTTACAGCAACTAGATGACACTCTTTGGGTGTAGCTTGAAACCTTGCACACATGCAAACACTAAGCATAATATCTGGCCTAGATGCACATAAATAAAGTAAAGAGCCAATCATGGACCAATATACCTTTTGATCCACGTTTGGACTGTCTTAATTGAGGTCGAGATGTCCATTAGTGGCCATGGGTGTCTTGATGGGCTTGGCTTTGTCCATATTGAACTTCTTGAGAATGTCTTGTGTATATTTGGTTTGGCTTATAAATGTACCTTGTCTTAGTTGCTTCACTTGGAATCCCAAGAAAAACTTTAATTCGCCCATCATTGACATCTCGAACCTATCTGTCATAATTTTGCTAAACTCTTCACAGAAGGGTTTGTTAGTTGATCCAAAGATAATGTCATCAACGTAAATTTGACATATAAATAAGTGATCATCACAGTGTTTAGTGAAAAGTGTATAGTCAGCTTTACCAATTTTGAATCCATTCTGAATTAGAAAATCTCTAAGGCACTCATACCAAGCTCGAGGAGCTTGTTTGAGGCCATAGAGAGCCTTACGCAGTTTGTAGACATGGTTTGGATACTTCGGGTCTTCAAATCCTGGTGGCTGCTCCACATAAACTTCCTCCTTGATTGGGCCGTTTAAGAAGGCGCTTTTGACGTCCATTTGATACAGCTTAAAATTATGGTGAGTAGCATATGCCAATAAAATACGAATGGACTCAAGTCTAGCTACAGGAGCGAAAGTTTCATCAAAGTCCAAAACTTTGACCTGAGAATAACCTTTGGCCACCAGTCTTGCCTTATTTCTTGTCACTACTCCATGTTCATCTTGCTTGTTCCGAAATACCCATTTAGTTCCGACTATGTTCGCCATTGGTCTCTCCACTAGCTCCCATACTTCATTTCTCTTGAAGTTGTTCAGCTCCTCTTGCATTGCAATCACCCAGTCTGGATCCCCTAAGGCTTCTTCTACCCTGTATGGTTCCAGAAAAGACACAAAAGAGTAGGATTCACAAAAATTTGCAACTCGAGATCTAGTAGTTACTCCCTTTGCAATATCTCCAATGATGTTGTTGACAGGGTGGTCTCTTTGCACGCTCTGGTGTACTCTTGGGTGTGGAGCTTGTGTAGTTGCTTGTTCTTCATGTACATTGTCTCCCCCTTGATCATTGCTTCCATGATGGTCCTGCTCTTCTTGATCTTCCTCCTCTTGATCTTGTGCAAGGGCTCCCCCTTGATCATTGCTTCCGTGTTGAGGTTCATCTTGTGCATTTGGGTCGAATGTTTGCTCTTGTGGTAAGATATCACCAAGTCCCATTTTCTTCAGTGCTTCATATGGAGCTTCCTCATCATCTAGCACACACTTGTCAACTTGCTCCACTTGTGAGCCGTTAGATTCATCGAACACTACGTCACGTGCTACTTCAACAAGGCCGGACACCTTGTTGAAGACACGATAGGCGTAGGCATTCGATTCATAACCGAGCAAGAATCCTTCATCGGACTTTGAAGCGAACTTCGAGGCCCTCTGTTTCTTGTTCAGAATAAAACATTTGCAACCAAAAACTTTAAAATAAGAAACATTTGGCTTTTTACCGGTAAGGAGCTCATATGGAGTTTTCTTCAGTAGTCGATGGAGGTATAGTCGATTAGTGGCATGGCAGGCGGTATTCACCGCTTCTGCCCAAAATTGATCTGATGTCTTGTATTCATCCAGCATAGTTCTGGCCATTTCGATCAATGTTCTGTTCTTCCTTTCTGCCACTCCATTTTGTTGAGGGGAGTAGGGTGCTGAGAATTCATGCTTTATCCCTTCTTCATCAAGAAACTCTTCAACTTGGATATTCTTGAATTCTGTCCCGTTGTCACTTCTGATGTTCTTTATGGTTGATGAGAATTCATTCTGAGCTCTTTTTAAGAATTTCTTGAGGATCCCCTGAGTTTCTGATTTATCATACAAGAAAAACATCCAGGTAAATCTAGAAAAATCATCAACAATTACTAAACCATATTTTTTACCGCCGATGCTGATGTACGAAACTGGACCAAAAAGATCCATGTGGAGAAGTTCCATCGGTCTCGCGGTAGTCATCAGGTTCTTGGCGGGGTGTGGTGCTCCGACTTGTTTTCCTGCTTGACAAGCGTTGCACGGCCTGTCCTTTTCAAAAACCACATCCTTAAGACCACGGATGTGACCACCTTTTAGAAGTTTCTGCAGATTTCTCATCCCAACATGGGCTAGCCGTCTATGCCACAGCCATCCCATGTTGGTCTTAGCAACCAAGCAAGTGTTGAGTTCGGCTTTATCTTTGTTGAAGTCAACAAGATAGAGCTTGCCCTTCAACATTCCCTTGAATGCAATCGAGCCATCGCTTCTTCTAAAAATTGTCACACCCTCATTAGTGAATAAACAGTTGTAACCTTTGTCGCATAGTTGGGATATTGACAAAAGGTTATAATCTAGAGAATCTACATGTAAAACATTTGATAAGGTATGTTGAGAGGAAATTTCCATGTTACCGCTACCAAGGACCTTTCCTTGGCTGTTGTCTCCGAAGTATATGCCTTCACCTGGATCCTTGTTGTACTCGTACTCCACAAACATACCTCTCTCTCCAGTCATGTGATTCGTGCATCCGCTATCAAGTACCCATTTTGTTCCGCCGGAGGAGTAAGCCTGCAAAAAAGAATCATTTCTTGGTTTTAGGTACCCAAGCTTGCTTGGGTCCTTTCAGGTTAGTCACAAGAGTCTTAGGCACCCACACACAAGTTTTCAAGTTCTTGTGGCGTGGTCCTGTATATTTGGCAATGACTCTTCCACTTTTGGCCTTCATAAGAACATAAGAAGCATTAAATGTGTGAAACAACATTTGAGGTTCAGATTCATGAGATTTCTCTTTGACAAAGACAATTCTATTCTTAGCATGATTAGAAATAGCCATGTGTTTGTTCTTATCGAAACCAAGGCCATCTTTGACATTGGGAGGTCTAGTGACCATATATGCACTGCGTGCATATTTGATCTTCTCCTTATCAAAGATGCCGCTTGGGGGCGGCATGCATATTACGAGAAGTTGATGTATTAGAAATAGTATTCTTCTTACTAGAGCAAGTGCAAGTCTCGATTGTTGTTGAACTCATATCTTTGGAGGAAGAGCTCTTGGAGGAAGAAGAGTCACTTTGCTTCAGCGACTCAACTTGCACCTCAAGGATCTTGTTAACCTTTGACAAGTTAGCAAGTTCTTCCTTGATTGCAATATGTGAGTCTTTTAGCTTTGAGTAAGTTTCCTTACTCAAGGCTAGCTCAACTTCAAGCGACTTGTTCTTCTCTCTTTCAAGCTCGAGAAGTTTTTCAACTTCTTGATATCTCTTCCTTTCATGGATGAGCATATCTTCTTGTCGATCAAGAAGTTCTTCCTTCTCAAAAATTTCGTTCGACAACATTTCCATTTTCTTTAGAGCAATTTTACTTAGTCCTCTAAACATTTCTTCGTTATCGCTAGAGCTGTCAAAGTCATCAATAGAGGAGTTTAGTGTGGGAGGAGTGAGCCGTACCTTTTTCTTGCCTTCCTTAGCCATAAGGCAAGTGTGGTTGTTCATGTCCCGTCCTCCCATGTTTGGAAAGAGTGTGGCCTTCATAGTAGGTTTCTTGATGGCAATAGTGGCCATCTCTTCTTCTTCATCGGAGGAGGACTAGTCGTTTGAGTCCCACTCCTTGCCAATGTGAGCTTGATGGTTTTGTCTTCTTTTTCTGAAATTTTTCTTTTCTTGAGATCTTGTTTCCTTCTTCTTTTTGTTTTCTTCATAGGGGCAGTCCATCATGAAGTGACCATACTCTCTGCAGTTGTAGCAAGTGTGTCGAGCCTTGGATTTTCCTTTGTCCTTGCTTTTGCCTTCATTTGAGTTGTTGTCGTGTCTTCTTTTCATCATTCGCTTGAACTTCTTGATAAAGAGTACCATCTCCTCATCATCAAGATCGGTTCTCTCGTCACTTGTGTGCCCATCATCTTGATCTTCACGAGCTTCTTTGAGTTTGGGTCGGCATGTAGCTTTGAGAGCGACCTCTTTCCTTTTGGAGGAAGTGAGTTCGGCCAAGTCTTTGACATATTTTGCCTCTTTTTCCATCATCTCATGGTTTATGATCTTCCCCAACAGCTCATCGGGGGTCAATTTGTGGAAACCGGGGCTTTCTCTAATCATTGAGCAAAGTGTGACATTTCTTGGCATGAAGGCTCTAATCATTCTCTTGACTACCTCATGATCCGTCCATTTCTTACTTCCATAGGCATGTAACTTGTTGATGATTGCCTTCATTCGGTTGTACATGTCTTGAGGTGATTCGCCTTCTTCAATAGCGAACCTCCCCAACTCTCCTTCAAGCATTTTGATTTTTGCTTCACGAACTGATCTATTTCCTTCGTGAGCCGTCTTAAGTGTATCCCAGATTTCCTTTGCACTTTCTAAGCCATCAATCTTGGTGAATTCTTCTCTGCTTAATGATGATGTGATCATGGCGACAACTTCTGCATTTCTGTGAATCTCTTGTTCTTGTTCTGGGGTGAGTTCTTCATCCGTGTCCGGGATATCTATGCCAGTGCAGACGATGTGCCATAGGCTAGGATTTAGGGATATTAGATGCATCTTCATGTTGTACTTCCACATTGTATAGTCGCTTCCGTCAAACTGTGGAGGTTTTCTCATGGGAATGGAAAGATAATGATTGTTGGAGTTGAGACGGTTGTAGTTGTAAGGCTGTCGGGAGTAGTCATGATGACCACTCCTTGTCGTCTTCTCTTCTTCTTTTCCCTTTTGTCCTAGCAGTTTCTTTCTCAGGAGTGCCTTCAATTATCGCACTTCTTCATCATCGTGTGGGCTCTCTTTCAGCACATCAAAAGCCTTAGTTTCTTGTTCCTCCTCATTAATGTTCATCTTCGAGATATCATTGTTCTTCTCAGAGGCCATTGATCTTCCGAGATGTGAGTCTCGTTGGTGGAGAACCAAGCTCTGATACCAATTGAATGTGGCCTAGAGGGGGGGTGAATAGGCCTTTTGAATTTCCTGCACACTTAATAAAATAGTCAAAAACTTGGTTGGCCGGACTAGTCCGGTTGCGTGGGCGGACTAGTCCGGTGTGCAAGAAGTATGTGTGTTGATCAGGTGTTAATTGAGAAATTAAATTTCTTTGGCAGTGGAATTAAGAACAACTGATATTTATACTTGAAATTAATATAAGAATGTAGGTGTAACTTCAAATTGCCTTAAGTTAATGTATAGCACTTAAGTGACCCAATGAACAAAATTTAAAGTAAATGAGACACGAGGCACAAGAATTTTTCCCGAGGTTCGATCTCACAACGAGAGCTACGTCCTCATTGAGGAAGCTCACACAGAGCCGGGTCTCCAACCCTTTTCCTCCTCAAGTCACCACGAAGGCCGACTTGATTCCACTATCACGGGTAATCACCAAGTTTGTGGGGCAACCTCACACGTTGAGGGCTCCCACGAAAATTACAATGAACAAGTGATCAAATACACTCAAAAGTATTACAATGCAGAGTATGAGTGTAGAAAGATCAAACCCCAAGAGCTCGCGATGAAAGAACGACGATCTCCCAATCCCGAATCCAAGTGTTCAATTGATTTCACTCTTTTTGAACTTTAGATGTGTGGGGAGATATGTTTTGGGCTCTTGGGACTAAGTGGCGGCGCTAGGGTTTGCTCCTTTTTCAATATTCGACGTGGGTTTTCATGGGAAAGTCGTGGATCATCTATTTATAGGGTTTCCAAAAGCTAGCCATTGAAAAACACTAACACCGGACTAGTCCGGTGCAAGTCCGGACTTGCCCGGTCTCAACATGTTTTGAGGTCCACAAAGTCTACCGGACTAGTCCGGTCCAACCTCAGACTAGTCCGGTACTATGTAAAGATGACTCCAGAAAGTTCATCGGACTAGTCCGCGGACTAGTCCGATCTCCACAAAAGGGAGTTTACAGAAAGTTCAATGGACTAGTCCGGTCCATGAGCGGACTAGTCCGGTCCATGAGCGGACTAGTCCAGTCCCTCAGTATGAGAGACTCCAGAAACATCAACGGACTAGTCCGGTCTCCTTGTGAGTGTGATTCCAGAAAGGTGAACGGACTAGTCCGGTCCATGATCGGACTAGTCCGGTGCTTTGTGAAAGTTATGTTAATTTTAATCCCTTATCCTCGCGCAAAGTTGTGAGCTCTTGGAGTGTGTCTTTTATACACTCCCTATACATTCAAATCTATTTTGGTCTTCCGAGCTTCATCAAAGTATCTCTCTTTGAACACCACTTCATTTTTCACCTTTTTGTGTGCACTGATATGTCTCACTTGTTTGTCCTGCAATCATCTCAGTAGTTTCATTAGGATCTCATATGTTTGTCATCAATTAGCCAAAACCCACAAGGGATATTCTAGATGCACTTACAGGAGGACTCTACCTCTCACATCCCCTAGACATCTCAAGCGAGATCAGAATTTGGATCAGATTCCAACAATTCCAACATGAATAGAATCAGTATTCCAAGAACATTTGTCTACCAACAAGTTTGACATTATTGTAGACAAGTTGCAGGCTTTCATCGATTGGCATCATCTTAGTTAATAGTTGTTGGTACCCTGCATACAGGGTACCCCATGGTACCGCAAGAAGTGCAAAGGAGTTCCACCTGTCAAAGCTGAAGACCTCCATAGGACCCACGTGTCACACGGCACCGGACCCGCCTCCTTCATATGGGTAGCTCCGGCACTACCACGTGTAATATAGGACCGGAGATAAACTCCCTACATAGGGAGCTCCGTGCTTGACACGTGTACGGTGACCCCGGACCTAACCTCCAATAGAGGGAAGCTCCAGTTCCACCATGTGTGCAGCGACTCCAGACCTACCTCCCCGTGAGGGGAAGCTCCGAATCTGCCACGTGTTGAACCTCCGGACCTACAACACTAGCAGGAATACTAGGGGATAGGGGATCTCCAACAATATGAACATTCAAGGGACAGTGATTGCTACAGTTACAAGGCCTGATTATGTGCCATTAATGCAATATTAATGGCGCATGATCAGTAGACCCTTAATACTGACAATGCCACCATTAAGGCACATTATCACGCTATTAGGGTGCTTAAACACACTTAATTGTGTATTAGGCAATAATAACCGTCAGGGCCACATGTTGGGTCAGGCAACTCATGTAACAGCCATCCCTTGGTCTATAAAAGGGATTTGCTGCATGGTACAGAACAAGCAAGCTCATACGCTCGCAAGCCCCAGCAAATAGATTATTCATATAGATTATTCTTCTATGTATTCTAATGCTTATGCTTATTGGGTATTTTGGTTTGACACTGCTTCACGCCCAAAAAGAAGGCAGCTACGTCTGAGCTAAACTTGGATATGGATGTATTCTTTCGTTTAGGGTGAAGTAAGACCAAGCTCATGAGAATACTCCATGAAAACCTTATTCATAAGATACATGAAGTACACAGGTACATAAGTCAATCCAAATTACATGACCGTATACCCATAAGATCCATATCATGTCCTGAAAGTTGTTTTGGGTATGTCTGATGGTCTAATCTTCATTTGGAAATATCACGACCGAAGATCAATCTTAGAGAATATCCTGTCTTCCTTCATCTGGTCGAACATATCTTCAATGCGGGGCAAGGTGTGCTTATTTTTGATTGTAACATTGTTGAGTGACCGGTAATCTACACACATTCTCTAGGATCCATCCTTCTTATGTACGAAAAGCACTAGCGCTCCCCAAGGTGAAGAGCTTGGGCGTATAAAACCCTTCTCTAACTGCTCTTGAATTTGCTTATTGAGCTCTGCTAATTCCTTAGGAGGAATCCTATGTGGCCTCTTTGCTATAGGTGCAGTTCCAGGTGTAAAATCAATGACGAACTTGATGTCACGATCAGGTGGCATACCTGGCAATTCCTCAGGAAACACATCTGGATACTCATGAACGACTGGAATCACCTCCAAAGTTACTCCTTTTGCATGATTTACCATGGCTTTCTTGGTTTCAGTTGGAATGCCTTGAACTTTATACTGACTCCTTCTTCATTTGTCAGTTGCACTGTCCGAGTAGCACACTGAATCACTCTGTTGTGCTTACTTAGCCATTCCATTCCAAGTATGATGTCCAAGCCTCGCGAGTTCAGAACTATGAGGTTGGCAACGAATTCTACCCCCTTTATGGAAATACTTACTTTTGGACCTGTCGGTATCCTGCGTACCGGATACCTCTTGGGATTGCAAAGATCACAAGGAAACTCCATCTACTAGATTTGAAGACCTCCGAAGGCCCCACATGTCAGCCATAACCGGACCTGCTTCCTCGACATGGCTAGTCCCAAGGCCGCCACGTGTATCATAAGACCGGAGCTACCGCCCACACATGGGAAAGCTCCGGACTTGATACCGGTATGGCACCCCCGGACCTAACCCCAGACAGAGGGAAGCTCCGGTACCGACACGTGTTCGACAGCACCGGACCTATCCGTTCACGACGGTAAGCTCTGGAGCTACCATGTGTTCGAACCGCCGAACCTTCGACCTTAACAATCATACTGGTGGACCCCTAATGGCTCGGACCTTCAAGAGATAATCAAAGACTTCAAGACCCAATTAAATGTAATTAATACCATATTAATGACACTTAGTCGGAAGGCCCTTAATACCAGTAATGACACTGTTAAAGGCCCGTTACCATGCTATTAAGGGTAATTAACCCCATTTATTGTGTATTAAACATTAATAACCGCCAAGGCCACATGTCGGGCCAGGCTTACAGTGTAACGACCAGTCCTTGTGCTATAAAAGGACTGGTCGACGATACACAGGGGGACAACCTCTCTTATACACTAGACACGCTCTCGGACACACTCAGACACTCTGAGACGCTCAATAAAACAGCAACACACCCCGTGGAGTAGGGTATTACACTCAGGCGGCCCGAACCACATAAACCTCTTTGTCAATTTGCCATCATCTCTTGAATCTCTGCGCGCCCATTACCGAACTACAAACTCCACGAACTACTAACAGTAGTGTCGGGAGATCTGCCGGATTCAACCACCGACAGACATACTATATTTGTCCTCATGTCTCCTCCAAGAGATTCAAACAACAAAGTAAACTTGAGGTATGATATGGGAATGCTATGCTTTGCAACATACTTTGATGATATGAATGAATGGGATGCTACAGAATCAAACAGTATAGCAACGGGATTGGAGTTTGCGAGACACATACCAATCACAACATCTTCAGCTTGTTGGGCCTCTTCTGCAGATATATGGTTCACCTTGCCATGAGCGAAATTTTGTTGTCCACGGTTGCCTTGAGCTTCTCCTCCATTGGGCCTTGGATTCTGCCTTGGAACATTGTTCATCTGACCCTGTCCTGACCTTGGGCACTGATGTGCAAAATGTCCCACATGACCACAAGCATAGCAAGTGTGACATCCTGGTTCAAGGTTTAATAGGATTGATAGAATAACTCATACGACCAAGGTATACCTTCTTTTCCGGAAGCTCACCTGCAAAAAACTCTGAGGTTAAGCGTGCTTGGCTCAGAGAAATTTACGGATGGGTGACCGATCGGGAAGTTTTCTCGGGTGTGCACGAGTGAGGCCAAAATGCGCAACAAAGACTAGTGTTGGTCTGTGGGGCTAGTTTGTGATCTTAAAAAGCTGCTAGAAGTAACGACTGTCAGGCCTGTAGTGGTTGGGGTGTTACAAAATGGTATCAGAGCCAGGTTCTCGTGGTTTCACGGGTGCGTATGGTTCAGGGACGTGGGTACATATGCATGACGCGTGGGTCCTCTAGGAGGGACACGGCATGGTACGTATGCTAGTACTAAACGTATGGACGTGGCCAAGAGTGGACGTTCCTGGCTTGGTAGTTGATGGACGAGGACGTCGGTCTTCTAAGGGAGGTGGATTGTGACATCGTGGTTCAAGGTTTATTGGGATTAATAGAATAACTCATACCACCAAGGTATACCTTCTTTTTTGGAAGCTCACCTGCAAAGAACTCTGAGATTAAGCGTGCTTGGCTCAAAGCAATTTACGGATGGGTGACCGACTGGGAAGTTTTCTCAGGTGCGCACGAGTGAGGCCAAAATGCGCAGCAAAGACTAGTGTTGGTCTGTGGGGCTAGTCTGTGATTCTAAAGAGCTGCCAGAAGTAACGACCGCCAGGCCCGTAGTGGCTAGGGTGTTACATCCTGCCTCTTTTCAAAGATGCATGATGTCTATCTTTTCTGACATGATGGAGGAGATCATGGAAGTTTTCATGGACGATTCTCCTTCTATGGAAAAACTTTTGATCATTGTCTGAAAAACTTAGACAAGGTCTTACAAAGATGCTAAGAGAAATACCTAGTACTTAAATGGGAAAAGTGCCATTTCATAGTACGTGAAGGCATCATTCTTGGACACTTAGTGTCTGAGAGAGGGATTGAGGTGGACAAAGCAATGATTAAGGTCATTGAAAAACTAACACCTCCTATCAACATTAAGGGAATCCGTAGCTTTCTAGTTCCTGCGGGGTTCTATCGGCGATTCATCAAAGATTTCTGAAAAGTCGCTAGACCCCTCACTAACATACTAGCTAAGGAAGCTCCCTTTGATTTCAATGATGAATGCCTTAAATCATTTGATACACTTAAAAAGGCACTCATCTCAGCTCCAATCATTAAATCTCCTGATTGGACGCTGCCATTCGAAATCATGGGTGATGCTAGTGATTTTGTTGTCGGTGCAGTCCTAGGCCAAACCAAAGATAAAAAGCATCATGCAATAACTTACGCTAGCAAAACTCTGACAGGAGCTCAACTCAATTATGCCACAACTGAAAAAGAGCTCTTAGTTGTAGTTTTTGCTATCGATAAGTTTAGGTCCTATTTCGTCGGAGCCAAGGTCATGGTCTACACAGATCATGCTGCCTTGAAGTACTTGCTCACCAAAAATGATGCTAAACCAAGGATAATCTGATGGATTCTTCTACTCTAAGAGTTTGACTTAGAAATCAAGGATAAAAAAGAATTAGAGAATTCTGTCACAGATCATCTCTCACGTATGGAAGTCACGCAAACCATGGACATTCCTATCAATGACTTCCTATGAGATGATATACTTCTCAAGGTGACTGACTCTCACCCTTGGTATGCAGATATCGTGAACTTCATGGTCACGAGATACGTACCACCAGAGGAAAAAAGAAACTCATCTATGAGAGTCGTAGACACCTTTGGGATGACTCATACCTCTATTGATTTTTGTCGATGGCCTTCTTAGAAGGTGTGTCCCATCAATCGAAGGCACCAAGATTATTGAGAAATGCCATGCTAGCCCCTATGGTAGCCATTACGGTGTTTACCGTACTCAGGTAAAGATCTGGCAAAGTGGATTCTATTGGCCTTCTATGTATGAAGACACAAAAGAATTCATTCGCAGATTTTGGTATTGATTTCATGGGACATTTCCCTAGGTCCTATGATTGCGAGTATATCCTGGTGGCCGTAGATTATGTGTCAAAATGGGTAGAAGCCTTGCCATGCAAAAATGCTGATTTCAAGCAAGCTAGGAAAATGTTCTATGAGATCATTTTCCCACGCTTTAGCACTCCCCTTATGGTCATAAGTGATGGAGGGTCTCATTTCATAGATAAGACCTTCCGGAACTTTTTGAGTGAGCTTGGTGTCCAGCATAATATTGCTACTCCTTACCACCCACAAAAGTGGTCAAGTAGAAACATCTAATAAACAAATTAAGAATATTCTGCAAAAGATTGTCTTGGAAATGGGAACGGGATGGAAGCATAAGCTACCCGATGCACTGTGGGCCTACCGTACTGCCTACAATACCCCCATCAGCATGTCTCCTTTCCAACTTGTCTATGAGAAGACTTGCAACCTTCTTAAAGAATTGGAACATAGAGCTATTGGGCCATCAAGCGGTGGAACATGGACTTTCATGAAGCCGAAAAACACTGATTGAAGCAAAATTCCGAATTGGAAGAGTGGAGGGATAAGGAGTACCATAGTGCCAAAATTTACAAGGAAAGAACAAAAAGATGGCACGATAAGAGGATTACGACTAAAGAGGATTACACAAAAGAATTCATTCGCAGATTTTGGAAATGCTAGAAGCATGGAGGAATCTCCGCTCGCAATGCGATGCCCCTAACATATAATCTCCAAGTGGAATTATTTGATGTGTGGGGTATTGATTTCATGGGACATTTCCCTAGGTCCTATGATTGCGAGTATATCCTGGTGGCCGTAGATTATGTGTCAAAATGGGTAGAAGCCTTGCCATGCAAAAATGCTGATTTCAAGCAAGCTAGGAAAATGTTCTATGAGATCATTTTCCCACGCTTTAGCACTCCCCTTATGGTCATAAGTGATGGAGGGTCTCATTTCATAGATAAGACCTTCCGGAACTTTTTGAGTGAGCTTGGTGTCCAGCATAATATTGCTACTCCTTACCACCCACAAAAGTGGTCAAGTAGAAACATCTAATAAACAAATTAAGAATATTCTGCAAAAGATTGTCTTGGAAATGGGAACGGGATGGAAGCATAAGCTACCCGATGCACTGTGGGCCTACCGTACTGCCTACAATACCCCCATCAGCATGTCTCCTTTCCAACTTGTCTATGAGAAGACTTGCAACCTTCTTAAAGAATTGGAACATAGAGCCTATTGGGCCATCAAGCGGTGGAACATGGACTTTCATGAAGCCGAAAAACACTGATTGAAGCAAAATTCCGAATTGGAAGAGTGGAGGGATAAGGAGTACCATAGTGCCAAAATTTACAAGGAAAGAACAAAAAGATGGCACGATAAGAGGATTACGACTAAAGAGTTCAAACCTGGAGATAAAGTTTTAGTCTTCAACTCTAGGGTTAAACTCTTTGGACATGGGAAGCTTAGAAGTAAATGGGAAAGACTCTTAACTGTAGTAGAAACCTCATCCCATGGAGCAATCACACTCCAAGGTGATGATGATCAGCTATTCAAAGTGAATGGGCACGGACTCAAATTATTTCTTGAATCCCAGGAGGAGGAGGCACAAAAAGAAATTCACATGATAAATCTTATTGATCTTCACACCGCTTCTTTAAATTCTATCTAAATTCTCCGAGTCCAATTAATGGGCCCATCCAATTAATCATCTATGCAGCTCATTAAGCCAAATCATGAAAACATGGCCCGAGCGGAGCAAAAAAGGGTTCGACCAAACCCTATTGTTGGTTGACTCCTCCTTTGCATCGTCGACATTCTGTTTTCTCGTGCGGACTCTCCCGATGTACCCAACAAGACCCTCGCTGCTATCGTATTTGTCCCTTTTATTTATAGACAGGGACAGGGAACGGAAACCTTGCACCATCCAGAAAATCCATCTCATGTTCCTCCCTTCCAAGTCATGGCCAACAAGAAAATTGTACCTCATGCCTCCTCTAGTTGAACCTTCGACCTTAGCGGAGACATCGCGCCGTCCAATGACAATTCCACCCTCGCATTGGAGTCCATCATGGCATTAGATGTTGTCCCTCTCGCCATGATCCCGCCACTGACGAAGACTCCGCGTGGGCGTTGCACCACACCTCATGGTGCTGCACGGTCGCTCTCCCCTCGGAGGACACCCATGAAGTCGACGACACCTACACGTCGTCCGACTACGGCTGGCCTTAAGCCAGTCAAGAACCGTCTTTTTCCTAGAAAAGATGAGTTAGTCCCAAAGCTGCAGCCTGGCGAGGAGTTTATGTACACTCTAAAGACCAAGGACAGTGACGTAGTGACCGACCACTACAAGTCACCTATGCATACCTCGCCTGAGCGTGTGGAAGATCGCCTCATTATCCAAGGGGTGCGCAAGCCTGAAGGAGGCTATGCAAAAGGCTTTTTCAAGCAAGTGGATAATTCGGTGATGGAGGAATCGATGGGCTTGTCACCCTCCAAATTTAGGCGTCATCTCTCGCCACTTGCCATCGGAGGGCCTCCTGGCCAATTTGAGGACAGCGACGGGAAATCTCCTCGTGCCCCTAAAGTGGCACAACTTTCTAAGGAGTTAGCTTCTCTCCTTTTGGAGAACAAGAAGATATCGGACTTAGTGGCTGAAGGGTGCATAGAGAGGGTGGAACTGAAGGCTGAGCTCATCTCCCTCAAGGAGCAGATTGATGGTGTTCGCCATGGCATGAGCGCCAAGCTGTAGCACATATGCAATGCCGTCGGGAAGCCCGACGTCTACAACGCACCATAGTTTAGATGTCCCGACCGCATAGGATGCTTACTAGTTTAAGTTTAGTTTTATTCCATATTTTATTCCTCAAGTTTAGATTGAATAATGTAAGCATCCCCAATATTTTGAAATCCATAAAGTGAACTTACCAGTTCATCTAACCTGGTAAGATTCCCCCTTTAGTTTATTTTTTGTTGAATAAAGAGTCCAGGGAACAAGTGTGGGGGAGGCACCCCCATATTGCGAAATCCCAACGTGCAAAAACAGCGTTGCATCTCAAAACACGTCGCAATCAAACATACGACTCGACACGTCAAAACAGAGCAACAGAGAGGCCAAAAGAGGGTCGATCGAACCCCCTGGTCGACCGACCTGGTGTGGGCCCCACACGACTCCGTTTTTCTTCACAAGTTTGGTTTGGATCTCTTATCTCCGAATATATGTGCTACCCTGCAAGTTAAGTTGATACCCTATTTAAAACTGAATATTTAAAATGAATCAACTCAACATTCGAGATTAAAACTTGGTAGTCAAAATTTGCTTGAGCTGAAAATTTGAATACTTTATATTTCAATTCATTGCCTTGTTTGTGATTCCCACTATTAAAGTATAAAAAACACATCATCTAAGTATTTGACTAGTGTGATATGGTAAATGAGTTATTCGAGGATATATCTCTTTGCTTGAAATAGATTTTTGATGTTTGCAAAAATTTGGAGTCTTGAAATTAGTGTGATTCTCTCATTAGAAATTTAAATACCCATCAAGGCCATATGATACACTTATTAAAAACCACATGCATATGCCACTTTGTTTTTTCATTGAACTTTGTCAAACTCATGACACAATTGAGTGACATGCATGAAATTTTGACTTATAAATTCTTGTGCACCCTATTCATGCAAAATATCTCACATTGAGAATTTGCATCCACCATTCATCCATCCAATAAAGAAACTCCATGCATTATGGTTATCAAAATCTCTCTAGAAAAATAAAAAGGAGCAGAAGACATGGCTATAGAAACAAAAAAATCATCTACTCTTCAAAAGAGGAAGTATGCCAAAAAAGAAAAAAAGAAAAAAGTAGCCATGTTTCATCCTTAAAGAGAGAAAACCGTGGAGTTCACAATTATCCATTCCATTCATGTGCACAAGGATTTTCTTTGTCAAATTGTTTGTTGCATAAGTCTCTCATAGGATCAAGTTTTTGACTTAGTAACATATGAATTGCAATGTGCCACATTTATCCCTACCAAGCTTTAGATATAGCCATATGTAGTATTGAGATAAAATTGGCAAAAACATGCCAAGGTGAGGATCAAAACACTTTGAGAGATTTGAGAGATTCCAAATGAGAGATAAGGGCAATTGTCTCTTTGACTTTTCAAATATAGCAAATCGACAGATCATTTCAGTAGGGGAAGATCCAGAGGAACTACATTCCAACCATTCCACTCTTCAAACACCCAAGATTGATGTGGTAGCCACATTCCAAAAAAGGAATTCATGAATTGAGGTATGAGTTGAAATATATAGTAATCTCATTTTCTAACTTATAGCAAATTTATGACAACACCTTAGTTCTTCTTTTTGCCTTCGCTCGAGGACGAGCAAAGGACTAAGTGTGGGGGAGTTTGTTGACGGTCCTTATGTGCCATATTTAGACCGTCAATTCACCTCATAATGTGCACAAAAGAGAAACACAACATAGTGGTAGGGTTAAAAACTAACCAATTCCAGAAGTGTTGGTGTTTATTTGTATGCAGGTGACTTATACCCAAAAATACCAAGACGGGCAGGGAGTAATCCATTAAATTGGATTTTGACAAATCAGGCGATGCCACGTGTCATCACATGGATCAAATGGCCCACAAACCATAGTATTTGTGGCCATCCAATGGTGTAGCACCCATATCAATGCATGGGACCCACCTAGCAGTGACCTGGAGAAAGCACACGCAAAACGGTGCAAAGACCATGTTGATCGACCCCCCTAGTCGGCCGACTTGGTTCTGGCGCCAAACTTGGTCAATCGCCACGTGTTGGCTCCTCCTGACTTCCTGAAGACGATGGTGACTTATTCCCGTGTATTTGGTGGTGGGCACCAACCCTTATCCCCCTATAAATAGCACCCCACACCTTACTTCACACACACACACACACACACACCAAAAGTTGAGAATAGAATACCACTCCTAAGGTTTAGAGTAGTACTAGAGGTTGCCGAGTAGAAGGAGAGTGTGGGCTTGTCAAGTCCCTCTTCTACACTTGTACCCCTACAAAGGTTTGATTCAAATTTAAGTAAGCCTTTGTGAATTCATTTCAAGTTTGATTTCTAATTCAAGGTAGTTTGCACAAGTAGTTACTTGTGAGTTCGTTGCTTTAATTTATTGGAGGCTCTAGTTGTAGCTTTGTGTTTGAAACAACTAGAGTAGTGATTTAGAACGTAAGTGTGGTGCTTAGGTTAGAAATCACCAGCGAATATCTCGTAGACCCACAGATTGAAAAGGTAGGCAGTAGGTGGTGACAGTCCTATCTGTCTTTAGTAATCCTCCACGTTCGACTTTGCCATGGGCTCTTGGCGGGAGTCGTCCTAGTGTTGCTAGGGGTAAACTCGTGCTCGAAGCAAGCATCTACCACAAATTCCTTTGAATTACAATCAATACTTTGAATTTCTCTCTCTCCTTGCCTACCAAACAACTTTTTGTCCTTGGGTGAATTAGTTCGAAAGATTAGGACACACATTCTTTGGATTCGATATCCTTGGGAATACTCTTTAAGGGGAAGTGCTACATGATAGTTTCCGTTAGCTTGCAGATTTTTTATCTGCGATGTAAGAAACGTCAACAGTGATCCATGACCCCCACAACATAAAACTAAGAACCCTACCGCTGTCATACGTCCCAAGAGCACAAAAACACTCCTCTTCACACATCTGAATCCCTAAAAAGTTCAATCTTTCGGGAATTGAGATTTGGGAAAGGGAGAGCAACATCTACGCGATCTTGAGCTCTTGGGGTTTGATCTATCTCACACTCTTACTGTTCTTGTACATCTTTTGAGTGTATTCGATTTGTTTTCTCATTGTAATCTTGTGGGAACCCTCAGTTTGTGAGGTTGCCGCATTGACTTGGTGATTACCCCGTGGATAGTGGAGATCAAGTCGGCCTTCGTGGTGACTTGACGAGGTAAAGTGTTGGTTGAGACCCGACTCTAGGTGAGCTCCTCAACGAGGACATAGATCCCTTTAGTGGGATTGAACCTCGGTAAAAATCGTCGTGTCTTGTTCCTTTCGTTTATTTCGTTCATACTTGCAATTAGCTAGGGCACAAATTGATAAATCTCCAACTTGGCATTAAATTTGTGATTCTCGTAAAACTTGACCACCTTATATACTTTATTACCATTCTTAAGTTGATTTACATACTCCGCTGCGTTACATATTCAAGAAAATACCAAAAAAGTAGAGTAATTGCGTTAACACCTGACTAGTCCGCATCCAACACCGGACTAGTTTGGTCTTCTTGGTATTTGTTCGGTTTGCTAAGTGTTGCGGGAAAAGTTTCAACACCTATTAACCCTCCTTCTACGCCACATTCAGTTGCCACGTGTCCTGTAGATCCAGACCCGGCCTCCCCGTTGAGGCGGGCTCCGGCGCTGCCATGTGTCCTCCGGCTTCGGACCCCGTCTCCCCGCTGGAGCAGGCTCTAGCGCAACCACGTGAAATACAGCTCTACCCCCCATCTATTGACCCGTTATGAGCGGTAGGCCTCGAGAGTAAAAGGTGGCATGCCCTGTTCAGTCGCACATTTAAGACTTGCATGTTGTTCAGGCGCACAACACACAGCGCATGCCTTCGCGTGCCACAGTACAGACATGAGGTGCCTGCACCTGTCAGGAACCACAATAACCAGTCAAATCGCAGTAATGGTGCAATAATGTAACACCGTGCAGCTGACTGACTGACTAGGCTGCGGCGAAGCGACGGAATGGGACATTCTCCTCATCATCAGTATATATGCTTAGCCACTGGCGTTCGGCGCGACAGGACAATGCGTCTTCTAGCCATTGTGAGAGAATGCATCAAGCAACCATAAGTTCCCTAGATTTTTTATAGGGTGAAGATCTTTTCGGGGCCACCTATATAATCTCGGATCTTTGTCTAATTGCCCGACCTTGAACTATAAAAGGATCGGGCAACCACTGACACAAGACATGTTCACTCGCGGGCAACTCTAGCTGAACTCATACTAACGGGAACCAAGCTCACATAGAAACGAGCAAGTACAATAAAACATACTCCCGTGAACTTAGGGTATTACGCTCTGACAGCCCGAACCATGTAATCCCAATGTTGACCCGTGTTCATCCTGCTCGAGTGCGCTAGAGCTTCCCAAGAACTTAGCCCCTCCAATCAACGAACCCTTGCGGGCTGCTATATTGGCGGTAGTGGGGAAAGTATCATAAAAACACTTTGACAATAATACTTCACTTTCATTTCCAAATAACTAAATCTAAAAAACAAATCAATCAGTTTCGGTTAAGCTGAATGTCCAGCCTGACATCTGAATGTGGCCTAGAGGGGGGGGGGGGTCAATAGGCCTTTTTGAAAATTGTCGGAACCTGCAACACTTAACAACGAGTTCAAAACCAGAGATATTGGACTAGTTCGATAAAGTGCAGACTAGTCCGGTGTGTACAGACTAGGTTGGTTAAGTTTGATCGATTAAAGTGATTCTTCAATGTATGCAGCGGAAATATACAATCAAATGAAGGATTTCAAAGTTGTGTACCAAGTTATATCACAATTCAATCTTATTTTGATGATTCAACTTGAAGTAAGCAAATATGATTGAAACCCTAGATTATATTGAAGAATAAGAATGATGAACACAAAAACAAGACACAAGGATTTATCCCGTGGTTCGGTTCCCACAGAGGCAACCTACATCCACGTTGAGGATTCCACAAAAGGACCGGGTCTTCTCCAACCTTACCCTCGTTGGATCGCCACGAAGGCCAATCCGGTGAATAACTGAATTCAAGGGGCCTTCTCACATGTTGAGAGTTCCCTTGGATTACAACACGAAATACCACCAAGAACACACTCAAAAGATTACAATTAAATCGCAAGAGTGTGTTAGGGAATCAAACCAAGAGCTCAATGTGGTGTTGAACGTGTCTCTCCAATGAACTAGAGTGAATCCTCAAAGGATTGATCTTTTTTGCACTTAATTTCGTGGAGAGATGTGGTTTTTGAGGCTCTTGGGAGGTGTGACGGCGCTAGGGTTCGAGAGAGTATGAAATATGGCCGTGCAACTTTATTTATATGGGTTTCTAAAAGTGACCGTTAGGGTTCAGAAAGATCGGACTAGTCCGTGGTGGTCACCGGACTAGTCCGGTGTGCTGTGTGTAGCAAACCCTAAGTGTCCCGAAATATCGGACTAGTCCGGCTAGGAACGGCCTTGTCCGATTTCGCTACTGGAAATCTTCGGACTAGTCCGATAGTCATCGAACTTGTCCGGACATGTGAAACCCTAAGTGTATTGGATGACAAGTCCGCACTTGGAGGACTTGTCCAATTTAGTTCAGAGGGTTTTTCGGACTAGTCCGTGCAAATATCGGACTTCTCCGATATGGACCAGAGAGAATATCGGACTAGTCCGGTTGTGATCGTACTTGTTCGATTTTGTGTGACTTGTGAAGTGTTTTGAGGACTAGTCCGCACTGGGGAGGACTAGTCCGATTCTAGTCGGAGAGATATCGGACTAGTCCGATGGATATCGAACTTGTCTGATTTTGTGCAGAGAGGATATCGGACTAGTCCGGTGTCAGTCGGACTAGTCCGGTCCTGTGTAACTTTATACAATGTGTGTGTTTAATTGTGGTTGAGCTCTTGGGATGTGTTTTCTTAACATACTCCATACACAACGATCTACTATTCTTCTTCCTTGAGCTCATTTCCACTTTGCTCCTCATTCTTCCTTCTTTTTGGAATTTTGCTCATTTTTCTATTAAAAACATGCACTCATCTCAACAAAGAGGTTAGGATCCCAATTGCTTGTCATAAATCATCCAAAACCCACAAGGAAGTCCTAGATGAACTTTCAATCTCCCCCTTTTTGGTGATTGATGACAACCAATTGAGATTTCACAAAATATGATAAAAATTGAGATTTTCATAAAGTATGCACATATGAGTCCAAAATACATCAAGTAGTGAAAGCATAGTCCATATGTGCATTCTTTATGGTGGGATGCATAACTAAGTGCACTAAAATATTGAGAATGACATAATTGACATTAATCACCCAATAGCAAGCATATATATGTCATTCTAGAGCAAAATCACAGTTTTCAGAAATACTACTCAAAGGATCAAATCATTGCATCACAGAACCATAATTAACTTAAGATCATTGTTAAAACTTTACAAGCCACAAAAGAGTTAAAAAAACATAGCATAGGGCTCTCTCCTCGCAAACTACAGCTAAGACTAAGACTCCCCCTCAATCTCTCCCCCTTTGGCATCAAGACACCAAAAAGAAGGAGAGGAGGGTCCTAAGGTCTTCACTCTTCGTTGTTGGTCCTCTCATCGTCGTCTTCATCATCTTCATCTTCAGCTTGATTAGGAGGAGGAGGAGGAGGAGGAGGAGGTGTGGAGCTACTCGAGCCCCCAACACCAAAGTAGGCAAGCTCGGAGGGGGTCAAGGGCCCGAGCTCGGTGAAATCAGAATCTGAGTCTTCAGAGATTATTGGAGACCCAATTGGCTCAATCTCCGGTTTCTGGCAAATTTGCTTCACATTTGCCTTGATATACTTAATGTCCTCCTTTCTTTTCTTGTTGAGCTTATGGGCCTTCACTTCGGCCTTTTTGCAGGAGGCAAAGATTGCAGTCAGATACTTGAGAATTCCACCGGCTGAACCTTTTTGAGGGGCTGCACTAGTAGCAGGGGCAGCCCTGGCATCTTCTCTTGTTCTTGCCAGTGCCTCGGGACTGGAGGCCGGCGAGGGCGCAGCCTGCACACTCGGCTTTTGAGGCATCTGAGGCCTCAAGGGGAGATGCTCCACATCTTTCACAAACTCAATCTCGGTGACTTTCTCAATCACAAACATTAGGTAAGGAGCATATCCACAAGACCTGTTGGGAGTGCAAGATATGTTCACCATGTCATTCCAAATGTATTCCGCCACATCAAACGGGCGGTCCTTGCTTATGACCCTCATTAGAGTCCTGAGGTATCCTTGCACACTCCCAGCATCTCCATCCTTGGGAGCAATCGTCTTCCTCAAAACTCTGTTCAACACCACAAAAAATGGCTTCATATTTTTGGTGGAGGGAAGGTTGAACTTTGAATTTGGCTCATATAGGAATTTCATCCTATCCTTCTCAATGACACCTATGTTGTGTATGATCAAGCAGTCAGATCTAGTGGTGTCAAGGTGAAGCAGGCTAGAAAAATCTTCTTGGGTAATACTGCACTTGGATCCATGAGTCATCCAAGTGACACTCTCCTCATCTTCACTAGAGAAGTGACAGGTTGCAAAGAACTGCGCAATCACTTCATCATTCCAGTTATTCCTGAAGGCGAAAAGATCCCTCAGGCCATGCCTCTCAATGTCTCTCACTACCTGAGTGAATGGTGAGCAACCCTTCTTCTCAAAATGTGCCCAGTCAATCCACTGACTGCACACAACTGGTGTCTTCATTGGGAGATACACCGATTTGTAGAAATCAACATGGAAGTTGCACCAGAATCTTCCATCAACAACTTGCTTCGGTCGGCCATACCAATTGATGCTTCTGAATTTTGCCGCCGAGTCACTGCCCTTCCCATTGAACTTCTCTTCATTGGGGTTCCGGACCCCTTCCCTTGGAGCATGGAGTTTCAACAGGCCAACCGGACCGTAGCAATCCCTTTGCCCTTGCCCTTTGCTTGGCGAGGGCCACTTGATGATGCAGTTGCCTTGGAGACTGGCTTCTTTGCCAACACCTTCCTCCGAACCTGAGGAGGGGTTTGAGCTGGCTCGGAGAGTCTTTCTTGGCGCTTCTTGCCAAGACCCGTCAAGGTCCGAGGTGCCACCTCGTGGTCCATCTCGGCCTCAAAGTCGGAGACATCATTGCCCGAGCTCGACATGACCTGAGAATGAGGGCATGAATGATAATGAATGATACAAGGCATGGGTATGAAAGGATAGCAAGGAATTTCATTGAGGAATTTAGAAGCTAGGTTTTGAGTTCAGATAAATCGGACTTGTCCGGTGTACAGGCACAGACTAGTCTGAGGATATCGAACTTGTCCGTGCATGGACCGAACTAGTCCGGTGTTTAAACTCAAAAACCTAGAAAACTAGACACATGGTGATTCCTAATGCACAACGACCTTAGCATACACGTAATACATCAAGAGAGCATGTATATAGCAATTGATCAACAATGAAGAAATTTGGAATTTCTAGGGTTTGAGTGAAAATTACCGAAGAATTCGATTGATGCTCGAAGAGAAGGGTGTTAAAGTCCGGACTTGTCCGTAAACTTCAATCTTCGAGCAAGGATGCTTGATCTCCACCCAAATGCGAAGCTTTTTGGTGGAGGAGACTAAAAATCACCTTGGGAGCTCGAGTGGAAGAGAGAGGACGCGTGAGGCAAGAGTGGATGTGAATGAATTAGGGTTTGGCGGTGGCTAGGGTTATGGACACGAAAAATCGGACAAGTCCGGAGACGACCGGACTAGTCCGAACTTTTCCAGAGGACAATATCGGACTAGTCCGTTGTATGTCGGACTAGTCCAGCCTAATCGGCACTCTGCGGACCAGTCTGCACGGGCGGACTAGTCTGGGTAACCACGGACTAGTTCGTGGTCACCAGGAGAGAATTGCTTAGCCCATTCATATATATTTGAAGGTACATATTTAGAGAAAAGAGAGGCAAAACACATCAAATAATCTTGATGAATATGATCAGTAAGCATACAACAATCAAGCAATGATCATAATTCATCAAGATTGAGTAATTGACATAGTTTTTTGGAGAAAAATGAGAGAGATGATTTTCACAATCCAATCAACATATTTGAAGAAATCATACAAATATGCAACATTTCAAGCCACACTCCGAGCATCAAGGATATTTAGTTCATTTCGGAGTTCACAAAAACACTTTTCATCAAGTGGCTTGGTGAATATGTCGGTCAATTGCTTTTGAGTGTTGACATGTGAAATTGATATGTCTCCTTTCATGGCTTGATCTCTCAAAAAGTGATGTCTTATGTCTATGTGTTTAGTTCTGGAGTGCTCAACTGGGTTGTGTGCAATTTTGATGGCACTTTCATTGTCACAAAGGAGTGGAATATGGTTCATATTGTAACCATAATACCTTAGAGTTTGTCGCATCCAAAGAAGTTGTGCACAACAACTCCCGGCTGCAACATACTCCGCTTCGGCTGTGGATAAGGCAATGGAATTTTGTTTCTTGGAGGACCAAGAAACTAAGGATCTCCCTAGGAATTGGCATGTACCGGAGGTGCTTTTTCTATCTACTTTGCACCCGGCATAATCTGCATCGGAGTAACCAATGAGATTGAATTTTGAGCCTTTTGGGTACCAAAGACCAAGGTTGGGTGTATGAACCAAATATCTCAAGATCCTTTTTACGGCTGTCAAGTGACATTCCTTAGGATTGGCTTGAAATCTTGCACACAAACATACACTCAATAATATCTGGCCTAGATGCACATAAATAGAGTAGAGATCCAATCATGGAGCGATATACCTTTTGGTCGATGCTAGGTCCATCTTCATTGAGATCTAAGTGGCCATTCGTTGCCATGGGGGTTTTTATGGTCTTCGCCTTGTCCATGCCAAACTTCTTAAGTATGTCCTGCATACTTGGTTTGGCTTAGGAACATCCCGTCCTTCTATTGCCGCACTTGGAATCCCAAGAAGTACTTTAACTCTCCCATCATTGACATTTCAAACCTGTCTGTCATGATTTTACTAAATTCCTCACAAAAGGATTAGTTAGTTGACCCAAAGATTATATCGTCAACATAAATTTGACAAATAAAAAGATCATTATCAAAATTCTTTGTAAATAGTGTATAATCTACTTTGCCAATCTTAAAGCCATTTTCAATTAAGAAATCTCTAAGACACTCATACCAAGCTCTAGGAGCTTGTTTGAGGCCGTAGAGAGCCTTACGCAATTTAAATACGTGCTCGGGGAACTCTTCGTCTTCAAACCCGGGTGGTTGCTCCACATACACCTCTTCCTTGATTGGTACGTTGAGGAATGTGCTTTTCACATCCATTTGATACAGCTTGAAATCATGGTGAGTATCATATGCAAGTAATATTCTAATAGATTCAAGCCTAGCTACTGGAGCAAGGGTCTCATCGAAATCCAAACCTTCGACTTGTGAATACCCTTTGGCCGAAAGTCGTGCCTTGTTCCTTGTCACCACCCCGTGTTCATCTTGTTTGTTGCGGAAGACCCACTTGGTGCCGACGATGTTTGCATTGGGTCTTTCCACAAGTTCCCACACCTTGTTCCGCTTGAAGTTGTTCAATTCTTCTTGCATTGACACTACCCAGTCCGAATCTTTCAATGCATCTTCAACCCTGCGTGGTTCCAAAAAGGATACAAACGAATAGTGCTCACAAAAGTTAGCTATGCGAGATCTAGTGGTTACTCCCTTTTGGATGTCACCGATGATATTGTCGATTGGGTGATCCCTTTGGATGCATTGGTGTACTCTTGGGTGTGGCACTTGAGGAGGTGTATCTTCATGATCATCTGCTTCTCCCGCTAAGTGATTGCCTTTGTTGACTTGTTGATTATCTTCGTATTCTTGTGGTTGATCTTGTGTTGAAGCTCCCCCTTGATCATTGGTCTCCTCTTGTGGTCCATCTTCCTCATGTACGTGTGGAGGTGGCTCTTGTGGTCGAACCTCACCTAGAGCCATTCTTTTCAATGCTTGACAAGGAGCTTCTTCTTTACCTAGTTCACATGGATCAACTTGCTCCTTTTGGGAGCCATTAGTCTCATCGAACACTACTTCACGTGCTACTTCAACAAGTCCGGAGGTCTTGTTGAAAACACGGTAGGCGTAAGTGTTCGAATCATAACCAAGCAGGAAACCTTCATCGGACTTTGAAGAGAACTTTGAAGTCCTAGGCTTCTTGTTCAAGATATAACATGGAGAACCGAAAACTCGAAAATATGAAATATTTGGTTTTTTACCGGTGAGTAGCTCATAGAATGTCTTCTTGAGTAGTCGATGAAGATAAAGTCAATTTACGGCGTGGCAAGCGGTGTCAATCGCTTCCGCCCAAAATTGATCAGATGTCTTGTACTCATCGAGCATTGTTCTTGCCATTTCTATGAGTGTTTGATTCTTTCTTTCGGCAACTCCATTTTGTTGTGGGGAGTACGGCGCTGAAAATTCGTGCTTTATGCCTTCTTCATCAAGGTACTCCTTCACTTGCGTGTTCTTGAACTCCATGCCGTTGTTGCTTCGAATATTCTTGATTGTCAATGAGAATTCATTTTGAGCTCGCTTGAAGAACTTCTTGAGTATTCCTTGTGTCTCTGACTTATCATGCAAAAAGAAAACCCAAGTGAAGCGAGAAAAATCATCAACGACAACTAAACCATATTTGTTACTGCCGATGCTTATGTAGGCTATTGGACCAAATAAGTCCATGTGTAGTAGCTCGAGTGGTCTTGTTGTAGTCATGACATTTTTGGCGGGGTGAGGTGCTTCAACTTGCTTCCCGGCTTGGCACACGCTACAGGGCCTGTCTTTCTCAAATACAACATCCTTTAAACCTCGAATGTGATCGCCTTTGAGGATTTTTCGAAGGTTCCTCATACCAACATGCGCTAGCCGTCTATGCCACAGCCAACCCATGTTGGTCTTTGCAATCAAGCATGTGTCAAGTTCAGCTTTATCCTTGTTGAAGTCAACAAGATAGAGCTTTCCCTTTAACATACCCTTGAATGCAACGGAACCATCACTCCTCCTAGAAACGGTCACACCCTCGTTAGTGAACAAGCAATTATAACCTTTGTCACATAATTGAGATATGGACAGCAGGTTATAATCTAGGGATTCAACATGTAAAACATGAGAAAGTGTGTGTTTAGAGGATATTGCAATTTTACCGGTACCGAGCACCCTTCCTTGACTATTATCTCCAAAGTAGATGCCCTCGTTTGAGTCCTTATTCTCTTCATATTCCACGAACATTCTTCTTTCCCCGGTCATATGGTTGTGCAGCCACTGTCTAGCACCCATTTAGATCCACCAGAGGAATAGGCCTGCAAAAACAAATCATGCTTTGGTTTTAGGTACCCAAGCTTGCTTGGGTCCTTGGAGGTTAGTTACAATACATTTGGGCACCCACACATGAGACTTGGTGTTCCCATGGCGTGGCCCAACATAATGAGCATAAACCTTGCCAAAATCATTTCTCATTAACACATAGGAGGCATCAAAAGTTTTAAATAATAGATGTTGTTGTTTATGTACAAGACTAGTCTGGGGGGTTGGACTTGTCCGGAGGACCGGACTTGTCCGGACACCGACCGGACTAGTCCGGTGTTCATGTGTAGTTACTGTCTTAATCTGTGACTTTCCAATTTGAGAGGGCCTTCCTTTTACAAAGGTAATCCTCTCCTTGTTATTCTTATGGCTTCTAGCATGTTGCTTTTCACCATAAGAATAACTAAATCCATATTTGACATTTGGAGGTCTTTTGACCAAGTATGCACTACGTGCATATTTGATCTTCTCCTTGTCAAATATGCCACTTTGGGCAGGATGTTTATCCTTTGTAGAGGTTGGCTTATCCTTCAAACTGGTGTCACCTTTCTTACATGTGCAAGCATGACCAAAATCAGTTTTAGTGGGTTGAGAAGGTGAACTTGAAGAGGAGGAAGGTTCACTCAGCTTGAGTGACTCAGCCTGCACTTCAAGGATCTTGTTAACCTTGATCAGGTCAGCAAGTTGGTCCTTGATTGTGGCATTTGAGTCAGTTAACTCCAGGCAAGTTTCCTTGCTCGAAGCTAACTCAAGCTCTAGTGATTTGCTTCGTTCCTTTTCAAGTTCTAGAAGTTTGTCAAGTTCAACATATTCCTCCTTTTGGGAGATGATCATGTCCTCTTGACGATGTATTAACCTCTCCTTCTCAACAAGTTGATCAAGCAAAAATTTCATTTTAGTAGCTGTTTTCCTATCTAGTCCAATAAGCATGTCCTCATTATCACTATTGATTTCATCATCGCTAGAATAGGAATGCACGGAGGGGGGTTTAATGGCTACCTTGCGTTTACCTTCCTTTGCCATAAGGCAAGTGCCATCTCCCTTCCATGCGCCAAGTGTAGGGAAAAGAGTAGACTTCTTGGATGTCTTCTCGATGGCTATGCTAGCCATCTCTTCTTCTTCGGACGATGAGGACTAATCATTTGAGTCCCACTCTCTCCCAATGTGCGCTTGTTCGGCTTGTTTCTTCTTCTTGAAGAATTTTTTGGGTTGAGGCTTGGCTTCTTTGGTCTTCTTCTTGTTCTCCTCATATGGGCAATCAACTATAAAGTGGTTATACTCACCACAATTATAGCATGCCCGCCTCAACTTTGGCTTCGTTCTTTCCTTGTACTTTCCTTCGTTTGAATTTGTACCTTGTCTCTTTTTTATTATTCTCTTGAATTTCTTCATGAACAATATCATGTCTTCTTCATCCAATTCACTGCTCTCATCGTCAATATCTTCCTCTAGTTGTGCTTCTCTAGCTTCTTTGGACAGGGGCTTGAGAGTGGACTTCAAAGCAACCCCTTTCTTCTTTGCTGAGGTGAGGTCGACAACCTCCTTGACATGTTTTGCTTGTTTTTCCATCATCTCGAAGTTGATGATCTTTCCAAGCAGTTCATCCGGAGTCAACCTTTTGTATTCGGGGCTTTCTCTGATCATGGAGCATAGTGTGACGTTGCGAGGCATAAAAGCTCTAAGGATGATCTTTACCACCTCGTGGTCATTCCACTTCTTACTTCCGTATGATCTGACCTTGTTGACGAGTGTTTTTAATCGATTGTACATGTCTTGGGGTGACTCGTCTTCTTCAATTGCAAATCTTCCTAACTCGCCTTCAATCATTTCGATTTTTGCTTCACGCACATGTCGGTCACCTTCATGTGCAGTTTGTAGTGTGTCCCATATCTCCTTTGCAATTTCGAGTCCATCCACCTTGGTGAACTCATCCCGACTGAGTGAAGAGGTAATTACGGACACGGCTTGAGCATTTCGGTGAATTGCCTGCTCTTGGCTGGGGGTGAGCTCTTCGTCGTCGTCCGGGATATCTATCCCTGTGCACACAATATGCCACAAACTTGGATTGAGAAAAATTAGATGCATTTTCATATTTTGCCTCCACATTGAGTAATCATTTCCATCGAAGTGTGGGGCTTTTCCAAGTGGGATAGATAAATAATGATTGTTATTAGAATTGAGGCGATCATAGTTAAAAGGATATCGGAAGTAGTTAGTGTGACTACTCCCCTTCTTCTTCTCTTCAACTTTTACTTTCCCTTTGGAAAGTGTCTTCTTTCTTAGGAGCGCCTTTAGCTCCAGCGTCTCCTCATCGTCATCCTCGAAGTCTTGAATGGCTTTGAGGAGCTTCTCCACCTTGAGGTTCTTTTTGAATGTGGCCTAGAGGGGGGTGAATAGGCCTTTTGAATTTCCTGCACACTTAATAGAATCGTCAAAACTTGGTTGGCCAGACTAGTCCGGTCGTGTGGGCGGACTTGTCCGGTGTGCTAGAAATATGTGTGTTGATCAGGTGTTATTTGGGAAACTAAATTTCTTTAGCAGCCGAAATGAGAACAACTTATATTTTTGTTTGAGATTAATGTAAGAATGCAAGTGAAAACTTATAATTGCCTTAGATTGATGTTTAGCACTCAAGTGATCTAATGAACAAAATGTAAAGGAAATAAGACGCAAGACACACGAATTTTTCCCGAGGTTCGATCTCACCACGAGATCTACGTCCTCGTTGAGGAAGCTCACACAGAGTCGGGTCTCCAACCCTTTCCCTCTTCAAGTCACCACGAAGGCCGACTTGATTCCACTATCACGGGTAATCACCAAGTTTGTGGGGCAACCTCACACGTTGAGGGCTCCCACGAGAATTACAACGAAATAAGTGATCAAATACACTCAAAAGTATTACAATGCAGAGTATGAGTGTAGAAAGATCAAACCCCAAGAGCTCGCAATGAAGGAACGACGATCTCCCAATCTCAAATCCAAGTGTTCAATTGATTTCACTCTTTTTGCACTTTATATGTGTGGGGAGATGTGTTTTGGGCTCTTGGGACGAAGTGGCGGCACTAGGGTTTGTGTTTGCAGCAGTATATGTCATGTATGTCTTTTGGAAGGCCGTGGATTCTCTATTTATAGGGTTTCCAAAAAGTAACCGTTGAAAAAAACTAACACCGGACTAGTCCGGTGCAAGTCCAGACTTGTCCGGTCTCAGTGTACTTTAAAGTCAAGAAAGTCTGCTGGACTAGTCCGGTCCAAGCTCGGACTAGTCCGGTGCTGTGTGAAGGTGAACTCCAGAAAGTTCAACGGACTAGTCCGCGGACTAGTCCGATCTCCACAGAAGGGAGACTCCAGGAAGATCAATGGACTAGTCCGGTGAACACACGGACTAGTCCGGTCACTCAATATGAGAGACTACAAAAAGTTCAACGGACTAGTCCGGTGGACACACGGACTAGTCCGGTCTCCCAATTTGAGAGATTCCAGAGAGTTAAACGGACTAGTACGGTCCATGATCGGACTAGTCTGGTGCATTGTGAATTTTAAGTTAATTTTAAGTTAATTTTAAGCCCTTACCCCAGCGCAAAGTTGTGAGCTCTTGAAGTGTGTCTTTCATACACTCCCTATACATTCAAAATCTAATTTTGATCTTCCAAGCTCCATCAAAGTATCCCTCTTTGGACACCACTCCATTTTTCACCTTTTTGTGTGCACCGAGCTATTTCACTTATCTGTCCTGCAGTCATCTCAATGGTTTCATTAGGATCTCATATGTTTGTCATCAATTAGCCAAAACCCACAAGGGATATCCTAGATGCACTTACAATCTCCCCCTTTTTGGTGATTGATGACAACCATTTGAGATATCACAATTGAGAAAAAAAACTTGATTTTCATAAGGTGTGCACATATGAGAATAACGATGAATCCACAGAAAGCTTCTCACATATGCACACACCTTATGGTGGGGTGCCTAACAGGTGTGTGATCAACAAGGTGTGATGAAGTAAAGGTAATCAATAATGAGCATAGAGATAATCATTCAAGCAACAATAAGCATCACACATAAGAGAAGAAATAGTGCATTACAAGATTTTAAAAATAAGTACATGTCATTGATCACAAAAACATAAAGACATCAACTAGAGATGGTCTCAAACTACTAGTCACAATCTCTCCCCCTTTGGCATCAAGGCACCAAAAAAGGGAAAAATTGAGGGGAATCACTCATCGCCACTCTCTTCTTCAGTCTCGGTCCGGTGCTCATATTCACCACCATCATCATCATTCGTCGAAGCAGACTCTTCCTCGAAGTCCTAGAAGGCGGGCGGGGATCCCACCGGCTCAATCTCCAGCTTGTCACAGATAGCTTTGATGTTGGCATTGACATATTGTTGATGCTTCTTCTGCCTGACTTCAATCTTGCGGCAGCGGGCAAAGATAGATGTGAGCATTTTGAGCACACCACCGGAGGGTTCTTAGGCAGGTGCAGAGCTAGGATGAGCAGTTGAAGATCTTGTGGCATTCACATCCCGAGTTTGTTTAGTCCTCCTCTCAGCTTCAGGGGAGGGAGGTGCATCAGGAGCCGAGGGTAGAGTGTACTCGGTGGGCTTTTGCGGTTTCAACCCCGTATGATGAACATCCTTGACAAACTCAAGTCCAGTCACTTTCTCAATCATGTACATGATGTACGGGGCATACCCGCAAGATCTGTTTGGAGTGATTGATATGTTCACAATGTCATTGTAGATGTATTCAAAGACATTGAACGGTCTCCTCCAACCAATGACCTTCTGTAACACCCTCATTTTCATGCATCATGCCTTGCATACATTCATATACATGTTTAACATTAACCCATAACAAGAGGAACGAGTTTAAAATTGATTTGGAGCAAAACCGCACTTAAAAATGTAGGAAAGTGCGGACTAGTCCGGTTTTGCTGAGGACTAATCCGATTTCTCTCTGTCTAAAAACGGACTTGTCCGTTTTTGCTGCGGATTAGTCCGATATTTGCCTCTGGACAACTTCGGACTTGTCCGATTTTGTGCGGACTAGTCCGGTATTCCATGAATCCTTGAAAATTTGCTAAGTCCCTGGACTTTTCCGGACTAGTCCGGTGTTCCAGCGGACTTGTCCGTTTTCCTTTCTGACTAAGATCGGACTTGTCCGATTTTTGGCCAGACTTGTCCGATTTTCTCTCTGGACGACTTTGGACTAGTCCGGTCCTGTCCGGACTTGTCCGATATTTCGTGACTCCGAGATTGACCTTTTGTTGTACGACTGGTTTCTTGGGTTTCACGTCAAGTGGGCCTAGGGACGTCGTGCCTAACTCTTTTAGAGCCCATGTGGGACTCTAAACCGGCCTCTACTCATCCCAAACTCGAAATCCATCTAACCCTAGCCTCCACGTCTATATAAACAACCCCACCCCTTGGTTTGACATCTATTTGCCACTTTTCCACCCACCCAAACCCTAGTTCGTGGGGAGCCACCATCAAGGAGGGAGGAGAAGATCCCAAGCAAGAGGAAGAAGAGGAGGAAACGAAGGAGGATCAAGATCTCCACCAAGTTTCGTCCTTCACCACCAATTCATCTCCAAGTTCATCACCAACCCTAGATCATCAAGATCCAAGTGTTACCTCCAAGTTTCTTGGTTCATTGGAGTTCTAAACACCTGGTATACCTCCTATTCTCTTTTCCTTACGTGAATTCAACCCCTAATCTCCGAATTTACGTCGATCTAGAAAACCCTAATCTGCTGATCTCGTCAAGTGCGGACTTGTCCGGTCCCTAGCGGACTAGTCCGATCTTTCTGGTTAAATTGTGTTGAATTAATTCTAAAATTTGATCTAATCAACTCCAAACCTGTATAAACTTGTTAGAAGCTATTAGAACTAGTTAGTTATCATTAAAAGCAATCTAGTAACAAGTTCTACCTTGCATTTGCATCAATCATGCATGTCATGACATATTGAGTAATATTTGTGCACTCTTTGATTGTGTTTCTTGTTTTGTATGTTTATTGTGTGGATTAGACGGATTTGCGCTAGAGAGTGCCGCGGAGGATCTACAACATCAAGAGTTTGAAGGCTTTGACCCTAATCAACATCAAGAGCAAGGCAAGTGTCCTTGAAGCATATTGATCCTGTTTAAAATAAATGTTTTTGTTTGCAAAACTGCATGCTGGTGTCAGATTGATGGGAAATCCTATGGTAGGAAGTTTACTAGATTTGCTAAACCACCCTTGTCACCTGGAATTTATGGTAGAGAGAGTCGGGAAGGGTTTTTACCTTTTTGCTTCGCTTAATCAACTGGGATGGGAAACAACTATATCACTCAATTTAATTATGCATGGATGAGATTATGGTTAACATGAACTGGTTAAACATGGTATGGTAACGGATGATCTAAGCAAGCCTGGTGTGTGGATGGGTTGGATGTTATGGTGGTTTGCTTGCTTTAGATCTAAGGACCGGTTCATGCGAGAATAAGCCAGGACTACAGTGCCACCACGAGGCCAAGTATGGGTGCGGCGTAGCTGATTAATTAGGGCTTTGCTAGTGCTGTTTGGACCATTGTGGATGCTCGGGGAAGGGGTAGTCGGATTGGGTTTGTTGATGGTTGGTGGGACTACCCTGGGATCCGAATGGCTCAAGAGGGGGCCCTTGGTTGAAGATGTGCTCTGCGGGAGACATCGCCACCGGTGAAACCTCAGTGGGGTCTAAATAGGCTAGTAATCCCTTTGTAAAGGCTATTTTGTGATCTCTTGGCCACACACCAACGGAAGTGTGTAATGTGACCGACGGGTCATGGGCATAAGGGAGGTTCTTAGTCGCCGAAGGGTGATGAAATCACGAACACGTGGGTAAAGAGGTACAAACTCTGCAGAGTGTTAATTGAAACTATCATGATAGCCATGCTCCCAGTTATGAGCACCTGGACAACTTCCATGATTAGAGGGAAATTGGAATTTGGGATGGTTATGGTTTGGTAATGGTTATGGTTGATATTATGATTATGATTATGGTTATGGATGGAATTATGGTTTATGACATTGATTATGGTTATTGGTAACGGTGATCTATGGACTGGTATTATTATGGTTACGTGGTTAATGCTGGGTTACATACACATAATACATATATTGCTTTTCAAATGTTTTACTGTACTTTTCAGCACTTTACCATTATTATTGTCGTCATTTGAATCAGCCACATGTCATATTTTCCACACTTGCTGAGTACGACATGTACTCACTCTTGCAATCCCCCACCCCAACAGTTGCGGGTCAGTATTGGGAGTTTAATGGCGATAATGCGGAGTTCTAGGCCGTGTCTACCGTCAGCTTTGCCTGTGGTGTTGATTGGAGCTGCGCGTATATACCCTGTCGCTTATGCTGCATAGTTGCTTTAGTTTGCTTAATTAGTTTATTTCCGCTGCATTAGTTGAACTTGTCATTAATATTCATTAGAGCTTGTATTCGAGGATAATATGGTTTGTGTAATAAATTTGATAATTAATCTTGTCTTGTGGTAATTTTCTGTATACTCTTTTGTGATTGCACTCGTATATGTGTGATGAACATCCTGGGCACACATATGCGTTAGCTTGGTTCATTTTCGGAACCGGGCGCCACAGATTGGTATCAGAGCCACAGGTTGACCGTAGGATGCAGCCTAGATAGAATGGACACTTTAGAGCACATAGGAGCACTCAGGAATCGATGTGTTTTCGCTTGAAGTGCTGTTTGCTATATATATATTGTTTGCTTGTGTGCTTAATAGAGGATTTTGTGATGCCTTAGCATTGCCATGTCCACCTAGGCTAGTATAGCTAGTTGTTTAGTTTCATATCCCTTGATGCATATAGTTGGGGCGTTTTCTAATTCTTACCTACTGCTTTTCTTCAGATGGTGAGGACTCGCAACCAGAGGGATGGCAATGATGAAGAGGAGAACAATGGAGTGCCTCAGAACAACAATGGGCAAGGATCTACTCAGGGGGCTATCAACATCGAGCAGCTATTGGCCATGCAAAACCAGCTCATGCAGACCATGATACAGACTATGGGACAGCTGCAGGCTGGCAATATCAACAATCAGCCCCACATGCCTCCACTGCCACCCCCACCTCCTCATAACCGATTGGGAGAGTTTATGAGGACTAGGCCACCAACCTTTGCTCAAGCCGCAGACCCTATGGATGCGGATGATTGGCTCAAGTCCGTGGAGAAGAAGCTAGCCATTGTCCAATGCAGTGACCGGGAGAAGGTGCTATTTGCTTCTCATCAACTCGTTGGAGCAGCTGCAGATTGGTGGGATTCTTATTGCAATGCTCATGAGAACCAAGAGAGAATTACCTGGGCGGAATTCAAGGAGAGTTTCCGTTCTCATTATGTGCCAGAAGGTGTTATGATCTTGAAGAGGCAAGAATTTGAGAACTTGAGACAAGGAAAATCAAGTGTGAGTGAATATCTCAATAAGTTCACTCAACTCTCAAGATATGCGCCTGAGGATGTTAGCCGGGACAGCCGGAAGCAATACTTGTTCATGAGGGGATTGAACAATACGATCCAAGTGCAATTGCTCAACTGTGATTATGTCAATTTTCAGAAGCTTGTGGACAAAGCAATTGTGGTTGAGAACAAGATCCGTGAGATGGAGCAAGAAATCAAGAGGAAGGCGCCATATCAAGGACAGCAACAAGGAAGTAATGTGCGCCCTCGCTTTGCGCCGCCCAATGCGCCTCATTACAGCTCCTCTATTCCTGCTCAGCGCCCTGGTTATGCACCGCGCCCAACTCAGTTTGTGCAGCAGCGCCCTGTCATGCAAGCAATGCCTTATACACCTCGTGCTGATTTTCCTGGAACCAATGCTCAAAACCTAGCTCGTCCCAATAATTCTGGTGGAGTCAAGAGGTGCTATACTTGTAGAGAAGCTGGACACTTTGCGAATCAATGTCCTAAGTCAGGCCTTGGTCAAGGAAGCAATGCGCCGAGGCAAAACCCAAGACCCAATGGAGGACAGTCACAAGGAAGCCGTGGACAGCAGAACTTTGCTCGTGGTAACGTGAACCATGTCTCTACGGAGGATGCTCAACAAGCGGATGACGTGGTCATTGGTATGTTTCTCGCCAACTCCAACCCCGCGACTATGTTATTTGATTCTGGAGCATCGCATTCATTCATTGCATCGAAGTATGTTGCCAAGTATAGTTTGCCTATCTCTCATATGAAGTTTACTCTGTTGGTTAAGTCTCCTGGAGGAGAGATGAGGACAAATATAGTATGTCCAAAAGTAAGCCTTAGAATAAGGGGGGTAGACTTCTCCGCCAACCTCATTGTTTTAGATTCTCAAGGGTTGGATATTATACTTGGTATGGACTGGTTGAGGAAACACAATGGAGTTATTGAATGTGCCACAAAGACGGTGAAGTTGACCAATGAGGAAGGGATCACCGTAGAATTTGAAGCATCTCAAACCGCACCAAAGCAATTGGAATTGAATCATATGGACGGTGCCACAATTGAGGAGATTCCGGTTGTGTGTGAATTTTTGGATGTTTTTCCAGACGAGTTGCCAGGTATGCCACCCGATCGAGACATTGAGTTTGTTATTGATTTAATACCTGGAACTGCACCTATAGCTAAGAGGCCGTATAGGATGCCTCCTATGGAATTAGCAGAGCTCAAGAAGCAAATTCAAGAGCAATTAGAGAAGGGTTTTATTCGCCCTAGCTCTTCACCTTGGGGAGCGCCCGTTCTATTTGTGGACAAGAAGGACGGATCCCAAAGGATGTGCGTGGATTACCGAGCTCTCAACGAGGTAACAATCAAGAACAAGTACACCTTGCCACGCATAGAAGACTTGTTTGATCAGATGAAGGGTGCTTGTGTCTTCTCTAAGATTGATTTGAGGTCAGGTTACTTTCAAATGAAGATTAGACCATCGGACATACCCAAGACAGCTTTTAGGACACGGTATGGATCTTATGAGTACACTGTGATGTCTTTTGGATTGACAAACGCACCTGCCTACTTTATGTACCTCATGAATAAAGTCTTCATGGAGTACTTGGACAAGTTCGTTGTGGTGTTTATTGATGATATTATGATCTACTCGAAGGATGAGAAGGAACATGAGGAACACTTGAGGCTTACGCTGCAGAAATTGAGGGAGCATCAATTGTATGCCAAGTTCAACAAGTGTCAGTTTTGGTTGAAAGAGGTGCCATTTTTGGGTCATATCATCTCAGGAGGAGGAGTATCGGTTGACCCTGGTAAAGTGAGGGATGTGTTGAAGTGGGAACCGCCGCAAAATGTCAAGGAAATAAGGAGTTTTCTTGGGATGGCTTGATATTACCGTAGATTCATCAAGGATTTTTCCAAGATATCCAAGCCTATGACGGAGTTGCTAATGAAGGGAAAGGCATTCCAATGGACTCAAGCTTGTCAAGAGAGTTTTGAGGAGTTGAAGAAGCGGTTGACAACAACCCCAGTTTTGGTATTGCCGGATGTAAGCAAGAGTTTTGACATTTATTGCGATGCATCAAGACAAGGGCTTGGATGTGTACTGATGCAAGAAGGTCAAGTGGTCGCCTATGCATCAAGACAACTGAAGAAACATGAGCAGAATTACCCCACGCACGATTTGGAACTCGCAGCCGTGGTACATGCATTAAAGATTTGGAGACACTATATTCTGGGACATAGGTGTGAAATTTACATGGATCATAAGAGTTTGAAGTATATTTTCACACAAACAGATCTGAACTTGAGGCAACGAAGATGGTTAGAGCTCATCAAAGATTATGATTTGGGGATCAACTATCATCCGGGAAAAGCCAATGTAGTGGCCGATGCTTTGAGTAGAAAAGGAGTAAGTCATCAACTCACGGTTCGAGAGTTACCATTCGAGTTGTGTAAGGAGTTTGAACGGTTGAACCTCGGGTTTGTAAATGAGATGGAGATGATGGAGTTAAACCCAACCTTGGAGCAGGAAATTCGAGAGGCCCAAACCGCAGATGAAGGGATCAATGAAATCAAGGAAAGGACCAAAGAAGGGAGAGAATTCAGATTTGATGAAGACGAATACGGTACCTTATGGCTTGGAAAGAGGATCGTTGTGCCTAATGTAAAACATATTCGGGAGACAATATTAAAGGAGGCACATGACTCGCCTTACTCGATTCACCCCGGTTGTACGAAGATGTACAAGGACTTGAAGACTTGCTATTGGTGGGGTAGCATGAAAAAGGACATAGCCGAATATGTTGCATTGTGTGATGTGTGTCAACGAGTCAAGGCGGAACATCAAAGGCCAGCCGGATTATTGCAACCGTTGAAGATTCCGGAATGGAAGTGGGAAGAAATTGGTATGGATTTCATAGTTGGGTTACCACGTACTCAGTCCGGATATGACTCAATTTGGGTAATTGTGGATCGCTTAACCAAGTCAGCTCATTTTGTCCCTGTGAAGACCAAGTATACAGCTGCACGATTGGCCGAAATATACATGGAGCATATTGTGTGTCGACATGGAGTCCCTAAGAAGATAGTCTCGGATAGAGGTTCTCAATTTACCTCCAGATTTTGGCAAAAATTGCATGAAGCTTTGGGAACGAGGTTGGATTTTAGTTCAGCATATCATCCTCAAACGGATGGACAAACCGAGAGGACCAATCAGATTTTGGAGGACATGTTAAGAGCTTGTGCTTTAAAGCATGAGAAAAGTTGGGACAAAAGCTTGCCATACGCGGAATTTTCATACAACAATAGTTACCAAGCAAGCTTGAAGATGTCACCGTATGAAGTGCTTTATGGGAGGAAGTGTAGGACACCTTTATTCTGGAATGAGGCAGGAGAAACTCAAGTATTTGGTCCGGATGTGTTGCAAGAAGCCGAAAAGCAAGTCAAAATGATTCGTGAAAACTTGAGGGCTGCCCAATCAAGGCAAAAAGGCTATGCGGATAATAGGAGAAGGAAATTAGCCTTTGAAATAGGAGATTTTGTTTACCTCAAGGTGTCACCGATGAGAGGTCATAAGAGGTTTAACATAAGAGGGAAGCTCGCACCTCGTTATATTGGACCATTCAAGATTTTGGACAAAAGAGGAGAAGTAGCATATAAGTTGCAGATGCCAGCTCATCTTTCAGACGTACATGATGTGTTTCATGTTTCCCAACTCAAGAAGTGTCTCAGGGTACCGGAAGATCAAGTGCCAATGGGAGAATTGGAACTCGAGGAGGATTTGACGTATGCCGAGCAACCGGCCAAAATCTTGGAAACCAAGGAGAGGGTCACAAGGAACAAGGTCATTAGATGGTGTAAAGTTCAATGGAAGCACCACACAGAAAAAGAAGCGACGTGGGAATTAGAGGATGATCTCAAGAAGGAATTTCCCTACCTCTTCTCTTCCGCGTCGAATCTCGAGGGCGAGATTCATTTTAAGGGGGGTAGGTTTGTAACACTCTCATTTTCATGCATCATGCCTTGCATACATTCATATACATGTTTAACATTAACCCATAACAAGAGGAACGAGTTTAAAATTGATTTGGAGCAAAACCGCACTTAAAAATGTAGGAAAGTGCGGACTAGTCCGGTTTTGCTGAGGACTAGTCTGATTTCTCTCTGTCTAAAAACGGACTTGTCCGTTTTTGCTGCGGATTAGTCCGATATTTGCCTCTGGACAACTTCGTACTTGTTAGATTTTGTGCGGACTAGTCCGGTATTCCATGAATCCTTGAAAATTTGCTAAGTCCCTGGACTTTTCCGGACTAGTCTGGTGTTCCAGAGGACTTGTCCATTTTCCTTTCTGACTAAGATCGGACTTGTCCGATTTTTGGCCAGACTTGTCCGATTTTCTCTCTGGACGACTTCGGACTAGTCCGGTCCTGTCTGGACTTGTCCGATATTTCGTGACTTCGAGATTGACCTTTTGTTGTACGACTGGTTTCTTGGGTTTCACGTCAAGTGGGCCTAGGGACGTCGTGCCTAACTCTTTTAGAGCCCATGTGGGACTCTAAACCGGCCTCTACGCATCCCAAACTCGAAATCCATCTAACCCTAGCCTCCACGTCTATATAAACAACCCCACCCCTTGGTTTGACATCTATTTGCCACTTTTCCACCCACCCAAACCCTAGTTCGTGGGGAGCCACCATCAAGGAGGGAGGAGAAGATCCCAAGCAAGAGGAAGAAGAGGAGGAAACGAAGGAGGATCAAGATCTCCACCAAGTTTCGTCCTTCACCACCAATTCATCTCCAAGTTCATCACCAACCCTAGATCATCAAGATCCAAGTGTTACCTCCAAGTTTCTTGGTTCATTGGAGTTCTAAACACCTGGTATACCTCCTATTCTCTTTTCCTTACGTGAATTCAACCCCTAATCTCCGAATTTACGTCGATCTAGAAAACCCTAATCTGCTGATCTCGTCAAGTGCGGACTTGTCCGGTCCCTAGCGGACTAGTCCGATCTTTCTGGTTAAATTGTGTTGAATTAATTCTAAAATTTGATCTAATCAACTCCAAACCTGTATAAACTTGTTAGAAGCTATTAGAACTAGTTAGTTATCATTAAAAGCAATCTAGTAACAAGTTCTACCTTGCATTTGCATCAATCATGCATGTCATGACATATTGAGTAATATTTGTGCACTCTTTGATTGTGTTTCTTGTTTTGTATGTTTATTGTGTGGATTAGACGGATTTGCGCTAGAGAGTGCCACGGAGGATCTACAACATCAAGAGTTTGAAGGCTTTGACCCTAATCAACATCAAGAGCAAGGCAAGTGTCCTTGAAGCATATTGATCCTGTTTTAAAATAAATGTTTTTGTTTGCAAAACTGCATGCTGGTGTCAGATTGATGGGAAATCCTATGGTAGGAAGTTTACTAGATTTGCTAAACCACCCTTGTCACCTGGAATTTATGGTAGAGAGAGTCGGGAAGGGTTTTTACCTTTTTGCTTCGCTTAATCAACTGGGATGGGAAACAACTATATCACTCAATTTAATTATGCATGGATGAGATTATGGTTAACATGAACTGGTTAAACATGGTATGGTAATGGATGATCTAAGCAAGCCTGGTGTGTGGATGGGTTGGATGTTATGGTGGTTTGCTTGCTTTAGATCTAAGGACCGGTTCATGCGAGAATAAGCCAGGACTACAGTGCCACCACGAGGCCAAGTATGGGTGCGGCGTAGCTGATTAATTAGGGCTTTGCTAGTGCTGTTTGGACCATTGTGGATGCTCGGGGAAGGGGTAGTCGGATTGGGTTTGTTGATGATTGGTGGGACTACCCTGGGATCCGAATGGCTCAAGAGGGGGCCCTTGGTTGAAGATGTGCTCTGCGGGAGACATCGCCACCGGTGAAACCTCAGTGGGGTCTAAATAGGCTAGTAATCCCTTTGTAAAGGCTATTTTGTGATCTCTTGGCCACACACCAACGGAAGTGTGTAATGTGACCGACGGGTCATGGGCATAAGGGAGGTTCTTAGTCGCCGAAGGGTGATGAAATCACGAACACGTGGGTAAAGAGGTACAAACTCTGCAGAGTGTTAATTGAAACTATCATGATAGCCGTGCTCCCGGTTATGAGCACCTGGACAACTTCCATGATTAGAGGGAAATTGGAATTTGGGATGGTTATGGTTTGGTAATGGTTATGGTTGATATTATGATTATGATTATGGTTATGGATGGAATTATGGTTTATGACATTGATTATGGTTATTGGTAACGGTGATCTATGGACTGGTATTATTATGGTTACATGGTTAATGTTGGGTTACATACACATAATACATATATTGCTTTTCAAATGTTTTACTGTACTTTTCAGCACTTTACCATTATTATTGTCGTCATTTGAATCAGCTACATGTCATATTTTCCACACTTGCTGAGTACGACATGTACTCACTCTTGCAATCCCCCACCCCAACAGTTGCAGGTCAGGATTGGGAGTTTAATGGCGATAATGCGGAGTTCTAGGCCGTGTCTACCGTCAGCTTTGCCTGTGGTGTTGATTGGAGCTGCGCGTATATACCCTGTCGCTTATGCTGCATAGTTGCTTTAGTTTGCTTAACTAGTTTATTTCCGTTGCATTAGTTGAACTTGTCATTAATATTCATTAGAGCTTGTATTCGAGGATAATATGGTTTGTGTAATAAATTTGATAATTAATCTTGTCTTGTGGTAATTTTCTGTATACTCTTTTGTGATTGCACTCGTATATGTGTGATGAACATCCTGGGCACACATATGCGTTAGCTTGGTTCATTTTCGGAACCGGGCGCCACACCTTCATTAGGGTCCTCAAAGTTCCTTGAATAGTCCCTGCATCTCCATCTTTCGGGGCTATTGTCTTCCTCAAAATTCTGTTGAGGACCACATAGAAGGGCTTCAAATACTTGATAGTGGGAGGGACATATGGCATCCTTGTGTCATAGAGAAATTTGAGCTCATCCTTCTCCAAGGGTTGCAGATTGTGCATGAAAAGATCATGATCCAAAGTGTGCTCAAGGTGGAGGATCCTTGCAAATTCATCATAAGTGACACTGTACTTGGAACCATCAGTCATCCAAGTAAGACTGTCTCCATCACCACGAGCAAAGTAGAGGGTAGAGTAGAATTGGGTGATGACCTCATTGTTCCAGTCACACTCAAAGGCAAACAGATCCTTCAAGTTGTGCCTCTCCAGGGCCTCAACCACCTCACGAAAGGCACGATATCTCTTCGACTGTAAGTATCCAACATTCACCCATTGACTCTCTACCACGGGATTCTTCATCTTCATGTACACATGCTCGTAGTAGTCGGCATGGAAGTTGCTCCAAAATCTTGGGTCTGAGCATTGCCGAGGTTGATCAAACACATTAACCTGCCTGAAGCTATCAGCAAGCTCACCCCCTTTTACGTTGAAATCCTTACTCGAGCGCTACCTGTTGCGGTGACTTGGGTTCTTCATGTTCAGGGGTCCGATGGGACCACTAGCAAGCCCCTTTCCTTTGTTGAGATTCCTCTTTGGCCCTGAGGAGCTCTCGCCAGCTTTTCCTTGGGCCTTCTTAACAATCACCTTCCTTTTCTTGGGCAAATTGTCGTTGGATGGTGGAGAGCGCACATTGACATCATGTCTTTTCTTCATGTACCTCTCCTTGGCTCTCTTCACTTTTTCACGTTCAACTTCTTCATCAACGTGGAAGGAGCTGTCATCTGAGCTTGAAGACATCGTGCCTAATAAAGAGTTCATGGATTAGACGAGAAAGAACCAATAATTGAAAGAGATGTGAGGATTCAAATGTCAGATACCGGACATGTCCAGTTTCAGAGTGCGGACTTGTCTGGTGCACCGGACTAGTCCGTATCTGGGAGTCGGACTAGTCCGTCCTGGCATAAGAACCCTAACAACACCTATGAATCACAACTTCTATCTAAGGATGCAAGAGGGCATGAAAGATAAAGGAATACATCTCCGAAGCTAATGTACTGCCTTGGAATCAAGGGAAACAAGCTAGAACTAGAAGAGTTGAGAGTTTGATTTTAGGGAGAAATTTACCGAGATTTGAAGATTCGCGTTGAAGGAGCACGAATCTGTCTGGATGAGTTCGGAGTGGAGTATCAACTCGTCGAGGGAAGGATTTCCACGGAGAAAGCTTGGATTCTGAGGGCTCAACTCGAAAATCACTTTTGGGGGCTAGGGTTTGAGAGGTGAGGGCCCAACTCAAGGTGGAGGGAGGTTTGAAATTTGGGTCGGCCAGCTGCTTATATACGCGCCCGACCGGACTAGTTCGGTACCCCTGGAAAACCTAGGAAAGAGGGACTGTCCGGACTAGTCCGGTGGCAAACCTGACTAGTCTGGTGTCACTGGAAAAACTAAGTATTTAGAGATAACTAATAGTGATCCAAGGACAAGTTTTACAAATAATCTTGGTACTTATGACCAGAAGGCAATCAACAATGAAAAGTGGTCATAAACTCCAAGATTTCTTCATTAAAATTAGTTTTCTTAGAAGAAAAAGAGGTGAGGGGCAGTTTTAGCAATAAAATGTAACATTTGAAGTATCAACCAGATGTGCAACATTTCAAGCCACATTTCGAGAGTCAAGAATATTAAGTTCGTTTCTAAGCTCACAAAACCTTTTCTCATCCAATGGTTTGGTAAAAATATCAGCAAGTTGTTTTTCAGTCCTAACATGTGAAATAGCAATGTCACCTTTTAATGAATGATCTCTAAGAAATGATGACGGATATCTATGTGCTTAGTTCTTGAGTGCTCTATAGGGTTGTGTGCAATTTTTATAGCACTTTCATTGTCACATAGAAGCGGGATATGGTTAAGATTGTAGCCGTAGTCCCTAAGGGTTTGTCGCATCCAAAGTAGTTGTGCGCAACAACTACCGGCTACAACATATTCTACTTCTGCTGTGGAAAGAGCAATGGAGTTTTGCTTTTTAGATGACCAAGAAACTAGGGACCTACCAAGAAATTGACAAGTCTCTAACGTGCTCTTTCTATCGACTTTGCATCCTGCATAGTCGGCATCGGAATACCCTATCAAGTTAAATTTGGATCCTTTGGGATACCAAAGGCCCAAGTTGGATGTGTGCACAAGGTACCTTAGGATTCTTTTTACCGCAATTAAGTGACACTCTTTAGGTGCGGCTTGAAACCTTGCACACAAGCAAACACTAAGCATAATATCTGGCCTAGATGCACATAAATAAAGTAAGGAGCCGATCATGGACCGATATACCTTTTGGTCCACATTTGGACCGTCTTCATTGAGGTCGAGATGTCCGTTAGTGGCCATGGCTGTCTTGATGGGCTTGGATTTGTCCATATTGAATTTATTGAGAATGTCCTATGTACATTTGGTTTGGCTTATAAATGTACCTTCTCTTAATTGCTTCACTTGGAATCCCAAGAATAACTTCAATTCGCCCATCATTGACATCTCGAACCAATCTGTCATAATTTTGCTAAATTCTTCACAGAAAGGTTTGTTAGTGGATCCAAAGATAATGTCATCAACATAAATTTGACATACGAATAGGTGATCATCACATAGTGAAAAGTGTATAGTCAGCTTTACCAATTTTGAATCCATTTTGAATTAGAAAATCTCTAAGACACTCATACCAAGCTCGAGGAGCTTGTTTTAGGCCATAGAGAGCCTTACGCAGTTTGTAGACATGGTTGGGATACTTTTGGTCTTCGAATCCTGGTGGATGCTCCTCATAAACTTCCTCCTTGATTGGACCGTTTAAGAAAGCGCTTTTGACGTCCATTTGATACAGCTTAAAATTATGGTGAGTAGCATATGCCAATAAAATACGAATGGACTCAAGTCTAGCTACAGGAGCAAAAGTTTCCTCGAAGTCCAAACCTTCGACATGAGAATAACCTTTGGCCACCAATCTTGCTTTATTTCTTGTTACTACTCCATGTTCATCTTGCTTGTTCCGAAAGACCCATTTGGTTCCAACTATGTTCGCCTTTGGTCTCTCCACCAGCTCCCACACTTCATTTCTCTTGAAGTTGTTTAGCTCCTCTTGCATTGCAATCACCCAGTCTGGATCCCTTAAGGCTTCTTCTACCCTGTATGGTTCTAGAAAAGACACAAAAGAATAGTATTCACAGAAATTTGCAACTCGAGATCTAGTAGTTACTCCCTTAGAAATATCTCCAATGATATTGTTGACAGGGTGGTCTCTTTGCACGCTCTGGTGTACTCTTGGGTGTGGAGCTTGTGTAGTTGCTTGTTCTTCATTATCTTCATGTGCATTGTCTCTCCCTAGATCATTGCTTCCATGATTGTCCTGATCTTCTTGATCTTCCTCCTCTTGATCTTGTGCAAGAGCTCCCCCTTGATCATTGCCTCCGTGTTGAGGTTCATCTTGTGCATTTGAGTTGAATGTTTGCTCTTGTGGTAAGATATCACCAAGTCCCATTTTCTTCAGTGCTTCATATGGAGCTTCCTCTTTATCTAGCACACACTTATCAACTTGCTCCACTTGTGAGCCGTTAGATTCATCGAACACTACGTCACGTGCTACTTCAACAAGGCCGGACACCTTGTTGAAGACACGATAGGCGTAGGCATTCAATTCATAACCGAGCAAGAATCCTTCAGCGGACTTTGAAGCGAACTTCGAGGCCCTCTGTTTCTTGTTCAGAATAAAACATTTGCAACCAAAAACTTTAAAATAAGAAACATTAGGCTGTTTACCGGTAAGGAGCTCATACGGAGTTTTCTTCAGTAGTCGATGGAGGTACAGTCGATTCGTGGCGTGACAAGCGGTGTTCACCGCTTCTGCCCAAAATTGATCTGACATCTTGTATTCATCCAACATAGTTTTGGCCATTTCGATCAATGTTCTGTTCTTTCTTTCGGCCACTCCATTTTGTTGAGGGGAGTAAGGTGCCGAGAATTCATGCTTTATCCCTTCTTCATCGGGAAACTCTTCAACTTGGATGTTCTTGAATTTTGTCCCGTTGTCACTTCTGATGTTGTTTATGGTTGATGAGAATTCATTCTGAGCTCTTTTCAAGAACTTCTTGAGGATCCCCTTAGTTTCTGATTTATCATACAAGAAAAATACCCAGGTAAATCTTGAAAAATCATCAACAATTACTAAACCGTATTTGTTACAGCCGATGTTGATGTACGAAATTGGACCAAAGAGATCCATGTGGAGGAGTTCCAGCGGTCTTGCGGTAGTCATCACGTTCTTGGCGGGGTGTGGTGCTCTGACTTGTTTTCCTGCTTGACAAGCGCTGCACGACCTGTCTTTTTCAAAAACCACATCCTTAAGACCACATATGTGACCACCTTTTAGAAGTTTCTGCAGATTTCTCATCCCAACATGGGCTAGCCGTCTATGCCACATCCATCCCATGTTGGTCTTAGCAAACAAGCAAGTGTTGAGTTCGGCTTTATCTTTGTTGAAGTCAACAAGATAAAGCTTTCCCTTCAACATTCCCTTGAATGCAATCGAGCCATCGCTTCTTCTAAAAACGGTCACACCCTCATTAGTGAATAAACAGTTGTAACCTTTGTCGCATAGTTGGGATATTGAAAAATGGTTATAATCTAGAGAATCTACATATAAAACATTGGATAATGTGTGTTGAGCGGATATTTCAATGTTACCGCAACCAAGGACCTTTCCTTGGCTGTTGTCTCCGAAGTATATGCCTTCACTTGGATCCTTGTTATATTCGTACTCCACAAACATACCTCTCTCTCTGGTCATGTGATTTGTGCATCCGCTATCTAGCACCCATTTAGACCCACCGGAGGAATAATCCTGCAAAAAAGAATTATTCCTTGGTTTTAGGTACCCAAGCTTGCTTGGGTCCTCTCAGGTTAGTCACAAGAGTCTTGGGCACCCACACACAAGTTTTAAAGTTCTTGTGGCGTGGCTCTGTATATTTAGCAATGACTTTTCCATGTTTGGCTTTCATAAGAACATAGGAAGCATCAAATGTACAAAACAATATTTGTAAATCAGATTCATGGGATTTTTCCTTAACAAAGACAATTTCATTCTTAGCATGTTTGGGAGTAGACTTGTGTTTGTTCCTGTCAAAACCAAGGCCATCTTTGACATTTGAAGGTCTAGTGACCATATATGCACTACGTGCATATTTGATCTTCTCCTTATCAAAGATGCCGCTAGGAGGGGCATGCATATTATGAGAAAGTTGAAGTATTAGAAATAACATTCTTCTTACTATAGCAAGTGCAAGTTTCGATTGTTGTCGAACTCATATCATTGGAGGAAGAGCTCTTGGAGGAAGAGGAGTCACTTTGCTTGAGCGACTCAACTTGCACCTCAAGGATCTTGTTAACTTTTGACAAGTTAGCAAGTTCTTCCTTGATTGCAATATGCGAGTCTTCTAGCTTTGAGTAAGTTTCCTTACTCAAGGCTAGCTCAACCTCAAGCGACTCGTTCTTCTCTCTTTCAAGCTCAAGAAGCTTTTCAACTTCTTGATATCTCTTCCTTTCACGGATGAGCATATCTTCTTGTCGATTAAGAAGTTCCTCTTTTTCAAAGATTTCATTTGACAACATTTCCATTTTCTTTAGAGCAATTTTACTTAGTCCTCTAAACATTTCTTCATTATCACTAGAGCTATCAAAGTCATCAATAGAGGAATTTAGCGTAGGAGGAGTGAGTCGTACCTTTTTCTTGCCTTCCTTAGCCATAAGGCAAGTGTGGTTGTTCATATCCCATCCTTCCATGTTTGGGAAGAGTGTGACCTTCATAGTAGGTTTCTTGATTGCGATAGTGGCCATCTCTTCTTCTTCATCGGAGGAGGACTCGTCGTTTGAGTTTCACTCCTTGCCAATGTGAGCTTGATGGGCTTGTCTTCTCTTTCTGAAATTCTTCTTTTCTTGAGGTCTTGTTTCCTTCTTCCTTTTGTTTTCTTCATAAGGGCAGTCCATCATGAAGTGACCATACTCTCCGCAGTCGTAGCAAGTGCGTCGAGCCTTGGATTTTCCTTTATCCTTGTTTTTTCCTTCATTTGAGTTATTGTCGTGTATTCTTTTCATCATTCGCTTGAACTTCTTGATAAAGAGTACCATTTCTTCATCATCAAGATCGGTGCTCTCGTCGCTTGTATGCCCATTGTTTTGATCTTCACGAGTTTCTTTGAGTTTGGGTCGGCATGTTGCTTTGAGAGCAACCTCTTTCTTTTTGGAGGAAGTGAGTTCGGCCAAGTCTTTGACGTATTGTGCCTCTTTCTCCATCATTTCATGATTTATGATCTTCCCCAACAACTCATCGGGAGTCATTTTGTGAAACCCGGGGCTTTCTCTAATCATTGAGCAAAGTGTGACATTTCTTGGCATGAAGGCTCTAATCATTCTCTTGACCACCTCATGATCCATCCATTTCTTACTTCCATAGGCACGAATTTTGTTGATGAGTGCCTTCATCCAATTGTACATGTCTTGAGGTGATTCGCCTTCTTCAATAGCAAATCTCCCCAACTCTCCTTCAAGCATCTCGATTTTAGCTTCACGAACCGACCTATTTCCTTCGTGAGTTGTCTTGAGTGTATCCCATATTTCCTTTGCACTTTCTAAGCCATCGATCTTGGTGAATTCCTCTCTGCTTAGTGATGATGTGATCACGGCGACGGCTTGTGCATTTCTGTGAATCTCTTGTTCTTGTTCTGGGGTGAGTTCTTCATCCGTGTCCGGGATATCTATGCCAGTGCAAACAATGTGCCACAGACTAGGATTTAGGTATATTAGATGCATCTTCAAGTTGTACTTCCACATGGTATAATTGCTTCCGTCAAACTGTGGAGGTTTTCCCATAGGAATGGAAAGATAGTGATTGTTTGAATTGAGACGGTTGTAGTTGTAAGGATGTAGGGAGTAGTCGTGATGACCACTCCCCGTCATCTTCTCTTCTTCTTTACCCTTTTGTCCTAGCAGTTTCTTTCTCAGGAGTGCCTTTAGTTGTCGCACTTCTTCATCATCGTGTGGGCTCTCTTTCAGCACATCAAAGGCTTTAGTCTCTTGTTCCTCCTCATTAATGTTCATCTTCAAGATATCGTTGTTCTTCTCAGAGGCCATTGATCTCTCCGAGATGTGAGTCTCGTTAGCAGAGAACCTTGCTCTCATACCAATTGAATGTGGCCTAGAGGGGGTGAATAGGCCTTTTGAATTTCCTGCACACTTAATAGAATCGTCAAAACTTGGTTGGCCGGACTAGTCCGGTCGTGTGGGCGGACTTGTCTGGTGTGCTAGAAATATGTGTGTTGATCAGGTGTTATTTGGGAAACTAAATTTCTTTAGCAGCTGAAATGAAAACAACTGATATTTTTGTTTGAGATTAATGTAAGAATGCAAGTGAAAACTTATAATTGCCTTAGATTGATGTTTAGCACTCAAGTGATCTAATGAACAAAATGTAAAGGAAATAAGGCGCAAGACACACGAATTTTTCCCGAGGTTCGATCTCACCACGAGATCTACATCCTCGTTGAGGAAGCTCACACAGAGTCGGGTCTTCAATCCTTTCCCTCTTCAAGTCACCACGAAGGCCGACTTGATTCCACTATCACGGGTAATCACCAAGTTTGTGGGGCAACCTCACACGTTGAGGGCTCCCACGAGAATTACAACGAAAGATGTGATCAAATACACTCAAAAGTATTACAATGTGGAGTATGAGTGTAGAAAGATCAAACCCCAAGAGCTCGCAATGAAGGAACGACAATCTCTCAATCTCGAATCCAAGTGTTCAATTGATTTCACTCTTTTTAAACTTTAGATGTGTGGGGAGATGTGTTTTGGGCTCTTGGGACGAAGTGGCGGCACTAGGGTTTGTGTTTGCAGCAGTATATGTCGTGTATATCTTTTGGAAGGCCGTGGATTCTCTATTTATAGGGTTTCCAAAAAGTAACCGTTGAAAAACCCTAACACTGGACTAGTCCGGTGCAAGTCCGGACTTGTCCGGTCCCAGTGTACTTTGATGTCCAGAAAGTCTGCCGGACTAGTCCGGTCCAAGCTCGGACTAGTCCGGTGCTGTGTGAAGGTGAACTCCAGAAAGTTCAATGGACTAGTCCGCGGACTAGTCCGATCTCCACAGAAGGGAGACTGCAGAAAGATCAACGGACTAGTCCGGTGAACACACGGACTAGTCCAGCTATCAATATGAGAGACTACAAAAAGTTCAACGGACTAGTCCGATGGACACACGGACTAGTCCGATCTCCCAATTTGAGAGATTCCAGAGAGTTAAACGGACTAGTCCGGTCCATGATCGGACTAGTCCGGTGCATTGTGAATTTTAAGTTAATTTTAAGCCCTTACCCCAGCGCAAAGTTGTGAGCTCTTGAAGTGTGTCTTTCATACACTCCCTATACATTCAAAATCTAGTTTTGATCTTCCAAGCTCCATCAAAGTATCCCTCTTTGGACACCACTCCATTTTTCACCTTTTTGTGTACACCGAGTTGTTTCACTTATCTGTCGTGCAGTCATCTCAATAGTTTTATTAGGATCTCATATGTTTGTCATCAATTAGCCAAAACCCACAAGGGATATCCTAGATGCACTTACACTTTTCATCATCAACCTTCTCTTAGTTGTTGCTCTTGTGGGTGTGCTTCATTTCTGACATGATCTCTTTCGAGCGATTAGTCTCTTTCTTGAAGAACCTACTCTGATACCAATTGAATGTGACCTAGAGGGGGGGTGAATAGGCCTTTTTGAAAATTGTTGAAACCTGCAACACTTAACAACGAGTTCAAAACCAGAGATATCGGACTATTCCGATAAAGTGCGGACTAGTCCGGTGTGTACGAACTAGGTTGGTTAAGTTTGATCGATTAAAGTGATTCTTCAATGTATGCAGCGGAAATATACAATCAAATGAAGGATTTCAAAGTGGTATACCAAGTTATATCACAATTCAATCTTATTTTGATGATTCAACGTGAAGTAAGCAATTATGATTGAAACCCTAGATTATATTGAAGAATAAGAATGATGAACACAAAAACAAGACACAAGGATTTATCCCGTGGTTCGGTTCCCACAGAGGAAACCTACATCCACGTTGAGGAGTCCACAAAAGGACTGGGTCTTCTACAACCCTACCCTCGTCGGATCACCACGAAGGCCAATCCTCTTCCACTTATCTCAAAGGGGTGAATAACCGAATTCAAGGGGCCTTCTCACACGTTGAGAGCTCCCTTGGATTACAAGACGAAATACCACCAAGAACACACTCAAAAGATTACAATTAAATCGCAGGAGTGTGTTAGAGAATCAAACCAAGAGCTCAATGTGGTGTTGAACGTGTCTCTCCAATGAACTAGAGTGAATCCTCAAAGGATTGATCCTTGTTGCACTTAATTTCGTGAAGAGATGTGGTTTTTGAGGCTCTTGGGAGGTGTGACGGCGCTATGGTTCGAGAGAGTATGAAATATGGCCGTGCAACTCTATTTATATGGGTTTCTAAAAGTGACCGTTAGGGTTCAAAAAGATTGGACTAGTCCGTGGTGGTAACCGGACTAGTCCGGTGTGCTGTGTGTAGCAAACCCTAAGTGTCCCGAAATATCGGACTAGTCCGGCTTGGAACGGATTTGTCCGATTTCGCTACTGGAAATCTTCGGACTAGTCCGATAGTCATGGGACTTGTCCGGACATGTGAAACCCTAAGTGTATTGGATGATAAGTCCGCACTTGGAGGACTTGTCCGATTTAGTTCAGAGGGTTTTTCGGACTAGTCCATGCTATCGGACTAGTCCGGTTGTGATCGGACTTGTCCGATTTTGTGTGACTTGTGAAGTGTTTTGAGGACTAGTCCGCACTGGGGAGGACTAGTCCGATTCTAGTCAGAGAGATATCGGACTAGTCCGATGGATATCGGACTTGTCCGATTCTGTTCAGAGAGGATATCGGACTAGTCCGGTGTCAGTCGGACTAGTCCGGTCCTGTGTAACTTTGTGCAATGTGTGTGTTTAATTGTGATTGAGCTCTTGAGATGTGTTTTCTTAACACACTCCATACACAATGATCTACTATTCTTCTTTCTTGAGCTCATTTCCACTTTGCTCCTCATTCTTCCTTCTTTTTGGTACTTTGCTCATTTTTCTATTAAAAACTTGAACTCATCTCAACAAAGAGGTTAGGATCCCAATTGCTTGTCATAAGTCATCCAAAACCCACAAAGAAGTCCTACATGCACTTTCAACATCGTTGAAACCCCATCATTGGGATCTCTAGCAATTTTGCACCTGGGCCCTCTGATGAATGAGTCGTAAAGTAATCTGGGAACTCATCCAGCTAAGCATGAGTCTCCTAGCGACAACCCGCAGAGCAACCGGTACCATTTTTAATCGGCCTGTCTAGATTTTAGGTGTCTAAAATTTAGGAAAATTTAAGGTACCAGATAATTAACACCTAATTACTATCATTAACTACTAATCATTGTAATTAACCATTAACCCTTATTTTTATAGGTTAATCAATTACAAAAGTTTTTATTTGATTATTTAACTATTAACATGACCCTTACTTTCGGATCCGTCGGTGGCGCTGTTGCCATCATCGTCGCGCCGCCGCCTTGCGCCGCCCGTCTCCTCGCCGTCCAACATCACTCCGTGCCACCCGCCGTAGCGCCTTCCGAGCTCGCCCGCTCGATGTCGCGCACCGCTTCACCGGCATCGCGCCGCTGGCCGGCCTCTACCACCATCGTTGGAGCGTCGAGGCCGACCCGCGCTCACGTTTGGAGTCGATCAGGGGGAGGCGGAAGATTTGGATCGAGAGAGGTTGTGAAGAAATATGTTGGGCACGTAAGCGCTTGAAAGAAAGGCTGTTTTCAGGCACGATTACAACAACAACAACCAACCCTTTATTTCAGGCACGATTACATTTTAAAAATTATTAAAAAGGCAACACCATAAAATTTAAAAAATCGTGCGAGCACATTATCCAATTATCCAAACCGGGACAGGAAAGCCAAGCTCCCGAGCTGAGCTCGCCATCGACTCCGCCTCCACTCCATGGCGGCCAGCCCGCTCCCCCTCACCTCGCCGCCCCAACCACCACCGCCGAGCGCTGCCGCTGTCCGCTCCCTCACAGCGGCGGGCCAACACGCCGCGGCACTCAGCGCTCTCTCATCTATATCTGCCGCCGCCTCCCCCTCGGCCCCGCTCGACCGCTTCGCCCTTCCCCCGGCCGCCAAATCCGCTGCCGCGCTCCGCGACAGGCGCGCCACCGGAGCCATCCACGCTGCCGCCCTGCGCCGCGCGCTCCTCTTCTCCCCCACTCCGGCCGTCGCCAATGCTCTCCTTACCGCCTACGCGCGCTGCGGCGACCTGGCATCCGCCCTGGCGCTGTTCGCCGCGATGCCCTCGCCCAGCCGCGACGCTGTCACCTTCAACTCCCTCATCGCCGCGCTCTGCCTCTTCCGTCGCTGGCTTCCAGCGCTCGACGCGCTCCGCGCCATGCTCGCGGAGGGCCACCCACTCACCTCCTTCACGCTCGTCAGCGTCCTCCTCGCCTGCTCCCGCCTCACCGACTACCCCCGACTCGGCCGCGAGGCTCAAGCCTTCGCGCTCAAGAACGGATTCCTCGACGGCGACGAGCGGTTCGCCTTCAACGCGCTGCTCTCCATGTACGCGCGCCTCGGCCTCGTCGACCACGCGCGGAGGCTCTTCGCCTCCTCTGCGCCGGGCGGCGGCGGCATCGTCACCTGGAACACCATGGTCAGCCTGCTCGTGCAGAGCGGCCGCTGCCAGGAGGCCATCCAGGTGCTCCACGACATGGTGGGGCGTGGCGTTGACCCAGACGGCGTCACGTTCTCGAGCGCCCTCCCGGCGTGCTCGCAGCTGGACATGGTCGCCGTCGGCAGGGAGATGCATGCGCGCATCGTCAAAACCGCGGACCTCGCCGCCAACTCCTTCGTCGCGAGCGCGCTGGTGGACATGTACGCAAGCCACGGTCGGGTGGACGTGGCACGGCGGGTGTTCGACGCGGTCGCTACCGGGGACCGCCAGCTCGGGTTGTGGAACGCCATGGTCTGCGGGTACGCGCAGGCCGGCATGGACGAGGACGCGCTGGCGCTCTTCGCCCAGATGGAGGCGGAGGCGGGCGTCGTGCCCAGCGAGACCACCATGACGGGAGTGCTCCCCGCGTGCGCACGCTCGGAGGCCTTCGCCGGCAAGGCAGCTGTGCACGGGTACGTCCTGAAGCGCGGTATGGCGGACAACAGGTTTGTGCAGAACGCACTCATGGACATGTACGCGCGCCTGGGCGACATGGACGCTGCACGGACGATCTTCGCCGCGATCGAACCCCGCGACGTGGTCTCCTGGAACACCCTGATCACCGGCTGCGTCGTGCAGGGCCACATCGAGGATGCGTTCCAGCTGGTCAGGGAGATGCAGCAGCACCAAGGGAGACATATAAACTCAACAACGGAAGATGATGATGACGACGATGGGGTGGAGGAGGAGGGAGACCAAGCAGTGATGGTGATGCCTAACAACATCACGCTGATGACGCTGCTCCCAGGCTGTGCCATGCTCGCAGCTCCTGCAAGGGGGAAGGAGATCCACGCGTACGCGCTGCGGCACGCCTTGGACTCAGACGTTGCTGTCGGGAGCGCGTTGGTGGACATGTACGCCAAGTGCGGCTGCCTGGCGCTGTCGGGGGCTGTCTTCGACCGGCTGCCGAAGAAGAACATCATCACCTGGAACGTGCTGATCATGGCGTACGGAATGCACGGGCTCGGCGAAGAAGCAATGGCGCTGTTTGATGAAATGGTGGCGGGCGACGAGGCCAAGCCAAACGAGGTCACCTTCATCGCCGCGTTGGCAGCCTGCAGCCACTCCGGCATGTTGGACCGCGGCCTGGAGCTGTTCTGCGGTATGAAGAGGGATCACGGCGTGGAGCCGACATCGGACCACCACGCCTGCGCGGTGGATGTCCTCGGCCGGGCAGGCAAGCTGGACGAGGCGTACAGGATCATCATCAGCTCAATGCAGCCAGAACAGGGAGAGCAGCAGGTGTCCGCGTGGAGCAGCTTGCTCGGAGCGTGCCGCCTGCACGGGAACGTCCATCTCGGTGAGGTCGCCGCCGAGCGGCTGTTCAAGCTCGAGCCCGACGAGGCAAGCCACTACGTGCTCCTGTGTAACATCTACTCTGCCGCCGGCCTGTGGGAGAAGTCAGTCGAGGTCAGAAGCAGGATGAAGCAGAGAGGCGTGAGCAAAGTGCCTGGCTGCAGCTGGATCGAGCTCGACGGCGCGATCCACCGGTTCATGGCCGGTGAGTCTGCGCACCCGGAGAGCGCGGCGGTGCACGAGCACATGGACTTGCTCTGGGAACGCATGCGGAGCCAAGGGTACATGCCGGACACGTCGTGCGTGCTCCATGACATTGACGAGGACGAGAAGGCCGCAATCCTCCGTTACCACAGCGAGAAGCTCGCCATCGCGTTCGGGTTGCTGCGGACACCGCCTGGCGCCGTCATCAGGGTGGCCAAGAACCTGAGGGTGTGCAATGACTGCCATGAGTCTGCAAAGTTCATCTCCAAGATGGTTGGGAGAGAGATTGTGCTCAGGGATGTCAGGAGGTTTCACCATTTCCGTGATGGTACCTGCTCCTGTGGGGATTACTGGTAGCAAATCATCTGGTTAGTTCATTTTTAACTAATCAGCGTTATTTATTTTGAAACGTGAGAAACACACTCATAAGAGGAGAAAGGTACTCTCTCCTTTTTTCGAAAGTTTGTCGCTTTCTAATACGAAAATGAATAAACTTTCGAGAAAGTGGAGAGTATTTATATGTAACTGGTAAAATAAAAAGAATGTAAGTTCTACATACCAATTCCTGCTATGAGAAGGGCCAGCAAGGTCAGCAGAGATCTCTGATTTTCCTTTATTTGACCAGCAGTCTTACATAGGTTTGGGATTTGAAGCTGCTGCTTCTGCCCGCGTCGATTCGTCACAGTGGTGGATTTTTTTTTTTAAAAAAAGGAGGGCTACCCCCACCTCTATTTTCTATTACTGAAAAACAGAGATCATTACATCATATTGGGTTCTAGGCAGATTTTTACGAAAACCGAAAGTTCGCACTGCACTACTTCGCCTTGCTCCACACAGGAGTCCTGGCTGCCAGTTTAAAGGTCCTTTAACCCGTCAATCCTACTTAAGAACCATTACAAAAGGTGCACATCGAATGAGAGTATAAGGTTTGTGCTGCATCAGACCAGCAGCAAACAAAACATACAAGAATATAACAGCAAGATTCGCTCAACATCAATTGAGATCACTGTCCTTCTCTGCACCATCATCTCCTTCGTTGTCCACACCTCTAGTCTTCTCAGATCGGTCCTGCGCCTCGATCTTACGCTTCTGAGTCTGTTCCTCCATCACTTCTATAGTGGAGCTCATCATCATCTCAACTCCAGCGCGTACCACCTCTTTCAGATCATCCTTGAGCAACTCTGTCCAGAATTTCAAATACACAAATGAATGACAGATTTTGTGACAGGGATCATTAGACAATTTTTTTCTCAAGGCATGCACGATTTCTGGCTTTCCAGAGCGCCCAGCATATAGCTGATAAACCATACACATAAAACTTGTTGCCACTTAGAAATACATGAGCAATCCAAGGCCAATACTGAGCAAAAGACGCTGGTTTACTGGAGCTCCCAGACCAGAGAGCAACAACCGACCATACAGCTGCAGCAACAGGGCAAGTGAAAAAAAAAGATGATTTATAGTTTCTTTTTCATTACAAAAGCAACAAAGTTCATCACCCTCCCATTTTTTTCTCAGAAGTACGTCCTTGGTCAAGATTGCCCCATTCAATGTCAGCCACATGAAGGTTTTGATTTTTGGAGGAATTTTGATTTTCCAAATTGGGGTAAAGCCATATCCAGATTCAGGTCTAGTTAAATAAGAGTGTTAGTTGGTGCAAGGCGATCCCCTCTTGGGGATGGACTCATGTATTTATAGTGGTGTATAGCAGGTTATATGCATGACAAACAATATCACTTGCCAGGAATAGAGAAGCAAGTAATATCTTATACCAAGAATAAAGGAGGCGCACCCCTAGAATCAAACATTCCTAATATACATGATTTTCTATATTTAACACCCCCTCAACCTCAACGGTATGTAATTAAGTTTAAATTGTTACATATCTTTCTAAAACTAGGACCAGCTAATGGCTTTGTCATAATATCCGTCACTTGATCTTTGGAGGATATGATTCGCACATCTAATAGTTCAGATGCAACCTGCTCGCGAACGAAGTGATAGTCGACTTCAACATGTTTGGTGTGGCGATGAAGCCGTGGATTTGCCGTCAGATAAGTAGCCTCAATGTTGTCACACCAAAGAGTCGGCGGTCTGGATTGTTGTACGCCAATTTCCCGGAGCAGTGCTTGAACCCAAATTAATTCTGCGGTAGTGTTGGCAACCTCCTTATATTCAACCTCTGTACTAGAGCGTGAGACAGTTGGGTGTTTTTGAGAGCTCCAGGAAATGAGATTGCCACCAAAGAAAACGGTGTAGCCGCCAATACTACACCGATAGTCCGGATTACCAGCCCAATCCGTATCAGAAAAGGCACTCAATACTGAAGAACCAGACTTAGTGATGGAAAGTCCCAAATCAAAGGTGGAGTGAAGATACCGCAAGATGCGTTTCACCGCCTTCCAATGAGATTCAATTGGTGTAGACATATACTGACAAACTCTATTAACCGAGAATGATATATCAGGACGTGTGAAGGATAGATACTGTAGTGCACTAACCACATACGATAGCGTGTAGCATCATCTGGTGAGAGAGGTATGCCATCATGGAGAAATAGTTTGTCAGTAGGCAACATCGGGGTAGTGACACCTTTAGAGCTCTCCATGTTGGTGCGCAAGAGAAGATCTTTGATGTATTTCTGCTTTGTGAGGATCAGTCCATTAGATGTATATTGAACTTCAATGCCTATAAAATAGCTGAGGCGGCCAAGATCCTTCACCGCAAAATCAACTCAAAGTTGTTGGAGCAGACGATCAGTCGCTGAAGATGAGGAGCTCACATGATAATGTCATCCACATAGATAAGGATATACATTTGGATGTCAGCTTGAGTGAAGATAAATAGTGAGACATCTGCCTTGAATGCTTGAAAACCCAACCAAATCAGGGTGCTACTCAACCGAGAGAACCAGACCCACGGTGCTTGTTTAAGACCATATAATGATTTATCAAATTTGCAAATATAATTTGGATAAGTGGAGTCTTCAAAACCCGGCGGTTGCTTCATATAAACATCTTCATCAAGAAATCCATGAAGAAAAACATTTTGAATGTCAATCTGTCGAAGTGACCATCCTCGAGAGATCGCCAAAGATAGTAAAAGGCGAATGGTGGTCGGTTTCACAACTTGACTGAAGGTGGCATCATAATCAATCTCATATTGTTGTTTGAAACCTTTTGTGACTAAGCGGGCCTTATAGCGACCAATAGTTCCATCTGGCTTGTATTTGAGTTTGAAAATCCACTTGGAATCAATGATATTGAGGCCAACACGAGGATGTACAAGATGCCAAGTCTTGTTTTTAATGAGTGCATCAAATTCTTCATGCATTGCGCGATGCCACAAAGGATGCTTCATAGCAGTAACGTGAGATGATGGCTCTTCAACAGAAGTCCGAGTAACTGAATTTGTCACCGTACCATCAGTACGTTGTTTCAGCTGTCGGATATTATTTCTGAGTCGCGTACCATATGTGTGTCCTGTGGTATGGTTTAAAGAAATAGTTAGATCAGTAGGCCCGACAGGATCAGAGAATACCTCCGCATTGGTTGCTGCTGCATCTGTTTGTGTGGGATCGACACTATTTGTTGATGGAAATGCAGCCGTAAAATCTGTAGTTGGAGTAGCAAGTATTGATTTCGCGCCAGGTGAAGATCCCGAGGGCAGAGGACATGTCGAGCGCACGCCATGCGCTGAATCCGGTGTGAGCCCCGTGTGCATGCTCGGTGCACCGCGCAAGGGCGCATATCCCGGTATCTGCGGTGCTAGCTAGGTGGGTGTCGGTACCCTGCATACCGGGTACCCCACGGTACCGCAAGAAGTGCAAGAGAGTTCTACCTGTCAAAGTTGATGGTCTCCTCAGGTCCCACACATCATATTACACCGGACCCGCATCCCTCATATGGGTAGCTCCGGGGATTGACACGTGTAATGTAAATCCGGAGCTAAACTCCCAGCACAGGAAAGCTCTGCGATCGACACGTGTATAACGACACTACAAGAAAACGGGAACGGGACATCGGGGTTTATAAAGACGTCGGGGCCAACGCATTTAATTTAGGTATGACCGTCGATTTTTTCTAACCGACGCATTTAATTTATAGCCGTCGGCTGACTAGGACCAGCCGACACCTTTAATATATAGCCGTCGGTCATCCAGTGGGACCCGACGTCTTTACTAAAGCCGTCGGCCGAGCTACCAGGGCCGACATATTTACTAAAGCCGTCGGCCAGAAACCGACGTTCATAAGTGGGGCCCACCGCCGTCTCCATCTTGCGTGCGCCAACTCTATCGTCTCCATCGCATCAGTCGACTCTCGAGCGCCCGCGCGAGTCTCCGCCGCCGCCAATGCTAACCCCGCCGCCGCCGCCGCCGCCAGTGCTCACCCCGCCGCCCAGAGCTGTCCCCGCCGCCCAGAGCTGTCCCCACCGCCTATCCCTACGCCACGTCGCCGGCCGCGCCGCCCAAATCGCTGCCGCTACGCGGGCCGCGCTGCCGGTTGCGCCGGTCCGCGCCGCCTTCGCCGGTGCTCACCCCGCGCCTCCTACACCACGCCGCCGGTCAGAGCCGTCCCCGCCGCCCCTACTCCCTGCCACCGTGCGCCGTCCGTTTCCCGCAGCTGGTCAAGGTAAAATCCAATGAATCTTTGCATTGTAGATGTATATTTGTTGATAATTGTGTTCTCGATGTAGTGAATGTTATTTGTTGATGATTAAGTTGATGACTAAGTTGATGTATGTAGTGAATGTAGTGAATGTTATTTGTTGATGACTAAGTCGATGTAGTGAGTGTTATGTGTTGGTGAAATGATAGCATCTAAATAAAGAAATTACTATTTGTTGATGACTAAGTTGTAATTTTAGTAAACTTTTAATTTGTATAAATGATGATTAAAATTGAAGATCTTAGCAATGTGGAAAATAGACATGATGATATTAATATGTCACACTAATACGATCATGTGAGCTTGATTACTTGTTAATGATTTTGGCAATTCTTAACTTGTTAATATGACAAATAAATTGTATGAATTAGCAATGGTTATCTTGTATATGCAAGCTTGATTACATGTTAAAACTTTAATTAACTTTAAGCATTTATATTTCAATTTTGTATTATGTTGAAATGTTTGAATGCTTAGTTATACTATATTTGGAAGTTTAGTTATACTCAATATCGTGCATGAATGCTCAGAGATGATTGTAGTCGTAACGTACGCGTGAAGACAAGCACATTTGTGTACGACGTCAAGACAAGCGTGGACGGTAGACCTGGACTTGGAACTTTCAACTTTGACCAACTTTTCCCCTATGTCTCGTTCTTTCCTCTCTCGTAAATGATTGAAAAATGGAAATGAGCAACGTAACCTATAGAATTTAAGTACTCGTTTCGAATCGGCACGTTTCACATGCTATTGGCATGTGAGACGTGCAGGTTCGGAATTGTCCCTTTTTGGACAGCCTAAGAGTGACTGAGGGGGTGTGGCTTGTGATGAGACGTGAGTCTGGATCTGAATGAGATTTCGACGGCATAACCCTGTTGTTCTCTGCTGCACCATTTTCAGGTGTGCAGTGGAGAACAACGGGGTTATGCTGCCGAAATTTCATTCAGATCCGGACCACGCGTCTCGTCATGAGCACGCTCCGCTCGGTCACTCTTGGGTGGGTTTAGGATCTATCTGCCTAGGTTGTAGGGGTCGTGACATAACATAACAATGAAACTAATAATGATTTGTCTGGTTTTAAGGTATAAAATAAAAAATGGATGACAATCGTAAGGTGATGTATGATGGTTGGAGTTCAACTGGTGGTCACAGTATGGAATGGGCTCATGTTGCTAATGTTTTCATGAACCAAGATTTTGCTAGTGGTGCTTCTTTGGTGAAGTGTCCTTGTAGCAAGTGTCACAATCGTCTGCGTCTGAAAAGACCTGAAATTGAGTTGCACCTTTGCAAGCACAGATTTATGCCCGACTACTTAGCGTGGCGCGAGCATGGAGAGATGTATCATGCTTGTGAGTTGGACGAAAACGAGGATGAAGATCGTATGGATGAGATGATAGCGGATGTTGGTCGAGAGTACGAAGAAGAGTCACTGCCTGAAGAGGTGAAAAAATTTTATAAACTTCTTGCCGCCTTAGATGAAAAGGTGTATGAGGGCACCGAAATGACCGTTTTGCAGGCGGTCACACGACTTATGGCATTGAAGTCTAAGTTCAATTTTGCGAACAATTGCTATAATGGTATCCTAAAGTTGTTCAATGATCTCCTTCCTTCAAATAATAAGATGCTGAAAGACATATATGAATCTAAGAAGATTTTGGCTGGTCTGGACATGAGTTACGAAAAGATTGATGCGTGTGAGAATAATTGCATGCTTTTTCGGAAGGAACATGAAAATGATACTCATTGTATGCATTGCAATGCCTCTAGACATGTGATGGTTAAGAATGATGATGGAGAGGAAATAACTACAAAAGTATCGATTAAACAATTACGGTACATGCCTATCACATCGAGACTTAAACGGTTATTTCTGTCTCAAGAAATAGCGAAGCAGATGAGGTGTCGTTCTGAAGGTATACGTGAGAGTGATGAAAAAGATATTATGGAGCATCCTTCTGATGGCGCGGCTTGGCAAGCTCTGGACCGTTTTGTTACGGAGTTTGGTACAGATCCAAGAAATGTTCGTCTTGGGATGTCAACAGATGGTTTCACTCCTTTCAGCACCAGTAACAGTCCATATTCTTGTTGGCCTGTTTTTATCATACCTTACAACCTTCCTCCCAACATGTGCATGAAAGAAGGATACATATTCCTCGCGACCATTATTCCTGGACCTAAACATCCTGGAAAGAAAATCAATGTGTTTATGCAGCCGTTGATTGAGGAGCTGAAAAAGTTATGGCAAGGTGTAAAGGCATACGACAGTCATCTAAAATGTGAATTTACTTACATGTTGCATATCTATGGTCTATACATGATTTGTTGGCATATGGCATTTGGGCTGGTTGGTGTGTCCATGGACAATTGTGTTGTCCTATATGTATGGCTGACACCGATGCCATCAGGTTGAAGTATGGAAAGAAAGTCAGCTTCTTTGATTGCCACCGACGATTCCTTCCTCCAAACCATCCTTTTAGGAGTGATACACACTCGTTTCGAAGAGGCAGAAGGTTTACAGAAGGACCACCTCGTCGATTGACAGGCGAACAAAAAATGGCATGACATGCAAAGTTAAAGAGTCCGCAGAAGGTGTTTTTGAAGGTTATGGTAAAGAACACAACTGGACCCATATTTATTTTCTTTGGGAGTTACTATACGCAAAGGCATTGCTTTTACCACACAATATAGAATTGATGCACCAGGAGCGTAATGTCGCTGAAAGCATCATAAGCATGTGTTTTGATTTTACCGGTCAAACCAAAGATAACTTGAGTGCAAGGAAAGACTTAGCTGACATTTGTGATCGTCCTTCACTTGAGGTTATAACAAATGCAAGTGGAAATGAATGTAGGCCACGAGCTTCATATTGTGTCAGGCCAGAAGAAAGAAAGCAAATACTTAGTTGGTTGAAAACATTAAAGTTTCCTGATCGCTATGCAGCCAACATAAAATGATGTGTTAATCTTACCATCGGTAAACTGAATGGGTTGAAGAGTCATGATTACCATATTTTGATGGAGAGACTTGTACCGGTAATGTTTCGTGGCTACTTCAAACCTGATCTGTGGAAGATATTTGCCGAACTTAGCTTCTTTTATAGGCAGATATGTGCTAAGGAAGTGTCAAAAAAGATGATGCGGCAGTGGGAGAAAGAAATTGTTGTGCTTGTATGTAAGATGGAAAAAGTGTTTACGCCTGGTTTTATGAATGTTATGCAACATTTGCTGGTGCATTTACCTTATGAAACATTGGTAGGAGGTCCTGCACAATTCAGGTGTATGTACAGCCAAGAAAGAGAATTGAAGAAACTTAGATCTACAGTACGTAACAAGGCAAGAGTTGAGGGCTGTATTGCAGAGGCATTTGCATTCAAAGAGGTTATTAACTTCTCTAGCAGATATTTTTCACGTGCCAACAATGTGAATGCATTTACAACACGATATCATAATGTAGAGGAGCACACTACGAGTGAGCTTTCGATTTTTCATTGGAAGGGAAAGTGTGTTGGAGCTGCTAATTCTCATCATATTTAGAAGAGAGAAACTACACGATGCTTTATATATTTTTCAACATGGAGGAAGTGTTGCCATATTTTGAAATGTTTGACAAACAATATTGGACATCTCCACGAAAACCTACGCAAAGCCAATTAGATAAGTTACGTCAAAAGGGCATAAACGGTGGGCCAAACTTTGTGAACTGGTTTCGTGAACATGTAAGTTCTTTGTTCGTCTTTTTTCTTACAATCATAGTTCACATGACTATCTTAATATTCTAACTTTGCTTATTTATATAGTGTATGAATGACGTCAACATCTCTGATGACTTGCGACAGATGTCGCGTGGTCAATTGAAAGCAAATGAATTTAAACGATATGATATCAACGGATATCGTTTTCGGACGACCAGTTTAGAAGCAAACCGTCCACTTGCTGCCACTACAAATAGTGGAGTAATGATAGCAGCCACATAAGGTAGTGGAGAAGTGAAATAATACTACAAAATTCTTCAAAAAATAATTGAGTACACATTTCGCGGTCCAAAAGTACTTGAACTTGTCATTTTTGATTGTCAATGGTTTGATCCGACATCGGGAACTCGAGTGGATGATTTTGGAATGGTGGAGGTCAACCATAACTCACGGTACACGGCTCTTAACAACAATGTTGTGCTTGCGAGTCAAGTCGAACAAGTGTACTATTTAAGTTATCCTCACCCAAGTTTGAAAAACTGGTGGGTAGTATATAAAGCTACTCGTGAAGTGCACCCTCGTCGTTATGATGGTTACATAGAGAGTCAAGAAGATGATGGTGATACTGTATATCAAAATGAAGTCGAGGAAGTAGAAAATTTTAGGATATCTTGTGAGATAGAACTCACGGAAATAAATAGAGGTACCCAAGAGTTAATGTCTGAAGAACAAGTTGGCTCTTCAAGAAAACATCTTCGACAATCACAAAGAATTATTGAAACGCACAAAAGGAATATCGAAGAGCATCTCATATTTGAGGAAGAGAGTGAAGAAGAGTTTGAAGATGAGATAGAACAAGAGATGCATGAACATCTTAGTGCACGTGTGATAGAAGCAGATTTATGATGCTGATGATTTTTAATTGTTGGTATATGCATTCTTTTATATCCTCGTATGCACATAAAATCTTAGTGTTTTATATTCTCGTATGTCTAAATTTGTGTAGATGTTGAAGCATTTAGGATTTGTTAGGAAGGGCAAGAAAAACAGTTGATCTTCGTCATCCACGTCTCAGCCTAGTACTGGTTCAGACCAAACAGGCATATTTCAGGTAATTGGTTTTTTCAAAATTTATTTCAATATCATAATTATTTATTTGTTATGTGTTACATTTTTATTTGCATTTGCAGGGTACTAGTGAGAGTACACGGAGGAGGAGACGAGAGTTGTTGGAGTACGTGGCAGAGCAGGGAGGAGGCTTAGAGGAGAGAGGAGGCTCAGCAGCTGGCTCGAGGGTGGAGACGAGAGTGCTTGATCGGTGCCCCACGTACGAGGAGTTGTTTGGGGAGGAGGCAGGGCAGGCAGGAGGCTTCGAGCAGAGAGGAGGCTTAGAGCAGGGAGGAGGCTTTGAGCAGGGAGGAGGTTTCGAGTAGGGAGGAGCCTTAGAGCAGGGAGGAGGCTCAGCAGCAGGCTCGAGGGTGCAGGAACTTGAGCAGTCGCCCTCCTCTGAAGGTGGCACTGAGGGGGACGATGAGAATGAAGAGGAGGTCGATGATCCGTACTGAGATGCAAGGTTGGCAAGAGCGGCAGAGCTAGCTGAGCTGGGGCGGCCCGATTGATGTCCCTTTAGGTATTATTTTAGATTTATTGATCAGCTCAATATCTTTTATATTGGTTTTCTTGTCAACTAATTAACTAATATTATCTGTACAGGTTACAGAGACATCTTTTATGTAATCCAGCTAGAAGCCTTGACGAGCGGGCTATTATTAGGCCAAAGGGTACCAGATGCTGGATCGAGCCTGGTTGGAGTGGCAAGGGGCATCGACGTGTAGTCAACACGGAGTTGGGAAATGCCATTCGATATTATTTTCCCGGTATGGTTCTAGTGGAAGGCCAAAGAAAGGCAACACATAGTTGGGATCACTATGCGTTAAAACCGTATGGCAGAGGTACTTGTCAGGATAGAGTTTGGGACATGTTTTGGGTAAGTTTCTTCTTATCGATTTAATCACATTGCTTCTTGATTTGGATGACAATAATTGTTACTTATATGCAGGGTTCGTTGCGCTTGGAGGAGGGTACGAGTGAAGTTTATGCAAGTTTCGTTTTTCAGAATGCAGCTAGAAGACGTACCAAGGACTCTTTCTCTAATGCACAGATCAAAGCTGTGACCGTGTATTACAAGACGGTGCTGTTACAACCCATGACAAATAAAGATGCAACTAAAATTCACCTACATAAGGAGGAGTACTTACAGAGTAGTGTGGATTGGATTTGTGCGGATATGGAGGCTTGGCAGTGGCTATGCGAGTATTGGGCGTCAGATGAGTTCAAGAATAAATCTAACATAAATCGAAGGAACCGGAAGAGCAAGCCTGGAAAGCACTTCTATGTACCGGATGGATATTTGCAGATGGAGCAAATGATGGTATGAATTCTTACAATCATACTTTGCTTGAAAAAATTGTACTGATTGTAATGTTGAAGATTTGTATTGCAGACAACTGAAACTTGGGTGCCTACTACTTTTTTTGAGCTTTATCTTAAGGGACACAAAGGTCGAGATCCAAATCATCTGGAGCAGCTGTGTGACGAGGCATCGACACAAAATTGGTATGAATGTTCACTATTTGATAGATGTGTTCATGAAGTCAATTTATCTTTTACTAGATCTATATGTTATTTTAATGTATTGCACGCAAAATATGTTGAGTGTTTCAAGAAAACTCATAGAGATGACGCGGACTATGTTAGAGAGCCTTTGGATGTGGCAACAGCGTACGAAGCTGGCGGAGGTCTACCGCATGGGAGGTATATGAAAAGATGTTGATGATTTATATGTTTATGTCTATCAATTCATAACACTTACATATTTTCTAGACTTGGTTTGGGTGCAGTGATGGTTATGTGGAGCGCGAGGATTATGCTAGACGAAGTTCGTCTAGCGTCAGCTCTAATAGGTCCGAGTCTAATACAGAGAGAGAACTAAAAGAAGAATTGAGACGCAATAAGGAAGAGATGAGTGAGATACGACAGATGAATATGCAAATGCAGCAACAAATGGCCTATATGTTGCAGGTACGCATGATTGTTTTGTTCGAGTTAAATTTTGCTTATTATAGTATGTTACATTAATTAACTCATTATCTTTACTTGATGCAGTTATTCCCTCAAGGTGGAATTGGATCGCAGTTCGGTGCTCCTCGTACCCCGTTTGCTTCATCGTCACAGGTATAATTTGACTTTGTGTATTATTCATTCAAGTAACACTAGACAATAGTAATAATATTTGTCACAGGGTTCCAAGAGTGGCCAGGGATATATTCCACCAGCTCAAGGATTTCTATCGATGTTGGGCGCAACTCCTCTAGCTTGGCCACCATATCCATATCCATATCCATATCCACCATATCCAGGTTTTCTACCACCGCCAGCCGGTCCTGTGCATGACCCATCGACAACTCATGCGGCAGCGGTATGATTTTCTTCTAATCTCAACTCATAGTCAAATTAAGACCAATATTTATAATTATGCAAGTTCATATTAGTGAAGTAGCGCCTTACTTCTATATCGAGACATGCGAAATCATTTTTACTAATGCAAATTTTAATTTGAATGTGTTTCTTGTAGGGTTCTCATCAAGTGACGCCCGAAGGTTGTGATGATTTTCTAAATTTGAACGATAACATGGGTGCAAGCAGTGGAGGAGCGAGTGGCGGAAGCTCTCACAACATGCGTGCGAATTGATCTTCACTATGGTTGTTTACTATCTAGACTTGAACTGATGTTTTTATGTTTAAGTTGTTTGTGATGTCTCGAGTTGTTCACTATGGATGTTTTGAACTTGTATGGCTTGCGGGTATTGAACTTGTTGCTGTTGTATTAAACTCTGTTGTTGCTGAACTTCATCTTCACTATGGTGGTCTGTATAAACTTGTCGCTTTATATGTTGTAATGGATTGAACTGTTGTGGATGGATATTGATCTAAGTGTTGCTGTTGATGGTGTTGCTGCTATATATACCTGTATACTGCTGCTGTATGCTGCTGCTGGATCGGAGGCTCCCCAACAGGGGAGACATAGAAAACAGCGCGAAAAAAAACCCACATAAGAACGTCGGTTGGGTGTCACCGACACATATATATTCCATAAGACCGTCGGTTGGCCACGTAGCCGACGGTCATAAGTGAGTTAGAGCCATCGGCTGGCCCTGGGAACCGACGCTTCTAAGCTTTAAATCGGTCGGTGCTCAGATCGACACATATAAAGCTATGTGCGTCAGTGGTGGGCCAACGACGATCATAAATGGTTAAGAGCGTCGGGACCGACGCTTCTACGTGTTAAATACGTCCAATTTGTGACGTCGGATATATGCGTCGGCTAGTCGACGCTCATAGTGTATGTACATCGGTTTTATTAGAGAACCAACGTTTACACGGCCGACGCCCTATATACGTTTTCCTGTAGTGCGACCTCGGACCTAACCCCCAGCAGAGGGAAGCTCTGGTGCCGACACGTGTATAACGGATCCGGAGCTACCTTACGGCAAGAGGAAGCTCCGAAGCTACCAAGTGTGGAGCCTCCGGACCTACACCACCAACGAGTACACTGGCGGATCTCCTCCAGCACGGACATTCAAGGGACAGTTAAAGCAGCAGTTACCAAACCTGATTATGTGTCATTAATGCTATATTAATGACACACGACGAGAGCACTGTTAATAGGGGTAATGCAGCCATTAAGGCACGTTATCACACTATTAACCACACTTAATACTCATAGACAGTGTATTAGGCTATTAAATGCGCCAGAGCCACATGTCGGGCCAGGCAAACGTTGTAACGGTCAGTCCTTGGATTATAAAAGGATTGTGCTACACGATACAGAGACAGGCTGAGCCATACACTACGCATACTAGTGATTCTCAATACAACAACACACACCCCGTGTAGTAGGGTATTACGCTCAGGTGGCCCGAACCACGTAAATCTCCCATGTCACCATCTTGTTCTTGGTCTCTGCTTGCTCAAACTAATACAAGAAACTCTGCAGGCTACATTTAGTAGTACCGGGGGAAGTGTCGTTGCTACACTTCGACATTTGGCGCGCCAGGAAGGGGGGGACGAGATCTTAAGATGGTGAATTCCGCCACATGATCTTCCAACAGCAATCGCGCTGAACAACCTGCTGGAGACAATCCCTCCAACGTGCAGTAGCCAGCGGGTGCTATTGTTCTGGCGGGCACTATGGCACCACAAACGTCATCTGTTCTGGCAAACAATGCTGGGCGACAAGATGGGGCATATGCGTCGATCACTGCATCGACAAATAACAACCCCGAGCACACGATCATTGCCACGCGAGCTCTTCTACAACACCCACCGTCTCCTGGGGCACCCCATGGTGCTATGGAACAGTGGAGAGCTGATGTTAACCATCTGGTTGCAGCTGCAGCCACTGGCATCAGCAACCAAGGTCCTCCCCCTTCGGGGCAAGCAACAGCTCAACGTAGGACCTTGTTTGGAAGACTTGGCCCTCACGTTTCACAGCACCAACTTAGTTCTGCTTCCCAGCAGGTGACTTCGCTGCCTTCCGGGGCACGACACACCCACACCATCACAAGGATTCCGACCCATGATCTACGGTCGGAACTTGATCGCCGTTACCGACAGCAGGACGACCGTGTCCATATCGAGTGTGCTCGCGAGAAGCGAGAGGCTCGAGAGAACCCTGCTTCTCAAGGAGTAGGGGGAGGCTGTTCTGCCCTGGCCATGCACTTACGCATGGTCAGATGGCCACAGAAGTTCCGGCCTCATTTACCAGAGAAATTCGACGGGACTGTCAACCCCAATGAATATCTTTAAATTTACTCCACTGCAATACTTGCAGCAGGGGGTGATGGGGTCGTGATGGCCAACTACTTCCCAGTGGCCTTAACCGGAACCGCTAGGTCCTGATTTATGAGCCTCCTGCCTGACTCCATTAACAGTTGGGCAGAGCTATGCCAACAGTTCACTGCTAATTTCGGGAGTTCATACACTCGACCTGGCACTGAACTAGACCTTTTGCTGTCCAACAAAAAACAGGAGAGTCGCTGCGATCCTTCATCCAACAATTCTCTTAGGTATGCAATACCATCCCATCCATCTCGAGCGCCTATGTTATTGTTGCATTCAGACAGGGCGTTCAGGACAAAAAGATGCTGGAGAAGCTGGCAATAAAAGAAGTCACCAGCGTCATGGAACTCTTCAGCCTAGTAGACAAACGTGCTAAAGCTGCAGAGGGCCGTGAGATGCACTCCAAGCCAGCTCCGGAGGCCAACAAGAAGGCCTCCAAAACTGAAGCCACTACATCCGGAGATGGCAAAAACAAAAAGAAGCCCAACGGCAAGAAGAAGCCGTCGGCCGGTGCACCTACCGCTGCAACTGCTGCAGCTCTGGGTGGCCGGGGGCCACGCCCTGAGAAACGACCTCGACCATCATCAGAAGATGGTGGCAGCTCCAAAGTGTGGTGTCCGATCCACAGGACGGACAAACGCAGTCTGAAAGAATGCCGAGAGGTCCAGAACCTTTGCCGAGCGCTACAACAAGCATCGGGAAGAAGCTCCTTTCTGCCAGCGGGAAGGGAAACAAAAAGTCGATGAAGCTCCGACTGAAGAGGAGCTAGGATTCCAGGACCCCAAGAAGGTCCTGAAAGCTGTCTACAACACCGTTGATGACAACTCTGATGTCTCTGATACTGAGCGTCAGAAGATATTGAACACCATTTATGGTGGTTCTTGAGACATCACCTCTCGCCGCATCCTCAAGACAATGCGGCAGGACATGGCCGTTGCAGCTCCCACTGCTAGGGCGGAGGCTCATCGGAAGTGGATGGACACTCCCATCATTTTCGATGCTTCGGACTGCCCCCGCAACATGATCAGAGCTGGCCAACTCCTGTTGATGGTGTCACCGACCATTAATAATATCCAACTTCACCATGTAATGGTGGACGAAGGTGCAGGGATGAACCTCATAAGCTTTGAAGCCTTCGTCATGCTCTAGCTTCGACCTTCAGACTTTCGCCCATCTTGGCCTTTCTCTGGGGTAGGTCCGGGGGCCATTACCCCTCTCGGCTCCATCACACTCCTAGTGACCTTCGGGACTCGGTAGAACTACAGAATCGAGAAGTAGGTCTTCGACGTCGTACAGATAAGTCTGTCGTTTAATGCCATTTTGGGTAGGACTGCCTTATACAGATTCATGTCGGCCGCCCATTATGGTTACTTAGTCTTGAATATGCCAACACCTACGGGCGTTCTCCGGATCCGCGGAGGTCGCACTGCAGGAATCACTGCATTGGAAGAACTCTATGTGCTTACTACAGCGCAGATGGAAGCATCCGGTAAGGAGCCAACTCCGAACCCTCCGAGCATTCGTCATAGAGGCTCTACCTCCGCATCCCTTGTGCAACCAAGCAGCGACACCGATGTTCCCGTCAAAGTCGTCCAAATTGGTTCCGATGCTATTCAGACTACCCGTATACCGGAATGTCTGAACAACAAATAGAAACTCACGCTGATCACTTTCCTCCAGGCTAATGCTTACATGTTTGCCTGGCAACCGTCACAAATGCCTGGGATCCCTAGGGAGGTGATTGAGCACAATCTGAAGATTTATTCTGACGCACGGCCTATACACCAGAAGCCCCCGAAAGCAATCAATCGAGCGGCAAAACTTCATTCGACAGGAGATCAAGAAGTTGCTCGAAGCTAGTTTCATCCAGGAGGTGTTTCATACAAAATGGCTGGCAAACCCAGTTGTGGTGCCCAAGGCTGGCGGGAAGCTTCGGATGTGTATCGACTACACCACCTTAAATAAGGCATGTCCAAAGGATCCATTTTCACTACCTAGGATAGATCAGATAGTGGACTCCACGTCTGGGTGTGAGCTATTGTGTTTCTTAGATGCATATTCAGGATATCATCAAATCCAAATGTCTAAGGAAGATGAAGAGCATACTGCCTTCATAATAGTAGATGAATTGTATTGTTATACTGCCATGCCCTTTGGTCTAAAAAATGCTGCTTCAACATTTGTGCGAGCTATGTACAAAACATTTGGAGAGCTAATTAGAGATTGGTGGAGGTGTACGTCGATAACATCGTCGTGAAGATCAAGAACAAGGAGTCACTCCTTGACAATTTACAAGCTGTTTTCGACAAGCTGCGCATCACGCGCACCAAGCTGAACCCAGAAAAATGTGTCTTCGAGATTAGATCCGGGAAGCTTCTAGGTTTCTTGGTGACTCACTGAGGAATTGAAGCAAATCCAGCGAAGATCAAGGCTATAGAAGATATGCAGCCCCCACCCCGCATCAAGGATGTCTAGAAGTTAACTGGATGTTTAGCTGCGCTCAGCCGGTTCATCTCAAGACTAGCGGAGCGGTCACTTCCCTTCTTCAGACTCTTGAGGAAGTCCAGACCATTTCATTGGTCTGAAGAAGCAGAAAAGGCGTTTCAAGAGCTGAAACAACTTCTCACCACACTACTGATCTTGGTAGCTCCGAGTCCTGGTGAGCCTTTACTGCATTACATTTCGGCAACCACCGAAGTTGTCACTATGGTCTTGGTCGCGGAAAGACCGGAGCCACATCCAGTCCAGGAGCCTAGACCCCTCCGGGAGGGTCCGTAGTTACCTAAAGGCGTGTCTGGGTCCCAGCCCCCAGACACGGAACCTCAAGGCAAAATGCTAGGAGATCAACCTCATTCACCTGAGGGGGTTCACCTGGCCGACCAAGATGATTCGGACCCTCCTAACGAAGTTCGAGTCGAACAAGAAGAAGTTCTGGACCCTTCTGGGAGGGTCCAAGAAGCTCAGCAAAAAGGTCCGGACCCCTCCGAGAGGGTTAGAGTCGATGGAGAAGAAGCTTTGGGCCCCTCTGAGAGGGTTCGAACCATCCAACGCCCAGTGTACTTCATCTACAATGTACTCCATGAAGCCAAGACAAGAAACATTGAGGTGCATAAGCTGCTTTATGCAGTTCTTATCGCCTCAAGAAAGCTTTTTCACTACTTCCAAGCCCACAAAATGTCAGTGGTAACTTCTTTTCCACTGTGTGCTATTTGCATAACCCTAACTCTACTGGGAACATAGCAAAGTGGGCAGCGGAGCTAGCCGAGTTCGATCTCCAATTCGTGTCATGACAAGCAATCAAAAGTCAAGCCTTGGCTGACTTCATGGCGGAATGGACTCCCTCTCCATCAAACCCTGGGGGCCTCAGTGAGCAGAAACTGGAACCCAAGATTCCGGTATTCATCGAGCCTCACTGGACTCTCTACTTCGACGGCTCCGTGCAAAAGTAGGGGGTCAGAGCCGAAATCCTTCTCCTTGCTCTGACTGGGGAGAAGGTCAAGTACATGGTTCACCTTGATTTCAAGGCGACCAACAATATGGCGAAGTATGAAGCTCTCATCTACGGACTCAAGGTGGCACTATCTTATGGTGTCAAACAGCTGTTGGTGAAGGTTGATTCCCAACTCATCATCAAACAAGTCAAAAGGTGAATGCTCCTGTAACAATCCCCAACTAGTTGCTTATCTCCTTGAAGTCCAGATGCTCCAGAAGGACTTCGAAGTCCTGGATCTCCACCATGTTCAGCGCCTTCATAACGCTGAAGCTGACGAACTCCCAACGAAGGCTTCAACCGGAGCTCCGACTCCCGACGGAATCTTCATCCGAAGGTTGTCAAGACCAACAGCTCAGCCTGCTGAACTAAGCGAAGGGGGCGAGACCAGCAACTCAAAGATGGCAGTCCCCATGGCCCTATTACCACGGCGTCCACCAAGGGTAGTAGGTGCCGTCAGAAGCTCCGAGCAACCCAGCACGCAAGACTCAGAAGCTCAAGTTAGCCCCGATGCATGGATCTCGGAGATCCGGAGCTACTTGAAAGACAATATCCTTTTTGAAGACAGTGCATCCGCTGACCGGATTGTCAGATTGGCTAAAAGATACACGTTGGTAGAGGGGGATCTCTGCCGGCGCGGTGCCAATGGCATCCTAATGCGGTGCATTGCAAGGGAAGAAGGCCGCGAGCTCCTCGTGGAAATCCATGGAGGCGAGTGTGGGAACCATGATTCTTCCCGCACATTGGTTGGTAAAGCCTTCCGGCATGACTTTTATTGGCCTACAACACTCTAGGATGCAGTTGAGCTAGTGAAAAAATGCGAAGCGTGCCAGTTCCACGCAAAGCAAATTCACACACCAGCTCAATCACTACAAATGATACCTCCTACATGGCCATTCGTTGTGTGGGGGATGTACATCTTGGGACCATTCCCAAAAGTCGTCGGAGGTTACAAGTTCCTGTATGTCGCCATCGACAAATTTGCCAAATGGCCGGAAACCTCCAGTATTGACAATCAACAAGCAATCAGCAATCAAGTTCTTGAAGTCCATTATATGCAGATTTGGAGTTCCAAACAAAGTCATAGCTGACAACGGAATCCAATTCACGAGTGCTGCATTCCAAGAATATTGCGAAGACCTCGGCATTCAACTCAGCTACGCCTTAGTAGCTCACCCAGCAAGTAATGGCCAAGCCGAGAGAGCAAATGCAGAAATCTTAAAAGGACTAAAGATGCGCACATATGAGCGCCTGAAAAAGCATGGAGCCAAATGGATTGAGGAGCTTCCATCCACATTGTGGGCGAACAGGACAACTCCATACCGGTCAACTGGGGAGACTCCCTTCTTCCTGGTGTACGGAGCTGAAGAAGTCCTTCCTCCGGATATCACCTTGGGGTCCCTCCAGGTCAGGACCTTCGACGAAGCCACGCAGGACCAGATCTGGCGTGAAGACCTTGACCTCGTCGACGAGGGAAGGTGCCAAGCAGCTGTTCGGAATGCACGTTATCGCCAAGTGCTCCAGCGCTATCATCAAAGGCATGTGCGCAACCGACAACTCAAGGAAGGCGACCTGGTGCTGCGGAAGATACTAACTCGTGATGGAATGAATAAACTTTCCCCCAGTTGGGAAGGTCCCTTCCGAGTGATCAAAGTATCCCGTCCCGGATGCGTTCGCTTGGCAACTGAGGATGGGACTCCGCTTCCTAATCCTGGGAACATCGACCACCTCCGTAAGTTTTATGCTTAGAATCACGGAGGTGAGTCTGTAATTACACACAATGTATGTTATAGAATCACTATACGGAGATGGGTAGGTCCTCTGGGAGAACATCCAGACCCCTCCGAGAGGGTCCGGGAAGTTCAAGTACACTTCATACAGTCATAGCATTAAAAGTGTAACTACCTGCCCAGGGTCAGTACCAGATGTATGATGCACTTAGCTTGGTCCTGCACCCTAAGTGTGTCATTGTCTCCCCTTTAATCTGGACCTATAAGGGAAGGCATTGTTGTGTGAAAACAGGTTCCACGTGCATTTATTTTTGTACAAGGCTCGATATATCAAATTATTTTTATCCTTCTTGTCTATAATGAAGTTGTGCAATTCTTTTTTAGTTGTTGTCCAAGTTATCCATATGAGTTACAAGTTATATTGTTTATCTCTTTGGATCTTAACATGATGTATAGTCTACTTGCCTGAACGCCAAGCCAACATAGGTCCGGAGTGTGCTATCGACTTAGCCTGGTCCTGCACCCTAAGTACGCCACTCTACCTACACCCCAGCAGGCCTCAGTAGGGTAAGTACTAAAAAAGCATATTGATCCGAAAAGATTACATCAATATGCTTGTTACCATATCGAGTTCCTTCATATTTAAAACTCAAATAAGAATGATAAGTCACAAACGATTTATAGACAAGAGGACAAATTTTACTCATTTCTTGTATTTAATGTGCAGGAAAAACGGAAATTCATAGCGATGGTGGATTATGCCAGAGCTACTAAGCTCCGACATCCTCCAAGGGGGCCTGCCGTCGACGTTTAATATGTTGACAGTGGGTGATGTCGGAGCTACAAAGCTCCGACAACCCCTGGGGGCCCTACCTTCAACGATTCATGCGTTGACATCAGGAACTACCGGACCTATCAAGCTCCAATAAATCCTAGGGTGGCCGCCGTCGACGTTTTATACATTGTTGGTGGGTACCATTGGAGCTACCAAGCTCCACGAATCCCAGGAGGCCTGCCGTCTATGCGTCGGAAATAAAAACTTCAGACCTAAAATCTACAAGTTCGAAGCGTTCAAGTCATCAATATATTGTCAAATCCTTTGATACATGTACACAGAATTGTGCACATATACCAGGGGGCAACAAAATAGAGCACAGTATATTGAAGACAAGACAAGTGAAATTCTTGGCGAATTGGATTTCATTAATTTGAAGCACTGGATTACAAAATTTGGATTACAACAGAAGGCAAAAGGAAAAAAGTCCTAGCTACCTGAGGATCTAAGTCCTGCGGAAGAATGAGGCGACTTTCTTGGCAACTTCTTGGACGCTGGCTTTGGCGGCGTCCTCCTCATCAGCAACGGGACCCTGGAGCACTGGGTCCAGGGAGAATTGGGGATCTCGGCTCACATAGCACGTCAGCACATATTCTACGATGTTCGTAGCTAAAGACTTCCCCTCTGTCTCCAGCTGGTCCGCAATGACATCACCCATCGTGTTGAGTTTGCCGCCAACAGCATTGAGGGCCACTAGCGCTCGGTCCAAGTCCAACTCTAGATTGTCCGGACGTGCAGGACTGAAGCCTAGTGGCGTCAGCGCGTCGCTGGCTCGCCCCAAGAGATCCCACACTTGAATGGACTCTGTCTCCTTCAAGCTCCGCAACTCCTCCAGTGACTTCCGGGCGGTTTCAAGCTCCGAACCTTCCCGAGCGAGGCGCTCAACCAATTTTGCATGTTGCTGCATATTCTCAGCAACTTGCTTCTCGCGATCGGTCAGCTCCTTCTCCCGAAGGTGATGCGGTTCCGCCTTTCCGCCAGGTTTTTTTCCCTGCCTCTCACTTTTCCTTCCCTGGTGGCAACATGAGCTTCTCTTTACGAGAGCTCCTACCCCAGTTTCCAGTACTTCTCTTTTTCCTCTTTACTCCATAGATCCAACATTTTGCTTTGATCTACCAAATTCTGTTCACCCAGAGTCAATTTCTGGGTGACCTCCGCCTCCCTCTTCAAAATATCCTTCTGCTGCTCCAGGAGCTTCTCTTCCCTCGCCTCAAGGTCTGCTCGCACTTCGGGAGGACCTCGTTCAATTCATTGAGGTTTTCGTGACGCTCATCAGCAGCATCACACCTCTCCTTGGCTTGCTCAAGGATCTCCCTAGAGTTAGCATCGAGCGCCCTAATGGCAACCTCCTTCTCCTCCAGCAGATTGTCCCAGTATTCCATCCGGGCCTTTTCCCTCTTGATCTACTCCTTCTGGTCAGCAAGTCTTGTCTGAGCAAGCCTGGTCTCAAAATGGAGCCTGTTATGCCAACGCCTTAAGGTGTTGCACTCCTCCTCAAGGGCTTTGTTCTCATTATCAAAGGTGAGCTGGACTTGTCAGAGGCTCGAGTAGGCGTTGTTAATAGACAATGCCAGGGGAATAGGCTCCGGGCCTGCTGGGGTCAACTCTGCTAGCTCCAGGGGGTTCTCCATTAAAAAAATAGTGTCCCACTCAACAATTGAGAACCTCTGAGTTTCTGCGGCGCTGGGACCGCTCCCTGGAAGCCCTTCAGCAGCAGCAGAGAAAGAACCCACTGGGGAAACTCCCACCTCCAGAGAGGAAGTTGAAGGTGATGCTTCCGGGTCTTCAGTTACCGGCTCCGAGGGTGGAGGACTGCCGCCACCTCTTCATGTTGCCCCGTCTCTAGTCCAGACACCTCCAGGACAGCTACCTCTGGGGCAACGGTTGGGGCTGCATCCGGTGCCTCTACCACTGCTGGCTCAGGAGCCAGCACGTCAGCCATTTCCGGTTCAGCGACCGAAGCTTCAAGCCTTTCTGGCTCAACAGCCAGACCTTCAATAACTTCTGGCCCAAGGGCCGGAGCTTCAACCATCTCTGGCTCGATGGTCGGGGCTTCAATTGCCTCTGGCTCAACGGCTAGGGCATCGATGACTTCCGGTTCAAAGGCCGGAGCTTCTGACATCTCCGACTCCAGTACTGGAGCATCAGCCTCTAGCACCATTGCCAGAGGTACATCTTCAACTTCTCCCCCATGGTCCGGCGCTACCACAGGATCTTCCAGCGATGACTCTGAAACCAAATCCACGACAGCTGGCGCCGGAGCTGCCGTGACTTCTGCCACCACTTGAGGAGGAGGCTCGGTGGTCGAAGCTAGAGCTTCGGCATGCGCAGCCACAATTGTTGCAATAGATGCTGACGTCCCTGACTCCTTTCTCGGCACCCTGGAAATAAAGGGATGAGAATATTAAAGACACAACAAAAACAAGACTAGCATTTTAAGGCAAGCACACGATGCTTACCTAGGGATGCTACCGCCCCAGTCACCGCGGAACCTCTTCTTTTGAGGCCCGGACCCAGAGCCCACCAAGTCTGGTGAGACAACAACTTCGGACCTCAGCTGGGGACCACTTGCGGCAGCCGGAGTCCTCTCGGTTGGAGCTTCTCTTGGTCGGGAAGAACTCCCAGACCTGGAGCTCTTAGTCGGCACTAAGGCCGGTGTTGATTGTTCGAAGTTAGCGCCTCTCGAAGATGCCTGCCCCGGAGAAGGTGCAGCCGCATAAGACCTCCCTCGCCGGGGAGAAGGAGCTGTTGCATAGGGAGCAAGCCCGACGGATCTCCCATCAGCATGCTTCATCTTCCGCTCCCGGTTGGAGGTTTTAGCTGGTTCTTTGCCCTTGCCCTTGCCGATGTCTTCAATCCTCTGGCCCAGGGCAGAGGCAGGCCCTCCTTCAGAAGCTCCTTGGATTACAACCCTAGAGGTCCGGCGTTGTTCTACCTTGTCAAGGTCGTCTAGCGCCGGCATCTTCCCCTAGAGCTCCCTGTTGATCTCCAGAATCATGTTCAAGGGTAGGAAAGTAGCCGGCGGAGCCAAGTCATCACTGTCGACTAGCCCATGCTGAAATTTCTTGAGATGAAGCTTCAGAGCTTCGTCATCCAAGTTGGACTTCAGACCGGTTTCAATCCAGTCGTCATCCATCACGCTGTTGAGAGCTCAGGCGAGCTTCTCCCTCTCCTTCAACGGAGCCATCCTGTTGACCAAGAAATTTTAGAAGACAATATGAGGGGTCACTCGACCCTCCACACATTCTTGGATCATGGTCAGGACAGGGTTAAATCCATCCGACAGCTCCGGAACTACACTCCAGGCGTTGGTATCAACGTTAGGGAGTCCTTGGGGCACCTCCAACCTTTTGTGCTCCTCCACTGCTATGATGACCCAATCCTTCTTCCAGTCATCCCATTTGCCGGAAGGGAATGACTTCAAGTACTTGAAGGGGCAGTTCTTGCGCTTCATGAAATAGTAGAAGCCAAGAAGTTCAGTCCCCTTGCCGGTGGTGTGGACCGTGAAGAAGGTATGAAACAGCTCGATGCAGGGGGGAACACCCACCCACATCTTGCAAAAGTGGACGGAGATCGCCACTAGAAGAAGAGAATGAGGGCCAAGATGATACAGCTAGAGACCGTAGAAGTCCAGCAGCAATGGCGTACACTGAGAAGTACACCATGTCGCCATTGCGCTCCTTCTTGAATGGGAGCTTGCCAGTGCGGATCAAGTGGTTGAAGGAGTCACTTGACCACCCCATATAGGTCCGAACCTTCATCAGATCGTCCTTGCTCTTGAGGTATCTCTTGGGAAGACCCAACTCCATCGCGGCAAAGTGGAGCAAAGGAAGGGAAATCTAGGTGAAGTTTGGGAGGCTCTGTGTGTAAGTTTGATCGAAAGCGTAAAGAGTCCTCAAACCATGCATACTTTCCTTCTTAAGTAAGCCTACACAATGCTTGGATGGAAACCGCAATGAGAGTAGGGTCACATTTCAAAAATATACCCTGTCCATGATGAATGGGCCCGGGTCCACCTCGACGAAGAGATTGAGGTTATTACCCCATGCGAACCGTTGTCATGATGGATGGCGGGAAACCCGAAGGCGGCACCTTGACAAGGCGCGCGGAACCGATACGGTATTCGTATTTCGAATTGGCGACCCTCAATTGCATGAGATCCGCACTCAAAGATCTCATCTGCTGCATTCATAACAAGCCACGCGTCGATGGTTTAATCCCGGACCATCACCCCAACGACACAACAGAAGACCTTTGAAGTCACAATGTGGAAATTGAGGATGGCCCCATCTCCTGTAGAATAACTTAACCCAAAGAGTTTCTCCCAGAGGTGGGTTCGGGGGCCACTATCAGTACCCTGCGTACCGGGTACCCCCCGGTACTGCAAGAAGTGCAAGAGAGTTCTACCTGTCAAAGTTGAAGGTCTCCTCAGACCCCACACGTCATATTACACCGGACCCGCATCCCTCATATGGGTAGCTCTAGGGATTGACACGTGTAATGTAAATCCGGAGCTAAACTCTCAACACAAAAAAGCTCCGCGATCGACACGTGTATAACGACCCCGGACCTAACCCCCAGCAGAGGGAAGCTCCGGTGCTGACACATGTATAGCGGATCCGGAGCTACCTCCCTGTAAGGGGAAGCTCCGAAGCTACCAAGTGTGGAGCCTCTGGACCTACACCACCAACGAGTACACTGGTGGATCTCCTCTAGCACGGACATTCAAGGGACAGTTAAAGCAGCAGTTACCAAACTTGATTACGTGTCATTAATGCTATATTAATGACACACGATTAGAGGACTGTTAATACGGGTAACGCAACCATTAAGGCACGTTATCACACTACTAACCACGCTTAATACTCATAGACAGTGTATTAGGCTATTAAACACGCTAGGGCCACATGTCGGGCCAGACAAACATTGTAACTGTCAGTCCTTGGATTATAAAAAGACTGTTCCGCACGATACAGAGACAGGTTGAGCCATACACTACACATACTAGTGATTCTCAATACAACAACATACACCCCATGGAGTAGGGTACTACGCGCAGGCGGCCCGAACCACGTAAATCTCCTGTGTCACCATCTTGTTCTTGATCTCTGCTTGCCCAAACCAATACAAGAACCTCCGCGGGCTACATTTAGTTGTACTGGGGGAAGTGTCGTTGCTACACTTCGACAGCGGGATATGAAGGTGCTGGTGCTGTTTTCGTGGGCACTTCAATCACTACAGGAATCGCGACAATAGACGACGGCCAGGTTAATAGACGACGGTCCCGTTGTCTTTAAATTAATAGACGACGGTACTTTCTAGCCGTCGTCAATAAGCCCGTAATTGACGACGGTTGACCTAGAACCGTCGTCAATAACTTAAATAAGATGGTGGGCCGTCGTCTATTACTGTCCGTCGTCAATAACGTGCTGAATAGGGCCCGCTTTAAGTCATTATAGACGACGATGACCACATGCTGTCGTCTATAAGGTGTAACATACGACGGTGTCCTTTTACCGTCGTCTATTAGGGACTATTTCCAGCACCCGCGTGACTAAGTCCTCATTTGGCTTCTCCGTCGTTCGCGCTCGAGGCCGCCGCCGCCGCTGGTGTTCTACCGCCGCTGGTACTCTCGCCGAGCCACCGCCGAGGTACGCCGCCTTCTCCCCCCCCCCCCCCCCCCCCCCGCGCCGCCTCTTCCCACCACGCGCCGCCACCTCGCAGTCGCCTCCTCCCCACCGTGCGCCGCCGCCCCCTCCCCGTCCGCCCTATCGATAGCCCCGACTCCTCCCCATCGCCCCCTATCGGCAACCCCGTCCCCACCGCCCCCCACGGTGACACTGCCCCCCCCCCCCCCCCCCCCCGGAATATTTAGGATTTGAAGTGAGTTGTTCTCAACACTATAGCCAGTACATCAACTCCTTAATCCTGATTGTTTCTTGCAAATAAGCGTCAAAAAGACATCCTTTATTAACAGTATAGATCAAATAAATCACATTGAACTGTTTGATTGGTGAGTTTGGTCGTCGCCGAATGAGCATTCATGACGAGAAAATATTGAAACCTTCACCAAACCTTTGATAGATCATTTTTTCTCTTTCTACGAAGTTCATAGAGCACACAACAAGCGCTTGAGCAGATGAACGAGAGATTAAACAGTTCCTATACCAGATAAAAAATAGGGTAATTTTGTAATTTGAGGTAAGTGATTAGGGGTAAGAATGTAAATATATTATGGACTTTCATGAAAACAAAATGGAAAGTGTGACCTGGCAATGCATAATTGCCATAACAATGGCAAAATCATAAGCAAAATCTCGTAAAGATGGTAAATGATGAAGGTCGCTCGCTAGGATGTTAAATGACTCATGTACATTGGTAAGGGTGGCAAATCTTTAATATTCCCAATACCCCCCCGCCACCTCCTCGCCGACCTCTCCCCCCTATGTTAGGCTATTTTAGGCTCTTTTATCTTCTCTGTAATGTTGTAGTCCCTTGACTAATTGTTGTTAGCTAAGAATTAGTCTACTTTTAACTGTAATGTTATCTTCTCTGTAATGTTATCTTCTCTGTAATGTGGGATAAGAATTAGTCCACTTTTAACTCCATGTTTTGATAGATTAGAACTAACCTAAGAGTATGTTTGCAAGTAGGTTCTATGGGGAATGATTTGGTTTAACATGTCGCTTTTCATGAGCCATGATATAACCAACAAAGATTATTATGTAAGTTTCAAAATCATAAATCTAAACTAGCTGAGAAAAAATATCAGATAGAATACAGGATGAGTGAGTAATTCATTGGCTCTAGAATACTGCATGCATCAACTTCATTGGCTCTAGAATACTGGAGCTTGTCCCATTGGACCTCATTCTGCTAGGGTCAGATTCCATCAGTCTCAACACTTCACCAATATAAAAAACATTGTCTTCCCTGCGCTTGCTGGTGTTTATAGTAGCATTCTTATGGGTAGTAACAGATTGCTCGAACCTTGGACTTAGTTAATCATGGTCTTAGTTAACATGGTCTTAGTTAATCATGGAAGTAGTTAATTTTGAAATTGCTAAGCCTGCATGATATTGTAAACCGAAAATCATTCGGATCATAATCCTAAAAATAATTTGCTATTCTTAGTGACTAAACACCACTTACTTTTAACTACTGTCCTGCGGTTTTGTTTTTGATGTCATTAGGCATAATAGTTCTGCTCTTTTCAGTTGTACTGAACGTGAAATTGTTTATTAGTTGGTTTGTTTATTAATATGTAAATATAAGGGTTTTGGGCTGGCCCGGCCTGACCCGACACAACACGACACGGAATAAATATGTCCGTGCCTGTCGGTGGTTTGGAACCGGCAGATCTCCCTACACTACTAAAGTGATAGGGGAGTTTGATGTTCGGTGTGGGCGCGCGGAGATTCAAGAAGGTGAATAAGAATTGGCACGGGAGACACAAGAATTTACGTGGTTCGGGCCGCCTGAGCGTAATACCCTACTCCACAGAGGTGTTGGTGTTGTATTAGCTGTTTGAGTTTGTGATGAGCGTATGAGACGCGTGTGTCTGTCCTCTCTTATGTGTATCGTCGGCCTGTCCTTTTATAGTACAAGGGCAGGTCGTTACAGGTTAGCCTGACCCGACATGTGGCCCCGGCGGTTACTAGTATTGATACACGTTTAATTGCTCTTAATGATCCTGTAACGGGCTTTGACAGCACCATTACTGGTGTTAAGATCGTCCGTTTAAGTGTCATTAATATGGTATTAATGACACTTAATCGGGTCTTGAAGTCCTTGGCTCTCCTTGGAAGATCCGGAGCCATTGCAGGGTCTTCCGGAGGTTAGGAGCTGAAGATCCGACGACTGGACACGTGGCAGCTTCGGAGCTTGCTGTGGGAAACAGAAAGCTCCGGGGCTACCTAACACGTGTCAGGTCCGGAGCTTCTCTCGGTCTGGGGTTAAGTACGGAGGTGCCGTTTCGGTACATGGCCCGGAGCTTCCCCCTTGTGGGCGGTAGCTCCGGTTTGATAGTACACGTGGCGACCTAGGGATTAACCATGTTGGAGAAGCGGGTCCGGTTATGTCTGACATGTGGGCCCCTGAGGGTCTTCAAACCAAGTAGATGATTTTCCTTTGAGATCTTTATAACCTCAAGGGGTGTACGGTTTCTAGGATACCGACAGTGGCCCCCTGGACCTACCTCCGGGGAAGTCATTCCGCCGGAGGTGGGTCCATCTTCGCGACCTTTGAACTGGGTCTTCAAGGGTCTTTGAAGGTGCCGTTCGCAAGGACTTGGAATTAAATCCTCACCACATGGCGTATCCCGCGTGCGGCAGATGAGATCTTTGGCGTGCGGATCTCACGCAATTGAAGGTCGTCGGTTCCCGATACAAAAACCGTATCGGTTCCGCGCGCCTTGTCAGGCCGCCGCCTTTGGGCTTCCCGCCTCGTGATGACAACCGTTCGCCTGGGTAAGAGCCTCGACTTGATCGTCGGGGTGGTCCCGGGCCCTCTTGTCATTGGCAGGGTGAAATTTTTGAATGGTATCTTCGATTTCCTTGCGGTTTCCATCCAAGCATTGTGAGGCTTACTTAAGAAGGATAGCGCGCACCGTCGGGAGTTCTTTACGCCTCTCATCTGATCTTGCGCTCAAAACTCCCAACTCGTGCTTCGCTCTTCTTCTCTCGCCTAGCCGTGCCACGATGGAGTTGGGTCTCCGTGAGAGTCGCCTGAAGACCGACGGCGATTTGAAGAAGGTCCGGGCCCTCATGGGGTGGTCCTCGGACTTCTTCAACTGCTCAGTCCGTGCCGGCGGAGAGCTCCCCTTCGAGAAGGAGCACACCGGCGAAATGGTGTACTTTTCCTCGTACGCCATGGTGGGGTTGATCCCGCCTTTTTCTTCCTTTTTCTTGATGCTGCTAGACTTCTATGGTCTGCAGTTATATCACCTTGGCCCTCACTCCATCCTCCTCGTGTCTATCTTCGTCCACTTCTGTGAGATGTGGGTGGGTATCCCCCCTGCATCGAACTCTTCCGGACCTTCTTCACCGTCCATACCACCGGTAGGAGCAATGAGTACCTTGGCTTCTACTACTTCGTGAAGCGCAAGAAGTGCCCATTCAAGTATCTCCGGTCGTTCCCTTCTCGGAAGTGGGACGACTGGAAGAAGGACTGGATAGTCATCCGGGTGGAGGAGCACGAGAAGCTGGAGCTGCCCGAAGGCCTCCCCAACATTGACACAACGATCTGGGGTGAAGCTCCGGTGCTGGCGGACGCCTTCGATCCTGTTCTGACCAGGATTCGCCATTGCGTGGAGGGAGGATTGACTCCTCAGGCGGTATTCTGCAATTTCCTGGTCAACAAGTGGGCGCCGCTGAAGAGGAGGGAGAAGCTCGCTTGGGCCCTCAACAGCGTGATGGACGACGACCGGGTTGAGACCGGGTTGAAGTCCAACATGGCAGGGAGAACCTTGGAGTTCCACCTCAAGAAATTCCAGCACGGCATCGACGTTGACGGTGATGACTTGACTCCCCCGTCGGCCTTCCTCCCTCTGAACATGGAAGTGGAGTTCAGCAGGGAGCTCCGGCGAAAGATGCCCGTACTTGACGACATTGGTGTCGTCGAGAGAAGATCAACCACCCGGGTGGCGATACCTGGAATGCCCGAAGATGGCTCCGTCCCTGCCCCAAAGCCAAGGGTCGAGGTCGTCGGCAAGGGCAAGGAGCTGGCGGATGAACCTGAGAGCCGGAAGAGGAAGCTGCAGCATGCCGACGGAAGGTCCGTCAGGCCCGCTACCTCCGCCTCGGTTCCTTCTCCCCGGAGGGGAAGGTCTTCTGCCACTGCTGCGGTTGTCCCCGTAATGGGGTCTTCCCGGAACGAGACCGTTCCTGCAGTAGGGTCCTCTCGGAGCGCAGCTGTCCCCGCAGTAGGGTCCTCCCGGGGTGTTAGCTCCGGGCGCGCGACTCCAGCACCTGGGCCGGTGGAGGCCTCCAGGTCCGGGGGTTCTTCCCGATCGAGGAGTGCCCCGACCCGGGAAACGCCCGTGGCCGTGACAAGTTTCGGGGGGCCTTCCGGAGCTTCTACACCGACTATGGCTAGCCCAGAACGCCCGGGAAAATGGTTCTGCGCAAGCTGGTGCGGAAGCCTCCCAAGGTAATTTTTAATCTCTACCTTGTACAATTATTTTAATTGTGGCAACTGTTTGTTAATTTTCTTCGTCCATCGTCTGCAGCGTCCCCAAGAAGGGGAGCGAGGCTCCACCCTCAGCCACAGTGTCTGAGGCCGTGGATGTGGGAGCTTCTGCTCCTGTTTCGGTGCCGCCCCAAGTGGTGGCTGAGGCTGCGACAGCTCCGGCGCCGGCTGTCGTGGACATGGACCTCGACTCATCCCTAGAAGCTCCCGTGGTAGCGCCGGACCACGGGAGTGAAGACATGCCAGCGGCACCTGTCCCGGAGGTTGAAGCTCCGGGTCCTGGTGCTGCGATGATGGAAGCTCCGGCTGTTGAGCCGGAGGAAGTAGTAATCCCGGCCATTGAGCCGGTAATTGTTGAAGTCCCGGCGGTTGAGCCGGCGGTGACTGAAGCCCCGGCATGCGAGCCGGAAGATGAGGTAGTTCCGGCAGTTGGGCTAGCTACTTCTGAAGCACCGACAGCTGAGCCGGTTATTGTTGGAGCTCCGGTCACAGGTCCGGACGATGTTGAAGATCTTCCGGCTCCTGTGCCGGTGGTTGAAGAGGTGACAGAGCTTGAGCCTCCGTCAGAAGAGGTGCCCAGACCGGAGCCAGTAGCGGCTCCTGCTCCGGAGGCGACGACGTTGGAGGTGCCTGCGGCCGAGCCGGAGTGCCCCAGCGAAGTCGCTGGCACCCAGCCTTAGGGGGCGAACGAAGATTTGGCGGCGGGGCCTTCTTCGATGGCGACTGAGGCCATCCCGAAGGACGGCCCTAGTGCCATGGAGTCCCAGGGGACCACTCTTGTAGAGTGGGACCCAATTTTTGTATCTGAAGACCCGCTGGAACCAGCGGTGGAGACCCCAGCAGGTCCGGAGCCAATCCCGTTGTCGCTGTCCATTGACAACGCATGTTCCAGTCTGCATCAAGTCCAGCTAGCCTTCATCCACGACAGCAAGGCTCTTGAAGAGGAGCGCCAAACCCTTAGGCGGTGGCGTAACCGGCTCTACTTCGAGACCAAGCTGGCTCAATCGAGGCTAGCGGATGACAAGGAGTGGATCAAACGGGAGAAGGTCTGCCTGGAGTACTGGGGTAAATTACTGGATGACAGGGAGAGTATGACTCATGCTCTCGACGCTCAATCTCGAGAGATCTACGATGAGGCCAAAGCTGCCAATAACGCGGCCGATGCGCACCACGAACAGCTTGAGGCCATTAACACCGCACTCATCAAGCGCCGAGAGGCACTTGAAGAAAGGGAGAAACGACTCGAGGATGAAGAGCAGAAACTCCTTGAGCTGCGGGACGATGTCCTGAGGAGGGAAGAGGAGCTTGCCGAGAAAGTAGCTCTGGCTAATAAGGGCCTCGAGGAGCGCGCCAAGAAATTGGAAGAGCGCTGCCAAGAGGAAGAGGAGAAGACCTGGGTGCGAGGGTAGGAACTCTACGAACAAGAGTGTGCCCTTGTTGCCCGGGAGAAGAAAGTGAGGGGTAGGGAGAAGGACCTGGTCGAGCGCCGGAACAAGATCCACCTCCGGGAGGAGGAGCTCGGAAAACTCGAAAGGTGGGTTGCTGAAAAGATTCAGCAAAATGCCAAAGAGGTTGAGCGCCTTGCCTGCGAGAATTCCGAACTGACGGCGGCCAAGAGATCCCTGGAAGAGATGAAGGGCTTAAGGACTGCGGACTCCCTACAGATTTGGGAGTTCCTGGGCAAGGCCAACGATGCGCTGACACCGATGGGTTTCAGCCCCGTGCACCCGGATGATCCGGAGCCGGAGCCGGACCTAGCGCTGCAGGCGTTGAGCGCAGCAGGTAGCAAGCTCTCCAAGGTGGGCGATGTCATCGCGGACCAACTGGAGGTTGAGGGGCAATCCCTGGCGAAGAATGTCGCAGAATATGTGCTGACGTGCTACACCAGCCGGAACTCTCAATTTCCTCTGGACCCGGTGCTTGAAGGCCCCGTCGAAGGAGAAGGCGAAGCTACCCAAGCCAGCGTATCAGTGGTCGCCCAGAAGGTCGCCCAATTCTTCCATAGGGTCTAGGACCATCTCTGTAATTCTCACTTGTATTTTTTCTTCTTCTTCCTCAATTTTGTAATCCCTTGTCTCCAGATGTAATCTCTTGTCTCCAGATCAATGAAATCCCCAAATTTTGCGAATTTTACTTTTTGTCTTCAACATTCTCATCTTCACTTGGCCCCCTGGTAGATGTACACAATTTGATTGTGAACATGTACCAAGAGGATATTGTGCATTGTTGAAGACTCTTTTACTCTGAACTTGTAGAATTTAGGTTCGAAGTCTTCGATAGTGAAGGCCCCCTGAGGTTGTCGGAGCTTAGAAGCTCCGGCACTGTCTATCACTGGAGCTTAGTAGCTCCGGCAATAGTCTCTATCAACACGTAGTGTATCGATAGTTAATCCTCTGGGGTGCCGGAGCTTAGCAGCTCCGACAAGGACCTTTGCCAACACTTAGTTTGTTGGCAGCAGACTCCATTTATGGGGTCTTCTCACCATCTTTTATTCGGCGTTGACGGCCGGCCCCCTTAGGGGAGTCGGAGCTTATTTTGCTCCGGCTTTCCTCCATCAACGTAGACTTTATTTTTCCTGCACACTTAAGCCAAGAAAAATAGTAAAATTTGTTTCTTGTCTATAACTTCGTCGCGGCTTATGACTCTCAAGAAGATTTTAAGTCAAACGCGATTCTAAATACAACCGAATGTGATGTCTTTTCTTTTAGATCCAACTGTACACGGACCCGTCTTACTTCGGCCTGCCGGGGTGTAGGTAGAGTGGCGTACTTAGGGTGCTTGACCAGGCTAAGTCGATAGCACACTCCGGCCCTAGATTGGCTTGGCGGCTTTCAGGCGAGTTGGCCATGAACAATATTTGAATCCAAAAGAATCGACAATACAAATCGAATCGTATTTAAACCAGTCGAACTAAAATTTTTTAAGAATTGCACGTCTTCGTTATAGACAAGAAAGAGAAAAATAAAAATGTTGAGCCTGTACAAAATAAATGCACGTGGAGTCTATTTCACATGAAGATGTCTTTCATTATAGGTCCGGGGTACAGGGGAAACAAGTACACTCTTAGGGTACAGAACCAGGCTAAGCGTGTTTCATTTCTCGTTTGACCCAGGGTAGTTAGCCACACTTTTAGTTCGGAGACTGTGTCAAGTGCTGCATGAACTTTGCGAACCTTTCGGGAAAGGTTCGGCTGTTCTCCCGGAGGAACTACCCGACTCTGTACAATAACTCTATAACATACATCTCAAGTTACTCAAGACTCACCTCCGTGGTGTTAAGTGTAGAACTTACGGAGGTGCTCGATGTTCCAAGGATTTGGGAGAGGTATCCCATCCTCAGTAGCCAAGCGAACGCTTCCGGGACGGGATACTTTAATCACTCGGAAGGGCCCCTCCCAGCCGGGGGAGAGTTTGTTTAACCCTTCTCTGGATAGTATTCTCTGTAGCACCAGATCGCCTTCCTCGAGCTGCCGGTTGTGTACATGCCGCTGGTGATAATGCCGTAGAGCTTGACGATATCGGGCATTCCGAACAGCTGCTTGGCACCTTCCCTCCTCAAGGAGGTCTAGGTCTTCACGTCGGAGCTGGTCCTGCGCGGCTTCGACGAAGGCCCAGACCCGGAGTGAACCCAAGGTGATTTCCGGAGGAAGTATTGCTTCAGCTCCGTACACCAGAAAGAAGAGTGTTTCTCCGGTTGACTAGTTTGGAGATGTCCTGTTGGCCCATAGAGTGGGCGGAAGCTCTTCGATCCAGTTGGCTCCATGTTTTTTCAAGCGCTCATAGGTCCGCATTTTGAGTCCTTTAAGGATTTCAGCATTTGCTCTCTCGGCTTGGCCATTGCTGGCTGGGTGAGCTACGGAGGCGTAGCAAACTTGTATGCCGAGGTCTTCGCAATATCCTTGGAATGCGGAGCTTGTGAATTGGGTCCCATTATCAGTGATGATTTTGTTTGGGACTCCAAATCTGCATAGAATAGACTGCACAAAGTTGATAGCAGATTGCTTGTTGATTGTCACAACTGGAGTTGCTTCCGGCCACTTGGTGAACTTGTCAATGGCGACGTACAGGAACTTGTAACCTCCGACGGCTCTTGGGAAAGGTCCCAAGATGTCTATCCCCCACACAGCGAAGGGCCATGTAGGAGGTATCATTTGTAAGGACTGAACTGGAGTGTGAATTTGCTTTGCATGAAATTGGCATGCTTTGCATTTTTTCACCAGCTCAGTTGCATCCTGGAGTGCTGTAGGCCAGTAGAAGCCATGCCGAAAGGCTTTACCAACCAGCGTGCGGGAAGACGCGTGGTTCCCACACTCGCCTCCATGGATTTCTGCGAGGAGCTCGCATCCTTCTTCCCTTGTGATGCACCGCATTAGGATGCCGTTGGCACCGCGCTGGTAGAGATCCCCTTCTACCAGCGTGTATCTTTTAGCCAATCTAACTATCCGGTCAGCGGATACATCGTCGTCAGGAAGGATGTTGTCTTTCGAGTAGTTCGGAATCTCCGAGATCCGTGCATCGGAACTAACTTGAGCATTTGAGTCTTGCGTGCTGGGTTGCTCGGAGCTTCCGGCAGCACCTACGACCCTTGATGGCTGCCATGGTAACAGGGCCATCGGGACCGCCAGCTTCGGGGTGTTGATCTCGCCCCATTCGCTCAGTTCGACAGGCTGAGCTGTGGGTTTTGACAATCTCCGGACAAAAGTTCCGTCAGGAGCCGGAGCTCCGGTTGACGCTTTCGTCGAGAGTTCGTCGGCTTCAGCATTGTGGGCACGCTGAACATGGTGGAGGTCTAGGACTTCAAAGTCCTTCTGAAGCCTCTGGACTTCTAGGAGGTAAGCAGGTAGCTGGAGATTGTTGCAGGAGCATTCACCCTTCACCTGCTTGATGATGAGCTGTGAATCTCCTTTGACCAGCAGTTGCCTGACACCGTATGACAGTGCCACCTTTAGTCCGTAGATGAGTGCTTCATACTCTGCCATGTTGTTGGTTGCCTTGAAGTCAAGGTGTACCATGTATTTCACCTTCTCCCCAGTCGGTGCAAGGAGAAGGATTCCAGCTCCGGCCCCCTGATTCTGCATGGAGCCGTCGAAGTAGAGGGTCCAGTGAGGCTTGGTGAAGGTTGGAGCTTGATGCTCCGTCTTCTGCTCACTTGGGCCCCCAGGGTTTGATGGAGAGGGAGTCCATTCCGCCTCAAAATCTGCCAATGCTTGACTTTTGACTGCTTGTCTTGAAATAAATTCAAGATCAAATTCAGCCAATTCCGCTGCCCACTTTGCAATATTCCCAGTTGAATTGGGATTATGCAAGATTGCTCGTAGTGGGTAGGAGGTCACCACCGAGACTTTGTGAGCTTGGAAGTAATGTGGAAGCTTCCTGGAGGCAATAAGAACTGCATAGAGCAGCTTATGCACCTCTAGGTATCGAGTTTTGGCATCGTGTAATACTTCACTAATGAAGTACACCGGGCGTTGAATGGTCCGGACCCTCCCGGAGGGGTCCGGAGCTTCCTCTTAATTGACCCGGACCCTCTTGGAAGGGTCCGGATTTTCTTCAGGGACCTCCGGGTTCTGGCTGGAGGAACCCGGAGCTTCTTCAGAAATGACCTGGACCCTCCCGGAAGGGTCTAGGTCTCCTGATACGACTTCCTGTGGATTTGAATCTGGGAGCTGAGACCCAGACTCACTTTCAGGAACCTCCGGACCTTCCCGGAGGGGTCTGGATTCTTGAGTGTGGGGTAGTTCTGGTCTCTCCGCAACCAGAACCATACTGATGACTTCGTCAGTAGCTGAAATATAAAGCAATAAAGGCTCACCAGGGTTCGGAGCTACCAGAATCGGTAGGGTGGTGAGGAACTGTTTCAGCTCTTGGAATGCCTTTTCTGCCTCTTCGGACCATTGAAATGGTCCGTACTTCCTCAATAACTTGAAGAAGGGAAGTGCCCGCTCCGCCAGTCTTGAGATGAACCGGCTGAGGGCTGCTAGACATCCAGTTAATTTTTGGATGTCCTTGATGCGGGTTGGTGGCCGCATGTCTTCAATGGCCTTAATCTTCGCCGGATTAGCTTCCATGCCCCGGTGACTTACCAGGAAACCAAGAAGTTTTCTGGAGCTAACCCCAAAGACACACTTGTCTGGGTTTAGCTTCGTGCGGGTAGCCTGCAGCTTGTCGAAGACAGCCTGCAAGGTGTCAAGGAGTGACTTCTTGTTCCTGACCTTGACCACGATGTCATCGACGTACACTTCCACTATGTCTCTAATAAGTTCTTCAAAAGTTTTGTACATAGCTCGTACAAAAGTTGAAGCCGCATTCTTGAGACCAAAGGGCATGGTTGTGTAACAATACAATCCATCTACTGCGATGAATGAAGTATGCTCTTCATCCTCCCTAGACATCCTGATTTGATGATATCCGGAATATGCATCTAGGAAACACAGTAATTCACACCCGGAGGTGGAATCCACTATTTGATCTATTCTAGGTAGTGGGAATGGATCGTTTGGACATGCCTTATTTAGTGTGGTGTAGTCGCTGCATATCCGAAGCTTCCCGCCGGCCTTAGGCACAACGACTGGGTTCGCCAGCCATTTTGGATGGAAGACTTCTCGGATGAATCCGGCTTCGAGCAACTTCTTCACTTCTTGTCGGATGAAGTTCTGTCGCTCTACGGATTGCTTCCGAGGCTTCTGATGCACAGGCCGGGCATCGGGGTAGATCTTCAGATTGTGCTCAATCACTTCCCTGGGGATCCCAGGCATTTGTGACGGTTGCCAAGCACAAGTCAACGTTGGCCCGGAGGAAAGTGATGAGCGCGAATTCCTATTTGTTGTTCAATCCTCCCGATATACGGGTGGTTTGAGCGGCATCGGAACCAATTTGGACGACTTTGACGGGAATGTCGGTGTCGCCGCTTGGCTGCACTCGAGGTGCAGAAGTCGAGCCTCGTTGGAAAATGCTCGGGGGTTTTGGAGCTTGCTCCTGCCTGGAGTCCTCCTCTTGCGTTGTGGTGAGCGCATGGAATTCTTCCACGACAGTTACTCCGGCAGTGCGATCTCCACGGATCCGGAGAACGCCTACTGGCGTTGGCATCTTCAACACCAGATAGCCATAATGAGCAGCCGCCATGAATTTGTACAGGGCAGGTCTACCCAAGATGGCATTGAAGGGTAAGTTGATCTGAGCGACGTCGAAGACCAACTTCTCGGTGCGGTACTTCTCCCGTGTCCCGAAGGTAACAGGGAGAGTAATAGCTCCGAGTGGGGTGATGGCCCCCGGACCTACTCCGGAGAAAGGTTGAGAGGGGTGGAGATCCGAAGGTTGGAGCTGAAGCTTAGTGAAAGCTTCGAAGCTGATGAGGTTAAGCCCCGAACCTCTGTCTACCATGACGTGGTGGAGCAGGATGTTGTTGATGGTAGGCGATACCATCAAGGGTAACTGTCCTGCTCCAACCATGCTCCAGGGACAATCCGAAGCATCAAAAGTGATGGCCATGTCCATCCACTTTCGGTGAGGTTCCGGCCTGACTGTAGGAGCTACAACGGCCATATCCCGACGCATAGTCTTGATGACGCGACGGGAGGTGATATCCCATGATCCACCAAAAATGGTGTTCATGGTCTTCCGACGCTCGTTGTCAGAGACGTCAGAATCATCGTCGACGGAGGTGTAGACGGCCTTCAGGACCTTTTTGGGATCCTTGAACCCTAACTCCTCTTCAGCTGGAGCTTCGTCGACCTTTTGCTTTCCTTCCCTCTGTCAGAAAGGAGATTCTTCCCGGCACTTGCTGTAGCGCTCGACAAGGTTTTGGACCTCCCGGCAGTCTTCCAAATTGTGGCTGCCCGTCTTGTGAATGGGACACCAGACTTTGGGTTTGCCACCGTCTTCAGAAGATGGTCGAGGTCGCTTCTCGGGGCGTGGCCCTCAGCCACCCGGAGCTGCAGCAGCAGCAACGTTGGATGTGTCGACCGACGGCTTCTTCTTGCCATTGGTCTTCTTATTCTTCTTGCCACTCCCGGAGGTAGCGGCTTCTTCTTTGGAGGGTTTCTTGTGATCCTCCGTGGTTGGTTTGGAGTGCATCTCACGGCCCTTCGCAGCTCGGGCACATTTGTCGGCCAAGCTAAAGAGTTCTGTGACACTGGTGATCTCCTTGATCGCCAGCTTCTCCAACATCTTCTTGTCCCGTACGCCCTGTCTAAATGCCACAATGACAGAGGCGCTAGAGATAGAAGGGATAGTGTTTCGTACCTAAGAGAACCTTTGAATGAATGACCGCAAGGATTCTCCCCCTTTTTGCATGACCGCAAAAAGGTCCAGTTCAGTGCCTGGCCGGGTGTATGAACTCCCGAAGTTGGCAGTGAACTGATGGCACAGCTCCTCCCAACTGTTGATAGAGTTGGGTGGAAGGCTCATAAACCAGGACCTGGCAGTCCCAGTTAAGACCACTGGAAAGTAATTGGCCATCACGGCCTCATTTCCTCCGGCTGCCAAGATTGCAGTGGAGTATATCTGAAGAAATTCGGCGGGATTGACAGTCCCGTCGAATTTTTTCGGCAGGTGAGGCCGGAACTTCTGTGGCCATCTAACCATGCGCAGGTGCATGGCCAAGGCTGAACAGCCTCCTCCTACCCCTTCAGGAGTAGAAAGGTCCTGAGCTTCCCGTCTTTCACGGGCACGCTCAATATGGACTCGGCCGTCCTACTGGCGGTATCGGCGATCAAGCTCCGCCCGGAGGTCATGAGTCGAAAGCCTGGATACCGTGTGAGTGCATCGAGCCCCGGAGGGCAACGACGTCACTTGTTGCAATGCAGCACGTCTCCTGCTATTGGAGATGTGTGGACCAAGTCTTCCAGGCAAAGTCCGCCGCTGCGACGGGGCTCGTCCTGAAGGAGGAGGCCCCTGGTTGCTGAGGCGTTCGGCTGCTGCTGCAACCAAATGCTCCACATCGGCCCTCCACTGTTCCAGTGCATCCCGAGATGCATCCAGAGGTGGTGGACGTTGAAGAAGAGCACGCGCTGCATGAAGCGCGTGTTCCGGATTGTCATGATTTGCCGATGCAGTAAGCGACGCCGGCGCACCATCACGTTGTCTAGCACGATTTGCTGGAGGAGACGGTGGTGGTGGGAGTGTGACTCCTACTGGTGCTGAGGCTCCTGCTGGTGGCTGCCTATTGGAGGGATTGCCTCCAACAACCTGAGCAGCAGGTTGGCCGTTGGATGATCCAGCAGCAGAGTTCACCATTCTCGAAATCTCAGGCGCCCCTACCTGGCGCGCCAACTGTCGGTGGTTTGGAACCGGCAGATCTCCCTACACTACTAAAGTGATAGGGGAGTTTGATGTTCGGTGTGGGCGCACGGAGATTCAAGAAGGTGAATAAGAATTGGCACGGGAGACACAAGAATTTACGTGGTTCGGGCCGCCTGAGCGTAATACCCTACTCCACGGAGGTGTTGGTGTTGTATTAGCTGTTTGAGTTTGTGATGAGCGTATGAGACGCGTGTGTCTGTCCTCTCTTATGTGTATCGTCGGCCTGTCCTTTTATAGTACAAGGGCAGGCCGTTACAGGTTAGCCTGACCCGACATGTGGCCCCGGCGGTTACTAGTATTGATACACGTTTAATTGCTCTTAATGATCCTGTAACGGGCTTTGACAGCACCATTACTGGTGTTAAGATCGTCCGTTTAAGTGTCATTAATATGGTATTAATGACACTTAATCGGGTCTTGAAGTCCTTGGCTCTCCTTGGAAGATCCGGAGCCGTTGCAGGGTTTTCCATAGGTTAGGAGCTGAAGATCCGACGACTGGACACATGGCAGCTCTGGAGCTTGCTGTGGGAAACAGAAAGCTCCGGGGCTACCTGACACATGTCAGGTCTGGAGCTTCTCTCGGTTTGGGGTTAAGTACGGAGGTGCCGTTTCGGTACATGGCCCGGAGCTTCCCCCTTGTGGGCGGTAGCTCCGGTTTGATAGTACACGTGGCGACCTAGGGATTAACCATGTTGGAGAAGCGGGTCCGGTTATGTCTGACATGTGGGCCCCCGAGGGTCTTCAAACCAAGTAGATGATTTTCCTTTGAGATCTTTATAACCTCAAGGGGTGTATGGTTTCTAGGATACCAACAGTGCCGTATAGACAGTTGTAGTCATAATGTATGCGTCGAGACGACACAGAAGCGAACGACGATGGTGAGGAAGTCAATCACCCGCGATTGCGCAGACGGTGGATCCGAACGTGGAATTGTCATCTAAGACCAACTTTCCTCCTCTTTCTCTCGTTCTTTCCTCTTGTAAATGACTTAACAATGAAAATGAGGAACGTAACCTATATCAATGCGTCACCCGTTTCGGATCGGCACGTCTCACATGCTATTGGCATGTGAGACGTGAAGGTTCGGAATTGTCCCTTTTTGGACAGCCTGAGAGTGACCGAGGGGGCGTGGCTTGTGACGAGACGCGGGTCTGGATCTGGACGAGATTTCGACGGTATAACCCTGTTGTTCTCTGCTGCACCATTTTCGGGCGTGCAGTGGAGAATAGCGGGGTTATGATGCCGAAATTTCGTCCGGATCCAGACCGCGCATCCCGTCATGAGCACGCTCCGCTCGGTCACTCTTGGGTGGGTTTAGGACCTATCTGCCTAGTTATAGTGTCGTGACATAACATAACAATGAAACTAATAATGATTTATCTGCTTTGAAGGTATACCCTCAAACATGGCTGAAGACCGCACTTGGATGTATACTGGTTGGAAAAAGGACGGGAGTTACTCAGATGAGTGGTTCACCAAGACGGATGCTTTCATACAACGAGCTTTTTCGTTGTCAAACAACAGCAAGGTGCGGTGCCCATGTATCAAATGTCAAAATGCGAAGTGTTTCGACAAAGTGACATTGACGTTCCACTTGTGTCGAAATGGTTTTATGCAACGTTATGAGTTATGGACCTTTCACGGCGAGACACCTTCTCAAGCCGTAGAAGATCGAGATGGGGATGATAGCACTGGTGTCGATAGGATGGACGAGATGCTTGAAGCCATAAATCCTGAATTGATGGAGGATTCTCCTACAACGGAGGCAAAGGAGTTCTTCGAGCGTCTTAAGACATCAGAACAACCGGTGCATGAACACATCAAAATGACGGTTCTCAATTTCATGACTAGATTTATGGCAATTAAGTCTAAGTATTTCTTCTCCAATAATTGCTACAATGACCTCATCAAATTGATCAGCGATGTCCTTCCGTAGCCCCATAAATTGCCTAAGGATATGCATCATTCTAAGAAATTGATTTCTGATCTTGGTATGAACTATGAGAAGATTGATATGTGTCCAGACCACTGCATGCTTTTCTGGAAAGAGCATGCCAACGAGAACAAGTGCTTAAAATGTGACAAGGCAAGATTTGTCGAAGTTATTAATGAAGACGGTACAAAAATAATGACTGAAGTTGCACAGAAGCAGCTTCGCTACTTGCCTATCACAACTAGGTTGAATCGCTTGTTTCTCTCAAAAAAACAGCCAGACACATGAGGTGGCACAAAGAAGGTGTACGCGAGAATGACGGAATGATGGTGCATCCGTCTGACGGTGAGGCATGGAAAGCGCTTGACCGCTTCGATCCAGATTTCGCCAATGACGCGAGAAATGTTCGCATCGGGTTGGCGACAGATGGCTTTTCACCGTTCAGTACAAACGCAACACCATACTCTTGTTGGCCTGTGTTCGCTATTCCATACAACTTACCACCATCTCTTTGTATGAAGTACGATTTCATGTTCCTTTGCCTTATTGTACCTAGACCGGATCATCCCGGTTCACGACTAAACGTGATGTTGAAGCCGTTGATTGAAGAGTTGAAAATGTTATGGACAGGAATTGAAGCGTACGACTGCTACAAAAAACAGAAATTCAACCTTCGAGCTGCATACTTGTGGTCTGTCCATGATTTTCCAGCTTACGGCATGGTTTCTGGCTGGAGCACTCATGGTCGTTTGACATGTCCAATATGTGCTTCGGACACGGAATGTTTTCATTTAAAGCATGGTGGCAAGATTTGCTACTTTGATTGCCACAGACGTTGGTTACCGCCCAATCACGTATTTAGGCAACAGAGAAATGCCTTCAGGAAGGACACCGTTGTCAAAAAAGGACCACCACAACGTCTAAACAGGTCGGAGATTGTTGAACAGTTGAACAACTTAGTGCCAGATGAAGATCGTCCTGGATATTTTGTTGGTTACGGAGAGGACCACAATTGGACTCATATATGTGCACTATGGAGCTACCGTATGTTAAGTCCTTAATCTTAATGCATAACATTGATGTCATGCATCAGGAACGTAACATGGGCGAATGCATCATAAGCACATGCTTCGATGTGACTGGCAGAACAAAAGACAATATAAAAGCTCGTAAGGATTTGGCAGAGGTTTGTAATCGTCCAACTCCTGAGCTATCTGAAGTTGGTGGCAAACCGCGTGCTTCTTTCTGTCTTCGACCAAAAGAAAAGAAAGAAGTCTTTGAGTGGTTGAAAAGTTTGAAATTCCCAGACGGTTATGCCGCTAGCCTGAGACGAGCCGTAAATGTTAAGACTGGAAATCTCACAGGGTTGAAGAGTCATGATTATCACATAATCATGGAAAGACTACTGCCAGTTATGTTTCGAGGCTACATTGACGATGCGGTGTGGAAGGTGTTAGCCGAGCTTAGCTACTTTTATAGACAGCTTTGTGCTAAAGAAATCACAAGGGAGATGATGGAGAAGTTGGAAAGGGAGATACCAGTGCTTTTATGTAAGATGGAAAAAGTTTTCCCTCCAGGGTTCTTCAATCCAATGCAACATCTCCTGATTCATCTTCCATATGAAGCTAAAGTGGGCGGCCCTGTGCAATATAGGTGGATGTATCACGTTGAAAGAGCACTCAGGTGTCTTAAACCAATGGTTCGCAATCGGGCAAGGGTTGAAGGATGCATCGCCGAAGCATACGCCATTCAAGAGATAGGATACTTTTCAAGTGTATATTTTGCAGAAGAAAACAATGTTAATGCTTCCACGTTGCAGGTGTGGAAGAGGGGTCACTTGGGAAGTGACCCGTCGCAGCCTGAGCAGCTGTCTTCTCAGACGGCGACTCAGACGTTGGTGATTTATTTTGTTAACTTAATTGAATTTTCTTTAATAGTTTCAATAATGTTATTTTACTGTGTTTCCAGGCAAAGTACGGGCAGGAGGCGCGGAGGCTTCGAGGCGAAGAGTTTGATTGGCAGAGCGTGCCAATTGTCCCCGAAGCAGCGTATGCAATCGGTGGCGGGAAACCTCATGGACGGTGAGTTTTGTTAATTTTATTTTACTGTCACGAACTTTGAGTTACAAAAATTTAATCATCTTACTTCGCTGTGAAGGTTGGCCATTCAATGGAGTGGTCGACTCGAGGCAGGCCCGGGCTTCCTCGAGAGCCTCTTCATTGCAGCAGGGCGGGTGCAGCAGCAGTCGTACGGGACGAGATCTGGAGCTACAGAGTCTTCGGGAGGAGCTCCAGAGGACACAAGAAGCGCTTCGGACTAGGGACGAGATGCAGGCAGCGGCGCTCAGGGCTAGGGACGAGTATCAGAACTCGTACATGCTACAGTGGCAAGCTGCCTTCCAGGTAAGTTCTGAATGTTGTACTTAACATTTGTAATATACAAATGACAGTTATAATGATTTGATTTGTATTCGTAGGCTATGAGCGCAGGACAGCCGGCTGTGTTTCCGCAGTGGGTGCCGCCATCGGTGGAGTTGCCACCGGTCCCGACGACAGGAATACAGGTACAAAATTATTCAAAATAACTGAAACTAGTTAAACTTGTTCAAATTTAGTAAAATATGCATTTTTGTACTTATAACTTGTCTAACCACGCTTGCATATCACAGGGATCGGGGACGGAGGCTCAAACTCCGTCGCCCCAGATTCCGGCGCTTGGACGACTGCCGGAGGACGACTTTCTAAACTCCGGCGGCAGTGGACATGGTAACGTGGGATAGTCAGGTTAGCCGATTTGAAATCTACTTGCATGTTAATTCTTATCATTTTCTTACCGCCGTCGAGCAAGCACCAGTCCCCTATACCACGCCTGCTGCTTTGCCCAGTAGGGTGAATTCACCGCTCTGTGATCCAATAATAAGCCGCCGACCTGTAGGAGTCCACTTTATCGACAAATAACATTGTATTATACTCCAGGAGATCACATGGTTAAAAATAGAAAAAACAGATTGGTTTAGGGACGTGGTGAGCTTTTGACGTGGTGAGCCTTTGAGACCATTACAGCATATTACGCAGATCTGAAAAAACAGATCATGTACCTGCCACCATTACAGCATATTACGCAGATCTAAAAAAACAGATCATGTACCTGCCACCATTACAGCATATTACGCAGAAAAAACAGATCATGTACCTGCCACCATTACAGCATATTACATGGGACGTGGTGAGCTTTTGAGCTTTACGCAGATCTGAAGCTTTTAGGTTCGCCGTGGATAAAACGTCGTTTGTTTAGGGAGTGCAATTCAAATGGCTTAAAAGGCAATAGTACATGTGTGATTGGTTTTTGTGTTGGTTTCATTTGATATTTTGGCATTGGTATTTGGACTAAACGTTTTGTCGTCTATCTTTTGTTTTTCAGGAGGTTGGGTCTTTTCAGATGGTCTGCTGATGGTGTCGAGAATGTTTTGAACATGGCAAATTTCAGATGGTCTGCTGACGGTGTCGATAATGTTTTCAAAAGGCAAGGCAGCGGGAGGTTGGCAAAAAAAACCATAGCAGTCTTCTATTTTGAACAATACAAATTTCTAGTGTTTCTGTGGTGTTTCGAAGTGTGATGTGTTTCTGTATAATATCTGGTTATGTGGTTCTGTATAATATCTGTGTGTTTGCAAAACCTGTATAATACCTAATTTCTGTTGTTTTTTAAAAAAACAAAAATAATAGACGACGGTGTATCTTTGGCCGTCGTTTATAAGGAACACTTATAGACGACGGCCACGAAGAGAAACCGTCGTCTTTTCGGTTCAATATAGACGACGGCACCTCGACAACCGTCGTTTATAAGTTACACCTATAGACGACGGTTACCGTCGTCTATAAGGTTTCTATCCTGCCACGTGGTGGAGCTAACTTATTGACGACAGCTAAAGTTGGCCGTCGTCAATTAGTTAATTAACGACGGTAACCGTCATATATAAGCTTATAGACGACCAATAATCGTAGACGGCCGGTTACCGTCGTCTATAAGCTTATACCGTCGTTTATAACTTATAGACGACGATAAAGGCCTTATAGACGACGGTTCCTGGCTGTCGTCTATTATCGCGATTGTTGTAGTGAATGTTGCATGCAACATTAGGTGTAGGGCCCGCTTGCATTTGGGAGGCGCCAAAGATTCCATGGATGGGTGCATCTAGTCATTGATGACAAGGTGAATGCACGGTTGAGTGCTTGATGATAGAGGTTCGAAGGCCAGAGGCTGGGACCCAGTTGCTAGCATGCGCTCCTGCTGCACAACACACACTTGTGCGTGATTTGCGGGCGCGGCTCCTGAATAAGATCCACCACCATAATTATTTGCATTTGTAGGCATTTAATAAGAAAACAAATCAAACAATTAGTTAGTAGTCCTATCAATACTATTACTGCCCGATTGATGTGGATCAGAGTTGGATGAATGATTTTTGAATGGAAAGACATGCTCATCAAAGATAACATCTCTGGAAATATAGACATGTCCAATATCCATGTCAAAGCATTTGTACCCTTTATGAATGGCGTTGTAACCAATAAAAACACATGGTTTAGATCAAAAAGATAATTTGTGTTTATTTTATGGATGGAGATGCGGCCAGCATGCACAACCAAAAATACGAAGCATGGAATAATTAGGGGGTGTGCGAAATAATCGTTCTAGAGGACACAAATTATCAATAACATGAGTAGGAAGGCAATTTATGAGGTACGTGGCCGTGGTGAAGGCGTCATCCCAGAATTTGAGTGGCATGCCGACGTGAGCTAGGAGGGCGATACCGATTTCAACAGTATGGCGGTGATTACGTTCAACCGAATAATTTTGTTGGTGAGTATGGGGACAAGACACCCTATGTGTGATGCCAATTTTAGTGAAAAACTGGTTATGGAGTTTTTGATACTCCCCACCCCAATCAGATTGCACACATCTAATTTTTGTGTCAAGGAGGCATTCGAAATGAGCTTGAAAAATTAAGAAAATGTGATGAGCGTTAGTTCTATCATTCATGAGATAAATCCATGTGAATTTGCTAAAGTCATCAATGAAACTAATATAATATTTGAAACCACCAACAGAAATGGGAGCAGGACCCCAAAAATAAGAATAAATGAGTTCGAGTGGTGTTGTGGATCTATGAAATGAAATACTATAGGGTAATTGATGACTTTTTGCTAAGTGACACGCATTACAAACTGAGGAAATAGAAGACTCCTTGAGACACGGAAGATTATGAATCCGTAAGAGGGAGCAAACTACTTGGGGAGATGGATGACCAAACCGAGCATGTTATTGATCTGAACGCACAGAATAGCTCACGAACGCCTGCTTGATGTACTTAATATCAGATGGCTTGAGGGGGGTAAAGATCGGCTTCACATTTGCCTATCAGGAGTAGATTCCAAGTTGCACGATCCTTTATGAGATAATATGAAGGATGAAATTCAAAGAATATATTATTATCACGAGATAATTTATGAACTGAAAGAAGATGCTTGGAAATTTCGGGAATGTGAAGAACATTGTTAAGAGCAAGAGGGCGTGTACTAGTATTGATAGAACATGAACCATTGTGTTTAATTTGCAAACCTGTACTGTTGCCCACTTGTACCGTGTTACCACCATGGTATTGATCCCGCACAACTAGGCGATCAAGATCACTCGTGATGCGATCAGTAGCGCCCGTGTCATTGTACTAGTTGGGATCAATTTTGTAGAAGATCGTAGATGCCAGAGCCGTCGAATGAACCTCTTGTCGGTACGATTCATCCATCCGGTGCCAACACATGATTGCAGTGTGGACGATCTTGCCACAAATCTGGCACTGAGGACGAGGGCCATTGCCGCGACGATCAACCTGCATGGGAGCACCACCACGAGAGCGACCGCCGTGATCACGGTCACCACGGTCGCGACCGCGATGCATGTAGTTGCCAGAGGCACCATGGTGCTGCTGCAATTCAGCCACGTGTTGAAGTTGATGTGCCTCGAACGCAACTAGATGTGCGAACGCGTCGTCAATAGAGAGCGGCTCGGTCTTGGTCGTCATGGAGGTGACGAATGGATCATATTCAGCCGGGAGCCAGCGAGTAGATATTCTAGGACCTCCTCATCTCATAGAGGAGCGTCAGCACTAGCAAGCTCGTTAGCGAGCCCCGTGATCTTGCAGAGGAATTCAGCCATAGATAAATCACGTTTTTTTGATGTAGGAAGTTCCACACGAGTTTGCATCGTGCGCGCCTTCGTTGAAGAGGCGAATTTCTTCTGGAGGGGGTCCCAAACCTCCTTGGAGGATGCCGTATTGACAACATCCTTAAGGACTTCCTCAGTCATTGACGAGAGAAGGCAACTCAACAGTTTTTGATCTTGATCATACTAGCGTTCATACAGCGGATCAGTGACTTCAACAGCACCTGCGACTATCGAATCGACGATATTCTTTGCAGGTGCGGCATTGGATCCATAAAGGTATCCCAAGAGCTTTGAGCTCCGTAGGTACGGAAGAAGCTGAGCACGCCATAGAATATAATTGGATTTGTTCAGTCGAATCGTGACGACATGTTGTATGGGGATCGACGCCATGATGGTAGGAGCAATGGCATTCGGCATAGGTGGAGGAAGGGGAGGAGGAGGAATAGTGTGTGGTGTGTGGCGGGATCAGGAAAATTTTCTTGGCTCTGTTACCATGTTAGTTGATGCAAGGCGATACCCTCTTGGGGATGGACTCATGTATTTATAGTGGTGTATAGCAGGTTACATGCATGACAGCCAATATCACTTGCCAAGAATAGAGGAGCAAGTAATATCCCATGCCAAGAATAAAGGAGGCGCACCCCTAGAATCAAACATTCCTAATATACATGATTTTCTATATTTAACAAAGAGTACATGGATTTAACGGTGAACCTGTCAAATTTATCCCATTTCCATTTAACAGCATCTCTTTCCATGGAAATGCCAACCCTATTCAATCTATCAGCTAGGGCCACATTGAAAGATTGGCCTCAAGCAGTTCTCTACGCCTGCCTCCGTGTTGATTATATAGAGAACAATACAGGGGCGCTGCACCGTGTCATAGATTGATCACCGCCAGCTAATCCGCAACCAACTCAACTAACAAGATTTTATTTTATCCTAAGTCGGTTTGCTGGATTGATTACTATATCTGTTAACACCATAGATTCTAATAACTACTTTATCTCCAGGACTCCAGGGCTTGTACGTCATGCCAAAGCTTATCTCTATGCAGCCGCATGCAATCTGTTTCTCCAACACCTCCCCTTAATCGCAACATGTACCAATGTTGAGATTACGTGAGAATTTAGAAAATTTTCTAACAAGCAAAGCTTTGTTGAACCCATCTGCAACTTGGTCCTTCGAAGAAATGAACTTGATCTGTATTTCTTTTCTTGCCACCCTTTCTCTCACAAAGTGATAATCAATTTCAATGTGTTTAGTTCTAGCATGAAAAACTGGATTTACCGTCATATAAGTCGCTCCCAGATTATCACACTAGAGGCTTTCCGCAACATTTGAGGACATTCCCATTTCCTTGAGGATGGTCTGCACCCAAATCACCCCAGCAGTAGCATTGGCCAGAGAATTGTACTCTACTTATGCGCTGGACCTTGAAACTGTAATATCTTTCCTAGCACTCTAAGAGACAAGATTATTTTCCAAAAATATTGCAAAACCCCCAGTTGATCTTCTATCATCTGGGCATCTGGCCCAGTCCGCATCAGAAAATGCGTTTATTCACAGCGAGCTATTTCTCAAAAACTTTATATCATGGTCAAGTGTTCCTCGTACAAACCTCAAAATTCTCTTGACTGCTGTCATGTGTTCAGTAGTAGGTGAATGCAAAAACTGACACACTTTGTTGACCGAGAAAGATAAATCTGGTCTAGTTAATGTCAAATATTGCAAAACCCCAACTATGCTTCTGTATTTTGTAGTTTGAGATGGATTAATCAGTTCACCAGCATGGACCGAATATTTATCCGAAGCAGAGAGAGGTGTACTAACCGGTTTACAATTTTTTCATTCCTGCCTTGCAAATTATATCAGCACCATATTTTCTTTGCTTCAATAGGATTCCCTCATTTCCTTGATCCATTTCTATTCCTAAGAAAAAATGGAGTGCGCCAAGGTCCTTGACAACAAAGTCTCTCTTCAAGTTGGTCAACAATGCCTCTACTGCTTTTGCTGATGAGCTTGCAATCATAATGTTATCAATCGTATATTAGTAAAAGAATAATAACATTATTTTTCCTATAAATAAAGAGTGAAGTATCCCCTTTAGACATCATGAAGCCTAGTTGAGTGAGTTTCGTACTGAGTTTAGAATACCAAGCTCGAGGTGCCTACTTCAACCCATAAAGTGCTTTCTCCAACTTGCATACATGATTAGGATATTCGGCATTTTCATATCCTGGTGGCTGGTTCATAAATACTTCTTCCTCTAAATCACCATGAAGAAAATCATTTTGAACATCTAACTGTTTTAAGCACCAACCTTTTGAAACAACAATAGACAATACTATTCTTATAGTATCAGCTTTGACAACAGGGCTAAAAGTATCTTCATAATCAATTTTGTACCTTTGCTTGAACCCCTTTGCAACCATTCTAGCTTTATACCTATCAATTGTTCCATCAGCATGTCTCTTTATTTTGTAAACCCACTTGCAGTCAATTGTGTTGGTTCATTCTTCCTTGGTACGAGATGCCAAGTTTATTTCTTTCAAGTGTCTGAAACTCTGCATCCATCGCCTTTTTCCAATTGACATCTTCTTGCGCCTGTTGCAAATTTTCAGGTTCACCTTTTTCTGTTAGCAAACAAACAAAATCACTCCCAAAATCTTTTGGTTTAATAAATTTATTTTGTAACATATGGTGAACGGACGCATTATTCTCTGGTCTGGAACTCTTTCATTTGCTGCTAGGGAGGAATCCACATCGATCTCCGTGCCTGACTCACCAGATTGATCTGCCGAGTCCTGATTTCCGCGCCAGTTTCCCGCGTGACCGCTGCTGTCACCTGAGAATAACTCTGCGGGACCCGGGGAAGAGTTATTGCTCAATGTCGGGCGCGCAAAAATTTGTCCTGGGTGTTCCCCTTCTCGATGGGCGTGCTGCTCGCTTGGTATTAGCTAGCGTCGGTGATCTGTGCAGCTGGAATCTCCCATCTGCGCCCGAAAAATCATGCAATCGGTCTGGTCACCAGGTGTTGCCGCTGTAGCACTAGCCCTTTCGATCTCCGTGCCCGGATCTCTTACGCCTTTTGCATCTGTGTCCTGCTCATGCATAGAATCACTTGCTTCTAGCTGGTTAGATAAATCAGTAGAGTCATGGGAATTATTTTGTTTGGTTTCATCTATTGCAAAACTCATTGACTGAACCAAAGTTGGATGAAGGAGCAAGATTTCGGAGTGGAGACGAGCACCAGCATTAGGATTTAGATCTTTAAAAGGAAACACGAATTCATCAAATACCACATCTCTCGAAATATAGACTCGCCCACTATGCACATCTAAGCACTTGTAGCCTTTATGCAAGGTACTATAACCCAGAAAAACACATTGTTCGGATCTAAAGTAGAGTTTGTGAACTATATATTCATGTAGATTAGGCCAGCACGCGCAGCCAAAGACCTTGAATTGATTATAATCTGGAATGGTTCCAAATAGTTCTTCTAGGGGTGAATCATGATCAATGACCCGTGAGGGAATTCTATTTATGAGATAGACTGCAGTAGAAAACGTCCCATCCCAAAATTTTAGCGGCATGTGTGCATGTGCTAAGTGCGATGGACCCAATTCAACGATATGTCTATGTTTCCTTTCCGCGGATCCATTTTGTTGACGTGTATGTGGGCATGGAACTTGATGTGAAATACCAATGTGACTAAAAAAGGAGTTGAGTCTTTTGTATTCACCTCCCAAGTCGCTTTGTACACAAAGGATCTTCTTATTGAATATTCTTTCCACTTGACTCTGAAAAATCTGAAACTTCTCAAAAACTTCAGATTTATGCCGAATATAATAAACCCAAGTGAATTTACTGAAATCATCAATGAAACTATCATAGTATGAATTTCTTCCCACAGAAACAGGTGTTGGTCCCCACACATCAGAAAATATTAGTTTCAATGGAGTTTCAGACATACTAATTGAGGAAAAGGTAACTGGTGATTTTTGCCTAATTAACAGGCATCACACACATGAGGACTACTAGATCAAGTGAACAAGGGAGGTTGTGTCTGTTCACAACTTTATTGACTATGACACTTGATGGATGACCTAACCTATTATGCCACCTTTCAATTGAGGGCTTGGTGGTCATAAGCACACACTTTGACGATGAATTTCTTAGAGAGGGTCATGTATAGAGTCCTCCTTCACATCTGCCTTACAGAAGTACCTTCTTCGTAGTTTGATCTTTCACCAGAAAATAGTTAGGATGATATTCAAGGAAGACTGAATTATCAGAAGTCAATTTATGAACAGACACTAGATTTTTCTTTGTGGATGGAACATGAAGGATATTGTTTACATGAAGGTAGAGAGATCGAGTTTGCAAAATAGAATCACCAACAAAATTTATTAACATACCTGATCTACTGGTTGTATGCACTTGTTGATAGCTTCTCCAATTCCCCAACAATGTGATCAGTGGCTCCAGTGTCAGTGTACCAATTTGTATCAACACTATAAGATGTTGCTACATTATTTGCTGACTTTTCATCAGGCTTGAAATCTCGATCAAATCTATTATAACATCTCACAACGGTGTGCCCAACCTTGTTACAAAGTTGACATACTGGTTTACCTTCTGCTCCACCTCGGCCTCTTCCTTGACCTCCTCTGCCTCGGCCAGACCTTCCTCCATCATATCCTTTTCCACGGCCACCACCTCCCCTGGCAGCCATGTTGGCATTTATCTAATAATTGCCATCGTTCCATCTCTCCTGGATGCACCTCCAAACTTCGGCCAAGGAAGAACATGTTGCCACTTGGGCCAACACCTCCTTGGCAACGTCAAGTTTAGATAACTCAACAGCTGCTGGTCCTGGACCAACCATGCAGCGTACACCGGATTGGGTACCTCTTTTTGCTCCTTGTCAGCTTTCTTGACAAGAATCATCTCTTTAGGCTTCTTCTTGGAACCGTCAATGAAGCTGAACAATTGCGCTCCTCGGATCGCCGGCATCACTTGTGCCTTCCAGAGGAGAAAGTTGTCTCTGGACAACTTTTCAACTTGATGGGAGAGGGTGTTAAACCCGAATCCTCCCATGGATGAACCCATGTTACTCGGTGAAGCTTTTTGGCTCTGATTACCATGAAGGATTGGCCTCAAGCAGTTCTCTACACCTACCTTCGTGTTGATTATATGGAGAACAATACAAGGGCGCTGCACCGTGTCACAAATTGATCACAACCAGCTAATCTGCAACCAACTCAACTAAAAAGATTTGATTTTATCCTAAGTCGGTTTGCTGGATTGATTACAATATCTGTTAACACAATAGATTCTAATAACTACATTATCTCCAGGACTCCAGGACTTGTACGTCACGCCAAAGCTTATCTCTATGCAGCCACATGCAATTTGTTTCTCCAACACACATATCATGCATGAATACAAGAAGATGAATTGTAAACTCAATTACCCAGTTATTGGTATAACAGTCACAAACCAAAATATAAGGATCAGAAGCCACTAAGAACAACAGAGGAAATTCCTCTTTTATTGGTATGTTAAACAGCCAAGTATCTTTCCAAAAGAAAATGAATTTTCCATTCCCCACCTCAAATCGGCGCCCTTTCACATAAAATTTCCTAATTTTCAGAAAAGATCCTTCCAGACAGGGGAATCACTTATTCTACCCTTCAGGGTCTAATAGGCTTATTGGCCACATACTTTGCCCTTACTAAATCTTGACATAGGCCCCCCTCCGATTCCAACTTCCACCACCATTTGCATAGAAGACTTATATTCATCAATCTCATATTCTTAATGCCCATGCCACCCTTACTATTTTTCCTACATACATTTTCCCACTTAATGAAGTGGTACTTCTTTTTAACACCCCCCCCACCTTGCCACAAGAAGGCTTTCCCATCCTTATCCATTCCCTTAATCATAATTTTAGGTATGAGAAACATAGACATATGATATGTTGGAATGTTTGATAAACTGGCTTTAATTAGGACCACCCTCCTTACCATGGTCAAAAGGTTGCCCTTCCAAGAGTCAATATTCTTCCTAGCCTTACTAACCATGTACTCCCAGTCAGCAACAATGGGTTTCCTAGTACTGATAGGCACCCCCAAATACCTAATTGGGAAAGACCCCTGTTGGCAATTAAAAAGATTAGCATATTTAACAGAAAGTTCATTATCACCCCCAATCACCATGACTTCACTTTTTTCAAAATTGATCTTAAGGCCTGACATTAATTCAAAGAGGTATAGTAGTAACTTGAGGTGGTTTGCTTCCACTTTATAGCCTCTGATGCACAAGATGGTGTCGTCAGCATACGGAGTATAGGAACCCCCCCATGCAAAATGTCCCCTGCCAATCCCCTAATTAACCCACTGTCTTGAGCTCTAAACACCATTTTATTAAGAGCATCTGCAACAAAATTGAACAACAGGGGGGGGGGGGGACAAAAGATCCCCTTGCTGTACCCCTCTATTGCTCCTAAAATACGGCCCAGTTTCATTGTTCAATCTAACACTGACAGTGCCGTTGTCCACTACAAGTTTGATCCAATCACACCATTGCTCACAAAAGCCTCTATTTCTAAGGCAGCTGAAAAGAATGGACCACTTGACTTTGCCGTAGGCTTTCTCAAAGTCCAACATTAAAACAATTCCTACTTCCTTTTTTTCTATAGGTTTCATGCAAAATCTAATGCAATGTGAGGATACCATTCATAATGCTCCTATTAGGAATAAAGGCCGACTGTACCCTGTGGATAGTCCTATGTGCAAGAGGTTGTAGTCTTAGTGTTAAAACTTTAGTCACCCATTTATAAAGGAAATTAAGCAAACAAATAGGACGGAATTGCTTAATATTTCCAGCATCCTTTATTTTGGGCAGCAGGGTAATAATCCCAAAATTGATCCTGTAAACATCTAATTGGCCCCTTCGAAAATCTTGAAAAAGTTCAACACAATCAGCTTTAACCACCTCCCAACAATGTTGAAAAAATTCTATAGGTATTTCATCTGGGCCTGGGGCCTTAATTATATCCATCCCGAATAAGGCACTTTTATTTCATTTTTCTCAAAGGGTCTGGTCAGAAGACGATTTTCATCTTCCTGAACCAGTCCCCCCCCACCCCCACCCCACATATTGTCTAAAATTAAACATCACATGCTCACTCTGGGCAAACAAATTTTTATAAAATTCAGTTGCATGCTTAAGCAGGTTCTCATCACCACTAATACACCTTTCTCCCTCTTTGAGGTAGAAAATGGCGTTTTTTCCTCTTCCTTCCACTAGCAACCCTATGATAATATTCCGTATTTAGGTCACCTTTTAGCAACCCGGTCTCATGACTGCTATTGTACCAATAAATTTCTTCTTCTTCCAAAAGTTTTAACAATTCCACTTGCATTTCTAATTTATCCTTCACCTTCTCAGGGATCAACAACCCTTTGTCCTCTTTACTCTCTAACTCCTGCATAGAAGAAGAAATTTCCTTCTTCCTAGCTCTGTTACTACCCACTCAGTCACATCCCCAACCCTTAAAGTATTTCTTAAATTTTTTCATTCTGACTAATAGCCTACCCAGAGCATTTTTATCCTTAGTGGGAGTTCCCCAAATCTGTTTTACCACCTTAAGAAACTGATCATTGTGGAGCTAGGACAGTTCAAATCTAAAATGTAATTTCTTAGGATTAGAGGGATGCAGAGAAGTAATCACCAAAGGGTTATGGTCTGACATTAATCTAGGGACTTTTCTTATAGTCATTACAGGAAAAAGAGCTTCCTAGCTACCACTCACCAGCACCCTGTCCAAAATCTCAAGTGTAGGGTTTTTCCTCCCATTTGACCATGTCAAAAGTTCTCCTAGGCGGTGCAAATTTATAATGTTGTTAAACATGTCAGTAAATCTGTTTGGTTGGAAGTTTTTATTTTTCCCAAAAGCAAACCTCACAATATTAAAATCACCCCCTACAATGGTAGGTTCAGGGAAACTACCTAAGGAGGCAGCCAATTCAGCTAGGAATTCCTCTTTTCGATCCTCTTGGGCAGCACCATAGGCATTAATTAATACCCACTGGTCCCAAATTTGTTTATACCAGAGCTTGGTCCAACAGATAAACTTCTCATGCCCACTATCAATGATATAAAACGTCACCTTTCTAACACCAATAATCACTCCACCTCATCTACCCTTGGATTCAATCCACTGCCAACAAAACTCCCTATAAGGGTCGCAGTTCCTAAAGACAGAATCAGACACTTTTTGGATGAGGGTCTCTTGGACAGAAATAAAGTCAAAAGAAAATTCTTTTACCAAGTTGCAAATAAATGCTTTCAAACCCCTATTCCTGGAACCCCTGCAATTCCAAAAAATCCCATTAATTTGAATCTATTTTTAGACTTGGAACAACTAGGGCCAGAATTTTCCTGAAATCTAGTTTTCCTATACACAGAGAGGGCATTTCTCCTGCTCCTCCTCACAGGAGATCACCCTAATTAGCAAGTCTAGTTTTCTTAGTCACAGTATTGTCAACCAAAACATTAGCATCCTTGTCCTCATCCCAACCCAACAGAAGTAACCCCTCATGAGAAGTACTCCCAGTCCCATCTTCCTCTACAGGGTGCAATTTATTATGATTCACCATTTTGTTCCTGACTAAATGTGATCTAGCATATTCTAAATCTCTCATCAAATCAAGTTTTTCAAAATCAGAAACTTGAATCTTAACACCCATTTTATTTGCAATAATAGAAATATCCACATTGCTGAAAATAGAAAAGGAGCTTGTGTGATTTGCGGCCATACCTTCATATGTCCTCTTTTGGTACATTTAACCAATACATCCTCCAGCTTCTTCTTGATCTGGTCTTCCAGTCTTCCACTCTGCCTTATACCCTTGATTAGTTGATCTTGAGTAATATTAAACCTCAGCTTGTTCCCCTCCTTTCCTGCCATGGACATATTGTTCACACCACCACCATGAGCATATCCCAACTTTTCTTTGGCCACATCCACAGGTACAAGAGATAATGAGGAAGTCATATCCTTATGGTGGATCAGCATTTGAGGGCTTGACTCTTGCAATTGCCAAACATTTCCTTCTACCTCACCGTTGAAAGTTCTTAACACCACAGATCATCTCCGGTAGGAGATGAGATCCACAAGTGCACGGAAGGGTATCATATTTATCCTAAAGGAAGGCGGTGAAGTAAAGTAAACACTATTCTTATGATCAAGCTATAGGGTACTGTGACACCTGGTTCTGAAAATGAACCAAGCGAACACATATGTGTGCCCAGGTCGTGGATCACACATAAATGACAAAACGACAAATGAGATATAGAAAATTACCATGACACAAACTAGTAATAAGTAATTTTATTACATTATTCAAATATTTCTCGAATTACAAACTCCAATGATCATTATTACTAATACTACTATTACAGTGGAAATAATGTACACTAAAAAACTAAGAAAATGGGATAGCGAGGATCCAAACACATCCACAGGCAGTCGACGACATCACACAACCTAGAACTCAGCATTATTCTCGTGGTACTCCCAAACATCACCTGAAACTGTTGGTGGGGAAATTGCAAGGGTGAGCTGTGACACCCGGTTCCGAAATTGAACCAAGTGAATGCATATGTATGCCCAAGACGTTCAACACACATACACGAGTGCATTCACAAAAGGATATATAGAAAATTACCACAAAACAAGATTAAGTAAGCACTTTTATTATAGAATTCGTAATATCCTCGAATACAAGCTCTAATGAATATTAATGACAAGTTTGAACTAGTGCAGCGGAAATAAACTAAATGAAGCAACTATGTAGCTAAGCAAGCATAAGGGTAGCGCAGCTCCAATCAACACCACATGCAAAGCTGACGGCAGACATGGCCTAGAACTCCGCATTATCATCGTTATACTCCCAATCCTGACCTGCAACTGTTGGTGGCAGAATTACAAGGGTGAGTACATGTCGTACTCAGCAAGTGTGGAAAGTATGACATGTAGCTGATTCAAATGATGAATATAATAAAGGTTAAGTGCTGAAAAGTACATTAAAACATTTGGAAAGCAATATAATATATGTATGTGAAGCAAACCCATCATAAACCACAATTATTAACATAGCACAAGTTCATATTCCATATCCATCACCATTATACCAGATTTTACCATTACCATTAACCATATCCAATACCATAATTCATTTCATAACCAGCCATAACCATCTCAAATCCCAAGTTCCCTCTAATCATGTAGATCATCCAGGTGCTCTTAACCGGGAGCATGGCTATCATGATAGTTTTAATACTCTGCAGAGTTTGTACCACTTTACCCACGTGTTTGTGATTTCATCACCCGTCGGCGACTAAAGAAACCTCCCTTATTCCAATTACACTTCCTTAGGTGTATGGCCAAGAGATCACAAAATAGCCTTTACAAAGGGACTACTAGCATGTATAGACCCACCGAGGTTTCACCGGTGGCAATGTCTCCAATTGAGCACATCTTCAACCAAGGGCCCCCTCTTGTGCCATTCAGATCCCAGGGAGTCCCGCCTCAAATCCAAACCCAATCCGACTCCCCTTCCCCGGTGCGCCAAATGATCCATGCAATAATAGCAATACCCTAATTAATCAGCTACGCCGCACCCATACTTGGCCTCGTGGTGGCACTATTGTCCTGGCTTATTCTCGCATGAACCGGTCCTTAGATCTAAGGCAAGCAACAACCGTGTCTTCCAACCCATCCACATACTAGGCTTGCTTGGATCACCCTTTACCATATCATATTAACCAGTTCATATTAATCATAATATCATTAATGCATAATTAAATAGTATAGTTGTTTTCCCATCCCAGTTAATTAAGCAAAGCAAAAAGGTAAAAGCCCTTCCTGACTCTCTACCATGTATTCCAGGTGACAAGCGTGGTTAAACAAAGCTAGTAAAATTTCTATCATAGGAGTCCCATTAAATTGACACAAGCATGCAGTTTTGGAAACAAAATATTTATTGTCGAAATAGGATCAATATGTTCAAGGACACTTGCCTTGCTCTTGAGCTTGGTTAGGATCAAAGTCTTCAAAATTCTAATACTGGAGGTCATCCGCAGCACCCTGTAGCGCAAATTTGTCTAAACCGTGCAATAAACATACAAGACAAGAATTACAATCAATAAGTGCACATATATTACTCAATATGTCATGACATGCATGATTAATGCAATTGCAAAGCAAAACTAGTTAATGAGTTGTTAATAATGTTCACTAATCATTTACAATGGTTATTAACAAGTCCACATGTTTGAAGTTGATTCTAAACAATTTAGAATTAATTCAGCAGGAAACAGTAAGTCAGATCGGACTAGTCCGCTGTAGGGCCGGACTAGTCCGCCCTTCACAGAACCAGCGAACTAGAGTTTTCTAGATCGACGTGAATTTGGAGAAACGGGGTTGAATTCACGTGAGAAAGAGGAAGTAGAAGGTATACCAGGTGTTTAGAACTCCAATGAATCAAGTGTTTTGGAGGCAACACTTGGTTCTTGATGATCTAGGGTTGATAAAGAACTTGAAGGTGAATTGTTGATGAAGGACGAAAACTCGATGGGGATCTTGGCCTCTTGATCCTCTTTCGTTTCCTCTTCTTCTTGCTCGGGATCTCCTTCTCCCTCCTTGATGGCGGCTCTCCACAAACTAGGGTTTGTGGTGTTTCAATTGAGGCAAAAGGATGTAAAGTCAAGGGGTGAGGTTGTTTATATAGAGGTGGAGGGCTAGGGTTTGATGGATTTTGAGTTTGGGGCGGGTGGAGGCTGGTGTGGGATCCCACATGGGCTCCAAAATGATTATACATGACGTCCTTAGGCCCACTTAAGGTACAACCCAAAAACACATCGTGGAACAAAAGATCAACTCGGAATCGCGATAAGCGGACAAGTCTGCAAGAGGCCGGACTAGTCCGAAGTTAGTCATAGAGATATCGGACAAGTCCGGACTAGACATCGGACAAGTCCGAATTTAGTCAAAGAGGAAAATAGACAAGTCTGGCCAAAATCGGAGAAGTCCGATTTTAGTCAGAGGGGATAACACTCAAGTTTGCTAGATGTCAGACAAGTCCGGACAAGTCTAGGTACTTGGCAACATTTTAAGGAATTGGAAAATTGTACAGAGAGAAAAAAGGACTAGCCCGCAGCAAAAACGGACATGTCCGAAGGAGGTCAGAGAGAAATCGGACTAGTCCGCACCAAAAACGGACTAGTCTGCACTCCTCAGAAATTTGGAGTGTGGTTTTGCTCCTAATTCATTTTAAATTCATTCCTTTTTATGTGGATTAACATGTATATGAACTTATGCAATGCATGATGCATGAAAATGAGAGTGTTATATGAGCACATGTCGTACTTAGCAAGTGTGGGAAAATAATGACATATAGCTAAAACAAGGAATGATAATAAACAATGACTATTTGTTGAAAAGTACATTTAAAACATGTAAAAAGCATCCTACAATGTCTATGTGAATTAATACCATTATATCCGAAATAATTACCAATTATGAGTCCAACACCACCATTTACCATCATATCACATCCATCAATATTTATCCATTTATATACAAAATTCTTACCATCACCATCAACCATGTCCATTTATCACAACTCAAATCATAACCATAACTATACCATCCCAAATCCTAAGTTCCCTCTAATCATGTAGGTCATCCAGGTGCTCATAACCGGAAGCACGACTATCATGATAGTTTTAAACACTCTGCAGAGGTTGTACCACTTTACCCACAAGTTCGTGCTTTCGTCATCTGTCGGTGAATTAAAGAAAACCTCTATTATACCAAATACACTACCATAGGTTTATGGCCAAGAGATCACAAAATAGCCTTTACAAAGTGATTACCAGCATGCTCAAACCCAACTGAGCACATCCAACCAAGGGCCCCCTCTTGTGCCGTTCGAATCCCAAGGCACTCCCGCCACTATTGCAAACCCAATCCGACTCCCATTCCCCGAGCCTTCCTAATGATCCGAACGGTACATGCAATACACTTATTAGTCAGCTAAGCCGCACCCATACTTGGCCTTGTGGTGGCCCTGGACTCCTGGCTTATTCTCGCATGAACCGGTCCTTAGATCCAAGGCAAGCAAAACCACCATATCTTCCAACTCAATCCACAAAACATGCTTTCTTAGATCTCCCAAGTCCCATGTTACCAGTTAACCATGTTCATAAATTCTCATCGTCCATAAGTTCTTAATTCATAATTAAGCCATTTGATTGTTTTCCCATCCCAATAAATTAGAGCGAAGCAAAAAGATAAAAATATCCTTCCCGACTCTCTACAATATATTCCAAGCGATAAGGATGGTCAAACAAGACTAGTAAACACCTATCATGGGTTTCCCATCAATTTGACACAAGCATGCAGTTATGCAAACAAAACATTTAAAAACAAGATAAAAATGATCAAGGACACTTGTCTTGCTCTTGAGACTGGTTTGGATCTATAGCTTCAATATTCTGGTGCTGGAGGTCCTCGAAAATACCCTCTAGAGTGTTACCTTCTATTCCACGCGACAAACATACAAAACAAACATCACAAATAATAAATGCTCATATATTACTATTACATCCGGTTCCGGAAATGAACCAAGTGAACGCATATGTGTGCCCAGGACGTACAACACACATACGCGAGTGCAATCACAAAAGGATATACAGAAAATTACCACAGAACAAGATTAATTAACCACTTTTATTACACAATTCATAATATCCTCGAATACAAGCTCTAATTAATATTAATGACAAGTTTCAACTAATGCAGCAAAAATAAACTAATAAGCAAACTAAGCAACTAAGCAGCATAAGCAAAAGGGTATAACGCAGCTCCAACACTCCACAGGCAAAGCTGACGGTAGACACAGCCTAGAACTCCGCATTATCATCGTTAAACTCCCAATTTTGACCTGCAACTGTTGGTGGGGGGAATTGCAAGGGTGAGTACATGTCGTACTCAGCAAGTGTGGAAAGTATGACATGTAGCTGAATCAAATGATGAATATAATAATGGCTAAGTGCTGAAAAGTACATTAAAATATTTGGAAAGCAATATATTATATGTATGTGAAATAAACCCATCATAAACCATAATTATTAACATAGTACAATTTTATATTCTATATCCATCACCATTATACCAGATTCACCATTACCATTAACCATATCCAATATCAGAAATTAATCCATAACCAGCCATAACCATATTATTAACCATAACCATTACCAAACCATCCCAATACCAAGTTTCCTCTAATCATGTGAGGGTCCAGGTTGCTCATAACCGGGAGCACGGCTATCATGATAGTTTTAAGACACACTCTGCAGAGATTGTACCACTTTACCCACGTGTTTGTGATTTCATCACCTTGCAGTGACTAGAACCTCTATTATGTCATCTCACACTTCCGTCAGTAAGTGGTCAAGAGATCACAAAATAGCCTTTACAAAGGTATTACTAGCCTATTTAGACCCCACTGAGGTTTCACCGGTGGCGATGCCTCCAACTGAGCACATCTTCAACCAAGGGCCCCCTCTTGAGCCATTCGAATCCCAGGGTAGTCCCACCAATCATCAACAAACCCAATCCGACTACCCCTTCCCCGAGCATCCTTAATGGTCCAAATAGCCTTGGCAAAGCCCTAATTAACCAGCTACGCTGTACCCATACTTGGCCTCGTGGTTGCACTATAAATCATGGATGGTCGCTCCACGAACCGGTCCTTAGATCTAAAGCAAGTGAACCACCATAACATCCAACCCATCCACATACCAGCTTGCTTAGATCACCCATTACCACATCATATTAACCAGTTTATGTTAATCATAATCTCATAAATGCATAATTAAGTTAAGTGTTATAGTTGTCTTCCCATCCCAATTAATTAAGCGAAGCAAAAAGGGTAAAAAAGTCCATCCTGACTCTCTACCATAAGTTCCAGGTGATAAGGGTTGTCATACAACGCTAGTAAACTTCATATCATAGGATTCCAATAAAATTGACACGAGCATGCAGTTTTGCAAACAAAACATTTATTTAAAAACTGGATCAATATGCTCCAAGGACACTTGCCTTGCTCTTGGGATTAGTTCGGGTCAAAGCCTTCAAACTCTTGGTGCTAGAGATCCTCCACAGCACTCTCTAGCGCAAATCCGTCTAATCCGCACAATGAACATACAAGACAAGAAACATAATCAAAGAGTGCACAAATATTACTCAATATGACATGACATACATGATTAATGCAAATGCAAGGTAAAACTAGTTAATAAGTTGCTTTTAATGTTTATTAGTCAATTACAATTGTTATTAACAAGTCTACATAGGTTTGGAACTGATTCAAAACAATTTAGATTTAATTCAACAGGAAATAGATTGCAAAAATCAGACAAGTCCACAGGGGGTCGGACTAGTCCGCACTACGCAGGAACGACCAATTAGGACTTTCTAGATCGACATGAATTTGGGGAAACAGGGTTGAATTCACGTAAGGAAAAGGAAGTAGAAGGTATACTAGGTGTTTAGGACTCCAAAGAATTAAAGGTATTGACGGCAACACTTGGATCTTAACAATCTAGGGTTGATGAAGAACTTGATGGTGAATTGTTGACGAAGAACGCGAGGTTGATGGAGATCTTGATCCTCTTTCATTTCCTCCTCTTCTTCTTCTTGCTCTAGATCTCCTTCTCTCTCCTTGGTGGCGGCTATCCACGAGCTAGGGTTTGGGTGAGGTGGAAAGTGGCAAATAGCTGTCAAACCAAGGGGTGGGGTTGTTTATATAGAGGTGGAAGCTAGGGTTAGATGGATTTCGAGTTTGAGATGAGTAGGGGTCGGTTTGGAGTCCCACATGGGCTCTAAAGGAGTTAGGCACGATGTCCCTAGGCCCACTTAACATAAAACCCAAGAACAAGTCGTGAAACAAAAGATCAACTCGGAGTCGCGATTTATCGGACAAGTCCGAAAATGGCTGGACTAGTCCGAAGTTAGTAAGAGAGATATCGAACAAGTTCGGACTGCACATCGGACAAGTCCGAACTTATCCAGAGGGGAAAATCAGACAAGTCTAGCCAAAATCGGACAAGTCCGACTTTAGTCAGAGGGAAAAACGGACAAGTCCGGACAAATCTAGGGACTTAGTGAAATTTCCAAGGAATTAGAACACCGGACTAGTCCGCACAGGATCGGACAAGTCTGAAAGTGTCCAGAGAGAAAAATAGACTAGTCTGCAGCAAAACGGACAAGTCTGATGGAAGTCGAGAGAAATCGGACTAGTCCGCACCAAAATCGGACTAGTCCGCACTTTCCAGAATTCTTAAGTGCGATTTTGTTTCTAATTCATTTTAAACTTGTTCCCTTTTTATGTGGATTAATGTTAGATATGTATATGAACTTATGCAATGCATGATGGATGAAAATGAGGGTGTTACAAACCTACCCCCCTTAAAGTGAATATCGCCCTGGAGATTCGATGCGGAAGAGAAAAGATAGGGAAATTCCTTCTTGAGATCATCCTCCAGCTCCCAAGTTGCCTCTGATTCGGTGTTATGCTTCCATTGAACTTTACACCATCGAATAATCTTGTTTCTTATGACTCTCTCCTTGGTCTCTAAGATTTTGATCGGTTGCTTAGCATAAGTCAAATCTACCTCTAATTCCAATTCTTCCATTGGCACTTGTTCTTCCGGTACCCTCAAGCACTTCTTGAGCTGGGAAACATGAAACACGTCATGGACATCCGATAAGTGAGTTGGCATCTCCAACTTAATACGCTACTTCTCCTCTTCTGTCCAGAATCTTGAATGGTCCAATATAGCGAGGTGCTAGCTTGCCTCTTATGTTAAACCTCTTATGACCTCTCATTGGTGACACCTTGAGATATACGAAGTCTCCCACTTCAAAGGCTAGTTTCCTTCTCCTATTATCTGCATAGCCTTTTTGCCTTGATTGAGCAGCCCTCAAGTTTTTGTGAATAACCTGAACTTGTTTTTCAACTTCTAGTAACACATCCGGACCAAATACTTGAGTTTCTCCTGCCTCATTCCAAAACAAGGGTGTCATACTCTTCCTTCCATATAGTGCTCTGTATGTTGACATTTTCAAGCATGCTTGATAACTATTGTTGTATGAAAATTCTGCATATGGCAAGCTCTTGTCGCAACTTTTCCCATGCTTCAAAGCACAAGCTCTTAACATATCCTCTAAATCTGGTTGGTCCTCTCAGTTTGCCCATCCGTTTGAGGGTGATATGCTGAACTAAAATTCAACCTTGTTCCCAATGCTTCATGCAGTTTTTGCCAAAACCTGGAGGTAAATTGAGAACCTCTATCCGATACTATCTTCTTTGGAATTCCATGCAGACATACTATTCTGCACATATAAAGTTCCACTAATTTCTCTCCATTAAAGGTGGTCTTGACAGGAATAGAGTGAGTTGACTTGGTTAAAAGATCCACAATTACCCAAATTGAGTCTAGCCGGACTGTGTACGCGGTAAACAACCTATGAAGTCCATACCGATTTCTTCCCACTTCCATTCCGGAATCTTCAATGGTTGCAATAATCCAGCTGGCCTTTGATGTTCTGCCTTAACTCGTTGGCACACATCACACAAAGCTACATATTCAACTATGTCCTTTTTCATGTTAGCCCACCAATAGCATGTCTTCAAGTCTTTGTGCATCTTTGTACAACCGGGATGAATTGAGTAAGGTGAGCCGTGTGCCTCCTTTAGTATTGTTTCCCGAATATGCTTCACATTGGGCACGACGATCCTTTTTCCAAGCCATAGGTACCATGTTCATCCTCATCAAACCTGAATTCTCTTCCCTCCTGGGTCCTCTCTTTGATCTCCTGGATTTCCTCATCCTTGGTCTGACCTTCTCGAATTTCTTGCTCCAAGGTTGGATTTAACTCCATCATCCCCATCTCATTCACAAACCCGAGATTCAACCATTCAAACTCCCTACATAACTCAGATGGCAACTCCCGAACTGTGAGTTGGTGACTTACTCCTTTCCGACTCAAAGCATCAACAACTACATTAGCCTTTCCTAGGTGATAATTAATTCCCAAATCATAATCCTTGATGAGTTCCAACCATATTCGTTGCCTCAAATTCAGATCCATTTGCGTGAAAATATACTTAAGGCTCTTATGATCGTATAAATTTCACACCTATGTCCAAGGATGTAGTGTCTCCAAATCTTCAATGTGTGTACCACGGTTGCGAGTTCCAAGTCATGCGTAGGATAATTCTGGTCATGTTTCTTCAATTGCCTCGATTCTTAGGCGACCGCTTGACCTTCTTGCATGAGCACACATCCATGTCCTTGTCTCGATGCATCACAATATATATCAAAACTCTTGCTTACGTCTGGCAAAACCAAAACTGGGGCTGTTGTCAACCTTTTCTTAAACTCCTCAAAACTTTCTTGACAATCTTCAGTCCATCGAAAAGCCTTTCCCTTCATTAGCAATTCTGTCATTGGTTTGGCTATCTTGGAAAAGTCCTTGATGAACCGGGGGTAATATCCAACTATCCCAAGAAAACTCCTTATTTCCTTTACGTTTTGTGGCGGTTCCCATTTCAACACGTCCCTCACTTTTCCAGGGTCAACCGATACTCCTCCTACAGAGATGATATGACCCAGGAATGACACTTCTTTCAAACAAAACTGGCACTTGCTGAATTTAACGTACAATTGATGCTCTCTCAACTTCTGCAACGTGAGCCTCAAGTGTTCCTCGTGTTCCTTCTCATCCTTCGAGTAAATCATAATTTCATCAATGAACACCACAACAAACTTATCCAAGTACTCCATGAAGACCTTATTCATGAGGTACATAAAGTAGGCATGCACATTTGTCAATCCAAAAGACATCACGGTGTACTCATAAGATCCATACCGTGTCCTAAAAGTTGTCTTGGGTATGTCCGATGGTCTAATCTTCATTTGAAAGTATCCCGACCTCAAATCAATCTTCGAGAAGACACAAGCACCCTTCATCTGATCAACCAAGTCTTCTATACGTGGCAAGGTGTACTTGTTCTTGATTGTCACCTCATTGAGAGCTTGGTAATCTACACACATCCTTTGTGATCCATCCTTCTTATCCACGAAAAGAACAGGTGCTCCCCAAGGTGAAGAACTGGGGCGAATAAAACCCTTCTCTAGTTGCCCTTGAATATGCTTCTTGAGCTCCGCTAATTCCTTAGGAGGCATCATATACGGCCTCTTAGCTATAGGTGCAGTTCCAGGTATTAAATCAATAACAAACTCAATGTCTCGATCAGGCGGCATACCTGACAACTCATCTGGGAACACGTCCAAAAATTCACATACCACTGAATCTCTTCAATTGTGGCACCGTCCATATGATTCATCTCCAATTGCTTCAGTGCGTGTTGAGATGCTTCAAACTCTATGATGACCCCTTTCTCATTGATCAACTTCACCGTCTTCGTGGCACACTCAATGACTCCATTGTGCTTCCTGAACCAGGCCATACCAAGTATAATGTCCAATCCTTGAGAATCCAAGACAATGAGGTTGGCAAAGAAGTCTACCCCCCCCCCCCCCTATTCTAAGGCTTACTTTTGGACATACTATATTTGTCCTCATCTCTCCTCCAGAAAACTTAATCAATAGAGTAAACTTCATATGAGAGATAGGCAAACTATACTTGGCAACATATTTCGACGCAATGAATGAATGCAATGCTCCAGAATCAAATAACATAGTCGTCGGGTTGGAGTTTGTGAGAAACATACCAATCACCATGTCATCCGCTTGTTGAGCATCCTGCTTAGAGACATGGTTCACGTTGCCACGTGCAAAATTCTACTGTCCACGATTCCCTTGTGGCCGTCCTCCATTGGGTCTTGTGTTCTGTCTTTGAGCATTGCTTCCTTGACCAAGGCCTGACTTAGGACATTGATGCGCAAGGTGTCCAACTTCTCTACAAGTATAGCACTTCTTTACTGCACCATAATTTGGACGCACTTGATTCTGCGCATTGGCACCAGGAAAGTTGGCACGGGGTGCATAAGGCATTGGAGGCCTAAGTGCTTGCATGACAGGGCGCTGCTTTACAAACTGAGCTGGGCGCTGTGCATATCCAGGGCGATGAGCAGGCGCAGAGGAGCTGAAATAAGGCCCATTTGGCGGTGCAAAGCGAAGGCGCACATTACTTCCTTGTTGCTGTCCTTGATATGGCATCTTCCTCTTGTTGTCTAGTTCCATCTCACGGACCTTGTTCTCCACAACAATTGCTTTGTCCACAAGCTTCTGGAAGTTGGCATAATCACAGTTCAGCAATTGTACTTGGATTTCATTGTTCAAGCCCCTTATGAACAGGTATTGCTTCCGGCTGTCCTGACAAACATCTTCAGGGGCATACCTTGAAAGTTGAGTGTATTTATTGAGGTATTCATCCACACTCAATCTTCCTTGCCTCAAGTTCTCAAATTCTTGTCTCTTAAAAATCATAACTCCTTCCATCACATAATGAGAAGCTCTCCTTGAATTCGTCCCAACAAATCCTCTCTTGATTCTCATGAGCATTACATAGCGAATCCCACCAGTCGGAAACTCCTCCAACTAGTTGATGAGACGCAAATAGTACCTTCTCTTGGTCACTGCATTGGACAACGGCCAGCTTCTTTTCCACGGACTTGAGCCAATCATCAGCATCCATAGGGTCAACAACTTGAGCAAAGGTTGGTGGCCTAGTCCTCATGAACTCTCCCAACCAGTTATGAGGAGGTGGGGGCGGCGGTGGAGGCATGTGGGGCTGATTATTGACATTACCAGCCCGCAGCTATCCCATAGTTTGTATCATGGTCTGCATGAGATAGTTCTGCATAGCCAAAAGCTACTCAATATTGATAGCTCAATGAGCAGGTCCTTATCCATTGTTGTTCTGAGGTGCTCCATTATTCTCCTCCTCATCATTGCCATCCCTCTGGTTGCGAGTCCTCACCATCTGAAGAAAAGCAAGAGATAAGAATTTATAAGACATCCCCAACTATATGCATCAAGGGATATGAAACTAAGCAACTAACTATACTAGCCTACGTGGATATGGCAACGCTAAAGCATCCCAAAATCCTCTATTAAGCACACAAGCAACCAATATATAGCAAATAGCATACCAAACGAAAACACAACGCTTCCTGAGTGCTCCTATGTGCTCTAAAGTGTCCATTCTATCTAGGCTGCGTCCTACGGTCAACTTGTGGGTCTGATACCAATTTGTGACACCCGGTTCCGAAAATGAACCAAGTGAACGCATATGTGTGCCCAGGATGTACAACACACATATACAAGTGCAATAACAAAAGTATATACAGAAAGTTACCACCGAACAAGCTTAATTAACCACTTTTGTTACACAATTCATGATATCCTCGAATACAAGCTGTAATAAATATTAATTACAAGTTTCAACTAATGCAGCGGAAATAAACTAATAAGCAAACTAAGCAGCATAAGCAAAAGGGTATAGCGCAGCTCCAACACTCCACAGGCAAAGCTAACGGTAGACACGACCTAAAACTCTGCATTATCATCGTTAAACTCCCAATTTTGACCTGCAACTGTTGGTGGGGGATTGCAAGGGTGAGTACATGTCGTACTCAGCAAGTGTGGAAAGTATGAGATGTAGCTGATTTAAACGACGAATATAATAATGGCTAAGTGCTGAAAAGTACATTAAAACATTTGAAAAGCAATATATTATATGTATGTGAAATAAACCCATCATAAACCATAATTATTAACATAGTACAAGTCCATATTCCATATCCATCACCATTATACCATATTTCACCATTACCATGAACCATATCCAATACCAGAAATTAATCCATAACCAGCCATAACCATATTATTAACCATAACCATTACCAAACCATCCCAATACCAAGTTTCCTCTAATCATGTGAGGGTCCAGTGTGAGACCATGTGTGCTGAATACATTGACTTGTACTGAATACATTGGCTTTGATGATATAATTTCTAATATTCTGCCAAAACAACCTTTTTAGCAAGGTCTGACTCTAGATCCGAGCTTCTGCAAGGTCCGACAATAGGTCCGACTTGCTTTTTCAAGGTCCAACATGTTTTTGGGTAGCTCCAGTGAGCTTTGTCTTTAGATCCGGCATGTCTTTGATAGCTCCGACATGTCTTTGTTAAGCTCCGATATGTTTTGCTAGGTCCGACTTATGTTGGTTAGCTCCGACATGTTTTTCTAGCTCTAGCGCTAGGTTGTACTAGCTTTGGTAAGCTCTGGCGCTAGGTTGTACTAGTTTTGGTAAGCTCCGGCGCTAGGTTGTACTAGCTTTGGTAAGCTCCGGTTAGCTTTGGAAAGATTCGAAGCTTGATCGTAATGTTCCTAATTCTCCTGTGAAATGTTTCAAAATTGCTTTATATTCTTGGAAAGATTGCTTAGTATCCATTTGCTATGTTTTTGATGAGTTTTGGTTGGATGTTGCTGATATCGTTTTACTGTGGTTTTGCAACATGCTTATGTGAGGTGCTCACGTAAGGTGTTGTGTTCGAAACTAATTTGAGTCAAGTCACAGACTTGGGCTCGTACGGGTTGGTTGTTTGTTCTTGTGCAGGTGTTGCTTGAGTTCAAGTCATTGCTGGTGATAGGATCCTTTGGACTAGTCTCAAGGAGGAGATGAGGTTCCAACAACCAAGTTCAGGAGGAATTGTGGTTGAGCGGGTCAGGAGGTCGCGCAAGATGATTGAATCAAGGGCAATGCATATAAAGGTTACTGGACGTCGAAGGAAGGTGTTCACATGTATGCATGCAATGCATGAAATGGCAACATGGTTCCGAAGACGGGTTATGGAAGGATCAGATCGTATCAGATGATGACTTCGGCTGCAGCGGAGTCGGTTATGACTCGGTATGGAAAGTATCGAGTTGGTTATGGTAGTTTTCGTGTGGGACACGAAGGTGAGTTGGTTTAGGAAAGTGGGATATGTTCCTGGTTTGTTCAGAAGTCTCGAGATTGTTTCTATCTATGAATAGGAAGATCTTGAGTAGTTATGGAAAGTTTTGATTCGTGATTTGAGTAGGATTAGAGTCCTAGTTTGGGTTGAGTTGGCCTCTGGGCTGGTTATATAAGCAAAGGGAGGCCAGAGCTCGTGGTAGACGTCTTTTGGGCTGTTCCTCTTGTGTTCTACAGAATAAAATTCGTAGTTGAAAGGAACTTTTGTGCCTTGTTTGCCCGACTTGTTTCAGACAAGTTTTACTCTTCGAGTTTCTGCACAGCACTACCTTTTGTTGGTGGTTTTATCATAACTCGAGTTTTACAGATCCAGTTGACGTGATTCTTTTTGGGTTGTCTTCACAACTTGATTTTCTATCATCTGTTAAAAATTTCACGGTCATTGTACTTGTGGTTTCTAATCTACATGAGTTTATTTGACGAAAAACATAACTATTTTTACTCAGTAGAACAAATCGATATTAGTTCAATCTTTTGATCGTAACATGAGTTTTTCTCGACGGATTTGAGTGATTCTTATTGATTTGTCACTGTGACTTGATTTTCTTTGATATCTACAATTTTTGTCACGATTGAACACGTTTAAGATCATGTGCACACACAACTTATCAATTGTTTGATTTTCTACCGAAGGGGTTGGGAATTAATTGTTTCCGCTGCGCAATATTTTTGAATCTACAATTCACCCCCTCTGGTAGCTTTCCATGTGCCCTTCGATCCTGCAATTGGTATCATAGCAAGGTTGCTCTAATCTTTGTGATTTGCACGTGCTTTTGCTAATCCTCATGGAGAAGTACTCCGCAAAACCTTTTGTTTTTGTTGCCATTGATTTTCAGGTTTGGAAAGCACGCATGGAAGCTTTTATCCAGGTGCAAGGCTTTGGCATATGGGAAAAGGTATACAAACCTTATGAAGTGCCACCAAACGATTAAATTACGGCTACAAATCTACGGGACGTTGACAACAACAACAAAGCCTGGAACTTGACCATCCAAGGACTCACTCAGAGCGACTTTGACCGCATTGCACACCTCCAATCGGCATATGATGTGTGGAGAGCAGTTTGTGACTATCACAAAGGATTTAACACGATCAAGGAGAGTCGGAGTTTGGTTCCAGTAATTCTCCCAGTACTACCGTTGGCAGCCCGCGGAGTTTGTAGTTCGGTATTGGGCGCGCAGAGATTCAAAAGACGATGGCAACTAAACACAAGGATTTACGTGGTTCGGGCTGCCTGAGCGTAATACCCTACTCCACGGGGTGTGTAGTTGTTGTATTGGGTGTCAAAGCTGAGTATGGGAGAGGTCCCTGACTTCAAAAAGCTGCCCCCTGTGTATCATCGACCAGTCCTTTTATAGTACAAGGACTGGTCGTTACACCATTAGCCTGGCCCGACATGTGGCCCTGGCAGTTCGATGCTTAATACACAATTAATGAGGTTAATTACCCTTAATAGCGTGGTAACATGCCTTGACAGTGTCGTTACTGGTATTAAGAGCCTTCTGATAGTGTGTCATTAATATGGTATTAATGACACTTAATCGGGTCTTGAAGTCTTTGATTGCCCCTTGAAAGTCCGAGCCGTTGGGGGTCCACCAGTCTGATTGTTGAGGCTGAAGGTCCGGCGGTTGAACACGTGGTAGCATCGGAGCTTTTCGTCTGGGACAGGTAGGTTCGGTGTAGATGTACACGTGTCGGTACCGGAGCTTCCCTCTGTCGGGGGTTAGGTCCGGGGGTGCCGCACAAGTGTTTAGCCCGGAGCTATCCCATGCGTGGGATGTAGGTCCGGTTACTGTATACACGTGGCAGCACCAGGACTAACCATAGATGGGAGGCAGGTCCAGTTCCGTATGACACATGGGGCCTTTACAGGTCTTCAACTCAGACAGGTGAAGTTCCTTTGGTCTTTTTGTAGTCCCAAGGGGTATACGGTACGCAGGGTACCGACAGTGGCCCCTGGGCCCACATCTGGGAGAGACCTTTTGAATGAAGTCATTCTGCCGGAGGTGGGTCCATCCTTCGGTTTTTGAGCCGTGTCTTCAAGGGTCTTCAGATTTGCCGTTGGTAGTAGTTCGCAGTTAAACCAACGCCGTGTGGCATATCCAGGATGCGGCAGGTGAGATATGAGCGTGCGGATCTCACGCAATTGAAGGTCGCCCATTCCTGATACGAAAACCGTATCGGTTCCGCGCGCCCTGTCAGGCCGCCGCCCTCGGCCTTCCCGCCTTTCATGATGACAATCGTTCGCCTGGGGTAAGGACCTCGACTTGATCGTCGGGTTGGCCCCGGGCCCCCTTGTCATTGGCAGAGTGAAGTTTTTGAATTGTATCGTCGGCTCCTCTGCGGTTTCCATCCAAGCGTTGCGGGGGCTTACTTAAGAAGGAAAGTGCACACCGTTTGGGGATTCATTACGCCTTCATCTAAACTTGCGCTCAAATACTCCAAAATTTTGCTTGCTTTTCCTCTCTTGCCACGCTGTGCCGAGATGAAGTTGGGACTCCCCACGAGCCGCATTGGGAGCAAGAAGGAGTTGTCCAGGGTCCGGACCTACATGGGATGGTCCAGTGACTCCTTCGACAATGATATTTGTTGCGGCGAGCTTCCCTTCGAGAAGAAGCAAGCCGGAGGTATGGTGTACTTCCTTGGGTACACCATGGCGGGTTTGATCCCGCCTTTCTCCTTCTTCTTTCTGATGCTCCTAGATTCTATGGTCTGCAGCTCCACCATGTGGGCCCCCACTCAATCTTGCTTGTGGCGACTTTTGTCCACTTTTGTGAGATGTGGGTGGGCGTGCCCCTTGCGTGGAGTTGTTCTGGACGTTCTTCACTGTCCACCCGACCGGGAAGAGTGATGAGTTCATCAGCTTCTACTACTCCGTGAAGTGGAAAAACTCTCCCCTCAAGTACTTGAGGTCCTTCCCTTCTGGCAAGTGGGACGACTGGAAGAAAGACTGGGTGGTCATCACTGTCGAGGGACACAAGAGGCTAGAGTTGCCTGAAGGCCTTCCTCGCGTTGACACTGACACTTGGAGTGACGTGTCGGTGCTGTCGAGGGAGTACAGGCCCATCCTGGACAGAATCCAGGAATGTGTCGAAGGTGGGGTGACCCCGCAATGGTCTTCGGCAACTTCTTGACGAACAGGTGGGCCCCGCTGAGGGCTAGGAGCCGGCCTGCCTAGGCCTTCAATAGTGATATGGATACCAACTGCATTGAAGTCGATTTGGACACGAACTTGGCCGGTGAAGACTTGAAGAACCATCTCAAGAAGTTTCAGCCTGGGAACATTGGTCCTGGCGACGTGTCTCCACCGGGGGCCTTCCTGCCTCTAAATATGATTCCACAGGAGTGTAGAGAGCTCCTGAGGAAGATGCCGCTGTTGGACGACTTGGGCCTGGTGGAGAGGCGATAAACCTCCAAGGTGGCAATCCCCGGAGCTTCTGAAGGCGGCTCTGCTCCCACCCCAAAGCCAAGAACCGAAGTCGTAGGAAAGGGCAAGGAGTTGGCCGAGCCCTCGAGCCGCAAGAGGAAGCTGAAGCATGCTGACGGGAGGTCCGTCAGACCTCCTCCTTCCACGACGGCTCCTTCTCCCCAGCGGGGGAGGTCTTAGGTGGCGTCAACTACTCCAACATCGGCATCTCCCTGGGGTGCTAGCTCCGGACATGCGGCTCCAGTACCAGGGCCAGCTAAAGGCTCTGGGTCCAGAGGTCCTTCCCGATCGAGGGGGGCCTCAGCCAAAGCGACGTCGACGGTAGTAGCAAGCTCCGGGGAACCTTCTGGAGCTGACACACCAGTGGCGACAGGGTCCAGCTCCGAGCGTCCGGGGAAGAGGTTCCACGCTAGCTGGAGCGGAAGCCTTCCGAGGTAAATTTTGTTTTTCACCTCAGTTGGTTAATTTTTGTTGTAACTGCGTTTTGAGTTTCTTCATCCTTCATGCACAGAGTGCCTAAGAAAGGGGCTGAAGCTCCGGTTCCTGCAGCAGTAGCTGAAGTTGTGCAGGCAAAAGTTCCAGCTCCAATCCCAGCGCCGCCCCAAGAGGTGGCTGAGGCTGCGGCAGCTCTGGCGCCGACTGTCATGGTTTTGGACCTCGACTCATCCCCAAAATCTCCCGTGGTAGAGCCGGACCACGAGAATGAAGATGTACCAGCGGCACCAGCCCCGGAGGTTGAAGCTCCGGGTTTGGATGTTGAGATGACGGACGCTCCGGCTTCAAAGTCGGAGGTAGCTGCGATTCTGGCCCTAGAGCCGGGTGTTGTTGAAGCCCCAGCGGTGGAGCCGGTGGTTGATGAGGCCTCGGTGGTAGAGCCGGTGGTTGATGAAGCTCCGGCGGTAGAGCCGGTCGTTGAAGAAGTTTCGGCGCGTGAGCCGGTTGCTGCAGAGGTGCCGGCGGCCGAGCCCCTGATGGTCGAAGCGCCAGCGCCTGAGCCGGCGGCGGAGGAGGCGTCAACGTCAGAGTCGGAAGTGGCTTCATCTCCGGCCGAACCTTCAACACATGCTCCGGAGGTGGTGGTCCGGAGGTGCCCGCGCCTGAGCAAGGGTGCCTAGATGAAGTTGCTGACCCCCCCGCTTGTGGGACCAGTTGTTGATGACCTGGCGGCGGGACCTTCGGAGCCAACTCCAGAGGTCGAAACTTCTGTAGCAGGACCTTCTTCAGTGGCGACCGAGGCTAACCCGGAGGGCGGCCCTAGTGCTGTGGAAGCTTAGGGGACTGCTCTTGTAGAGTGGGACCCGATTTTTGTAACGAAGAACTCGCTGGAACCAGCGGAGATGACCCCGGTAGGTCCGGAGCCGATCCCTCTGTCGTTGTATATCAACAACGCCTGCTCCAGTCTTCGTCAGGTCCAGCTGGCTTTCTACCACGACAGCAAGGCCCTCGAGGAGGAGCCCCAAACTCTTAGGAGGTGGCGCAACCAGCTCCAATTCGAGACCAAGCTGGCGCAACCGACAAGGAGTGGGTGAAGAAGGAGAAGGTCCGGTTGGAGTACTGGGGTAAGCTACTGGATGAGAGGGAAAGCATGGTGCGATCCCTCGATAACCAGTCCTGAGCCATCCACAAACAGGCCATAGCTGCTAATAACGCAACAACTGATTGCCAAGAGAGGCTCCACGCTATCCACGACAGTCTCGTCAAGCGCCGGGAGGCCCTTGAGGAGCGGGAGAAAAAGCTCGAGGATGAAGAGCAAAAACTCCTGGAGCTGCGGGATGACCTCGTGAAGAGGTAGGAAGAGCTTACTCAAAGGCTAACTTTGGGTGATAAGAGTCTCGTGGAGCGCACCAAGAAGTTGGATGAGCGTTGCGAGAAAGAGGAGAAGAAGGCCATGCCTGGAAGCGAGGATAGGACCTCCACAAGAGGGAGGATGAAATTGCTGCCACGGAGAAGAAGGTGCAGGGCCGAGAGAAGGACCTGGTTAACCGCCGGAACGACATCCACCTCCGGGAGGAAGATCTCAGCAAACTCGAAAGGCAGGTTGCTGAAAAGATTCACCAGAACGCCAAAAAGGTAGAGCGTCTTGCCCTGGAGAATTCGGAGCTTGCGGCGACCAGAAGATCCTTGGAGGAGATGCGAGGCTCAAGGGCTGCGGAGTCTCAACAAGTTTGGGACTTCTTGGGCAAAGCCAACAACGCGCTGACGCCAATGGGTTTTAGTCCCGTGCGTCCAGATGATCTGGAGCCAGAGCTGGACCAGGCGTTGCAGGCGTTGAGTTTGGCAGGCAACAAGCTCACCAAGGTGGGCGATGTCATTGCGGACCAGCTGGAAACCGAGGGACAATCCCTGGCAAAGAACATCGCAAAATTCGTGCTGACATGCTACACAAGCCGGGACCCTCAATTCCCCCTGGACCCGATGCTTGAAGGCCCCATCGACGGAGAGGGAGAAGCTGCCCAAGACAGCGTGTCGGATGTTGCCCAGAAGGTCGCCTCGTTCTTCCATAGGGTCTAAGACCATCTCTTTGTAGCTCCCGCTTGTCTCCTCTCTTCTTTTTCTCCAATTTTGTAGTCTCTTGTCTCCAGATGAATGAAATCCAAGTTCTTTGTGAATTTCATTTTTTGTCTTCAACACCTTTGTCCCACTTGGCCCCCTGGTAGATGTACACGATTTGATTGTGAACATGTACCAAGAGGTTGTAATAGTTGTTGAAGACTTGTTTGCTTCAAACTTGTATAACGTAGGTTCGAAGTCTTCGATAGTGAGGGCCCCCTGAGGTTGTCGGAGCTTAGTGGCTCCTGCATTGACCATCGTCGAGTTTAGTAGCTCCGGCAGCAGTCTCCATGAACGCGTAGAGAATCGACGGTTAGTCCTTTGGGATGTCGGAGCTTGGTAGCTCCGGTAGTGACCACTGTCAACACGTAGTGCGTCGACAGCAGACCCCGTTGTGGAGTCTTCCCACCATCTTTTCTTCATGTTGACGGCTGTCCCCCTAGCTTTACCAGAGCTGAGTAGCTCTAGCGACGCTTGCTATCAATGTTTGGAACATCGACAACAAGCCACCTTAGGGGATGTCAGAGTTTTGGTAGCGTCGGTCATTCACCATTATCATGGGATCTTTATTTTTCCTGCACACTGAAGTCAAGAAAAATAGTAAAATCCGTTTCCTATCTATAACTCAATTGTGACTTACTATTCTCGTAAGAAATTTTTAGGTCGAGTGCAATTCTTCATACAATCAAGTGCACTGAGTTGTTTTCTCCAGGTCCAATCGTTTTCAGGACCCGCCTTACTTCGGCCTGCCAGGGTGTAGGTAGAGTGGTGTACTTAGGGTGCAGGACCAGGCTAAGTCAATAGCACACTCCAGACCTAGATTAGCTGGTAGCATTCAGGCGAGTGAGCCATTCAACAACGTGAAAACCCGAAGGAATTAACAATGCAACTCGAGTTGTACATGAATTTGTCGAGCTAAAAAATTCTTGAGAATCGCACAAACGTGTTATAGACAAGAAAGAGAAAGATAAGAAATATTGAGCTTGTACAAAGTAAATGCACGTGGAGTCTGTTTTCACACAATGATGTCTTTCATTATAGGTCCGGGGTACAGGGGAAAGAAGTACACCCTTAGGGTACGGAACCAAGCTAAGTGTGTTTCGTTTCTTGTTTAACCCAAGGTAGCTAGCTACACTTTTAGTCTGAGACCGTGACAAGTGTTGCCTGAACTTTGCGGACCTTCCAGGGAAGGTCTGGTTGGTATCCCGGAGGAGCTACCCGACTCTGTACAATGACTCTATAACATACATCACATGTAATTACAGACTCACCTCCGTGATATTAAGCGTAGAACTTACGGAGGTGCTCAATGTTCCAAGGATTAGGGAGATGTGTCCCATCCTCGGTTGCCAAGCGAACGCATCCAGGAAGGGATACTTTGATCACTCGGAAGGGTCCTTTCCAGCTGGGGAAGAGTTTGTTTAACCCTTCTCTGGATTGTATTCTTCGTAGCACCAAATCGCCTTCCTCGAGCCGTCGGCTATGAACATGCCTTTGGTGATAGCGCCGAAGAGCTTGGAGGTATCGGGCATTCCGAACAGCTTCTCGGCACCTTCCCTCTTCAAGGGGGTCAAGGTCTTCACGCCGGAGCTAGTCCTGCGTAGCATCGTCGAAGGTCCGGACCCAGAGCGACCCCAAGGTGATTTCCAGAGGAAGTACTGCTTCAGCTCCATACACCAGGAAGAAGGGTGTCTCTCCAGTTGACCGGTTTGGAGTTGTCCTCTTGACCCACAGAGTGGATGGAAGCTCTTCGATCCAGTTGGCTCCATGTTTTTTTAGGCGCTCATATGTGCGCGTCTTGAGTCCTTTTACGATTTCTGCATTTCCTCTCTCGGCTTGGCCATTGCTTGCCGGGTGAGCTACGGAAGCGTACCTGACTTGGATGCCGAGGTATTCGCAATATCCTTGGAATGCATAGCTTGTGAACTGGGTCCCATTATCAGTTATGATTTTGTTTGGGACTCCAAATCCGCATACGGTGGACTGCAAGAAGTTGATAGCTAATTGCTTGTTTATTGTCACAACTGGAGTTGCTTCCAACCATTTGGTGAATTTGTCAATGGCAACATATAGGAACTTGTAACCTCCGACGGCGATTGGGAAAGGTCCCAAGATATCCATCCCCTACACAATGAAAGGCCATGTAGGAGGTATCATTTGTAGAGGCTTAGCCAGTGTGTGAATTTGTTTTGCATGGAACTGGCATGCTTCACATTTCTTCACCAGCTCAGTTGCATTCTGGAGCACTGTAGGCCAGAAAAAGTCATGCCGGAAGGCTTTACCGACTAGCGTGCGGGAAGACGCGTGGTTCCCACACTCGCCTCCATGAATTTCCGCGAGGAGCTCGCAACCTTCTTCCCTTGTAATGCACCGCATTAGGATGCGGTTGGCACCGCACCGGTAGAGATCCCCTTCTACCAGCATGTATCTTTTGGCCAATGTGACTATCCGGTCAGCGGATACATTATCTTTAGGAAGGAAGTTGTCTTTCAAGTAGCTCCGGATCTCCCAGATCCATGCATCGGAGCTAGCTTGAACATTTGAGTCTTGCGTACTGGGTTGCTCGGAGCTTCCTGCAGCACCTACGACCCTTGATGGACGCTATGGTAACAGGGCCATCGGGACCGCCAACTTCGAGGTGCTGGTCTCGCCCCCTTCGCTCAGTTTGGCAGGGTGAGCTGTAGGTTTAGACAACCTCCGGACGAAGGTTCCGTCGGTAGCCGGAGCCCCGGTTGAAGCTTTCGTCGAGAGTTCGTCAGCTTCAGCGTTGTTGAGACGCTGGACATGGCAAAGATCCAGGACGTCGAAGTCCTTCTGAAGCTTCTGGACCTCAAGTAGGTATGCAGCTAGTTGAGGGTTGTTGCAGCAACATTCACCTTTGACTTGTTTTACAACAAGTTGTGAATCACCCTTTACCAGCAGTTGCTTGACACCATATGATAGTGCCACCTTGAGTCCATAAATTAGTGCTTCATACTCCGCCATGTTGTTGTTTGCCTTGAAGTCAAGGTGCACCATGTATTCAACCTTCTCCCCGGTCGGAGCGAGGAGAAGGACTCTATCTCCAGCCCCCTGCTTCTACACGGAGCCGTCGAAGTAGAGAGTCCAGTGAGGCTCAGTGAAGACCGGAACCTTGTGTTCTGACTTCTGGTCACTTGGGCCCCCAGCATTTGATGGAGAGGGGGTCCATTCCGCCACGAAGTCTGCCAATGCTTGACTCTTGATCGCTTGTCTTGGGACGAATTCAAGGTCGAACTCGTCTAATTTCGCTGCCCACTTTGCAATGTTCCCAGTGGAATTGGGGTTATGCAAGATTGCACGTAGTGAATAAGAGGTCACCACTGAAATCTTGTGAGCTTGGAAGTAGTGTCGGAGCTTTCCAGAGGCAATAAGAACAGCATAGAGCAGCTTATGCACCTCAAGGTACCGAATCTTGGCATCATGGAGTACTTCGCTAATGAATTACACTGGGTGCTGGACCGTCCGGACCCTCCCGAAGGGGCCTGAAGCTTCCTCATCATCCACCCGGACCCTCCCGGAGTGGTCCAGACCTTGTTCGGGGACCTCCGGGTTCCGGTTGGAGGAACCCGGAGCTTCTTCTGAAGTGACCCGGACCTTCCCAAAGGGGTCCGAATCTTCTTGTTCATTAACAATGACTCCTTCATTTGAAGGAGATGGATCCTCCGGAGTCCCTCCTTGAGGATCCGGGTCTTGGAGCTGGGACCTAGACTCGACTTCAGGTAGCTCCGGACCCTCCCGAAGGGGTCTGGATTCCTGAACTGGAGATGGTTCTGGCCTTTTCGCAACCAGGACCATGCTGGCAACTTCGTCAGTTGCCGAAATGTAAAGCAGGAGTGGCTCACCAGGGTTCGGAGCTACCAAGGTTGGTAGGGTGGTGAGGAGCTCCTTCATCTCCTGGAACGCCTTTTCTGCTTCTTCAGACCATTGGAATGGTCCGGACTTCATCAATAGCTTGAAGAAGGGTAGCGCCCATTCCGCCAGTCTTGAGATGAACCAGCTAAGGGCAGCTAGATATCCAGTCAGCTTCTGGACATCCTTGATGTGGGCGGGTGGCCACATATCTTCAATAGCTTTTATCTTCGCCGGATTTGCTTCTATTCCTTGGTGGTTTACCAAGAAACCAAGAAGTTTTCCGGAGCTAACCCCGAAGACAGACTTGTCCGGGTTCAGCTTCGTGCGAGTGACTCGCAGCTTGTCGAAGACAGCTTGCAAGGTGTCAAGGAATGACTCCTTGTTCTTGATCTTGACGACGATGTCATCGACATACACTTCCACTACGTCTCTGATGAGCTCTCCAAAAGTTTTGTACATAGCTCGTACAAATGTTGAAGCTACATTCTTGAGACCAAATGGCATGGCAGTATAGCAATATAATCCATCTACTGTGATGAAGGAGGTATGTTCTTCATCTTCCCCATACATTCTGATTTGATGGTACCCAGAATATGCGTCTAGGAAACATAGTAATTCACACCCGGAGGTGGAATCCACTATCTGATCTATTCTAGGTAGTGGGAATGGATCTTTTGGACATGCCTTATTTAGTGTAGTGTAGTTGATACACATCCAAAGCTTCCCGCCGGCCTTGGGTACAACGACTAGGTTTGCCAGCCATTTTGGGTGGAAGACTTCTCGGATGAATCCAGCTTTGAGCAACTTCTTTACTTCTTGTCGTATGAAGTCTTGTCGCTCTACTGATTGCTTCCGAGGCTTCTGATGTACAGGCCGAGTGTCAGGATAGATCTTTAGATTATGCTCGATCACTTCCCTAGGGACCCAGGCATTTGTGATGGTTGCCAGGCAAACACGTAGACGTTAGCCCGAAGGAAAATGATGAGCGTGAGTTCCTATTTGTCATTCATACCTCCCGATATACGGGTGGCCTGAGCGACGTCGGAACCGATTTGGACGACTTTGACGGGAATGTCGGTGTCGCCGCTTGGTTGCACGTGAGGTGCGGAGGTTGAGCCTCAATGATGAGCTCGGGGGTTTTGGAGCTTGCTCCTTTCTGGATTCTTCCTCCTGCGCTGTAGCAAGTGCGTGGAGTTCTTCCAGAGCTATCACTCTGGCAGTGCGGTCTCCACAGATCTAGAGAACTCCGGCTGGCGTTGGCATCTTCAACACCAAGTAGCCATAATGATCAGCAGCCATGAACTTGTATAAGGCTCGCCCGCCCAAAATGGCGTTGAAGGGTAAGTTGATCTGCTCCACGTCGAAGACCAACTTCTCAGTGTGGTAATTCTCCCGGGTCCCGAAAGTCACCAGAAGAGTAATGGCACCGAGTGGGGTTATTGCCCCCGAACCTACTCCGGAGAAAGGTCGGGAGGGGCGAAGATCCGAAGGTCGGAGCTGAAGCTTGACGAAAGATTTGAAGCTTATGAGTTTCAGCCCTGAACCTCCGTCCACCATTACATGGTGGAGTTGGATGTTGCTGATGGTCGGAGATACCATCAATGGGAGTTGGCCAGCTCTGATCATATTCCGAGGGCAATCTGATGCATCCAAAGTGATGGCAGTATCCATCCACTTCAGGTGCGGCTCCACCCTGGCGGTGGGAGCTACTGAGGCCATGTCCCGCCGCATGGTCTTGAGTACACGACGGGAAGTGATGTCCCATGAACCACCAAAGATGGTGTTCATGGTTTTCTGACGTTCGTTGTCAGAGATGTCGGAGTCATCGCCGACGGAGGTGTAAACAGCCTTCAAGACCTTTTTAGGGTCCCAAAAGCCTAACTCCTCTTCAGCCGGAGCTTCGTCGACTTTCTGTTTCCCTTCCCTTTGATGGAAATGAACTTCTTCCCAGCGCTTGTTGTAGCGCTCGACAAGGTTCTGGACCTCACGGCAGCCTTCCAAGTTGAGGCTGTAGGTCTTGTGTATGGGACACCACATCTTGGAGCTACCACTGTCTTCAAACGACGGCCGAGGTCGTTTCTTGAGGCGTGGCCCCCGTCCACCCAGAGCTGCAGCGGTAGCGGCTGTAGGTGTGCCGACCGAGCTTCTTCTTGCCGTTGGACTTTTTCTTCTTCTTACCACTCCCAGAGGTAGTGGCTTCACCCTTGGAGGATTTTTTGTTGTCCTCAGGAGGTGGTTGGGAGTGCATTTCACGGTCCTCCACAGCTTTAGCGCATTTGTGTGCCAAGCTGAAGAGTTCCATGATGCTGGTGAGCTCCTTGGTCGCCAGCTTCTCCAGCATCTTCTTGTCTCGTACGCCCTGTCTAAATGCCACAATAACAGAGGCGCTAGAGATAGAAGGAATAGTGTTTCGTACCTGGGAGAACCTCTGGATGAAAGATCGCAGGGACTCTCTCCCCTTCTGCTTGACAGCAAAAAGGTCCAGTTCGGTGCCTGGTCGGGTGTATGAACTCCCGAAATTGACGGTGAACTGTTGGCATAGTTTCGCCCAACTGTTGATGGAGTCGGGCGGAAGGCTCATGAACCACGACCTGGCGGTCCCAGTCAAAGCCACAGGGAAGTAGTTGGCCATTACGGCCTCGTTGCCTCTGGCCGCAAGGATTGCGGTGGAGTAAATCTGAGGAAACTCAGCGGGATTGACAGTCCCATCAAATTTCTCCGGCAGGTGAGGCCGGAACTTTTGTTGCCATCTGACCATGCGTATGTGCATGGCCAGGGCAAAATAGCCTCCTCCTACTTCCTCGGGAGCAGGACTGTCTCGAGCCTCTTGCCTTTCACGAGCATGCTCGATATGGACGCGGCCGTCCTGTTGACAGTAACGGCGATCAAGCTCCGCCCGGAAGTTGTAAGTTGAAAGCCTAGTTACCGTATGGGTGCGTCGTGCCCCGGGAGGCAGTGACGTTGCTTGTTGTGACGCAGCACACCTCCTATGCTGGGAAGCATGCGGACCAAGTCTGCCCGACACGGTCCGATGCTGCGATGGGGCCCGCCCCAAGGGGAGAGGACCTTGGTTGCTGATGCGATCGGCTGCTGCTGCAACCAAATGTTCCACATCAGCCCTCCACTGCTCCATTGCACCCTGGGATGCACCTGGAGGTGGTGGGTGTTGGAGAAGAGCACGCGCTGCATGGAGCGCGTGTTCAGGGTTGTTGTTAGCTGATGTCGTGACCGACACAGATGCCCAATCCCGCTGTCCAGCTTGATTTGCCGATGCGGATGCTAGTGGCAGAGGCATGACTCCTGCTAGAGCCGCGGCACCTGCTGGCTGCTGCACATTGGAGGGATTGCCTCCAACAGGTTGTGCTGCAGGGTTGCCGTTGGACGATCCAGCAGCAGAGTTCACCATCTTCGAATCTCGGACGCCCCTACCTGGCGTGCCAACTGTCGAAGTTTGGTTCCAGCAATTCTCTCGGTACTACTGTTGGCAGCCTGCGGAGTTTGTAGTTCGGTATTGGGCGCGCAGAGATTCAAAAGATGAAGGCAAATAGACACAAGGATTTATGTGGTTCGGGCCGCCTGAGCATAATACCCTACTCCACGGGTGTGTAGTTGTTGTATTGGGTGTCAAAGCTGAGTATGAGAGAGGTCCCTGACTTCAAAAAGTTGTCCCCTGTGTATCGTCGACCAGTCCTTTTATAGTACAAGGACTGGTCGTTACACCGTTAGCCTGGCCTGACATGTGGCCCTCGCAGATATTGATGCTTAATACACAATTAATGAGGTTAATTACCCTTAATAGCGTGGTAACGGGCCTTGACAGTGCCGTTACTGGTAGTAAGAGCCTTCCGATAGTGTGTCATTAATATGGTATTAATGACACTTAATCGGGTCTTGAAGTCTTTGATTGCCCCTTAAAGGTCCGAGCCGTTGGGGGTCCACCAGTCTGATTGTTGAGGCTGAAGGTCCGGCGGTTGGACACGTGGTAGCATCAGAGCTTTTCATTTGGGACGGGTAGGTCCGGTGTAGATGTACATGTGTCGGTACCGGAGCTTCCCTCTGTCAGGGGTTAGGTCCGGGGGTGCCGCACAAGTGTTTAGCCCGGAGCTATCCCATGCGTGGGATGTAGGTCCGGTTGCTGTATACACGTGGCAGCACCAGGACTAACCATGGGAGGCAGGTCCAGTTCTGTATGACACGTGGGGCCTTCGCAGGTCTTCAACTCAGACAGGTGAAGTTCCTTTGGTCTTTTTGTAGTCCCAAGGGGTATACGGTACGTAGGGTACCGACAAAGATGAGACAAGCTATGTTCAAAAAGGAATACATGCGTTTTGAAATGCAACCCAGTGAGTCTATCGATGACCTTTTTTCTCGCTTCAATAAAATTCTTAGCAACCTACGTAGTGTTAATGTTAACTTTTCTGATGTTGAGAATGCTAGGCAACTTCTTAGTGCATTAGACATGTCAATCTGGGAGATGAAAGTTACATCTATTTGTGAATCAACCATCATGAGTTCTCTTACATTAGATGTGCTTTACTCTAAACTAAAAACTCATGAAATTGACCATCTTATCACATAAGAATCCAAATAAGTCTATTGCATTTGTCTCAGAACGTGATATGCCTAGCTCCAGCCAATCATCATCTTGCAATACTCTTGCTTTGTTGTCCTCACTAACCCTGGAGCAGATTGACGAATTTCCAGAAGAAGAATTAGCACTCATCTCTACTAGATTCTCAAGAGCATAGCAAAATGTGAGAACTAGAAGGAGAGGAAGCTCCAGACCACAGCGCTACTTTAAATGTGGTAACACAGGACACTTCCGTACAGAATGCCTTAATCTTTCAGGTCCTACTACCCGTGATGAGAAGCAGAACAAGGTCAAGACCATCTCTGGAAACTCCAACAAGAAAAAGAAGGGTACCATAGGACGCAAGATGATAAACAGCTTCATCACCGCACTTCAAGAGCTCAGTTCAAGTGATGTAGACTTTGGAAGCGATGAAGATGATGACGATCTGGCCAACTTATGCTTTATGATGGGCAAAACAAGATCAAGATCAAGTCAGGAGAATGCAGAACACAACAATGACGATGATGAGGTATGTTCTTCATGTAACAAAATGTGTGATGCAATTTCTCGTGCAACTATTATTGTCAAGAAAAAGGACAAAAAACTTATGGATAATGCTGCTAAAATTGAATCACTAGAATCTGAAATCAACCATTTGAAAACCTTGATTCCAAATGATGATTCATGTCCCTCATGTGACTTAATCTATGAACAATTGTCCACCTTAATAAGTGCACACTCCTCCACTCTAGATAGGCTTGATGAAGAAATTGAAAAGAACAAAAAGCTGTCGGATTTTAATGTTAAACACTTAAAAAATGCTTCTTGTTCTACAAATGATTTGCATTGTTCTGCATGTGATAATCTTGATAAGAAACTAAAAGATGCAGTGAATGAAATTTCCATTCTGAACAATGCTTTACGAACACATGAAGTTAAAAATTGTTCTAATTGCAAACTTAAGGGTAAAGCTTCATGTCAAAACTGCCTAGACTTGTCTAAAAAGCTTGATGACATGAATAGGACACTAGAGCGGTTTAGTAATGGGAATAAGAATCTAGACTTGTTGTTGAATTCTTCTAAACCTTGCAATGATAAAACTGGTTTAGGTGTTGATTCTCATGCTTATTCTAAAACACATCCACCGCACGTTGTAAAAAAATTTGGATGAGGTTTAATCAAAATTGTCCCTAAACAAAAGAATGTGATTTTTAAATCTACAGAAGTGCTTTCTAATTTTGTTTCTAATGTTGGATGCTCATCTAAACATGATTACAAAATTAAATTTCATTGTACTTACTATGATAAAGATGGTCATGTCGTAAATTTATGTTATAGACTAGCTAAACAAATTAAAAAGGATAAAATATCTGCTAGATCTCATAACTTTCATGATCAATCTACCATGCTTGCTAAACCTAAAATTAAAAACATGCAACCTGCTTTAATGAGTCAGAAATTTGCAAAGGTAGCGTCCGGACCTTCTGGTAAGAACTGCAAAGACAACTCCAGTAGTTCCGATAGCTCGGAGAGCTCCCAGACCTTCTGTTGTTCCCTCTGAAACTTCAATTTTTGCACCCGAAGCTTCAGCCTTTTCCCTTGAAACTTCTGTGTTCACCTCTGGAGCTACTGTTTTTCATGCTAAACGCGTAACAACTTTTAAATCAGTGGTTAAGAATAGAAAAACTCAATCTCCGACTCATAAACCTGTTGTTTTGTCACAGTTTTTGCGTGTTGTTCCTACTGAACGTCGCATGGCTCAGTACTGGATTCCCAAATGCTTATTGACTAACCCCACTACTGAGTCATCGACGTATTGTGCTGCTGTGTAGGTTCCACGCTTGAGGAAGGAGAACATATGGATTGTGGATTCAGGTTGCTCACGCCACATGACCGGTAACAAAGAATTGTTCTCCTCCCTCTCTTTTGTGTCACGTGTAGAGAATGTTACTTTTGCTGATAATTCTTCAACTCCTATTATTGCTAAATGATCGGTTAGAGTAAATAATCACTACACTTTAAAAGATGTGGCACTTGTTAAAAATTTGAAATACTACTTTCTTTCTATTTCTCAATTGCTTGATGAGAATTTAGAAATAATTTTCACTAAAAATTGCTGCAAAGTTGTAAATTCAAACAGTGAGCTTATTTTTAACATTTCACGATTTGCAAGAGTTTTTAAAGCTGATTTTGATATGTCTTCCTCTAAGCATAGGTGTCTAGTTGCTAATGATTCCACAGATTTATATTTTTGGCATCATAGACTTGGTCACGTTGGCTTTGATCATCTCACGCGTGTTAGTGCTCTTGATCACATACATGGACTGCCTAAGCTTAAAGGGGACAAATAAATTTTGTGCTCTTCTTGTAGACATGCTAAGATGGTTGCAGGTTCACATACTCCTCTCACAATGATCATGACAACTGAACCGGGTCAACTTTTGGACCTTGACACCATAGGACCTTCACGTGTTCAATCCTTCAGAGGTAAATGGTATGTTCTTGTTATTGTTGATGATTATTCTAGATACTTTTGGATTTTCTTTATGGCACCTAAGAATGAAGCTTTTAGTCATTTTAGAACTTTATTTCTTAGACTATCAATTGATCATCCAAGATCTTTAAAAGCAATTAGAAGTGATAACGGAGCCGAATTTAAAAATCAATCTTTTGATCATTTTTGTGATAAAAATTGAATAGATCATCAATTTTCTTCACCATATGTACCTCAACAAAACGGTGTTGTAGAAATAAAGAACAGAACCTTAGTTGAGATGGCTAGGACTATGCTTGATGAATATCAAACTCCTAGGAAATTTTGGGCTGATGCGATTGCAACCGCTTGTTATGTCTCAAATCGTGTTTTCTTGCGCACTAAGCTAGGTAAAACACCATATGAGCTCCGTTTTGTACATAGGCCTAGTTTCACACACTTTCGGTTCTTTGGTTGCAAATGCTTTGTTAAGAAACATGGTAATATTGATAAATTTGGACCTAGATCAATTGATGGCATGTTTCTTGGTTATCCATCTCATACTAGAGGCTACCGTGTGCTTTTACCTGACACTAACAAAATTGTGGAGACTTGTGAGGTGTCTTTTGGTCAAGCTAGCCCAGGTACTAGCTCAAACATTTTAGGTCCGGATCCATATCCGCAGGGGGGAGCATTTTTGTTGAAGACGAGGAAGAGGTGGAGCTGCTGCCCAAAAATTTAGCAGCTAATGACATTGTTCCAGTTCCTTATTTTGATTCATAGCCAGCACTAACGACCACCATTGCTGGTCCATATCCTCCTCAAGTCACAAGATCATCGATTTGTGATGAACATGAAGAAGAAGAAGCTTGTGAAGAGTCCACTCCCCTCCGGGTTCTCAAAAGTCATCCTCCACAACAAATTATTGGAAGCTTGCATGAACGAGTCACACGGTCCAGGTTTTGCAATCCAAAATCATATGCTCATTCTGCTTTTGTTGCTTCTTTTGAACCCAAAGTTATATCACACGCACTCACTAACGAATCTTGGATTATTGCTATGCAAGAAGAGTTAGAAAATTTTGAAAGAAATAATGTTTGAAAACTTGTACCTCCACCTCAAGGTCACACTTTAATTGGAACTCAATGGGTGTTTAAAAATAAACAAAGTGAGGATGGGGTTGTGGTTAGGAATAAGGATAGGTATGTTGCTCAAGGTTTCACTCAAGTTGAAGGTTTAAATTTTGATGAAACTTTTGCTCCTGTTGCTAGATTAGAAGCCATAAGAATTATGTTAGCTTTTGCTGCATCTAAATGTTTTAAGCTATATCAAATGGATTTTAAAAGTGCTTTTCTTAATGGCTACATAGATGAGGAGGTTTATGTCAAACAACCACCGGGTTTTGAAAATCCAGATTTTCCTAATCATGTTTACAAACTGTCCAAAGCCTTGTATGGTCTCAAACAAGCCCCTAGAGCATGGTATGGTAGGTTAAAAACATTCTTACTTGAAAAGGGGTTTACCATGGGCAAGGTTGATAAAACTCTTTTTGTGCTTAAGCATGGCAATGACTCATTATTCGTTCAAGTGTATGTGGATGATATTATCCTTGGTTGTGCTTCTCATGATCTTGTGTCCAAGTTTTCAGCTATGATGAGTTCAGAATTTGAGATGAGTATGATGGGAGAACTCACGCACTTTGGGGCTGCAAATCAAGCAAACCAAGGAGGGTACCTTTGTGCATCAAACGAAGTATACAAAAGACCTACTAAGGCACTTCAACATGGACAAAAGCAAGCCTCTTTGGACACCAATGGGAACAAGTACAACACTTGAACTTGATGAAGATGGTGAACCTGTGGATCAAAAGGATTATAGAAGCATGATCAGATCACTTTTGTACCTCACGGCATCAGGACCCGACATACAATTCAGCGTATGTCTTTGTGCACGGTTTCAAGCTTCCCCACGTGCTTCACATTGTCAAACCGTCAAAAGGATTTTCAGGTACTTACATGGAACTCAAGAATTTGGCATTTTTCTTCATTCTTCCTCAACCGTTACTTTTAACGCTTTTTCCGATGCTGATTTTGGGGGTTGTAGGATTAATAGTAAAAGTACTTCTGGTGCTTGTCATATTCTTAGTAATCACTTGTTGCTTGGTCCTCTAGAAAACAAAACTCAGTTGCACAATCCACAGCTGAATGTGAATATGTAGCTGCGCTAGTGCTTGCTCACAAATTCTTTGGATTGTTCGAACACTTAAGGACTATGGGGTTGATCTAGATTGTGTTCCACTGTTTTGTGATAACACTAGTGCTATTTGCATTGCTAAAAAAACCCCATGCAACATTCTAGAACAAAGCACATTGATATTAGGTATCACTTTCTCCGTGATAATGTTGAAAAAGGAAATATTGTGCTTCACCATGTAGATACCGAACAAAATTGGCTGACATTTTTATAAAACCTTTGGATTTCACTCGTTTTTGTTTCATTTGTAGTGAAATAGGGGTTATGCATCCTCATGGCTTACATTGAGGGGGAGTTTTGAAACTTGAGAAGTCTATTTGTAAATCTGAAATTAAAATAATATGAGCATAGCATTTCATACATATATGACTTTGTGATTCCTTTTACATGCTGAAAGTTCTTACTACATTACTCGTGTTATACATTTTGTAGTTTTTGCCATGTCTAGTAATTGGAATAATTACTTACACTAAATCTGGTCATGGTCGAACTTTCTTGCTGTTTTGAACTTCTTGCATGCTCACAAGTGCTTTTAATCATAAAGAATTAATCAATTATCAACTCACATTTTGAGTTTTTATGAAAAAATATAAATTGAGAAAAGATCAAGAGAATATGCATGAATCACACTTCTTCTTTTGAGATGGCTTATCATTGCACTTAGATATGAACTTGGAAGGAGTTGTGTATGACTAAAACCATGTCCTTAAGCTTCTGATTTTCAAATGACATAGGCTTGGCTTGGTTGGTTAGAATAAGGCAGATGGGCATACAATCTCTTGCAAATGTCATATGATAAAAAATTGTGCTATAAGGAATATAAAATTGCAGCAACAAGTGTCATGCTTTCAGGTTTTGAAATAGTTAAGTTTGTGAGATCATGACTTGCTTAAATTGAAAATTACACTTGATCTCTAGCATGGCTTACAAAAATTTATGTATCTCATTGATGTGATAGTGTAAGTTACTTGATAGTATGACTTTGATGATCTTTGTTTTATATGTATATGTTATAATATTTTCATAACATTTGAAATTTCTCTTTTGTACCTTGTTGAATACATTGTCAAAGGGGGAGAGATAATATGTGATTTTTTAAAAGATAAGTATGCAAGGGAGAGAAATTGAATATACATTGCACATATTCATAATTGTTTTGGCACGATTCTTCTTAGGGGGAGAATTTGTTTTTCTTCTCATTTTATTTTTGTTTTACAAAGGGGGAGAAATTGTTTTCAAAACTTTTCATGTGAATAAGCCAATGTTCGGATTTTATGTGGTGTTGCCTATGCATTCATCAAGGGAAGATTGTGAGACCATGTGTGCTGAATACATTGGCTTGTACTGAATACATTGGTTTTGATGATATAAGTTCTAAAATTCTTCCAAAACACCCTTTTTAGCAAGGTCTGACTCTAGCTCCGAGCTTCTGCAAGGTTCGACAATAGGTCCGACTTGCTTTGTCAAGGTCCAACATGTTTTTGGGTAGCTCCGGTGAGCTTTGTCTTTAGCTCCGACATGTCTTTGATAGCTCTGACATGTCTTTGTTAAGCTCTGATATGTTTTTCTAGGTCCGACTTATGTTGGTTAGCTCCGACATGTTTTTCTAGCTCCGTCGCTAGGTTGTACTAGCTTTGGTAAGCTCCAGCGCTAGGTTGTACAAGCTTTGGTAAGCTCCAGCTCAAGCTCTGGTTAGCTTTGGCAAGATTCAGAGCTTGATCGCAATGTTCCTAATTTTCCTGTGAAATGTTTCAAACTTGCTTTATATTCATGGAAAGATTGCTTAGTATTCATTTGCTAAGTTTTTTGTGCGGTTTGGTTGGATATGGCTGATATCGTTTTACTGTGGTTTTGCAACATGCTTATACGGACTTGGGCTCGGTGTTGTGTTCGGAACTAATTTGAGCCAAGTCGTGGACTTGGGATCATACGGATTGGTTGTTTGTTCATGTGCAGGTGTTGCTTGAGTTCAAGTCATGGCTGGTGACAGGATCCTTTGGACTAGTCTCAGGGAGGAGATGAGGTTCCAACAACCAAGTTCAGGAGGAATTGTGGTTGAGCGGGTCAGGAGGTCGCCCAGGATGATTGAATCTAGGGCAGTGCATATAAAGGTTACTGGATGTCGAAGGAAGGTGTTCGCACATATGCATGCGGTGCATGATGTGGCAACATGGTTACGAAGATGGGTTATGGAAGGATCGGATCGTATCAGATGATGACTTCGGCTGCGGCCGAGTCGGTTATGACTCGGTATGGAAAGTATCGAGTTGGTTATGGTAGTTTTCCTGTGGGACACGAAGGTGAGTTGGTTTAGGAATGTGGAATATGTTCCTGGTTCGTTCGGAAGTCTCGAGATTGTTTCTATCTGTGAATAGGAAGATCTTGAGCAGTTATGGAAAGTTTTGAATCATGATTTGAGTAGGATTAGAGTCCTAGTTTGAGTTGAGTTGGCCTCTGGGCTGGTTATATAAGCAAGGGAGGCCAGAGCTCGTGGTAGACTACTTTTGGGATGTTCCTCTTGTGTTCTATTGAATAAAATTCGTAGTTGAAAGGAACTTTTGTGCCTTGTTCGTCCGACTTGTTTCAGACAAGTTTTACTCGTCGAGTTTCTGCGCAGCACTGCCTTTCATCGGTGGTTTTATCATAACTCGAGTTTTACAGATCCAATTGACGTGATTTTTTTGGGTTGTCTTCACAAATTGATTTTCTATCATCTGTTAAAATTTCACGGTCATTGGATTTGTGATTTATAATCTACACGTGTTTCTTTGACAAAAAACAGAACTGTTTTTACTCGGTATAACAAATCGAAATTAGTTCATTCTTTTGATCCTAACTTGAGTTTTTCTTGACGGATTTGAGTGATTCTTATTGATTTGTCATTGTGACTTGATGTTCTCTGATATATACAGTTTTTGTAACGATTGAACACATTTAAGATCATGTGCACACACAGTTTATCAATTGTATGATTTTCTACCGAAGGGGTTGGGAATTAATTGTTTCCGCTGCGTAAGATTTTTGAATCTACCATTCACCCCCCTAGTAGCTTTCCACGTGCTCTCCGATCCTACATCCAGGATGCTCAAAACTGGGAGCACGGCTATCATGATAGTTTTAAGACACATTCTGCAGAGGTTGTACCACTTTACCCACGTGTTTGTGATTTCATCACCTTGCAGTGACTAGAACCTCTATTATGCCGTCTCACACTTCCGTTGGTGTTTGGCCAAAAGATCACAAAATAGCCTTTACAAAGCTATTACTAGCCTATTTAGACCCCAGAGAAGTTTCACCGGTGGTGATGCCTCCAACTGAGCACATCTTCAACCAAGGGCACCCTCTTGAGCCATTCGGATCCTAGGGTAGTCCCACCAATCATCAACAAATCAAATCCGACTACCCCTTCCCCGAACATCCTTAATGGTCCAAAAAGCACTGGAAAAGCCCTAATTAATTAGCTACGCTGCACTCATGCTTGGCCTCGTGGTGGCACTGTAAATACTGGATGGTCGCTCCACGAACCGGTCCTTAGATCTAAAGCAAGCGAACCACCATAACATCCAACCCATCCACATACCAGCTTGCTTAGATCACCCATTACCACATCATATTAACTAGTTCATGTTAATCATAATCTCATAAATGCATAATTAAGTTAAGTGGTATAGTTGTCTTCCCATCCCAATTAATTAAGCAAAGCAAAAAGGGTTAAAAGCCCATACCGACTCTCTACCATAAGTTCCAGGTGACTAGGGTTGTCATACAACGCTAGTAAACTTTCTATCATAGTCTTCCCATCAAATTGACACAAGCATGCAGTTTTGCAAACAAAACATTTATTTAAAAACAGGATCGACACTTGCCTTGCGCATGGGATTGGTTCTGGTCAAAGCCTTCAAAATCTTGGTGCTGGAGATCCTCCGTAGCACTCTCTAGCGCAAATATGTCTAATCCGCACAATGAACATACAAGACAAGAAACACAATCAAAGAGTGCACAAATATTACTCAATATGACATGACATGCATGATTAATGCAAATGCAAGGTAAAACTAGTTAATAAGTTGCTTTTAATGTTTATTAGTAAATTACAATGGTTATTAACAAGTCTACACAGGTTTGGAACTGATTCGAAACAATTTATATTTAATTCAACGGGAAATAGATTGCAAAAATTGGACAAGTCCGCAGGGGGGCGGACTAGTCCGCACTGTGCAGGAACAACCAATAAGGGTTTTCTAGATCGACATGAATTTGGGGAAATGGGGTTGAATTCACGTAAGGAAAAGGGAGTAGAAGGTATATCAGGTGTTTAGGACTCCAAAGAATCAAAGGTATCGGAGGCACTACTTGGATCTTGATAATCTAGGGTTGATGAAGAACTTGATCGTGAATTGTTGACGAAGAACACGAGGTTGATGGAGATCTTGATCCTTTTTCGTTTCATCCTCTTCTTCTTCTTGCTCTAGACCTCCTTCTCCCTCCTTGGTGGCGGCTATCCATGAGCTAGGGTTTGGGTGAGGTGGAAAAGTGGCAAATAGATGTTAAGCCAAGGGGTGGGGTTGTTTATATAGATGTGGAGTCTAGGGTTAGATGGATTTCGAGTTTGAGATAAGTAGGGGTCGGTTTGGAGTCCCACATGGTATCTTAAAGAGTTAGGCACGACGTCCCTAGGCCCACTTAACGTAAAACCCAAGAACAAGTCGTGAAACAAAAGATCAACTCGGAGTCGTGATTTATCGGACAAGTCCGAAAAGGGCTGGACTAGTCCGAAGTTAGTCAGAGACATATCGGATAAGTCCGGACTGGACATCGGACAAGTCCGAACTTATCCAGAGGGGAAAAATAGATAAGTCTGGCCAAAATCGGACAAGTCCGACTTTAGTCATAGGGAAAAACGGGAAAGTCCACTGGAATGCCAGACATGTCCGGACAAATCCATGGACTTAGCAAAATTTCCAAGGAGTTGGAACACCGGACTAGTCCGCACAGGACCGGACAAGTCCAAAAGTGTCCAAAGATAAAAAACAGACTAGTCTGCAGCAAAACGGACATGTCTGATGGAAGTCGAGAGAAATCGGACTAGTCCGCACCAAAATCGTACTAGTCCGCAATTCCCAGAATTCTTAAGTGCGGTTTTGTTTCTAATTCATTTTAAACTTGTTCCCTTTTTATGTGGATTAATGTTAGACATGTATATGAACTTATGCAATGCATGATGGATGAAAATCGCTCTCGAGATTCGACGCGGAAGAGAAAAGATAGGGAAATTCCTTCTTGAGATCATCCTCCAGCTCCCAAGTTGCCTCTGATTCGATGTGATGCTTCCATTGAACTTTGCACCATCGATTAATCTTGTTTCTTGTGACTCTCTCCTTGGTCTCCAAGATTTTGATCGGTGCTCGACATAAGTCAAATCTGCCAATAATTCCTATTCTTCCATTGGCACTGTTCTTCCGGTACCCTCAAGCACTTATTGAGCTAGGAAACATGAAACACGTCATGGACATCCGATAAGTGAGTTGGCATCTCCAACATATACGCTACTTCTCCTCTTCTGTCCAGAATCTTGAATGGTCCATTATAGCGAGGTGCTAGCTTGCATCTTATGTTAAACCTATTATGACCTCTCATTGTTGACACCTTGAGATATACGAAGTCTCCCACTTCAAAGGCTAGTTTCCTTCTCCTATTATCCACATATCCTTTTTGCCTTGATTGAGCAGCCCTCAAGTTTTCGCGAATAACCTGAACTAGTTTTTCAGCTTCTAGTAACACATCCGGACCAAATACTTGGGTTTCTCCTGTCTCATTCCAAAACAAGGGCGTCCTACACTTCGTTCCATATAGTGCTTCATATGGTGACATTTTCAAGCTTGCTTGGTAACTATTGTTGTATGAAAATTCTGCATATGGCAAGCTCTTGTCCCAACTTTTACCATGCTTCAAAGCACAAGCTCTTAACATATTCTCTAAAATCTGTTTGGTCCTATCAGTTTGTCCATCCGTTTGAGGGTGATATGCTGAAATAAAATTCAACCTTGTTCTCAATGCTTCATGCAGTTTCTGCCAAAACCTGGAGGTAAATTGAGAACCTCTGTCCGATACTATCTTCTATGGAACTCCATGCAGACATACTATTCTTCTCATATAAAGTTCCGCTAATTTCTCTCCATTAAAGGTGGTCTTGAGGGAATAAAGTGAGCTGACTTGGTTAACCGATCTACAATTACCCAAATTGAGTCATAGCCGCACTGTGTACGCGGTAAACCAACTATGAAGTCCATACCGATTTCTTCCCACTTCCATTCTGGAGTCTTCAATGGTTGCAATAATCCATCTGGCCTTTGATGTTCCGCATTAACTCGTTGGCACACATCACACAAAGCTACATATTCAGTTATGTCCTTTTTCATGCTAGCCCACCAATAGCATGTCTTCAAATCTTTGTACATCTTTGTACAACTGGGATGAATTGAGTAAGGTGAGTTGTGTGCCTCCTTTAGTATTGTCTCCTGAATATGCTTCAAGTTGGGCACGACAATCCTTTTTCCAAGCCATAGGGTACCATGTTCATCCTCATCAAACCCGAATTCTCTTCCCTCTTGGGTCCTCTCTTTGATCTCCTGAATTTCCTCATCCTTGGTTTGACCTTCTCAAATTTCTTGCTCCAAGGTTGGATTTAACTCCATCATCCCCATCTCATTCACAAACGCGAGATTCAACCGTCAAACTCCCTACATAACTCAGATGGCAACTCCCGAACTGTGAGTTGGTGACTTACTCCTTTCCGACTCAAAGCATTGGCCACTAATTATCATTTAATGGGTGATAATTAATTCCTAAATCATAATCCTTGATGAGCTCCAACCATCTTCGTTGCCTCAAATTCAGATCCGTTTGTGTGAAAATATACTTAAGGCTCTTATGATCCGTATAAATATCACACCTATGTCTAAGGATGTAGTGTCTCCAAATCTTCAATGCGTGTACCACGGCTGCGAATTCCAAATCATGCGTAGGATAATTCTGCTCATGTTTCTTCAGTTGCCTCGGTGCATATGCGACCACTTGACCTTCTTGCATGAGCGCACATCCAAGTCCTGGTCTCGATGCATCACAATATATATCAAAACTCTTGCTTACGTCTGGCAAAACCAAAACTTGGGCTGTTGTCAACCTTTTCTTCAACTCCTCAAAACTTTCTTGACAAGCTTCAGTCCATCAAAAAGCCATTCCCTTCATTAGAAATTCCGTCATTGGTTTGGCTATCTTGGAAAAGTCCTTGATGAACAGGCAGTAATATCCAGCCATCCCAAGAAAACTCCTTATTTTCGTTACATTTTGCGGCGGTTACCATTTCAACACGTCCCTCACTTTTCCGGGGTGAACCGATACTCCTCCTCCTGAGATGATATGACCCAAAAACAACACTTTTTGCAACCAAAACTGGCACTTGCTGAATTTAGCGTACAATTGATGCTCTCTCAACTTCTGCATCGTGAGCCTCAAGTGTTCCTCGTGTTCCTTCTCATCCTTCGAGTAAATCATAATGTCATCAATGAAGAACACAACAAACTTATCCAAGTACTCCATGAAGACCTTATTCATGAGGTACATAAAGTAGGCAGGCGCATTTGTCAATCCAAAGGACATCACAATGTACTCATAAGATCCATACCGTATCCTAAAAGCTGTCTTGGGTACGTCCGATGGTCTAATGTTCATTTGAAGGTATCCCGACCTCAAATCAATCTTAGAGAATACACAAGCACCCTTCATATGATTAAACAAGTCTTCTATACATGGAAAGGTGTACTTGTTCTTGATGGTCACCTCATTGAGAGCTCGGTAATCTACACACATCCTTTGCGATCCATCCTTCTTATCCACGAAAAGAACAGGCGCTCCCCAAGGTGAAGAACTGGGGCAAATAAAACCCTTCTCTAGTTGCTCTTGAATCTGCTTCTTGAGCTCTGCTAATTCCTTAGGAGGCATCCTATACGGCCTCTTAGCTATAGGTGTTGTTCCAGGTATTAAATCAATAACAAACTCAATGTCTCAATCAGGCGGCATACCTGGCAACTCATCCGGGAACACGTCCCAAAAATTCACATACCACTGGAATCTCCTCAACTGCGGCACCGTCCATATGATTTAGATCCAATTGCTTTGGTGCGTGCTGAGATGCTTCAAACTCTATGGTGATCCCTTCCCCATTGGTCAACTTCACCGTCTTCGTGGCACACTCAATGACTCCATTGTGCTTCCTCAACCAGTCCATACCAATTATAATGTACAATCCTTGAGAATCCAAGACAATGAGGTTGGCAAAGAAGTCTACCCCCCCTTATTCTAAGGCTTACTTTTGGACATACTATATTTGTCCTCATCTCTCCTCCAGAAGACTTAACCAATAGAGTAAACTTCATATGAGAGATAGGCAAACTATACTTGGCAACATATTTTGATGCAATGAATGAATATGATGCTCTAGAATCAAATAACATAGTCGTTGGGTTGGAGTTTGCGAGAAACATACCAATCACCACATCATCCGCTTGTTGAGCATCCTTCGTAGAGACATGGTTCACGTTGCCTCGAGCAAAATTCCGCTGTCCACGATTTCCTTGTGGATGTCCTCCATTGGGTCTTGGTTTCTGTCTTTGAGCATTGCTTCCTTGACTAAGGCCTGACTTAGGACATTAATGCACAAAGTGTCCAAATTTCCACATGTATAGCACTTCTTTACTGCACCAGAATTTGGAAGGACTTGATTCTGCACATTGGCACCAGGAAAGTTGGCACGGGGTGCATAAGGCATTGGAGGCCTAGGTGCTTGCATGACAGGGCGCTGCTGCACAAACTGAGCTGGGCGCGGTGCATATCCATTGCGATGAGCAGGCGCAGAGGTGCTGAAATAAGGCGCATTTGGCGGTGCAAAGCGAGGGCGCACATTACTTCCTTGTTGCTGTCCTTGATATGGTGCCTTCCTCTTGTTGTCTAGTTCCCTCTCACAGACCTTGTTCTCCACAACAATTGCTTTGTCCACAGGCTTCTGGAAGTTGCCATAATCACAGTTCGACAATTGTACTTGGATTTCATTGTTCAAGTCCCTCATGAACAAGTATTGCTTCCGGCTGTCCCGACTAACATCTTCAGGGGCATACCTTGAAAGTTGAGTGAATTTATTGAGGTATTCACCCACACTCAATCTTCTTTGCCTCAAGTTCTCAAATTCTTGTCTCTTCAAAATCATAACTCCTTTCGGCACATAACGAGAACGTAAGCTCTCCTTGAATTTGGCCAAACAAATCCTCTCCTGATCCTCATGAGCATTACATAGCGAATCCCACTAATCGGCGGCTGCTCCAACTAGTTGATGAGACGCAAATAGCACCTTCTCTCGGTCACTGCATTGGACAATGGCCAGCTTCTTTTCCACGGACTTGAGCCAATCATCAGCATCCATAGGGTCAACATCTTGAGTAAAAGTTGGTGGCCTAGTCCTCATGAACTTTCCCAACCAGTTATGAGGAGGTGGGGGTGGCGGTGGAGGCATGTGGGGCTGATTGTTGACGTTACCAGTCTGCAGCTGTCCTATAGTTTGTATCATGGTCTGCATGAGCTGGTTCTGCATAGCTAAAAGCTACTCAATATTGATAGCTCAATGAGCAGGTCCTTGTCCATTGTTGTTCTGAGGTGCTATATTATTCTCCTCCTCATCATTGCCATCCGTCAGGTTGCGAGTCCTCACCATCTGAAGAAAAGCAAGAGATAAGAATTTAGAAGACGTCCCCAACTATATGCATCAAGGGATATGAAAATAAGCAACTAACTATTCTATCCTACATGGATATGGCAATGCTAAAGCATCCCAAATCCTCTATTAAGCACTCAAGCAACCAATATATATCAAACAGCACACCAAACAAAAACACAACGCTTCTTGAGTCCTCCTATGTGCTCTAAAGTGTCCATTCTATCTAGGTTGCGTCCTACGGTCAACCTGTGGCTCTCATACCAATTTGTGACACCCGATTCCGAAAATGAACCAAGTGAACACATATGTGTGCCCAGGACGTACAACACACATACACGAGTACAATCACAAAAGGGTATACAGAAAATTACCACAGAACAAGATTAATTAACCACTTTTATTAAACAATTCCATAATATCCTCGAATACAAGCTCTAATTAATATTAATGATAAGTTTCAACTAATACAGCGGAAATAAACTAATAAGCAAACTAAGCAACTAAGCAGCCTAAGCAAAAGGGTATAGCGCAGCTCCAACACTCCACAGGCAAAGCTGACGGTAGACACGACCTAGAACTCCGCATTATCATCGTTAAACTCCCAATTCTGACCTGCAACTGTTGATGGGGGGAATTGCAAGGGTGAGTACATGTCGTACTCAACAAGTGTGGAAAGTATGACATGTAGCTGATTCAAACAACGAATATAATAATGGCTAAGTGCTGAAAAGTACATTAAAACATTTGGAAAGCAATATATTATATGTATGTGAAATAAACCCATCATAAACAATAATTATTAACATAGTACAAGTCCATATTTCATATCCATCACCATTATACTAGATTTCACAATTACCATTAACCATATCCAATACAAGAAATTAATCCATAACCAGCCATAACCATATTATTAACCATAACCATTACCAAACCATCCCAATACCAAGATTCCTCTAATCATGTGAGGGTTCAAGTAGCTCATAACTGGGAGCACGGCTATCATGATAGTTTCAAGACACACTCTGTAGAGATTGTACCACTTTACCCACGTGTTTGTGATTTCATCACCTTGCAGTGACTAGAACCTCTATTATGCTGTCTCACACTTCCATTGGTGTGTCCAAGAGATCACAAAATAGCCTTTACAAAGGGATTACTAGCCTATATAGACCCCACTGAGGTTTCACCTGTGGCGATGCCTCCAACTGAGCACATCTTCAACAAAGGGCCCCTCTTGAGCCATTCGGATCCCAGGGTAGTCCCACCAATCATCAACAAAGCCAGTCCGACTACCCCTTCCTCGAGCATCCTTAATGGTACAAATAGCACTGGCAAAGCCCTAATTAATCAGCTAAGCCACACCCACACTTGGCCTCGTGGTGGCGCTATAAATCCTGGATGGTCGCTCCACGAACCGGTCCTTAGATATGAAGCAAATGAACCACCATAACATCCAACCCATCCACATACCAGCTTGCTTAGATCACCCATTACCACATCATATTAACTAGTTCGTGTTAATCATAATCTCATAAATGCATAATTAAGTTAAGTGGTATAGTTGTCTTCCCATCCCAATTAATTAAGCAAAGCAAAAAGGGTAAAAAGCTCATCCCGACTCTCTTCCATAAGTTCCTGGTGACAAGGGTTTTCATACAACGCTAGTAAACTTCCTATCACAGGATTCCAATCAAATTGACATAAGCATGCAGTTTTGCAAACAAAACATTTATTTAAAAACGGAATCAATATGCTTCAAGGACACTTGCCTTGCTCTTGGGTTGGTTCGGGTCAAAGCCTTCAAACTCTTGGTGCTAGAGGTCCTCCGCAGCACTCTCTAGCGCAAATCCGTCTAATCCGCACAATGAACATACAAGACAAGAAACACAATCAAAGAGTGCACAAATATTACTCATTATGACATGACATGCATGATTAATGAAAATACAAGGTAAAACTAGTTAATAAGTTGCTTTTAATTTTATTAGTCAATTACAATTGTTATTAACAAGTTTACACAGGTTTGGAACTGATTGGAAAGAATTTAGATTTAATTCAACAGGAAATAGATTGCGAAAATCAGACAAGTCCGCATGCGGCTGGACTAGTCCGCAGTGCGCAGGAACAACCGATTAGGGTTTTCTAGATCAATGTGAATTTGGGTAAATGGGGTTGAATTCACGTAAGGAAAAGGGAGTAGAAGGTATACCAGGTGTTTAGGAATCCATAGAATCAAAGGTATTGGAGGCAACACTTGGATCTTAACAATCTACGGTTGATGAAGAACTTGATGGTGAATTGTTGACGAAGAACGCGAGGTTGATGGAGATATTGATCCTCTTTCGTTTCCTCCTCTTCTTCTTCTTGCTCTAGATCTCCTTCTCCCTCCTTGGTGTCGGCTATCAACGATCTAGGGTTTGGGTGAGGTGGAAAAGTGGCAAATAGATGTCAAGCCAAGGGGTGGGGTTGTTTATATAGATGTGGAGGCTAGGGATAGATGGATTTCGAGTTTGAGATGAGTAGGGGTCGGCTTGGAGTCCCACATGGGCTCTAAAAAAGTTAGTCACGACGTCCCTAGGCCCACTTAACGTAAAACCCAAGAACAAGTCGTGAAATAAAAGATCAACTCGGAGTCGCGATTTGTAGGACAAGTCCAAAAAGGGCTGGACTAGTCTGAAGTTACTCAGAGAGATATCGGACAAGTCACGACTGGACATCGGACAAGTCCAAACTTATCCAGAGGGGAAAACAGACAAGTCTGGCCAAAATCGGACAAGTCCGACTTTAGTCAGAGGGAAAAACGGACAAATTTGGTGGAATACCAGACAAGTCCGGATAAATACAGGGGCTTTGCAAAATTTCCAAAGAATTGGAACACCGGACTAGTCCGCATAGGACCGGACAAGTCCATAGTCCGCAGCAAAACGGACAAGTCTGATGGAAGTCAGAGAGAAATCGGACTAGTCCGCACCAAAATCGGACTAGTCCACACTTCCCAAAATTCTTATGTGTGGTTTTGTTTCTAATTCATTTTAAACTTGTTCTCTTTTTATGTGGATTAATGTTAGACATGTATATGAACTTATGCAATGCATGATGGATGAAAATGAGGGTGTTACAATTACTCAATATGTCATGACATGCATGATTGATGCAATTATGTGGTGATGCATGTTATTAGGTTGATATTACAGCTTACTAACTAGTTACAATTTATCTTTACATGTTAGAACAAGTTTTAAGTCATTTTGGGGGAAAATTAAAGAAGTTCCAGGAATCCTCAGATTTGAAAGACCGGACTAGTCCCCACCATGGGTCGGACATGCCTGCTCTGGACTAGAAAGTTGAAAAGACTAGTCCACACTCGACTGGACAAGTCTGCTATGGCTAGGGTTTTGGCGAATTTTCAACAAGAGCATAGTTTGAGTTAATATGGAACCATAATTTATGTAGGAAATATGGATCTAAGGTATTTACCATGAATACTAGGGTTCAAGGTTTTAGGATTCGATGAAACTTGAGATCTTGACATCTGGATCAAAGAAAACAAAGAATTGACGAATGAAGGATGTCGACGTCGAAGAATTGATGAAGAAGATCGCAGCAGCTATGATGATCTCTCTTGATCCTCCCTCTCTTCCTTCTCTCTTGGCGGTGAGGAGTCCTTCCTTCTCGAAGAACGGCGGCACAGGACGTGGCAGGGGCTAAGGGTTGCTATCGTGGGCAAAAGGGTGAAAGGTGGACGGTAGGGTGTTTATATAGGAGGAGAGTTAATAGGGTTAGGGTGGAATCCAAGTAGATGGCGGTGGAAACAAGTAGAGGCCATGGTAGAGTCCCTCTTGGGCTTCTCAGGGGCAGGGCACGACGTTCTTGGGCCCAATTAAGGCAATCACCCAATAACTCATCGTGGAGGGAAAATACAATGTGAGTCAAAACCCTACACACTAAACTAGTCGGTAGGTGGGCCGGACAAGTCCGATCGAGTACAGAGAATTGAATGGACACGTCCGGTGTAAATCTGGACAAGTCCAATCAAGACCAGAAAGTAAAACGGACAAGTTCAGTACTTGGACGAACAAGTCCAGAAGCTTGTCCAGTTTTCAAAACCGGACCAAGTTTGAGGACTTTCTGGACAACTCCAAAAGGTTCCTGTAACGAAGATCGGACTAGTCCGTACATGAGAACAAACAAGTCAGGAAAACAACAAAAACCGTTTCAGACTAAATCCCTAGCAAATAGGGGATAAGTCATGTCGGTGGTTTGGAACCGGCAGATCTCCCGACACTACTAAAGTGTTAGAGGAGTTTGTTGTTCGGTGTGGGCGCGCGGAGATTCGAGAAAGTGAATAGTATATGACACAGGAGACACAGGAGTTTACGTGGTTCGGGCCGCCTGAGCGTAATACCCTACTCCATGGGTGTGTTGGTGTTGTATTAGCTGTATGAGCTTGTGTTGAGCGTCTATGGCGCGTATGTTGCGTTGCTCAACCCCTGAGTCCGTAGTGGGCCTGTCCTTTTATAGTACAAGGGCAGGCCGTTACAAGTTAGCCTGGCCCGACATGTGGCCCCGGCGGTTACTAGTATTGATATTCATTCAACAAGTTTAATTGCCCTTAATGACCGGGTAATGGGCTTTGATAGCACCGTTACTGGTAATTAAGGTCATCCGACCGTGTGTCATTAATATGGTATTAATGACACTTAATCGGGTCTTGAAGTCCTTGATTCCCCTTTGAAGATCCGGAGCCGTTATGAAGTCTTCCGGAGGTTAGAGGCTGAAGCTCCGACGGGTGGACACGTGGCAGCTCCGGAGCATACTGTGGGAAACAGGAAGCTCCGGAGCTACCTGACACGTGTCAGGTCTGGAGCTTCTCTCGGTCTGGGGTTAAGTCCGGAGGTGCCATTTCGGTACACGGCCCGGAGCTTACCCCTTGTGGGCGGTAGCTCCGGTTTGATAGTACACGTGGCGACCCTGGGATTAACCATGTTGGAGAAGCGGGTCCGGTTACATCTGACATGTGGGTCTCCGAAAGTCTTCAAATCAAGTGGGTGACTTTTTCTTGATATCTTTGTAATCTCAAGGGGTGTACGGTTTCCAGGGTACCGACAGTGGCCCCCTGGACCTACCTCCGGAGAAGACTACTGGGGTGAAGTCATTCCGCCGGAGGTGGGTCCATCCTCGTGGAACTGAGTCTTCAAAGGTCTTCAGAGGTGCCGTTGGCGAGGGTTTGGGGTTAAATCCTCGCCACGTGGCGTGTCCTGCGTGCGGCGGATGAGATCTTTGGCGTGCGGATCTCACGCAATTGGAGGTCGCCGGTTCACGATACAAAAACCGTATCGGTTCCGCGCGCCTTGTCAGGCCGCCGCCTTCGGGTTTCCCGCCTCTTGATGACAACCGTTCGCCTGGGTAAGAACCTCGACTTGATCGTCGGAGTGGTCCCGGGCGCCCTTGTCATCGGCAGGGTGGAGTTTTTGAATGGTATCTTCGATTTCCTTGCGGTTTCCATCCAAGCGTTGCGAGGGCTTACTTAAGAAGGAAAGCACGCACCGTCGGGAGTTCTTCACGCCTCCCATCTGATCTTGCGCTCAAACTCCCAACTTGTTCTTCGCTCTTCTTCTCTTGCCTAGCCGTGCCGCGATGGAGTTGGGTCTCCGCGAGAGTCGCTTGAAGACCGACGGCGATCTGAAGAAGGTTCGGGCCCTCATGGGGTGGTCCTCGGACTTCTTCAACCGCTCAGTCCGCGCCGGTGGAGAGCTCCCATTCGAGAAGGAGCACTCCGGCGAAATGGTGTACTTCTCCTCGTACGCCATGGTGGGGTTGATCCCACCTTTTTCTTCCTTTTTCTTGATGCCGCTGGACTTTTATGGTCTGCAGCTATACCACCTTGGCCCTCACTCCATTCTCCTCGTGTCTATCTTCGTCCACTTCTGTGAGATGTGGGTGGGCATCCCCCCTGCATCGAACTCTTCCGGACCTTCTTCACCGTTCACACCACCGGTAGGAGCAATGAGTACCTTGGCTTCTACTACTTCGTGAAGCGCAAGAAGTGCCCATTCAAGTACCTCCGGTCGTTCCCTTCTGGGAAGTGGGATGACTGAAAGAAGGATTGGATAGTCATCCGGGTGGAGGAGCACGAGAGGCTGGAGCTACCCGAAGGCCTCCCCAACTATTACACGACGATCTGGAGTGAAGCTCTGGTGCTGGCGAACGCCTTCGACCCTGTTCTGACCAGGATTCGCCGGTGCGTGGAGGGGGGATTAACCCCTCAAGCGGTGTTTTGTAACTTCCTGGTCAACAGGTGGGCACCGCTGAAGAAGAGGGAGAAACTCGCTTGGGCCCTCAACAGCGTGATGAACGACGACCGGGTCGAGACCGGGTTGAAGTCCAACATGGTGGGGAAAACCTTGGAGTTCCACCTCAAGAAGTTCCAGCACGGCATCGACGTCGAGGGTGACGACTTGACTCTGCCATCGGCTTTTCTTCCTCTGAACGTGGAAGTTGAGTTCAGTAGGGAGCTCTGGCGGAAGATTCCCATGCTTGACGACCTTGGCGTCGTCGAGAGAAGATCAACTACCAGGGTGGCGATTCTCGGAGTGTCCAAAGGTGGCTCTAAACCAGCTCCGAAGCCGAGGGAGGAGGTCGTCGGCAAGGCCAAGGAACTGGCGGATGAACCCGTGAGCCGGAAGTGGAAGCTGCAGTATGCCGACGGAAGATCCGTCAGGCCCGCTACTTCTACGTCGGCTCCTTCTCCTCGGAGGGGAAGGTCTTCCACAACCGCTGCGACTGTTCCCATAGTGGGGTCCTCCCAGGGAGAGACTGTTCCCGCAGTGGGGTCCTCCCGGGGTGTTAGCTCCGGGCACGCGACTCCAGCACCTGGGCCAGTAGAGGCCTCTAGGTCCGGGGGTTCTTTCCGATCGAGGGGGGCCTCGACCCGGGAAACACCCGTGGCCGCGACGAGTTCCGGATGGCCTTCCGGAGCTTCCACGCCGGGAAAAAGATTCCGTGCAAGCTGGTGCGGAAGCCTCCCAAGGTAATTTTTAATCTTCACCTTGGACAATTGTTTTGCTGTAGTGATTGCTTTTTTAAGTTTCCTCGTCCATCATTTGCAGCGTTCCCAAGAAGAGGAGTGAGGCTCCACCCTCAGCCACAGCAACTGAAGCTGTGAGGGCAGAAGCTTCTGCTCCGGTCCCAGTGCCGCCCCAAGTGGTGGCTGAAGCTGCGACAGCTCCGGCTCCGGCTGTCGTGGTCATGGACCTCGACTCATCCCCAGAGGCTCCCGTGGTAGCGCCGGACCATGGGAGAGAAGATGCGCCAGCGGCACCTGCCCCGGAGGTTGAAGCTCCGGGTCCTGGTGCTGAAATGACGAAAGTTCCGGTCGTTGAGCTGGAAGAAGATGTGATTCCGGCCCTGGAGCCTGAAAGTGTCGAAGCTCCGGCAGTCAAGCCGGAGGTGATTGAAGTCCCGGCGCGCGCGCCAGAAGCTGAGGAAGTTCCGGCAGTTGGGCCGGCTACCTCCAAAGCACCGGCCGCAGAGCCGGTCATTGTTGAAGCTCCGGCCGCAGGGCCGGTCGAGGTTGAAGATCTTCCAACTCCCGAGCCAGTTGTTGAGGAGGTGACGGAGCTCGAGACCCCTTTGGAGGAGGTGCCAAGGCCGGAGCCAGAAGCGACCCCTGCTCCGGAAGTGATGACGTCGGAGGTACTCACGGCCGAGCTGGAGTGCCCAAGCGAAGTCGCTGGCCCCCTACCCGAGGGGGTGAACGAAGACCTGGTGGCGGGGCCTTCCTCGATGGCGACTGCGGCCATCCCGGAGGATGGCCCTAATGCCATGGAGACTCAGGGGACCACTCTTGTGGAGTGGGACCCAATTTTTGTATCTGAAAACCCGCTGGAACCAGCGGAGGAGATCCCAGCAGGTCCGGAACCTATCCCGTTGTCATTGTCTATTGACAACGCATGTTCCAGTCTGCGTCAAGTCCAACTGGCCTTCTTCCATGACAGCAAGGCTCTTGAAGAGGACCGCCAAACCCTTAGGCGGTGGCGTAACTGGCTCTACTTCGAGACCAAGCTGGCGCAGTCGAGGCTAGCGGATGACAAAGAGTGGATCAAGCGGGAGAAGATCTGCGTGGAGTACTGGGGCAAGTTACTGGATGACAGGTAGAGTTTGACTCACGCCCTCGACGCTCAATCCCGGGAGATCTACGATCAAGCCAAAGCAGCCAATAGTGCGGCCGATGAACGCCACGAAAGGCTTGAGGCCATTAACACTACACTCATCAAGCGCCGAGAGGCACTTGAGGAGAGGGAGAAACGGCTCGAGGATGAAGAGCAGAAACTCCTAGAGCTGCGGGATGACGTCCTGAGGAGGGAGGAGGAGCTCACCGAGAAGGTGGCTCTGGCCGATAAGGGTCTCGAGGAGCACGCCAAGAAATTGGAAGAGCGCTGCCAAGAGGAAGAGGAGAAGGCCTGGGTGCGAGGGCAGGAACTCTACGAACAAGAGTGTGCCCTTACTGCCAGGGAGAAGAAAGTGAGGGGTAGAGAGAAGGACCTGGTCGACCGCCGGAACAAGATCCACCTCCGGGAGGAGGAGCTCGGAAAACTCGAAAAGTGGGTTGCTGAAAAGATTCAGCAAAACGCCAAAGAAGTTGAGCGCCTCGCCCGTGAGAATTCCGAACTGATGGCAGCCAGGAGATCCCTGGATGAAATGAAGGGATTGAGGACTGCGGACTCCATACAGATTTGTGAGTTCCTGGGCAAGGCCAACGACGCGCTGACACCGATGGGTATCAGCCCCGTGCGCCCGAATAATCCGGAGCCGGAGCCGGACCTAGCGCTGTAGGCGTTGAGCTCAGCAGGTAGCAATCTCTCCAAGGTGGGCGATGTCATCGCAGACCAATTGGAGGTTGAGGGGCAATCCCTAGTGAAGAACGTCGCAGAATATGTGCTGACGTGCTACACCAGCCGGAACTCCCAATTTCCTCTGGACCCGGTGCTTGAAGGTCCCGTCGAAGGAGAAGGCGAAGCTACCCGAGCCAGCGTATCGGAGGTTGCCCAGAAGGTCGCCCAATTCTTCCATAGGGTCTAGGACCATCTCTATAGTTCTCACTTGTATTTTCTCTTCTTCTTCCTCAATTTTGTAATCCCTTGTCTCCAGATGTAATTCCTTGTCTGCAGATGAATGAAATCCCCAAATTTTTGTGAATTTCACTTTTTGTCTTCAACGCTTTTGTCTTCACTTGGCCCCCTGGTAGATGTACACAATTTGATTGTGAACATGTACCAAGAGGATATTGCGTTTTGTTGAAGACTCATTTGCTCCGAACTTGTAGAATTTATGTTCGAAGTCTTCGATAGTGAAGGCCCCCTGAGGTTGTCGGAGCTTAGAAGCTCCGGCATTGTCTATCGCTGGAGCTTAGTAGCTCCGGCAATAGTCTCTATCAATGTGTAGAGCATCGATAGTTAGTCCTCCGGGGCGTCGGAGCCTAGTAGCTCCGGCAGTGACCTTTGCCAACACTTACTTTGTTGGTAGTAAACTCCGTTTGCGGGGTCTTCTCACCATCTTTTATTCAGCGTCAACAGCTGACCCCCTAGCTTTACCGGAGCTTGATTAGTCCGATGATGCTCGTTTTCGATGCGTAACATCGATTACAAACCACCTAGGGGAGTCGGAGCTTTGTTAGCTCCGTCTTTTCTCCATCAACATGTATTTTATTTTTCCTGCACACTGAAGTCAAGAAAAATAGTAAAATTTGTTTCTCGTCTATAACTTCATCGTGGCTTACAATTCTCAAGAAAGTTTTAGGTCAAACGTGATTCTAGATACAATCGAATACATTGCCTTTTCTTCCGGATTCAACTGTATTTGGACTCGCCTTACTTCGGCCTGCCGGGGTGTAGGTAGAGTGGCGTACTTAGGGTGCTTGACCAGGCTAAGTCGATAGCACACTCCGGCCCTAGATTGGCTTGGCGGCTTTCAGGCGAGTTGGCCAGGAACAATATTTGAATCCAAAAGAATTGACAATACAACTCGTATCGTATATAAACCGGTCGAACTAAAATTTCTTAAGAACAGCACGTCTTCCTTATGGACAAGAAAGAGAAAAATAAAGAATGTTGAGCCTGTACAAAGTAAATGCACGTGGAGTCTGTTTCACATGAAGATGTCTTTCATTATAGGTCTGGGGTACAGGGGAAACAAGTACACTCTTAGGGTACGGAACCAGGCTAAGCGTGTTTCATTTCTCGTTTGACCCAGGGTAGTTAGCCACACTTTTAGTCCGGAGACAGTGACAAGTGTTGCATGAACTTTGCGGACCTTTCGGGAAAGGTCCGGCTGCTCTCCCGGAGGAACTACCCGACTCTGTACAATGACTCTATAACATACATCTCAAGTTACTAAAGACTCACCTCCGTGGTATTAAGTGTAGAACTTACGGAGGTGCTCGATGTTCCAAGGATTTGGGAGAGGTGTCCCATCCTCGGTAGCCAAGCGAACGCTTCCGGGACGGGATACTTTAATCACTCGAAAGGGTCCCTCCCAGCCGGGGGAGAGTTTGTTTAACCCTTCTCTGGATTGTATTCTCTGTAGCACCAGGTCGCCTTCCTCGAGCTGTCGATTGTGTACATGCCGCTGATGATAGCACCGAAGGGCTTGGCGATATCGGGCATTCCGAACAGCTGCTTGGCACCTTCCCTCCTCAAGGAGGTCTAGGTCTTCACGCCGGAGCTGGTCCTGCGCGGCTTCGTCGAAGGTCCGGACCCGGAGTGAAACCAAGGTGATTTCCGGAGGAAGGATTGCTTCAGCTCCGTACACCAGAAAGAAGGGTGTCTCTCCGGTTGACCGGTTTGGAGATGTCCTGTTGGCCCATAGAGTGGGCGGAAGCTCTTCGATCCAGTTGGCTCCATGTTTTTTCAAGTGCTCATAGGTGCGCGTTTTGAGTCCTTTAAGGATTTCAGCATTTGCTCTCTCGGCTTGGCCATTGCTGGCTGGGTGAGCTATGGAAGCGTAGCAAACTTGTATGCCGAGGTCTTCGCAATATCCTTGAAATGCAGAGCTTGTGAATTGGGTCCCATTATCAGTGATGATTTTGTTTGGAACTCCAAATCTGCATACAATGGACTGCAAAAAGTTGATAGCAGATTGCTTGTTGATTGTCACAACTGGAGTTGCTTCCAGCCACTTAGTGAACTTATCAATGGCGACATATAGGAACTTGTAACCTCCGACGGCTCTTGGGAAAGGTCCCAATATGTCCATCCCCCACACAGCGAAAGGCCATGTAGGAGGTATCATTTGTAAGGGCTGAGTCGGTGTGTGAATTTGCTTCGCATGAAATTGACATGCCTTGCATTTTTTCACCAGCTCAATTGCATCCTGGAGTGCTGTAGGCCAGTAGAAGCCATGCCGAAAGGCTTTACCGACCAGCGTGCGGGAAGACGCGTGGTTCCCACACTCGCCTCCATGGATTTCTGCGAGGAGCTCGCAGCCTTCTTCCCTTGTGATGCACCGCATTAGGATGTCGTTGGCACCGCGCCGGTAGAGATCCCCTTCTACCAACGTGTATCTTTTAGCCAATCTGACTACCCAGTCAGCGGATACATCATCGTCAGGAAGGATGTTGTCTTTCAAGTAGTTCCGGATCTCCGAGATCCATGCATCGGAACTAACTTGAGCATTTGAGTCTTGCGTGTTGGGTTGCTCGGAGCGTCCGGCAGCACCTACGACCCTTGATGGCTGCCATGGTAACAGGGCCATCGGGACCGTCAGCTTCGGGATGCTGATCTCGCCCCCTTCGCTCAGTTCAGCAGCCTGAGCTGTGGGTTTTGACAACCTCCGAACAAAAGTTCCGTCAGGAGCCGGAGCTCCGGTTGACACTTTCGTCGAGAGTTCGTCGGCTTCAGCGTTGTGGGCACGCTGAACATGGTGGAGATCTAGGACTTCAAAGTCCTTCTGAAGCCTCTGGACTTCAAGGAGGTAAGCAACTAGCTGGAGATTATTACAAGAACATTCGCCCTTCACTTGCTTAATGATGAGCTTGCTTGACACCATATGACAGTGCCACCTTTAGTCCATAGATGAGCGCTTCGTACTCTGCCATGTTGTTGGTCGCCTTGAAGTCAAGGTGTACCATGTATTTCACCTTCTCCCTGGTCGGTGCCAGGAGAAGGATTCCAGCTCTGGCCCCCTGCTTCTGCATGGAGCCGTCGAAGTAGAGGGTCCAGTGAGGCTCGGTGAAGGTTGGAGCTTGATGCTCCGTCCTCTGCTCACTGGGGCCCCCAGGGTTTGATGGAGAGGGAGTCCATTCTGCTACAAAATCTACCAATGCTTGACTATTGACTACTTGCCTTGAAATAAATTCAAGATCAAATTCAGCCAATTCCGCTGCCCACTTTGCAATATTCCCAGTTGAATTGGGATTATGCAAAATTGCTCGAAGTGGGTAAGAGGTCACCACTGAGACTTTGTGAGCTTGGAAGTAATGGCGAAGCTTCCTGGAGGCAATAAGAACTGCATAGAGCAGCTTATGCACCTCTAGGTATCGAGTCTTGGCATCATGTAGTACTTCACTAATGAAGTACATTGGGCGCTGAATGGTCCAGACCTTCCCGGAGGGGTCCGGAGCTTCCTCTTCACTGACCCGGATCCTCTCCGAGGAATCAGGATTTTCTTCAAGGCCCTCCGGGTCCTGGCTGGAGGAACCCGGGGCTTCTTCAGAAGCGACCTGGACCCTCCCGGAGGGGTCTGGGTCTCCTGAAGTAACTTCTTGTGGATTCGAGTCTGGGAGCTGGGACCCAGACTCGCTTTCAGGTACCTTCGGACCCTCCTAAAGGGGTCTGGATTCCTGAGTATGAGGTAGCTCTGGTCTCTCCGCAACCAGAACCATACTGATGACTTTGTCAGTTGCTGAAATGTAAAGCAACAAAGGCTCACCAGGGTTCGGAGCTACCAGAGTCGGTAGGGTGGTGAGGAACTGTTTCAGTTCCTGGAATGCCTTCTCTGCTTCTTCGGACCATTGAAATGGTCCGGACTTCCTCAATAGCTTGAAGAAGGGGAGTGCTCATTCCGCCAGTCTTGAAATGAACCGGCTGAGGGCTGCTAGACATCCAGTCAACTTTTGGACGTCTTTGATGCGGGTTGGTGGCCGCATGTCTTCAATGGCCTTAATCTTCGCCGGATTAGCTTCTATGCCCCGGTGACTTACCAGGAAACCAAGAAGTTTTCTGGAGCTAACCCCGAAGACACACTTGTCTGGGTTTAGCTTTGTACGGGTGGCCCGCAGCTTGTCGAAGACAGCCTGCAAGGTGTCAAGGAGTGACTCCTTGTCCCTGACTTTGACCACGATGTCATCGACGTACACTTCCACTATATCTCTAATGAGTTCTTCAAAAGTTTTGTACATAGCTCGTACAAAAGTTGAAGCTGCATTCTTGAGACCAAAAGGCATGGTTGTATAGAAGTACAATCCATCTACTGTGATGAATGAGGTATGCTCTTCATCTTCCCTAGACATCCTGATTTGATGATACCCAGAATATGCATCTAGGAAACACAGTAATTCACACTCGGAGGTGGAATCCACTATCTGATCTATTCTAGGTAATGGGAATGGATCTTTTGGACATGCCTTATTTAGTGTGGTGTAGTCGATGCACATCCGAAGCTTCCCACCGGCCTTGGGCACAACAACTAGATTTGCCAGCCATTTTGGATGGAAGACTTCTTGGATGAATCCAGCTTCGAGTAACTTCTTCACTTCTTGTCGGATGAAGTTCTGTCGCTCTACGGATTGCTTCCGAGGCTTCTGATGCACAGGCCGGGCATCGAGGTAGATCTTCAGATTGTGCTCAATCACTTCCCTGGGGATCCCAGGCATTTGTGACGGTTTCCAAGCAAACACGTCGACGTTGGCCCGGAGGAAAGTGATGAGCGCGAGTTCCTATTTGTCGTTCAATACCCCCGATATACGTGTGGTCTGAGCGGCATCGAAACTAATTTGGACGACTTTGACGGGAATGTCGGTGTCGCCGCTTGGCTGCACACGAGGTGCAGAAGTAGAGCCTCGTTGACGAATGCTCAGGGGTTTTGGAGCTTGCTCCTGCCTGGAATCCTCCTCTTGCACCGTGGTGAGTGCATGGAGTTCTTCCGGAGCAGTTACTTCGGCAGTATGATCTCCGTGGATCCGGAGAACGCCTACTGGCGTTGGCATCTTCAACACCAGATAGCCATAATGGGCAGCTGCCATGAATTTGTACGGGATAGGCCTACCCAAGATGGCATTGAAGGGTAAGTTGATCTGAGCGACGTCGAAGACCAACTTCTCGGTGCGGTACTTCTCCTGTGTCCCGAAGGTAACGGGGAGAGTAATAGCTCCGAGCGGGGTAATGGCCCCCGGACCTACTCTGGAGAAAGGTCGAGAGGGGTGGAGATCCGAAGGTCGGAGTTGAAGCTTAGTAAAAGCTTCGAAGCTTATGAGGTTAAGCCCCGAACCTCCGTCTACCATGACGTGGTGAAGCTGGATGTTGTTGATGGTAGGAGATACCATCAAATGTAACTGTCCTACACCAACCGTGCTCTGTGGGCAATCTGAAGCATCAAAAGTGATGGCTATGTCCATCCACTTCCGTGAGGTTCCGCCCTGACTGTAGGAGCTACAGCGGCCATATCCCGACGCATAGTCTTAATGACGCGGCGGGAGGTGATGTCCCATGATCCACCAAAAATGGTGTTCATGGTCTTTCGACGCTCGTTATCAGAGACGTCAAAATCATCGTCGATGGAGGTGTAAACGGCCTTCAGGACCTTTTTGGGATCCTGAAATCCTAACTCCTCTTTAGCAGGAGCTTCGTCGACTTTTTGCTTTCCTTCCCTCTGTCGGAAAGGAGATTCTTCCCGGTGTTTGTTGTAGCGCTCGGCCAGGTTTTGGACCTCTCGGCAGTCTTCCAAACTGTGGCTGCCCGTTTTGTGAATGGGACACCACTTTGGGTTTTCCACCATCTTCAGAAGACGGTCGAGGTCGCTTCTCGGGGCGTGGCCCCCGGCCACCCGGAGTTGCAGCAGCTGCAACGTTGGATGTGCCGGCCGACAGCTTCTTCTTGCCGTTGGTCTTCTTTTTCTTCTTGCCACCCCCGGGGGTAGCGGCTTCTTCTTTGGAGGATTTCTTGTGAACCTCCGAGGTTGGTTTGGAGTGCATCTCATGGCCCTCCGCAGCTCTGGCACATTTGTCAGCCAAGCTGAAGAGTTCCGTGACACTGGTGATCTCCTTGATCGCCAGTTTCTCCAACATCTTCTTGTCCCGTACACCCTGTCTGAATGCCACAATGACAGAGGCGCTAGAGATAGAAGGGATAGTATTTCTTACCTGAGAGAACCTCTGGATGAATGATCGCAGGGATTCTCCCCCTTTTTGCACGACCGCAAAAAGGTCCAGTTCAGTGCCTGGTGGGTGTATGAACTCCCGAAGTTGGCGGTGAACTGCCGGCACAGCTCCTCCCAACTGTTGATAGAGTTGGGTGGAAGGCTCATAAACCAGGACCTGGCGGTCCCTGTTAAGGCCACTAGAAAATAATTGGCCATCACAGCCTCGTTTCCTCCAGCTGCCAAGATTGCAGTGGAGTAGATCTGAAGAAATTCAGTGAGATTGACAGTCCCGTCGAATTTTTCCGGCAGGTGAGGCCGGAACTTCTGTGGCCACCTAACCATACGCAGATGCATGGCCAGGGCTGAACAGCCTCCTCCCACTCCTCAGAAGCAGAAAGGTCCTGAGCTTCCCGTCTTTCACGGGCACGCTCAATATGGACTCGGCCGTCCTGCTGGCAGTATCGTCGATCAAGCTCCGCCCGGAGGTCATGAGTCGAAAACCTGGATACCGTGTGAGTGCGTCGTGCCCCGGAGGGCAATGACGTCACTTGTTGTGATGCAGCACATCTCCTGCTATTGGAAACGTGCGGACCAAGTCTACCAGACAAAGTCCACCGCTGCGACGGTGCTCATCCTGAAGGAGGAGGACCCTGGTTGCTGAGGCGTTCGGCTGCTGCTGCAACCAAATGCTCCACATCGGCCCTCCACTGCTCCAGTGCATCCCGAGATGCATCCGGAGGTGATGGGCGTTGGAGAAGAGCACGTGCTGCATGGAGCGTGTGTTCCGGGTTGTCATGATTTGCCAACGCAGTGATTGACGCCGGCGCACCATCGCGTTGCCCAGCTTGATTTGCTGGTGAAGGCGGTGGTGGTGGGAGTGTGACTCCTGCTGGTGCTGAGGCTCCTGCTGGTGGCTGCATATTGGAGGGATTGCCTCCAACAGCCTGAGCAGCAGGTTGACTGTTGGATGATCCAGCAGTTGTGTTCACCATTCTCAAAACCTCAAGCGCCCCTACCTGGCGCGCCAACTGTCGGTGGTTTGGAACCAGCAGATCTCCTGACACTACTAAAGTGTTAGAGGAGTTTGTTGTTCGGTGTGGGCGCACGGAGATTCGAGAAAGTGAATAGTATATGACACAGGAGACACAGGAGTTTACGTGGTTCGGGCCGCCTGAGCGTAATACCCTACTCCACGGGTGTGTTGGTGTTGTATTAGCTGTATGAGCTTGTGTTGAGCGTCTATGGCGCGTACGTTGCGTTGCTCAACCCCTGAGTCCGTAGTCGGCTTGTCCTTTTATAGTACAAGGGCAGGCCGTTACAAGTTAGCCTGGCCCGACATGTGGCCCCGGCGGTTACTAGTATTGATATTCATTCATCAAGTTTAATTGCCCTTAATGACCGGGTAATGGGCTTTGACAGCATCGTTACTGGTAATTAAGGTCATCCGACCGAGTGTCATTAATATGGTATTAATGACACTTAATCGGGTCTTGAAGTCCTTGATTCCCCTTTGAAGATCCGGAGCCGTTATGAAGTCTTCCGGAGGTTAGAGGCTGAAGCTCCGACGGGTGGACACGTGGCAGCTCCGGAGCATACTGTGGGAAACAGGAAGCTCCGGAGCTACCTGACACGTGTCAGGTCCAGAGCTTCTCTCGGTCTGGGGTTAAGTCCGGAGGTGCCATTTCGGTACATGGCCCGGAGCTTACCCCTTGTGGGCGGTAGCTCCGGTTTGATAGTACACGTGGCGACCCTGGGATTAACCATGTTGGAGAAGCGGGTCCGGTTACATCTGACATGTGGGTCTCCGAAGGTCTTCAAATCAAGTGGGTGACTTTTTCTTGATATCTTTGTAACCTCAAGGGCTGTACGGTTTCCAGGGTACTGACAAGTCCAAAAAACAACAGAGAGTAAATTGGACTAGTCCAGGGTCCAATCCGGACAAGTCTGCACTAAATCAGGTTTTTACTTGTTGTTTTGGTTCTAATTTATTTAATCTTGTTCCTATTTGTGTTGCTTAATGTTAAACATGTATAGGAATGTATGCAATGCATGATGGATGAAAATGAGGGTGTTACAAACCTACCCTGTTAAAATGAATCGCCCTCGAGATTCAACGTAGAAGGAAAGAGATAGGGAAATTGTCGCTTGATATCATCTTCTCGCTCCCAAGTTGCTCCTGGTTCTGTATGATGCTTCCATTGTACTTTGCACACCAAATTAACTTGTTTCTAGTGACTCTCACCTTGGTTTCCAAAATCTTGACAGGTTGCTCAGCATAAGTCAAATCTGCCTCTAATTCCAATTCTTCCATTAGCACTTGTTCTTCTGGTACTCTTAAGCACTTTTTGAGCTGAGAAACGTGTAACACATCATGAACATCAGAAAGATGTGTTGGCATCTCCAACTTATATGCCACTTCCCCACGTCTGCCCAAAATTTTGAATTGTCCAATATAGCGAAGTGTCAACTTGCCTTTGATGTTAAACCGCTTATGACCTCGCACAGATGACATTTTGAGGTATACGAAGTCTCCAACTTCAAAAGCCAGATTTCTTCACCTATTATCCGCATAGCCCTTTTTTCTTGACTGAGCAGCCCTTTGCTTTTCGCAGATTAACTGAACTTGCTTTTCCGCTTTTTGTAACACATCAGACCCAAATATCTGATTTTCTCTTGTCCCATTCCAAAGAAGACGTGTTCTACACCTTCTACCATACAATGCTTGAAAAGGTGACATCTTCAAACTAGCTTGGTAGCTATTGTTATATGAGAATTCAGCATATGGCAAACTCTTATCCCAGTTGCGTCCATGCTTCAAAGCAAAAGCTCTCAACATATCTTCCAATATTTGATTTGTCCTCTCGATTTGTCCATCAGTTTTTGGATGATATGTGGAGCTGAAATTTAACCTTGTACCCATAGCTTCATGCGGTTGCTCCGAAAACCTCAAGGTAAATTGAGGACCTCGGTCGGAGACTATTTTCTTCGAAACTCCATGCCGGCATACAATGTGCTCCATATACAGTTATGCGAGCTTCGATGTGGTGTACGTGGTCCTGACAGGAATGAAATTAGCTGATTTTATCAACCGATCCACAATAACCCATATACAGTCATAGCCAGACTGGGTACACGGTAATCCAACTACGAAGGCCATACCAATTTCTTCCCACTTCCATTCCGAAATCTTCAATGGCTGCAATAGTCCAGCTGGCCGTTGATGCTCAACCTTCACTCATTGACATGTATCACATAATGCAACATATTCAGCTATATCTTTTTTCATGCCATCCCACCAATAGCACGTCTTCAAGTCTTTGTACATTCGGGATGAATAGAGTAAGGCGAGTCATGTGCCTCCTTCAATATCGTGTCTCGTAGATGCTTCACATTAGGCATGACAATTCGTTTTCCACACCATAGTGTACCATGGTCATCCTCATCAAATCTGAATTCTCTCCCTTCTTGAATCCTTTTCTTGATTTCTTGGATTTCCTCATCCTTTGTTTGACCCTCTCGTATTTTTTGTTCCAAAGTTGGGTTTACCTCCATTATCCCCATCTCATTCATGAATCCAAGGTGTAACCATTCAAACTCCTTGCATAGCTTGGATGGCAACTCCCAAGCCGTGAGTTGGTGGCTTGCTCCTTTCTGGCTTATAGCATCTGCCACTATACTAGCTTTCCCCGACTGATAGTTGATTCCCACATCATAATCCTTAATGAGTTCCAACCATCTTCGTTGCCTCAAATTCAGTTCTGTTTGTGTGAATATGTACTTGAGGCTGTTGTGGTCCATGTAAATCTCACATCGATGACCAAGAATGTAATGTCTCCAAATCTTCAAGGCATGCACTACAGATGCAAGTTTGAGGTCATGTGTAGGATAATTATGCTCATGTTTCTTCAATTGTCTCGATGCATAATCTACCACTCGGCCTTCTTGCATGAGCACACATCCAAGCCCTTGTCTTGATGTGTTGCAATAAATATCGAAACTCTAACTCACATAGGGCAAAACCAAGACTGGTGTGGTGGTTAACCTTTTGTTTTAACTCCTCAAAACTGTTTTGACAAGCTTGAGTCCATTGGAATGCTTTTCCCTTCATTAAAAATTTAGTCATGGGCTTCGCATCTGAAAAAGTCCTTGATGAATCAATGGTAATATTCGGTCACTCCAGGGAAACTCTGAATTTCCTTCACATCCTGTGGTGGTTCCCATTTTAACACACCTCTCACTTTTCCCGAGTCAACCGATACTCCTCCAGAGATGATATGTCCCAAAAACGATACTCCCTTAACCGAAACTGGCACTTGCTGAATTTGGCATACAATTGGTGTTCCCTCAAATTCTGCAATGCGAGTCTTAAATGCTCTTCGTGCTCCTCCTCGCTTCTCGAGTAGATCATAATGTCATCAATGAACACCATGACGAGTTTATCCAAATACTCCATGAAGACCTTATTCATGATGTACATAAAGTATGCAAATGCATTTGTCAATCCAAAGGATATGATTGTGTACTCATAAGATCCATACCATGTTCGAAAAGCTGTTTTGGATACATCCGATGGTCTAATCTTCATTTGGAAGTAGCTTGACCTCAAATCGATCTTGGAGAAAACATAGGCACCCTTCATCTGGTCAAACAAATTCTATATATGGGGTAACAGGTACTTGTTCTTAATCATCACCTCATTGAGAGCCTGGTAATCCACACACATCCTTTGAGATCCATCCTTCTTATCCACGAAAAGCACTGGTGCTCCCCAAGGTGAAGAGTTTGTGCGAATCAAACACTTCTCTAGCTGATCTTGAATTTGCTTATTGTGCTCCGCTAACTCCAAAGGAGGCATCCTATATGGCCTCTTAGCTATAGGTGCGGTTCAAGATATTAATTCAATAAAAAACCTTTGTCACGATCAGGTGGCATACTTGGCAACTCATCCTGAAACACACCCGAAATTTGTGACACCCGATTCTGAAAATGAACCAAGTGAACGCATATGTGTGCCCAGGACGTTGATCTCACATACATGACAAAACCACAAACGGTATACAGAAAATTACCACAACACAAACTAGTAATCAAGTACTTTCATTACATTATTCAAATATTTCTCGAATTACAAACTCCAATGATCATTATTATTAATACTACTATTGCAGCATAAATAATCTACACTAAGCAAATGGGATAGCACGGCTCCAAACACATCCACAGGCAGTCGACAATAGCACACAACCTAAAACTCAGCATTATTCTCGTGGTACTCCCAAACATCAGCTGAAACTGTTGGTGGGGGAATTGCAAGGGTGAGCACATATCGTACTCAGCAAGTGTGGGAAAATAATGGCATGTAGCTTAAACAAGGAATGATAATAGACAATGGCTATCTGCTGAAAAGTACATTTAAAACATAAAAAAGCATCCTACAATGTATATGTGAATTAATCCCATTATATCCCAAATAATTACCAATTATGAGTCCACCACCATCATTTAGCATTGTCAAAGTGTAGCAACGACACTTCCCCCGGTACTACTAAAATGTAGTCCGCGGAGGTTCGTATTTGGATGGGGCACGTAAGATCACAAAGATGGTGACACGAGAGTTTTTACATGATTTGGGCTGCCTGAGTGTCATACCCTACTCCATGGGGTGGTTGTTGATTATGTGTGTTTGGCGAGTGTCTAAGGTTGCTTGTGTGCGTGTGAGCTTAGTTGCATTCAACCATGCGACACAACCCTTTTATATGCTAAGGATTGGCCTTTACAGTATATGCCTTGCCCGATAGGTGGCCCCGGCTGTAATTAACCACCTATACACGATCTACATGTATAATATGTGATTAACAGTGTGATAACACGCCTTAATGGCGGCGCTACCTGTCTTGATAGTCCTCTGATCACGTGTCATTAATATTAAATTAATGACATGTTAATCAGGTCTTGTAACAGTTGTTTAATAGCCTCTTGAATGTTCGCACCATTGGATATCCTGTAGTCTTCCCGTTGCAGGCTTAGGTCCAACACGTGGCAGCTCCGGAGCTTCCCTCTGTGGGGAGGCAGGTCCGGAGCCATTTGACGTGTGGCAGCACAGGAGCTTCCCTCTACTGGGGGTTAGGTTCGGGGTTGCTGGACACGTGGCGGTACTAGAGCTTCCCTATGAAGGGAGGTACGTCTGGCTCCGCATGACACGTTGTAACACTGGAGCTACCCAAACGAGGGATGCGGGCCCATTGTTGCAGGACACGTGTTACCTTCGGAAGTCTTCAACTCGGACATAGGAACTCCTTGGTTTTTAGTGCAATATCAGGGGGTACCTGATATCCAGGGTACCGACAACCATCATATCACATCCATCAATAGTTATCCATCCATATACCAGATTCATACCATCACCATCAACCATGTCCATTTATCACAACTCAAAACCATAACCATTACCATACCATCACAAATCCCAAGTTCCCTCTAATCATGTAGGTCATCCAGGTGCTTATAACCAGGAGCATGACTATCATGACAGTTTTTAACACTCTGCAAAGGTTGTATCACTTTACCCACAAGTTCGTGATTTCATCACCTGTTGGTGACTTAAAGAAAACCTCCATTATGCCAAATACACTACCATAGGTGTATCGCCAAGGGATCACAAAATAGTCTTTACAAAGTGATTACCAGCATGCTCAATCCCATTGAGGTTTCACCAGTGGTGATGCCTCCAACTGAGCACATCCAACCAAGGACCCCCTCTTGTGCCATTCGTATCCCAAGGCATTCCCGCCATTATTCCAAACCAAATCTGACTCCCATTCCTCAAGCCTTCCTAATGATCCGAATGATACTAACAATACACTAATTAGTCAACTATGCCACACTCATACTTGGCCTTGTGGTGGCACTGTAGTCTTGGCTTATTCTCGCATGACCTGGTCTTTAGATCCAAGGCAAGCAAAACAACCATATCTTCCAACCCAATTCACAAACCATGCTTTCTTAGATATCCCAAGTCCCATGTTACCAGTTAACCATGTTGATAAATTCTCAACATTCATAAGTTCATTAATTCATAATTAATCCTTTTGGTTGTTTTCCCATCCCAATTAATTAGAGCAAAGCAAAAAGGTAAAAATATCCTTCCCGACTCTCTACAATATATTCCAAGCGACAAGGATGGTCAAACAAGACTAGTAAACACCTATCACGGGTTTCCCATCTGTCGAAGTGTGCACTAGGGCACTTCCCCTTGTACTACTAAGTCGTAGTCCGCGGAGGTTTGTATTCAGTTGGGGCGCCAAGTGAAATCAAGCATAAGATGGTGACACGGGATATCTTACGTGGTTCGGGCCGCCTGAGCGTGATACCCTACTCCACGGGGTGTGTGTTCATTGTATTACTGTGGATGGCTTGATATCAGTTGAGCTTGGGTCGATTGACTTCTACCGTGCAGCGCAACCCTTTTATATGTTAAGAACCGGCCGTTACAGTTGAGCCCAGCCCGACAAGTGGCCCCAGCTACATTAACTATCCTAATTCTATAATGTAATGAGGGGTTAATTGTATGATAACGTGCCTTAACAGCAGCGTTACCCGTCTTAATATTCCCCTGATCATGTGTCATTAATATGGCATTGATGACGCATTAACCAGGTCTTGTAACGGCTAATTGATAGCCCTTGAATGTCCGCGTCGTTGGAGATTTTGCTGTCCTCCCATTGCGGATGTTGGTCCGAGTGTCGACACGTGGAAGCTCTGGAGCTTCCCTCTACTGGGGGTAGATCTGGTGCCATCGGACACGTGGTAGTGTTGGAGCTTCCCTAACAAGGGAGGAAGGTCTGCCTCTGCAAGACACCTGGCAGCACCGGAGCTATCCTAACGAGGGAGGCAGGTCCAGCTCTTCTAGACACGTGGCTCTACCGGAGCTACCTTAAGGTGGGAGGTAGGTCCAGTTACATGGGATGCGTATCCCCTTTGTACGTCTGCCACTTGGACATAGGAACTACTCGACTTTGCTTGTGGTGTCAGGGGGTACCCGATACGCAGGGTACCGATAGTGGCCCCTGGGCCCACCTAAGGGAGAGGTCCTCAGGTGGAGGTTGTGCTACCGGAGGTGGGTCCATCATTGATTCCTGCGTTGCGGCTTCATAGTGTTTTCCTTGGCAGTTGGGACAACGGCACGCAGTTATCCCGTCGCTGCGTGGCCCTTCTTGATATGGTGAGTGGGATCTATAAAATCCCTAAATTCAGAGTACAAAGTCATATAGGAGAATTAAAATTTTGAATGGGAAAAAGAAATAAAAATGTAAACTGAAAAATCAAACCAATTCAAACTTCAATAGAGGGAATTCAAATATTCAAAATAGCTCATGTTCAAACCTTGACAAAAAATATTATTTCACAATTAAATTCCAAATATTCCAAATAGCGTCTCTGCAAAGTTTCAAAAATTTTGAAGCTCATTTGATATTTAATTTAGTGACTCCATTGAATTCCATTCAAATTCAAATTTTAATTTGAATTTCACCTGAAACTTATCCAAATTTGAAATCAAATTCCAGAATATGAATCTACACATTTGAATTGGCCTCTCCACAAAATCTGGAATTTTTGGATCAATCTAGGTGGGAGAATTGAAGTTGCAGAGAAGGGATGAGAATGGGGACGGTGGGACCCACTGGTCAGAGGGACATTTACGTGAGTGCTCTGTTTTCCCTTACTCCCAGCCGTTTGATGCTCGGTGTGTCCAACAGCTCACCATCGGCAAGCAGCTGCGTGGCAGCCCATTTTCGTGTCCCCCTCCTCTCTATTCATCCATATCTCCACCTCTCTGGCCGAAGGGGAAGAACCCTGTTCGTTCTTCGCTCCCGAGCGCAACTCACCGCCGTCTCCCTGCTCGCCCGACAAGCTCAAAATTCCGGCCGAATCTCTTCATCCTCCCAACAGCAAAAGGTAGCGCAACTTGGTGCTCTTCCTTCCCATCCCCTCGCTTGCATGATTCACTACTTATCGGTGTGGTATTTTGAAGCTTCGTCACCGCCGTTAGGGTGAAGCTCGACGACCGTCTCTGCCTCCCCGTCGCGCCGACTCTGCAGACCATCTCTTGAGCTGCTCCTAGGAGCAAATAGGATCGCCAAGGCACCGCCTTTCTCATGGTAAAAAATGTTCTTCGCTTCATCCCCTATCGAGCAAATGATTCAAGTTTTTTTTTCAGTCATTGCCCATGAACTAGCTTGCTTCTCCGTTTAATGCGCTTTCTACGTGCAACCATCCTTTAATTCATTCCTGGATACCGATCCATACCTCCTAGTGCACCCCTCTGCCAAGAATCAACGGAAATAATCGAGTGAAGGATGAGAGATTCGAGTTTTCCCCGCCCCCACGAAAGAAGCATTGGTCCACCGTAGAAGTCGACCTTGTCGACCATTTCACTCTTTTTTAACCTTCAAATCGTCTTCCTCATGCTTTCAAGAACATTCCCAACTTTTTCTCAAGGTGTTTGTGCCATTTCCAAGCGAGTCCGACCATCGCCAAAACCCTAGATCCGCCACCGCCGTCGCGCACGGTGTTTCGTGCATCGCTGGCGTTCGGTGACCTCTCCATTGTGCTCAGTGCCTACAATAATGCTTAGGCGGTGGGATTCGAGGTGAAGGAAGGTCGGGAAAGGCAGAACGACGAGCTCGTCAGCGCAGTGCCACCGCGGCCGAGCGGCGCGTCACGAGATAGACAAATACCCTGGGTCCCGCATGTTAGCGACGGCTTCATCGCGCGGGATCAACTTTGGCCACGGATCTGGTGCGGCAACGCGGGTTAACCCCGTGGCCCTTGGTGCAGCCCAGCTCTGATTGGCCCATTCAAACGGAGTGGGGCCGGGTTGATTATTCAAATTCCTTTCGGAAATTAATTCCAGAATTTGGGCAAACTTTAAAAAACCAATTTCTCCTAGCATATTTGCTCAAATAATTCCCAATAAATTCTGGTAGACTTCTCTTGATCCAAAATTTGCAGTGGTGCAGTTTGTTGGACATGAAAGTACCATAATTTTCATAATTAATTCCTTTGAGCTAACTGCTTGGGAAATTAATTACTCATGTTCCGTTAATTAGAAAATTCTTAATTTTGGTCAGGACACTCTTAAAAATACCCTAGATCTCCAGTAAAAATTTCAAATTCATTGGACTTTAATTACTTGGTGAATTGGTGTACGGAGAGTTTGTTCATCCCTTCTCGAGTCAGTATTCACCGCAGCACCATATCGCCTTCTTCAAACTGCCGGTTGCACACGAACCTTTGATGATATCACCTGACGATATCGTACGTTCCGAACAGCTTCTTGGCAACTTGCCTCATTGATGAGGTCTAGATCTTCACACCGGAATTGGTCGTGCAAGACTTCGTCGACGGTCTGGACCCGGAGAGAACCCATGGTGGTCTCTGGAGGAAGCACTGCTTCAGCTCCGTACACCAGGAAGAAAGGTGTCTATCCCATAGCCTGACTGGGTGTTGTCCGGCTTGCCCACAAAGCAGACAGGAGCTCTTCTATCCAGTTGGCGCCATGCTTCTTCAAGCGCTCATAAGTGTGTGTCTTGAGTCCCTTGAGTATCTCTGCATTTGCTCTCTCGGCTTGGCCATTACTCGCTGGATGTGCTACTGAGGCGTAGCTGACATGTATGCCGAGATCTATGTAGTACTCTTGGAATGTTGCACTTGTAAATTGTGTTTTGTTGTCGGCGATGACTTTGTTTGGAACTCCAAATCTGCAGACAATGGACTTGAAAAACTTGATGGCTGATTGCTTGCACAACTGGAGTAGCTTCTGGCCACTTCGTGAACTTGTCGATGGTGACATACAAGAACCTATAACCTCCGACGGCTTTTGGGAAAGGTCCCAAAATGTTCATCCCCCACAAAGCGAGTGGCCATGGGGGAGGTATCATCTGCGGTGACTATGCTGGTGTGTGGATTTGCTTCGTGTGAAGCTAGCACGCTTCACACTTCTTTACCAGCTCGATTGCATCATGGAGAGCTGTAGGTCAGTAAAATCCATGTCGGAAGGCCTTCTTCCCGGGAATTGCATCGTATTAGAATGCCGTTGGCGCCACATTTGTAGCGAACTCCTTCTACCAACGTGTATCTTTTAGCCAACATGATAATTCGCTCAGCGTATACACCGTCTTCAGGAAGGATGTCTTTCAAGTAGCTTTGGACCTCCGAGATGCATGCATCAGAGCTTACTTGAGCTTCTGGATCTTACGCTCTTGGTAGCTCGGAGCTTCCTGTAGCGCCTACGATTCTTGGTGGACGCCATGGTAACAGGGCCATCGGGACCGCCAGCTTCGAGGTACTGGCCTCGCCCCCATCACTCAGTTTGGTAGGCTGAGTAGTAGGTGATGACAATACCCTGACAAAAAATCCGTCGGGAGCTTGAGCTCCAGTTGAAGCCTTTGTCGAGAGGTCATCAGCTTCAGCGTTGTTGAGACGCTGGACATGGTGGATATCGAGGACATGGAAGTCCTTCTTGACTTCAAGTAAATAAGCAGCAAGTTGGGGGTTGTTGCAAATGCATTCACCTTTGACTTTCTTGATGACGAGTTGCGAATAATCCTTCACCAGGAGCTGCCGAACACCGTATGATAGCGCCACCTTGAGTCCGAAGATGTCAGTTTCATATTCTGCCATGTTGTTGGTTGCCTTGAAGTCAAGATGTACCATGTACTTGACCTTCTCCCCGATCGGAGCGATAAGAAGTATTCCAACTCCACCCCCCTGCTTCTGCACGGAGCCGTCGAAGTAGAGAGTCCAGTGAGGCTTGGTGAAGACCAGGACTTTAGGTTCCGGCCTCTGCTCATCAGGGCCCCCTGGAGTTGAAGAAGAAATTCCACACTGCCACGAAGTAAGCCAGCGCCTGACTCTTGATCGCATGTCGAGACAGGAATTTGAGGTCGAACTCTTCCAACTCTACTGCCCACTTGGTGATATTTCCCGTAGAATTGGGATTATGTAATATAGTGCAAAGTTGATAAGAAGTTACCACTAAAATATTGTGGGATTGGAAGTAGTGATGAAGCTTCCTAAGCACAGCGTACAGCAGCTGATGTACCTCAATATTTCAAGTCTTGGCATCATGCGATACTTAGCTGATGAAGTACACTGGACGTTGGATAGTTCAAACCCTCTCAGAGGGATTCTGAGCTTCTTCTTCATCAACCTAGACCCTCCCAGAGGGGTTTGGACCTTCTCCTTCTTCTTGTGTAGAAACTCCCTTGGGTGAGGGACGTTGATCCACAGGCACCTTGCCATTAGGATCTGTGCCTGGGGGCTGGGACACAGACTCGCCTTCAGGTAGCTCCAGACCCTCTCGGAGGGATCTAGGCTCATGAGCTGAAGATGTTTCTGGTCTTTCCGCAACTAGAACCATGTTGACAACCTCTGTAGTTGTAGCGATGTAAAGCAAAAGAGGCTCTCCAGGCTCCGGAGCTACCATGATTGGTAGTGTCATGAGGCGTTGCTTGAACTCTTACAAGGCCTTTTCTTTTTCTTCAGACTAATGGAATGGTCCAGACTTCCTCAACAACTTGAAGAAGGATAGCGCCCACTCTGCCAACCTTGAGTTGAATTGGCTGAGTGAAGCTAGACATCCAGTTAGCTTTTGGACGTCCTTGATACGGGCTGGAGGCTGCATCTCTTTAATGGCTTTGATTTTTAACGGGTTTGCCTCAATTCCTCGATGAGTCACCAGGAAACCAAGGAGCTTCCCAGAGCTAACCCCGAAGACACACTTGCCTGGGTTGATCTTCGTGCGCGTCAGGCGCATCTTGTCGAATATAACTTGGAGATTATCCAGGAGCGAATCCTAGTTCTTCACCTTGACGACAATGTCATCAACGTAGACTTCTACCAGGTCCCTAATCAGCTCCCCAAAAGGTTTTGTGCATGGCTCGCACAAAAAGTTGAGGCAACATTTTTAAGACCAAAAGGCATAACTGTGTAACAGTGCAACCCATCTACTGTAATGAAGGCGATATGCTCTTCATCTTCCTTAGACATTGGAATTTGGTGATAACCAGAATAGGCTTCTAAGAAACATAGTAACTCACACCCAGGGGTGGAATCCACTATCTGATCTATTCTATGTAGTGGAAATGGGCCTTTTGGGCATGCCTTATATAAGGTGGTGTGTCGATGCACATCCGAAGCTTCCCGCTGGCCTTTGGTACTACAACTTGGAGCATGTTTGGTTTGTTGCCAATGGTTACCTTACCAAAATTTGGTAGTTGACCATGTATAGAGTGTGTATCTGGATTGAAGCCAAAGTTTGGCAAGACAATGGACATATGTAGTGAGCTAGTTCATTTTGCTTACCAATGTTGGCCAAAATTTGGGTGGCCAAATTCTCCACCAAAATTTGGCAGGCCAATGCTTTGGAAAGGTGAGCAATGGTTGAAAACCAAACAGACCCTTGGTTTGCCAGCCACCGTGGATGATGAACCTCCCGGATGAATCTAGCATTGAGCAGCTTCTTGACTTCTTATCTGATGAAGTTCTGCTGTTCAACTGATTGCTTATGGGGCTTCTGTTGTATTGGACGTGCAACGGGGTAGATCTTTAGACAGTGCTCGATCACCTCCCTGGGTATCTCAGGCATCTGTGACGGTTGCCATGCAAACACATCGACATTTGACTGGAGGAAAGTGACGAGTGTGAGTTCCTATTTGTCACCCAGGCCTCCCGATATACGGGTGCTCTGGTTGGCATCAGAACCAATTTGGATGACTTTGACGGGAACGTCGGTGTTGCCGCTTGGTTGCACACGAGGTGCAGAAGATGAGCCACGCTGACGTGAGCTCGAAGGTTGAGCAGCTTGCTCCTTGCCAGACCCTTCTTCTTGTGCTATAGCAAGCGCAAGAAATTCTTCCAGCGCAGTTACTCTAGCAGTGTGATCCCTTCGGATCCGGAGGACGCCTGTCGGAGTTGGCATCTTCAACACCATCTAGCCGTAACGAGCTACGGCCATGAACCTATACAGAGATGGCCTGCCTAGCATGGCATTGAAGGAAAGGCTAATGTGTGCCACATCGAGTACGAGCTTCTCGGACCTATTATTATCCCAACTCTCGAAGGTCACCGGAAAAGTAATCGATCCGAGAGGAGTGATGGCTCTTGAACCTACTATGGAGAAGGGATGTGAGAGGCAAAGGTCTGAGATGTTGAGCTGGAGCTTCACGAAAGCTGCGAAGCTCAGGAGGTTGAGTGCCGCACCTCCATCCACCAAAACATGGTAGAGCAAGATGTTATTTATAGTCGGAGAGACCATCAAGGGTAATTGACCAGCCGATCATGTTATTCGGGCAGTCTGAAGCATCAAAGGTGATGGCAGTGTCCATTCACTTCTGGTGAGGCCCCGCCTTGGCAGTAGGAGCTGCAGCAGCCATCTCCAGACACATAGTCATCAGGATGCACCGAGAGGTGATATCCCAAGACCCTCCATATATAATATGGAGAGTCTTGCAACACTCATTGTCAGAGGTGTTGGAGTCATCGCAACAGTGTTATTGTGACACCCGATTCTGAAAATGAACCAAGTGCAGTATATGTGTGCCCAGGATGTTCAACACACATACACAAGTGCATCACAAACGATATACAGACAATTACCACAGCTCAAATTAGTAAATAAGTACTTTTATTACACAATTCATATTATCCTCGAATACAAGCTCTAATGAACATTAATGACAAGCTCAACTAATGCAGCGGAAATAAACTAATTAAGCAAACTAAACAGCTAGGCAGCATAAGCAATAGGGTAGCTGTCAGAGTTTGGTTCCGGCAATTCTCCCAGTACTACCATTGGCAGCCCGCGGAGTTTGTAGTTCGGTTGTGGGCGCGCAGAGATTTAGAACTCAATGGCAAGTTGACACGAGAATTTACGTGCCCCCCTACCTGGCGCACCAACTGTCGGAGTTTGGTTCCAGAAATTCTCCCGGTACTACCGTTGGCAGCCCGCGGAGTTTGTAGTTCAGTTGTGGACACGCAGAGATTCAGAACTCGATGGCAAGTTGACACGAGGATTTACGTGGTTCAGGCCGCCTAAGCGTAATACCCTACTCCACGGGGTGTGTAGTTGTTGTATTGAGCGTCTGAGCACTTGTGGGCGTGTGTCCGAGGCTAGTCTAGAAGCCTCTTGGCCACTCCTTTTATAGTACCAGGACTGGTAGTTACATTGTTAGCCTGGCCCGACATGTGGCCCTAGCGGTTACTGATGCTTAATACACAATTAATGAGCTTAATTACCCTTAATAGTGTGGTAACGCGCCTTGACAGTGCCGTTACTGGTATTAAGGGCCCTCTGATCGTGTGTCAATAAGATGGTATTAATGACACTTACTCGGGTCTTGAAGTCTTTAATTGCCCCATGAAGGTCCGAGCCGTTGGGGGTCCACCAGTCTGCATGTTGAAGTTGAAGGTCCGGTGGTTGGACGCGTCACAGCTCTGAAGCTTTACATCTGGGACGGGTAGGTCCGGTGCTGTTGTACACATGTCAGTACCGGAGCTTCCCTCTGTTGGGGGTTAGGTCCGGGGGTGTTGCACAGGTATTTAGCCCGGAGCTATCCCATGTGTGGGATGTAGCTCCGGTTGCAGGATACACGTGGCAGCACCGGGACTAACTGTAGAAGGGAGGCAGGTCCAGTCCCGTATGACATGTGGGGCCTTTGGAGGTCTTCAACTAAGATAGGTGAAGTTCATTTGGTCTTTTTGCAGTCCCAAGGGGTATTCGGTACGCAGAGTACCGACAGTAGCGCAGCTCCAATCAACACCACAGGCAAAGGTAACGGTAGACACGGCCTAGAACTCCGCATTATCACCGTTATACTCCCAATCCTGACCTGCAACTGTTGGTGGGGGGAATTGCAAGGGTGAGTACATGTCATACTCAGCAAGTGTCGAAAGTATGACATGTAGCTCATTCAAATGACGAATATAATAAAGGCTAAGTGCTGAAAAGTACATTAAAACATTTGAAAAGCAATGTATTATATGTATGTGAAATAAGCCCATCATAAACCATGTAATCATCATAATACCAGTCCACAATTCATTACCATCATCCATATTCCATATTTCTCATTACCAATAACCATAATCAATATCAAAAGTTAACTCATAACCAACCAATACCATAACCATATTGCCAAACCCTAACCAAAAGCCATCCCAATACCAAGTTCCCTCTAATCATGCAGGTCATCCAGGTGCTCATAACTGTGAACACGGCTGTCATGATAGTTTTATTAGACTCTGCAGAGTTTGTACCACTTTACCCACGTGTTTGTGATTTCATCACCTTGCAGTGACTAGAACCTCTATTATGCCGTCTCACACTTCCGTCGGTGTGTGGCCAAGAGATCACAAAATAGCCTTTACAAATGAATTACTAGCCTATTTAGACCCCACTGAGGTTTCACCGGTGGCGATGCCTCCAACTGAGCACATCTTCAACCAAGGGCCCCCTCTTGAGCCATTCGGATCCCAGGGTAGTCTCACCAATCATCAACAAACCCAATCCGACTACCCCTTCCCCGAGCATCCTTAATGGTCCAAGTAGCACTGGCAAAGCCCTAATTAATCCGCTATACCGCACTCATACTTGGCCTCATGGTGGCACTATAGTCCTGGCTTATTCTCGCATGAACCGGTCCTTAGATCTAAAGCAAGCAATACCACCGTAACAACAAACCCATCCACATACCGGGCTTGCTTAAATCACCCATTACCATATCATATTAACCAGTTCATGTTAATCATAATATCATAATTACATTATTAAATGTGTAGTGTTGTTTTCCCATCCTGTTTAATGAAGCGGAGCAAAAAAAGTAAAAAGCCCATCCCGACTCTCTACCATAAATTCTTAAGTGTGGTTTTGTTTCTAATTCATTTTAAACTTGTTCCTTTTTATGTGTATTAATGTTAGACATGTATTAGAATGTATGTATTACATGATGGATGAAAATGAGGGTGTTACAAACCTACCCCCCTAAAAATGAATCTCGCCCTCGAGATTCGACGCGGAAGAGAAAAGATAGGGAAATTCCTTCTTGAGATCATTCTCCAATTCCCATGTTGCCTCTGATTCTATATGATGCTTCCATTGAACTTTAAACCATCTAATAACTTTGTTCCTTGTGAACCTCTCCTTGGTTACTGAGATTTTGACCGGTTGCTCGGCATAAGTCAAATCTTCCTCTGGTTCCAATTCTTCCATTGGCACTTGTTCTTCTGGTACTCTCAAGCACTTCTTGAGCTGGGAAACATGAAACAAATCATGCACATATGAAATATGAGCTGGCATCTCCAACTTATATGTTGCTTCTCCCCTTTTGTCCAAAATCTTGAATGGCCCAATGTATCGAGGTGCTAGCTTGCCTCTGATATTAAACCTCTTATGACCTATCATCAGTGACACCTTGAGATATACGAAGTCTCCCACTTCAAAGGCTAGTTTTCTTCTCCTATTGTCCGCATAGCCTTTTTCTTGATTGAGCGGCCCTCAAGTTCTCACGGATTACCTGAACTTGTTTTTCAGCTTCTAGTAACACATCCGGACCAAATACTTGAGTTTTGCCTGTCTCATTCCAGAATATAAGGGTGTCCTGTATTTCCTTCCATATAGTGCTTCAAATGGTGACATCTTCAAACTTGTTTGGTAACTATTGTTGTATGAAAATTCTGCATATGGCAAGCTCTTGTCCCAACTTTTCCCATGCTTTAAAGCACAAGCTCTTAACATGTCCTCCAAAATTTGATTGGTCCTCTAGGTTTGTCCATCCGTTTGAGGGTGATATGCTGAACTAAAATTCAACCTTGTTCCAAATGCTTCATGCAATTTCTACCAAAATATGGAGGTAAATTGACAACCGCTATCCGAGACTATCTTCCTCAGTACCCCGTATAGAAACACAATGTGCTCCATATGTAACTCTGCTAGCTTCGCGGTGGTATAGGTGGTCTTGACAGGAACAAAATGAGCTGACTTGGTTAATCGGTCCACAATTACCCAAATTGAATCATGACTGGACTGGGTACATGGTAAACCAACTATAAAGTCCATATTGATTTCTTCCCACTTGCATTCTGGGATCTTCAATGGCTGCAGTAATCCAGCTGGCCTTTGATGTTCCACCTTAACTCGTTGGCACACATCACACAATGCTACATATTCAGCTATGTCCTTCTTCATGCTAGCCCACCAATAACCTGTCTTCAAGTCTTTGTACATCTTTGTACAATCAGGGTGAATCGAGTATGGCGAGTCATGTGCCTCCTTTAATATTGTCTCCCGAATATGCTTCACATTAGGCAAGACAATTCTCTTACCAAGCCATAGAGTACCATGTTCATCCTCATCAAATCTGAATTCTCTTCCCTCTTGGGTCCATTCCTTGATCTCCTGAATTTCCTCATCCTTGGTCTGGCCCTCTCGAATTTCTTGCTCCAGAGTCGGATTTAACTCCATCATCCCCATCTCATTTACAAATCCGAGATTCAACCGTTCAAACTCCTTACATAACTCGGACGGTAACTCTCGAACCATGAGTTGATAACTTACTCCTTTCCTACTCAATGCGTCGGCCACTACATTAGCTTTCCCTGAATGATAATTGATCCCCAAATCATTATCCTTGATGAGCTCCAACCATCTTCATTGCCTCAAATTCAGATCCTTTTGTGTGAAAATATAATTGAGACTCTTGTGATCCGTATAAATTTCACACCTATGTCCAAGAATGTAGTGTCTCCAAATATTCAATGTGTGTACGACGGCTGCACGTTCCAAGTCATGCGTCGAGTAATTCTTCTAATGTTTCTTCAATTGTCTTGACACATAGGCGACCACTTGACCTTCTTGCATCAACACACATCCAAGTCCTTGTCTCGATGCGTCGCAATATATGTCAAAACTCTTACTTACATCCGACAAAACTAAAACGGGGATGTAGTTAACCTCTTCTTCAACTCCACAAAACTTTCTTGACAGGCTTGAGTCCATTGGAAAACTTTCCCCTTCATTAGCAACTCCGTCATTGGCTTGGCTATCTTGGAAAAATCCTTGATGAATCGACGGTAATACCCAGCCATCCCAAGAAAACTCTAGATCTCTTTTATGTTTTGTGGTGGCTCCCACTTTAACACGTGCCTCACTTTTCCTGGGTCGGTCGATACTCCTCCTCCTGAGATGATATGACCCAAAAACGATACATCCCTTAACCAATACTGACACTTGTTGTACTTGGCATACAATTAATGCTCCCTCAATTTCTGCAATGTAAGCCTCAAATGTCCCTCATGTTCCTTCTCATCCTTCGAGTAGATCATAATGTCATCAATGAACACCACTACAAACATATCCAAGTACTCCATGAAGACCTTATTCATGAGGTAGATAAAATAGGCAGGTGCATTGGTCAATCCAAAGGACATCACGATGTACTCATAGGATCCATACCGTGTCCTAAAAGTTGTCTTGGGTATGTCCAATGGTCTAATCTTCATTTGGAAATAGCCTGACCTCAAATAAATCTTGGAGAAAACACAAGAACCCTTCATCTGATCAAACAAGTCTTCTATGCGTGGCAAGGTGTACTTGTTCTTGATCGTTACCTCGTTGAGAGCTCGGTAATCTACACACATCCTTTGCAACCCATCCTTCTTGTCCACAAATAAAATGGGCTCTCCCCAAGGTGAAGAACTGGGGCAAATAAAACCCTTCTCTAGTTGCACTTAAATTTGCTTCTTGAGCTCCGCTAATTCCTTAGGAGGCATCCTATATGGCCTCTTAGCTATAGGTGCAGTTCCAAATATTAAATAAATAACAAACTCAATGTCTCGATCGGGTGGCATACCTGGCAACTCGTCCGGAAAAACATCCAAAAATTCACACACCACTGGAATCTCCTCAGTTGTGATACCGTCCATATGATTCAGCTCCAATTGCTTCGGTGCGGTTTGAGATGCTTCAAACTCTACGGTGATCCCTTCCTCATTGGTCAACTTCACCGTCTTCGTGGCACACTCAATAACTCCATTGTGCTTCCTCAACCAGTCCATACAAGGTATAATGTCCAATCCTTGAGAATCCAAGACAATGAGGTTGGCGGAGAAGTCTACCCCCTTATTCTAAGACTTACTTTTGGACATACTATATTTGTCCTCATCTCTCCTTTAGGAGACTTAACCAATAGAGTAAACTTCATATGAGAGATAGGCAAACTATACTTGGCAACATATTTTGATGCAATGAATGAATGCGATGCTCTAGAATCAAATAATATAATCGTCGGGTTGGAGTTTACGAGAAACATACCAATCACCACGTCATCCGCTTGTTGAGCATCCTCTGTTGATACATGGTTCACGTTGCCATGAGCAAAATTATGCTGCCCACGGTTCCCTTGTGGCGCCCCTCCATTACATTTTGGGTTTTGCCTCGGCGCATTGCTTCCTTGACCAAGGCCTGACTTAGGACATTGATGCGCAAAGTGTCCAACTTCTCCACAAGTATAGAACTTCTTAACTCCACCGGGATTATTGGGGTGAGCTTGGTTCTGAACATTTGCACCAGAGAAATTAGCACGAGGTGCATAAGGCATTGGAGGCCTAGGTGCTTGCATAACAGGGCGCTATTGCACGAACTGAGTTGGGTGCGGTGCATGGCCAGGGCGATAAGCAGGCGTAGAAGGATCGAAATATGGCGCATTTGGTGGCGGAAAGTGAGGGCGCACATTACTTCCTGGTTGTTGTCCTTGATATGGCGCCTTCCTCTTGTTGTCTTGCTCCATCTCACGGACCTTGTTCTCCATCACAATTGCTTTGTCCACAAGCTTCTGGAAGTTAGCATAATCACAGTTGAGCAATTGCACTTGGATCTCATTGTTAAGGCCCCTCATAAACAGTTATTGCTTCTGGCTGTCCTGACTAACATCTTCAGGGGCATACCTTGAAAGTTTAGTGAACTTATTGAGGTATTCACCCACGCTCGATCTTCCTTGCCTCAAGTTTTCAAATTCTTGCCTCTTCAAGATCATAACTCTGTGCGGCACACATTGAGAACGGAAGCTCTCTTTGAATTCGGCCCAAGTAATTCTCTCTTGGTTCTCATGAGCATTGCATAAGGAATCCCACAATTCCGCAGCTGCTCCAACTAGTTGACGAGAAGCAAAAAGCACTTTCTCCCGGTCACTACATTGGACAATAGCTAGCTTCTTCTCCACGGACTTGAGCCAATCATACGCATCCATAGAGTCGGTGGCTTGAGCAAAGGTCGACGGCCTAGTCTACATAAACTCTCCCAACCGATTATGAGGAGGTGGGGGTGGCGGTGGAGGCAGGTCGGGCTGATTTTTGATGTTACGAGCCTGCAAGTTTCCCATAGTCTGTATCATGGTCTGCATGAGCTGGTTTTGCATAGACAACAGCTGCTCAATATTGATAGCTCCATGAGCAGGTCCTTGTCATTGTTGTTCTGAGGTGCTCCGTTGTTCTCCTCCTCATCATTAGCATCCCTCTGGTTGCAAGTCCTCACCATCTAAAGAAATGCAAGAGATAAGATTTTAGAAACGTCCCCAAATATATGCATCAAGGGATATGAAACTAAGCAACTATCTAGCCTAGGTGGACATGGCAATGCTAAAGCATCCCAAAATCCTCTTTTAAGCACACAAGCAAACAATATATAGAAACAACGCACCAAACAAAAACACATTGGTTCCTGAGTGCTCCTATGTGCTCTAAAGTGTCCATTCTATCTAGGTTGGGTCCTACGGCGAACCTTTGTCTCTGATACCAATTTGTGAGACCTGGTTCCGAAAATGAACCCAGTGCAGTATATGTGTGCCCAGGATGTTCAACACAAATACACAAGTGCATCACAAACGATATACGGACAATTATCACATCTCAAATTATTAAATAAGTACTTTTATTACACAATTCATACTATCCTCGAATATAAGCTCTAATGAATATTAATGACAAGCTCAACTAATGCAACAAAAATAAACTAATTAAGCAAACTAAACAGCTAGACAACATAAGCAATAGGGTAGCGCAGCTCCAATCAACACCACAGGCAAAGCTGACGGTAGACACAACCTAGAACTCCGCATTATCACCGTTATACTCCCAATCCTGACCTGCAATTATTGGTGGGGGGAACTGCAAGGGTGAGTACATGTCGTACTCAGCAAGTGTCAAAAGTATGACATGTAGCTGATTCAAATGACGAATATAATAAAGGCTAAGTGTTGAAAAGTACATTAAAACATTTGAAAAGCAATGTATTATATCGATGTGAAATAAACCCATCATAAACCATTTAATCATCATAATACCAGTCCATAATTCATTACCATCATCCATATTCCAGATTTCTCATTACCAATAACCATAATCAATATCAGAAGTTAACTCAGAACCAACCAATACAATAACCATATTGCCAAACCTTAACCAAAAGCCATCCCAATACCATGTTCCCTCTAATCATGTAGGTCATCCAGGTGCTCATAACCGGGAGCACGGCTATCATGATAGTTTTATTAGACTCTGCAGAGTTTGTACCACTTTACCCATGTGTTTGTGATTTCATCACCTTGCAGAGACTAGACCTCTATTATGTCGTCTCACACTTCTGTCAGTGTGTGGCCAAGAGATCACAAAATAGCCTTTACAAAGGGATTACTAGCCTATTTAGACCCCACTGAGGTTTCACCGGTGGCGATGCCTCCAACTGAGCACATCTTCAACCAAGGGCCCCCTCTTGAGCCATTCGGATCCCAGGGTAGTCCCACCAATCATCAACAAACCCAATCCGACTACCCCTTCCCCGAGCATCCTTAATGGTCCAAATAGCACTCGCAAAGCCCTAATTAATCAGCTATGCCGCACCCATACTTGGCCTCGTGGTGGCACTGTAGTCTTGACTTATTCTCGCATGAACCAGTCCTTAGATCTAAAGCAAGCAATACCACCGTAACATCCAACCCATCCACATATCGGGCTTTCTTAGATCACCCATTACCATATCATATTAACCAGTTCATGTTAACCATAATCTCATAATTACATAATTAAATGTGCAGCGTTTTTTCCCATCCCATTTAATTAAGCATGGCAAAAAAGTAAAAAGCCCATCCCGACTCTCTACCATAAATTCCAGGTGACAAGGGTGGTCAAAAAATCTAGTAAACTTCCTATCATAGGATTTCCCATCAATTTGACACAAGCATGCAGTTTTGCAAACAAAACATTTATTTTAAAACATGATCAATATGCTTCAACGACACTTGCCATGCTCTTGGGATTGGCTAACCGACGTAAGTTACACCACATAACTTACGTCGGCCTGCTGTGGCCGACGTAAGTACTCCGGCCCAGCCCGTGGCCCATCCCGGTACGTGACTTACGTCGGCTGCTGCAGACCGATTTAATTAAGATGACTTACGTCGGTGACCAACGTAAGTTACCTTAATTACATCCAATCCGCTACGTCGGCCAGCCGCCGACGTAATTAAGGGAAAACCGACATAATTAAGTAACTTACGTCAGTTTAGGCCTTAATTACGTCGGCCTCGGCTGACGTAATTGATCGATATTCCTGTAGCGGTTTGGATAAAAGCCTTCAAACTCTTGGTGCTGGAGATCCTCCGCGGCACTCTCTAGCGCAACTCTTTCTAATCGGCACAACAAATATACAAGACAAGAAATACAATCAAAGAGTGCACAATTATTACTCAATATGACATGACATGCATGATTAATGCAAATGCAAGGTGGAACTTTTTAATGAGTTGTTTTAATTGATCACTAGCTAGTTCTAATAGCTTTTAACAAGTTTATACAGATTTAGAGTTGATTAGATCTAATTTTGGAATTAAATCGACACAATTTAACCAAGAAAATCGGACTAGTCCGCTAGGGACCGGACAAGTCCGCACTGCGCGAGATCAGCAGATTAGGGTTTTCTAGATTGACGTGAATTTGGATATTTGGGGTTGAATTCACGTAAGGAAAAGAGAATAGAAGGTATACCAGGTATTTAGAACTCCAATGAATCAAGAAACTTGGAGGTAACACTTGGATCTTAACGATCTAGGGTTGATGAAGAGCTTACGGTGGATTGTTGACGAATAACGTGAAGTTGATGGAGATCTTGATCCTCTTTCATTTCCTCCTCTTCTTCTTCTTGTTCCAGATCTCCTTCTCCCTCCTTGGTGGCGGCTAATCACGAGCTAGGGTTTGGGTGTGGAGGAAAAGTGGCAAATAGATGTCAAGCCAAGGGTTGGGGTTGTTTACATAGAGGTGGAGGCTAGGGTTACATGGATTTCGAGTTTGAGATGAGTAGAGGCCGGTTTAGAGTCCCACGTGGGATCTTAAAGAGTTAGGCACGACGTCCCTAGGCCCACTTAACGTAAAACCCAAGAAAAAAGTCGTGAAACAAAATATCAACTCGGAGTCGCGATATATCAGACAAGTCCGAAAAGGACCGGACTAGTGTGAAGTTGTCCAGAGAAAAATTGGACAAGTCCGGACTGGACATCGGACAAGTCCGAACTTATCCAGACGGGAAAACAGACAAATCTGGCCTAAAATCGGACAAGTCAGAGAGGAAAACAGACAAGTCCGGTGGAGTACCGGACTAGTCCGGACAAGTCCAGGGACTTGGTAAATTTTCCAAGAGTTTTGGAACACCGGACTAGTCCGCACTGGACCGGACAAGTCCGAGAGGGTCCAGAGAGAAAAATAGACTAGTCCGCAGTAAAACGGACAAGTCTGTTTGAAGTCAGAGAGAAATCGGACTAGTATGCACCAAAATCGGACTAGTCCGCAGGGGAAAAACAGAAAAGTTTGGCCTAATATCAGACAAGTCAGAGAGGAAAATAGACAAGTCCGCTGGAGTACCGGACTAGTCCGGACAAGTCCAGGGACTTGGCAAATTTTCCAAGAGTTTTGGAACACCGGACTAGTCTGCACAGGACCGGACAAGTCCGAGAGGATCCAGAGAGAAACACAGACTAGTCCGCGGTAAAATGGACAAGTCTGTTTGAAGTCACAGGGAAATCGGACTAGTCTGCACCAAAATCGGACTAGTCGGCACTTCCCAGAATTCTTAAGTACGGTTTTGATTTCTAATTCATTTTAAACTTGTTCCTTTTTATGTGGATTAATGTTAGACATGTATTAGAATGTATGCAATACATGATGGATGAAAATGAGGGTGTTACAGTTGTCGACCGCCTTTAACGACTTCTTGGCATCTTGGAAGCCCAGCTCCTGATCAGAAGAAGCTTCACCAACTTTTTGCTTTCCTTCCCGTTGGCGGATTGGAGATTCTTCTTGACGCTTGTTGCAGCGTTCGACAAGCCTTTTGACCTCGCGACAATATTCAAGATTATGGGTTGTGATTTTTTGAATCGAACACCACATCTTTTAACCGTCGCTGTCTTCGGACGATGGTCGAGGTTGTTTGTCGGGGCGTGGCCCCTGGCCACCAGGAGCTACAGCTGTAGTTGCGGTAGGTGTGTCGACCAATGACTTCTTCTTGCTGTTGGACTTCTTTTTCTTATTTCCACTGCCAGAGGTAGTAGCTTCAGCTTTGGAAGAAGATTTACCAGCCTCCACAGCTGGTTTGGAGTGCATTTCACAGCCCTTCGTAGCTCCGACACATTTACCTGCCAGGCTAAAGAACTCCGTGATGATGCTGACATTTTTGGTTGCCAGCTTCTCCAGGATCTTCCTGTCTCGAACTCCCTATCGGAATGCAATGACGACAGAAGCGTTTGAGATTGATGGAAGGGTGTTCCGTACATGAGAAAACAGTTAGATGAATGAGCACAAAAACTCTCTCAATTTCTGTTGCACGACAAACAGGTCCAACTTTGTGCCAGGTCGGGTGTAGGAGCTTCCAAAGTTGGCGGTGAACTGGCGACATAGCTCCTCCCAACTGTAGATGGAGTCAGGAGGTAGACTCATGAACCAGGCCCTTGCAGTCCCGGTTAGAGCCACGGGGAAGTAGTTGGCCATCACGGCCTCATTGCCTCCAGCTGCAAGAATGGCAGTGGAGTAAATATGAAAAAACTCGACGGGGTTAATTTTCCTATCGTATTTCTTCGACAGATGAGGCCGGAACTTAGGTGGCCAATCTTTCATGCGAAGATGCATGGCCACAGCTGAACATCCTCCCCCCACTCCCAGGGGAGAAGGATTATCGCAAGCAACTCGTCTCTCACGAGCGCACTCAATGTGGACGCGACCGTCCTGCCTCATGTAGCGGCGGTCGAGCTCCGGCCGGAGATCCTACATCGGGAGCCTTGATGCCGCATGAGTGTGGCGAGCCCCAGAGGGCAGTGATGTCACTTGCTGGGAGGGTGCACGTCTCCTGTGCTGCGACACCTGAGGACCAAGTCTACCAGACAAGGTCCTATACCTTGAAGGTGCCTGCCCAGCGTGGGGTGGACCTTGGTTGCTGATGACATTGGCTGCAGCTACAACCAAACACTCCACATCAGCACGCCACTATTCTAGTGCGGCGGGAGGATCTTCCAGCGTTGGTGGACGCTGGAGTAGAGTCTGCGCTGCATTCAGCACATTCTCAGGGTTATTTGTCGATGCAGTGACCGACACGAACACTCCATCCTGCTGAGATGGTGGATGTGGTGGGGGAATGACACCCGCCAGGACAACAGTGTTGGCTGGCAGCTACATGTTGAGATTTCCTCCAGTAGGTTGCTCAGCCAAGCCGTTGGATGAAGTGGCGGCGAAATACACCATCTTGAAATCTTGAAAATCTAATGCGCCCCTTCCTGCCGTGCCAAAATTTGAAGTGTGCACTAGGACACTTCCCCCGGTACTACTAAGTCGTAGTCCACGGAGGTTTGTATTCGGTTGGGGCACAAAGCGAAATCAAGCACAGGATCATGACACGGGAGATTTTACGTGGTTCGGGCCACCTGAGCATAACACCCTACTCCACGGGATGTGTGTTGATTGTATGAGTGTGGATGGCTTGAGATCAGTTGAGCTTGGATCGATTTCCTTCTATCGTGCAAGCCCTTTAATATGCTAAGGACTGCCCGTTACAGTTGAGCTCGGCTCGACAAGTGACCCTGGCTGTATTAACTACCCTGTACACGTTCTATAATGTAACGAGGGGATAATTGTGTGGTAACGTGCCTTAACAGCAGCGTTACATGTCTTAATATTCCTCTGATCATGTGTTATTAATATGACATTAATGACGTGTTAACAAGGTCTTGTAATGGCTAATTGATAGCCTTGAATGTTTGTGCTATTAGAGATTCTGATGTCCTCCCATTGTGGACATAGGTCCGAGTGTTGACACGTGGAACCTATGGAGCTTCCCTCTACTGGGGGATAGATCTGGTGCCGTTGGACACTGATCAGGTGCCGTTGGACACGTGGCAGTGTTGTAACTTTCCTTGGAAGGGAGGAACGCTCGGCTCTACAAGACATGTGGCAGCACCGGAGCTATCCTAATGAGGGAGGCAGGTCAGGCTCTTCTAGACACGTTGCTCTACCAGAGCTACCTTAAGGTGGGAGGGAGGTTCGGTTATGCGGGATGCGTATCCCCTTCGTATGTCTACTACTTGGACATAGGAACTACTCGACTTTGTTTACAGTGTTTGGGGGTACCCGGTATGCAGGGTACTGACACCATCAATTTGACACAAGCATGCAGTTTTGCAAACAAAACATTTAAAAATAGCAAAATGTTCAAGGACACTTACCTTGCGCTTGAGACTGGTTTGGATAAATAGCTTCAAAATTTTGTGTTGGAGGTCCTCAAAAACACCCTATAGAGTATTACCTTCTATTTTGCGCGACAAACAAACATCACAACCAATAAATGTTCATATATTACTCAATATGTCATGACATGCATGATTGATGCAATTATGTGGTGATGCATGTTATTAGGTTAATATTACAGCTTACTAACTAGTTACAATTGAGCTTTACATGTTAGAACAAATTTTAAGTCATTTTGGGGGAAATTAAAGGAGTTCCAAGAATTCTCAGATTTGGGAGACCGGACTAGTCCGCACCATGGGCTGGACATGTCCGCTCTAGACCAGAAAGTTGAACGGACTAGTCTGCACTGAACTGGACAAGTCCACTATGGCTAGGGTTTTGGCGAATTTTCAACTAAAGCATAGTTTGAGTTAATATGGAACCATAATTTATGTATGAAAGATGAATCTAAGGTATTTACCACGAATACTAGGGTTCAAGGGTTGAGGATTCGACGAAACTCGAGATCTTGACATCTAGATCGAAGAAAACAATGAAATGACGAATGAAGGATGTTGACATCAAAGAATTGATGAAGAAGATCGCAGCAACCATGACGATCTTGCTTGATCCTCCTTCCTCCTTCTCTTCCTTCTCTCCTAGCGGTGAGGAATCCTTCCTTCATGAAGAACGGTGGCACAGGACGTGCCATGGGCTAAGGGTTGCTATCGTGGGAAAAAGGTTGAAAGGTGGATGGTAGGGTGTTTATATAGGAGGATAGGTGGTAGGGTTAGGGTGGAATCCAAGTAGATGGCGGTGGAAACAAGTAGAGGTCATGGTAGAGTCCCTCTTGGGCTTCTTAGGGGTGGGGCACGACGTTCTTGGGCCCAATTATTGCAATTACCTAATAACTTGTCATTGAGACAAAATAGAATCCGAGTCGAAACCCTAAACACCGGACTAGTCCGATCAAGTATAGAGAATTGTACGGACACGTCCGGTGCGAATCCGGACAAGTCCGATAAAGACCAGAAAGTAAAACAGACAAGTCCGGTACTTGGCCGGACAAGTCCGAAAGCTTCTCCAGTTTTCAAACTAGACCAAGTTCAAGGAATTATTGGACAACTCTAAAAGGTTTCAGTAACGAAGATCGGACTAGTCCGTACATGAGAACAGACAAGTCTGGAAAACAACGGAAACCTTTTTGGACTAATCCCTAGCAAATAACAGATAAGTTCAGAAAACAACAGAGAGTAAATCAGACTAGTACGTGGTCGAATCCGAACAAGTCCGCACTGAATCAAGTTTTTACTTGCTATTTTGGTTCTAGTTCAATTTAATCTCATTCCTATTTGTGTTGCTTAATGTTAAACATGTATAGTAATGTATGCAATGCATGATCGATGAAAATGAGGGTGTTACTGGTACTAAGTGTTTATCAGAACAGGGGTAAGTTGATAATATGGGTAGTGTAACACACACCTAAGCAATCTACTCTAAGATTAAGGTTGTCCTGGTGACGGTTAGGCTACGAGACGGAGCTACTCCTATTGTGCTCTAATTACTCATATACATATCCTAATAAAGTACACATGAATATGCTAATGGTGAATAATAGGTCTTAGTGGTCCAACATATCGGGCACAAGCTTACCCTGGTCTGCTAGGCGACTCCCGCCAAGAGCCTACATCGTAGCTGAACGTGGAGGATTACAACTAACAGATAGGGCTGTCAACATCTACCGCCTACCTCTACAACCTGTGGACTACGATGCATCAAACACTACTTAACTATTCAAGAACCACACTTGCATTCTAAGTAAATACATTAAGAGTTGAACGTAATATTCATCCTAAGGCAATGACTAACCTAAACATCGTTGAACCAATGTTAGATCCAAGCACTAACATATTCATATTAACATAATCACATGATTACCTAATTAGACTATAGTGGTGGTGTATGATGTTTATGATAACATGGTAATGGCATTATGTCTAGATTATAACAACATCTACACCTAGCACATACATGGACTCCACAACCAAACAAGAAACGCTTCATCCAAGTATATGAATAATTAAAGACTAAAGATGGTATCTTTATTATGAATAAAGTCACAAATACAAAAAAAGATACATGATCTATACCTTTCCAAATTTGGACTTGAGACTAGAGGCTCCTCTCTACAGCTTAACCTGCACTAAGGACCTAGCAGAGCTAGTGTATACAAGAGAGAATGCTTAAGTGGTGTGTGTGTGAAGTCAGGGTAGGAGGTCCTATTTATAGGTGGAGAAGGGTTGGTTCCCGCCACCAAATGCGTGTGAATCGGACATATTCATCTTCAGGAAGTCGGGAGGAGCCAACATGTGCCGATTGACCGAGTTTGGCACCAGAACCAAGTCGGCCGACTAGGGGGGGTCGGTCGACCTGGTCAGGGCTCCGTTGGGGATGTTTTTTCTCCAAGTACCTGACAGGGGGTCCCCCTTATTGATATAGGTGATACACCATTGGATGGCCTTAGATACTTTTGTTTGTGGGCCATTTGATCCATGTGGTGCCACATGTCAATGCTTGATTGGCTGGGATGATATTTTGTTGGATCCATCCCATTATTTCAATTCAATTCTGTATAAAATATCTGCATGCACCAATTTCTCCAAGTACAAGTGGAACTAGGTCATTTCTAACTATAATGTGTGTAAGAAATATTAATTCCTTCACATAATTGAGTTATATTGATGGTTGGAATTGGGATATAACGACTGTCAACAAACTCCCCCAAGTTTACCCTTTGCTTGTTCCGAAGCAAAGATAAAGACCTAGGTTGTTGATCAGGAGTTGCTACAGTGTCTACTTTTCAAAAGTACCAAGAGCACAACAAAATATTCTACCTTGCATTGAATAAATTGTCTATGGTACCTCACCCTTTTTCTTAGTCTTTATCGGGCTTATGCCACATCCTTTTCTTGGGTTGTTGAAGGTCAGAACGACAAAATGAGCATGCGTCACCTAATGTATGAGTTCCACTCAAATTTCTGGAGAATTTCAAATGGTGTTTGGATTTAAGTTCCTCAAATGATGCACTCAATCACTCCTATGTGGGAAGTGGTATTTATATCCTCACCAAGGCAATGTCTTTCTTGTCCTACATCTAAATAAGGCTTATATGTGGAGCTTGGTAGGGATCAAGAGTAGGCATATTTGCAACACATATATTGCTAAGTCAAAAGAGTAAGCCTTAGGAGAAAACAAATCATACTTTTAATCAAGATTTGTGCAAGTGTGATGGAATATTTGTGGAGTAGAAATAGGAAGATGACTCCTTTGTATGCACTCTCTTTTTGTGAGGATGAAACATGGCTACTTATTATCCCTCTTTTTCTTCTTTTTTTCCTCACTCTCTTGTACATGAGCACGTATTTTCTTTTTCTTGTAGCCATGTCTTATACTCATCTTTTTTTTTTCAAATAACTTTGAGAGAGTATTATGCATGAAAATCATGGAGTATCTTTTTGGTGGTGGAATGGTATGATAAAATTTTGCTAACTTCTAGTGTAGAAGTTTAGCATGTGCCCGTGTAATTTTGATCTTAAAAGCATGAAAAGATTCTCACATAGGTCTATACTAGTTTGACTAGGCTCAGTGTGAAGGCAAATAGCATATGCATAAAGTGTATCTAATTCAAATCATCATACGACTTTGGTAGCATTTCTATCAAATGAGGAATTCCCATTTTAAATTTCTCTGTGAAATCAAGTTTCACTTTCAACTAGGGTATTAGCAGCTCTTATCACTATATCATATCCCACAACAACCTAGAATTGTATTTAGATTTTGCTACCCATAATTTCCAAGTTTTAGGTAAGAGTATTCTAGGCCAATAAACCCAATACTTGGAGAAGACTAAGTTGTATGCAAGGTACTAGAGAAAATAAAACAGAGCAACTATTCATCATTTCAACATATGCAAAGTAAAAATATTCTTACTGCACATCTTTTATTTTCATTAACCTAACCTATACTACATTATTATTTATCATTTTTTAGATGCAAATGTGGTGGAAATAAAGAAATAAAATAATGGAATTCAAATGGGGTGTGATACAAGTTACCTCAAGTGGGGGTCCTCCCCCAAGCTTGTTCTTGGTAAAGGTCCGCGATAGGGGCTGAAACCCTAACAACGGATGTAGGCCATGAGGTTGGTCTAACCTTGTTGCAGCATGGCTTTGACATTGGAGGGTTGAGTGTTGATGTTGGGTTGCCTTCCAAAGATTCGATGAGTGTGGTCGAGGAGAGTGTTGTCGATGTCGCTCATCCAAACCTCAAGGTTTCCATTGGTTGGATGTACCTTGTTATTCCTTGGCTAATGTAATGATAACCCTTGGCTATAGAGGAATGACGTGCACTCAACATGGGTTGAGTGTGATCGATTGTTCCTTGGCTAAGGTATGAAATACCTTCTGGCCACATAGGAACAACTTGCACCCAATATACATAGGATGTGATCTTGGCATTCCTTGTTTAAGGTATATCGTACCTTTTAGCCACATAGGAACAACTTACATCCTATGATGGTGGCAATTCCCTTGAGCTTGAACGAGTGCCTTAGAACAGTTGAGAGTATAATGCTCTCACATATTCATAGCAGCCCATTGATTTGGAGGGTTACCATTTCAAATATCTGGCCTCGTATAGTTATAGTTGACCTTCAGGCTTAATTTTCGATAGGTAGCAACCATCCTAATTTACTCGTTGGCCAAGAGATGTTGAAATGGAATCCTCTAGGGATTCCAACAATCATATCTTTGAATGCATGCATAGTTATTTTACTCCTGCAAATTTCCCCTTTATGATAGAGAGGGGTGGCTAGCTCCCGATACTCGTACAAATGTTTTTTTGGGTTAGGTACCCGAGTCTTCATCTGTACGTACAGTGAAGAACAAGACCAAAGATGCATTGGGTCCAATTTGAAGTGTATTCATGAACAATATATTATTTATTAATAAGAGTGGGGCTTTATGGATAAATCAATTTGAACATTTTCTAAAGCTCCTATCATAGCATGCAAGTGATATAAATACACTATTTGGATCCCTTCATCTTGTAAAGTTTCTAACCATCATGGTTTTTCTAGAGCAAATATTATCATTTGGATCATAGCAAACAAGATTTTCAATTTTATCCTCCTAAACATTTTTAATTTCTTGACTAGGAATTTGAAATTTAGTGATCCATGCATGAATGGGTTTCAAATCAAAATTCTGGATATCATTATTCCTAGGTTGTTACATACCAATACAACCATTAAGTCATTCCATAAACATTGCCTAGGCAAATGTCTAAGTCAATTTTAGCAATGCTTATGAAACTCTAGGTACTTGTTTAAATTTATTCCTAAGTAAGGTGACATTCTTTTTTCAAGAATCAAAAAGAGCAATGCCAACACTTACTCTCATGAGGATGCATAAAAGTTGACTGATGAGAAGGTGTGAACCTTCCTTACCAATGTAAGCACATATCATTCAATCCTAATGCAATTCAAACGATGAAAAAATTTAAACTTGTACCTCAATTGAAGAGCAGTTCGAGTTGAAGGTCATTATGCGAGAAATTTATGACCATGAATTTTGGTGTAGCCTTCATGTTCAATGTATTCTGCCAAGTTGAGGTTGGAGTTGAATGGGTTTCATCTTGTTCCTCCATTGGGCCACAATCTTGAGCATTCCTCCACTATGAACTCAAAATGAGATCGGTGGAGGGATATGCGCTTGATGACGCCTTCTAACCTCTTTACAAATTTCGTCCTAGCTGCACTAAAATCAAGAACAAACAAAACAACTTGAAAACGGGTTACATTAGCTCAAAAGCATGTTGTACCCTCTGTCAACTTGAAATAACATGCAAATGCAATGAATATTAAGAGAAATATTTTTGGTTTGAATTAGGAAGATGAATTCAAGTGGTTATGCCCAAGGTTCATATCCAAATAAATTTTATTTCCTAATTCAAACTTTTAGTTTTATGATGGTTGGAAATTTTACTCTCCAACATGCAAGTGTGAAAATTCAAACATGCTAAATGGAAATGCAAAGATTGATGGGCAATTCAAATATGCAATTGAGAAAGTAAATATGAGAAAACTACCAATTAACCTATTCGCAAGGACTCATCGAATTTTTGAAGTCTGATGAGTGGGACATACCTCCGCCCTGTTTGGTTCGATGATTTTTTGTCCAATTCCGAAGTTGAAGATGTGGACAACTTCTCTTGCTTTGTGACACCCGGTTCCGAAAATGAACCAAGTGCGACGCATATGTGTGCACAGGATGTTCAACACACATACACAAGTGCATCACAAACGATATGCAGAAAATTACCACAACACAAGTTAAATAAGTACTTTTATTATAATATTCAAGTAATCCTCAAATTACAACTCTAATGATCAATAATAATAGTTCTGAAAACAAATGCAGCAGAAATAATCTAAACTGAGCAAACTAAGCATATAGGGTAGCGCGGCTCCAAACAACACCATGGGCAAGTCAACGGTAGCACAAAGCCTAGTACTCCGCATTATTCTGAGGATACTCCCAAACATCACCTGAAATTATTGGTGGGGGAATTGCAAGGGTGAGCACATGTCGTACTCAACAAGTGTGGGAAATAATGACATGTAGCTTAAACAAGGAATTGATATAAGTAATGGCTAGTTGTTGAATAGTAAATTTAAAATATGTAAATAAAGCATCCTACAATGTCTATGTGAATTAATCCCATCATATCCCAAATAGAAACCAATCTCGAGTCCGTTACATCAATTACCATTATATCACATCCATCCATAATTATCCATCCAATTACCAAATTCTTACCACCATCATTAACCATGACCATTCATCACCATTCATAGCCATCAAAGGAGTTAGAGATGAGCTCACGGAGGAAAATCTCCTTGTTGGAGTAGAAGGTGTTGATGATGAGCGAGAGCAGCTGGTTGATCTCAGCGTGGAAGGCGAAGGCCTCCGTCTCCGTCGCCATGGTGCCCTGAGCTATGTTCTGTGCGCTGAGCTTGGACAATACCAAATCGTAACCCAACCATAACCATCCCTAATCCCAAGTTCGCCTCTAATCATCTAGGTCGTCCACGTGCTCTTAACCGAGAGCACGGCTATCATGATAGTTTTTAAACACTCTGTAGAGGTTGTACCACTTTACCCACAAGTTCATGATTTCATCACCCGTCGGCGACTAAAGAAACCACCCTTATGCCAATTACATTTCCTTAGGTGTATGGCCAAGAGATTACAAAATATCCTTTACAAAGGGACTACCAGCATATTCACGCCCACTGAGGTTTCACCTGTGGTGATGCCTCCAACTGAGCGCATCCAATGAAGGTTCCCTCTTGTGCCATTCGGATCCCAGGGCCATCCTACCACTATTGCAAACCCAACTGACTCCCATTCCTCACACCTCCAAATGATCTGAATCAATGCTGGTAATACTCTTAATTAATTGGCTAAGCGCACCCATACTTGGACTTGTGGTGGCACTGTTGTCCTGGCATATTCTTGCATGAACCGGTCCTTAGATTCAAGGCAAGCAAACTACCATATCATTCAACCGAATCCACAAACCATGCTTGCTTAGATCTCTTATGTCCCATGTTACCAATTAACCATATTCATAAATTCTCATCATCCATTAATTCATTATTAGGTCATTTGGTTGTTTTCCCATCCCAATTAATTAGAGCGAAGCAAAAAAAGTAAAATACCTTTCCTGACTCCGTACAATGTATTCCACGCAACAAGGATGATGAAACAAGTCTAGTAAACACCTATAAATGGGTTTCCCATCAATTTCACACAAGCATGCATCTTTGCAAACAAAACATTTAGAAACGGGATCAAAATGTTCAAGGACACTTGCCTTGCTCCTGAGATTTGTTAGGGTCGAAAATCCGAAGTTCTGGTGCTGGAGGTCCTCGACAGCACCCTCTAGCGCAACACCTTCTATTTTGCACAATAAACATACAAAACAACATTACAATCAATAAATGCTCATATATTACTCAATATGCCATAATATGCATGAATAATGCAATTATGAGGTAAAACTTATTAGTGAGTTTCTATTAATGTTTACTAACTAGTTACAATGGTTTCTAACAAGTTTGAACAGGTTTGAATTGATTTGAACCAAATTGGGATTAATTCAGCACAATACAGATTCAGAGGTCGGACATGTCTGTACTGGGGTGAATGTGGCCTAGAGGGGGGGGTGAATAGGCCTTTTGAATTTCCTGCACACTTAATAGAATCATCAAAACTTAGTTGGCCGGACTAGTCTGGTCGTGGGGGCGGACTTGTCTGGTGTGCTAGAAATATGTGTGTTGATCAGGTGTTATTTGGAAAACTAAATTTCTTTAGAAGCGGAAATGAGAACAACTGATATTCTTTGTTTGAGATTAATGTAAGAATGCAAGTGAAAACTTATAATTGCCTTAGATTGATGTTTAGCACCCAAGTGATCAAATGAACCAAATGTAAAGGAAATAAAGCGCAAGACACACAAATTTTTCCCGAGGTTCGATCTCACCACGAGATCTACGTCCTCGTTGAGGAAGCTCACATAGAGCCGGGTCTCCAACCCTTTCCTTCTTCAAGTCACCATGAAGGCCGACTTGATTCCACTATCATGGGTAATCACCAAGTTTGTGGGGCAACCTCACACGTTGAGGGCTCCCACGAGAATTACAACGAAAGAAGTGATCAAATACACTCAAAAGTATTACAATGCAGAGTATGAGTGTAGAAAGATCAAACTCCAAGAGCTCGCAATGAAGGAACGACGATCTCCCAATCCCGAATCCAAGTGTTCAATTGATTCTACTCTTTTTGCACTTTAGATGTGTGGGGAGATGTGTTTTGGGCTCTTGGGACGAAGTGGAGGCACTAGGGTTTGTGTTTGCAGCAGTATATGTCGTGTGTATCTTTTGGAAGGCCGTGGATTCTCTATTTATAGGGTTTCCAAAAAGTAACCGTTGAAAAACCCTAACACTGGACTAGTCCGGTGAAAGTTCGGACTTGTCCGGTCTCAGTGTACTATGAAGTCCAGAAAGTCTGCTGGACTAGTCCGGTCCATGCTCGGACTAGTCCGGTGCTGTGTGAAGGTGAACTCCAGAAAGTTCAACGAACTAGTCCGCGGACTAGTCCGATCTCCACAAAAGGGAGACTCCAGAAAGATCAACGGACTAGTCTGGTGAACACACGGACTAGTCCGGTCCCTCAATATGAGAGACTACAAAAAGTTCAACGGACTAGTCCGGTGGACACACGGACTAGTCCGGTCTCCCAATTTGAGAGATTCCAGAGAGTTAAACGGACTGGTCCGGTGCATTGTGAATTTTAAGTTAATTTTAAGCCCTTACCCCAGCGCAAAGTTGTGAGCTCTTGAAGTGTGTCTTTCATACACTCCCTATACATTCAAAATCTAATTTTGATCTTCCAAGCTCCATCAAAGTATCCTTCTTTGGACACCACTCCATTTTTCACCTTTTTGTGTGCACCGAGCTGTTTCACTTATCTGTCCTGCAGTCATCTCAATAGTTTCATTAGGATCTCATATGTTTGTCATCAATTAGCCAAAACCAACAAGGGATATCCTAGATGCACTTACAATCTCCCCCTTTTTGGTGATTGATGACAACCATTTGAGATATCACAATTGAGGAAAAAAACTTGATTTTCATAAGGTGTGCACATATGAGAATAACGATTAATCCACATAAAGCTTCTCACATATGCAGACACCTTATGGTGGGGTGCCTAACAGGTGTGTGATCAACAAGGTGTAATGAAGTAAAGGTAATCAATAATGAGCAGAGAGATAATCATTCAAGCAACAATAAGCATCACACATAAGAGAAGAAATAGTGCATTACAAGGTTTTAAAAAATAAGTACATGTCCTTGATCACAAAAACATAAAGACACCAACTAGAGATGGTCTCAAACTAGTAGTCTCAATCTCTCCCCCTTTGGCATCAAGGCACCAAAAAGGGAAAAATTGAGGGGAATCACTCATCGCCACTCTCTTCTTCAGTCTCGGTCCGGTCCTCATCTTCACCACCATCATCATCATTCGCCGGAGCAGACTCTTCCTTGGAGTCCTCGAAGGCGGGTGGGGATCCCACCGGCTCAATCTCCAGCTTGTCACAGATAGCTTTGATGTTGGCATTGACATATTGTTGATGCTTCTTTTGCCTGACTTCAATCTTGCGGCAGCAGGCAAAGATAGAGGTGAACATTTTGAGCACACCACCGGAGGGTTCATGGGCAGGTGCAGAGCTAGGAGGAGCAGCTGAAGATCTTGTGGCATTCACATCCCGAGTTTGTTTAGTCCTCCTCTCAGCTTCAGGGCAGGGAGGTGCATCAGGAGCTGAGGGTAGAGTGTACTCGGTGGGATTTTGCGGTTTCAATCCCGTATGAGCGACATCCTTGACAAACTCAAGTCCCGTCACTTTCTCAATAATGAACATGATGTACGGGGCATACCCGCAAGATCTGTTGGGAGTGATTGATATGTTCACAATGTCATTGTAGATGTACTCAAAGACATTGAATGGTCTCCTTCCACTAATGACCTTCATTAGGGTCCTCAAGGTTCCTTGTATAGTCCCCGTATCTCCATCTTTTGGGGCTATTGTCTTCCTCAAGATTCTGTTGAGGACCACAAAGAAGGGCTTCAGATATTTGATGTTGGGAGGCACATATGGCATCCTTGTGTCATAGAGGAACTTGAGCTCATCCTTCTCCAAGGGTTGCAAATTGTGGATGACAAGATCATGATCCAGAGTATGTTCAAGGTGAAGAATCCTTGCAAACTCATCATAAGTAACACTATACTTGGAACCATGGGTCATCCAAGTAAGATTGTCTCCATCACCCCGAGCAAAGTAGAGCGTAGAGTAGAATTGGGTGATGATCTCATTGTTCTAGTCATTCTCAAAAGAAAACAATTCCTTCAGTCCATGCCTCTCTAGGGCCTCAACCACTTCACAGAAGGCAGGATATTTCTTCGACTGCATGTACCCAATATTCACCCATTGACTCTTCACAACGGGATTCTTCATCTTCATGTACACATGCTCGTAGTAGTCGGCATGGAAGTTGCTCCAAAATCTTGGGTCTGAGCATTGCTGAGGTTGATCATACACATTAACCTGCCTGAAGCTATCAGCAAGCTCACCCCCTTTTCCGGTGAAATCCTTACTCAAGCGCTGCCTGTTGCGGTGACTTGGGTTCTTCATCTTCAGGGGCCCAATGGGACCACTAGCAAGCCCCTTTCCTTTGTTGAGAGTCCTCTTTAGCCCTGAGGAGCTCTCGCCAGCTCTTCATTGGGCCTTCTTAACAACCACCTTCCTTCTCTTGGGCAAATTGTCATGGGAGGGTGGAGAGTGCACATTGACATCATGTCCTTTCTTCATGTATCTCTCCTTGGCTCTCTTCACTTTTTCGCATTCAACTTCTTCATCAACGTGGAAAGAGCTATCATCAAAGCTTGAAGACATCGTGCCTAATAAGGAGTTCATGGATTAGACGAGAAAGAACCAAGAATTGAAGGAGATGTAAGGATTCAAATGTCAGATACCAGACTTGTCCGGTTTCAGAGTGCGGACTTGTCCGGTGTACCGGACTAGTCCGTATCTGAGAGCTGGACTAGTCCGGCCTGGCATAATAACCCTAACAAAACCTATGAATCACAACTTCTATCTAAGGATGCAAGGGTGCATGAAAGTGAAAGGAATACATCTTTGAAGCTAATGTACTGCCTTGGAATCAAGGGAAACAAGCTAGAACTAGAAGAGTTGAGAGTTTGATTTTAGGGAGAAATTTACCGAGATTTGAAGATTCGTGTTGAACGAGCACGAATCTGTCCGGATGAGTTCGGAGTGGAGTATCAACTCGTTGAGGGGAGGATTTCCCACGGAGAAAACTTGGATTTTGAGGGCTCAACTCGAAAATCACTTTTGGGGGCTAGGGTTTGAGATGTGAGGGCTCAACTCAAAGTGGAGGGAGGTTTGAAATTTGGGCCGGCCAGCTGCTTATATACGCGGCCGACCGGACTAGTCCGGTGCCCCTGGAAAACCTAGGAAAGAGGGACTGTCCGAACTAGTCCGGTGGCAAACCTAACTAGTCCGGTGTCACTGGAAAAACTAAGTAATTAGAGATAATTAATAGTGATCCAAGGACAAGTTTTGCAAATAATCTTGGTACTTATGACCAGAAGGCAATCAACAATGAAAAGTGGTCATAAGCTCCAAGATTTCTTCATTAAAATTAGTTTTCTTAGAAGAAAAAGAGGTGAGGGGCAGTTTTAGCAATAAAATGTAACATTTGAAGTATCAACCAGATGTGCAATGTTTCAAGCCACATTTCGAGAGTCAAGAATATTAAGTTCATTTTTAATATCACAAAACCTTTTCTCATCCAATGGTTTGGTAAAAATATCAGCAAGTTGTTTTTCAGTGCTAACATGTGAAATAGCAATGTCACCTTTTAATGAATGATATCTAAGAAAATGATGACGGATATCTATGTGCTTAGTTATTGAGTGCTCTACAGGGTTGTGTGCAATTTTTATAGCACTTTCATTGTCACATAGAAGCGGGATATGGTTAAGATTGTAGCCGTAGTCCCTAAGGGTTTGTCGCATCCAAAGTAGTTGTGCGCAACAACTACTGACTGCAACATATTCTGCTTCTGCTGTGGAAAGAGCAATGGAGTTTTGCTTTTTGGATGACCAAGAAACTAGGGACCTACCAAGAAATTGACAGGTCCCTGACGTGCTCTTTCTATCGACTTTGCATCCTGCATAGTCGGCGTCGGAATACCCTATCAAGTTAAATTTGGATCCTTTGGGATACCAAAGGCCCAAGTTGGGTGTGTGCACAAGGTACCTTAGGATTCTTTTTACCGCAATTAAGTGACACTCTTTAGGTGCGGCTTGAAACCTTGCACACAAGCAAACACTAAGCATAATATCTGGCCTAGATGCACATAAATAAAGTAAGGAGCCGATCATGGACCGATATACCTTTTGGTCCACATTTGGATCGTCTTCATTAAGGTCGAGATGTCCGTTGGTGGCCATGGGTGTCTTGATGGGCTTGGCTTTGCCCATATTGAATTTCTTGAGAATGTCCTGTGTATATTTGGTTTGGCTTATAAATGTACCTTCTCTTAATTGCTTCACTTGGAATCCCAAGAAGAACTTCAATTCGCCCATCATTGACATCTCAAACCTGTCTGTCATAATTTTGCTAAATTCTTCACAGAAGGATTTGTTAGTGGATCCAAAGATAATGTCATCAACATAAACTTGACATACGAATAGGTGATCATCACAATGTTTAGTGAAAAGTGTATAATCAGCTTTACCAATTTTGAATCCATTTTGAATTAGAAAATCTCTAAGACACTCATACCAAGCTCGAGGAGCTTGTTTGAGACCATAGAGAGCCTTACGCAGTTTGTAGACATGGTTGGGATACTTTTGGTCTTCGAATCCTGGTGGCTACTCCACATAAACTTCCTCCTTGATTGGACCGTTTAAGAAAGCGCTTTTGACGTCCATTTGATACAGCTTAAAATTATGGTGAGTAGCATATGCCAGTAAAATACGAATGTACTCAAGTCTAGCTACAGGAGCGAATGTTTCATCGAAGTCCAAACCTTCGACCTGAGAATAACCTTTAGCCACCAATCTTGCTTTATTTCTTGTTACTACTTCATGTTCATCTTGCTTGTTCCAAAAGACCCATTTGGTTCCAACTATGTTCGCCTTTGGTCTCTCCACCAGCTCCCACACTTCATTTCTCTTGAAGTTGTTCAACTCCTCTTGCATTGCAATCACCCAGCCTGGATCCCTTAAGGCTTCTTCTACCCTGTATGGTTCCAGAAAAGACACAAAAGAATAGTATTCACAGAAATTTGTAACTCGAGATCTAGTAGTTACTCCCTTAGCAATATCTCCAATGATATTGTTGACAGGGTGGTCTCTTTGCACGCTCTGGTGTACTCTTGGGTGTGTAGCTTGTGTAGTTGCTTGTTCTTCATTATCTTCATGTGCATTGTCTCCCCGTAGATCATTGCTTCCATGATTGTCCTGATCTTCTTGATCTTCCTCCTCTTGATCTTGTGCAAGAGCTCCCCCTTGATCATAGCCTCCGTGTTGAGGTTCATATTGTGCATTTGAGTCGAATGTTTGCTCTTGTGGTAAGATATCACCAAGTCCCATTTTCTTCAGTGCTTCATATGGAGCTTCCTCTTTATCTAGCACACACTTATCAACTTGCTCCACTTGTGAGCTGTTAGATTCATCAAACACTATGTCACGTGCTACTTCAACAAGGCCGGACACCTTGTTGAAGACACGATAGGCGTAGGCATTCGACTCATAATCGAGCAAGAATCTTTCATCGGACTTTGAAGCGAAATTCAAGGCCCTCTGTTTCTTGTTCAAAATAAAACATTTGCAACCAAAAACTCTAAAATAAGAAACATTAGGCTTTTTACCGATAAAGAGCTCATACGGAGTTTCCTTCAGTAGTCGATGGAGGTACAGTCGATTTGTGGCGTGACAAGCGGTGTTCACCGCTTCTGCCCAAAATCAATCTAACGTCTTGTATTCATCCAACATAGTTCTGGCCATTTCAATCAATGTTTTGTTCTTTCTTTCGACCACTCCATTTTGTTGAGGGGAGTAGGGTGCCGAGAATTCATGCTTTATCCCTTCTTCATCGAGAAACTCTTCAACTTGGAGGTTCTTGAATTCTGTCCCGTTGTCACTTCTGATGTTCTTTATGGTTGATGAGAATTTGTTCTGAGCTCTTTTCAAGAACTTCTTGAGGATCCCCTGAGTTTCTGATTTATCATACAAGAAAAATACCCAGATAAATCTTGAAAAATCATCAACAATTACTAAACCGTATTTATTACCGCCGATGCTGATGTACGAAATTGGACCAAAGAGATCCATGTGGAGGAGTTCCAGCGGTCTTGCGGTAGTCATCACATTCTTGGCGGGGTGTGGTGCTCCGACTTGTTTTCCTGCTTGACAAGCGCTGCACAGCCTGTCTTTTTCAAAAAACACATCCTTAAGACCACAGATGACACCACCTTTTAGAAGTTTCTGTAGATTTCTCATCCCAACATGGGCTAGCCGTCTATGCCACAACCATCCCATGTTGGTCTAAGCAACCAAGATAAAGCTTTCCCTTCAATATTCCCTTGAATGCAATCGAGCCATCGCTTCTTCTAAAAACGGTCACACCCTCATTAGTGAATAAACAGTTGTAACCTTTGTCGCACAGTTGGGATATTGACAAAAGGTTATAATCTAGAGAATCTACATGTAAAACATTGGATAATGTGTGTTGAGCGGATATTTCAATGTTGCCGCTACCAAGGACCTTTCCTTGGCTGTTGTCTCCAAAGTATATGCCTTCACTTGGATCCCTGTTATATTCGTACTCCACAAACATACCTCTCTCTCCGGTCATGTGATTTTTGCATCCACTATCCAGCAGCCATTTAGACCCACCGGAGGAATAAGCCTGCAAAAAAGAATTATTCCTTGGTTTTAGGTACCCAAGCTTGCTTGGGTCCTCTCAGGTTAGTCACAAGAGTCTTGGGCACCCACACACAAGTTTTTAAGTTCTTGTGGCGTGGCCCTGTATATTTAGCAATGACTTTTCCATGTTTGGCTTTCATAAGAACAAAGGAAGCATAAAATGTACGAAACAATATTTGTAAATCAGATTCATGGGATTTTTCTTTAACAAAGACAATTCCATTCTTAGCATGTTTGGGAGTAGACATGTGTTTGTTCCTATCAAAACCAAGGCCATCTTTGACATTAGGAGGTCTAGTGACCATATATGCACTGCGTGCATATTTGATCTTCTCCTTATCAAAGATGCCGCTTGGAGGGGCATGCATATTATGAGAAGTTGAAGTATTAGAAATAACATTCTTCTTACTATAGCAAGTGCAAGTTCTGATTGTTGTCGAACTCATATCTTTGGAGGAAGAGCTCTTGGAGGAAGAGGAGTCACTTTGCTTGAGTGACTCAACTTGCACCTCAAGGATCTTGTTAACTTTTGAAAAGTTAGCGAGTTCTTCCTTGATTGCAATATGCGAGTCTTCTAGCTTTCAGTAAGTTTCCTTACTCAAGGCTAGCTCAACCTCAAGCGACTCATTCTTCTCTCTTTCAAGCTCAAGAAGCTTTTCAACTTCTTGATATCTCTTCCTTTCACGGATGAGCATATCTTCTTATCGGTTAAGAAGTTCCTCTTTTTCAAAGATTTCGTTCGACAACATTTTCATTTTCTTTAGAGCAATTTTACTTAGTCCTCTAAACATTTCTTCATTATCACTAGAGCTATCAAAGTCATCAACAGAGGAATATAGCGTAGGAGGAGTGAGTCGTACCTTTTTCTTGCCTTCTTTAGCCATAAGGCAAGTGTGGTTGTTCATATCCCATCCTTCCATGTTTGGGAAGAGTGTGGCCTTCATAGTAGGTTTCTTGATTGCGATAGTGGCCATTTCTTCTTCTTCATCGGAGGAGGACTCGCCGTTTGAGTCCCACTCCTTGCCAATGTGAGCTTGATGGGCTTGTCTTCTCTTTCTGAAATTCTTCTTTTCTTGAGGTCTTGTTTCCTTCTTCCTTTTGTTTTCTTCATAAGGGCAGCCCATCATGAAGTGACCATACTCTCCGTAGTTATAGCAAGTGCGTCGAGCCTTGGATTTTCCTTTATCCTTGCTTTTGCCTTCATTTGAGTTATTGCCGTGTCTTCTTTTCATCATTCGCTTGAACTTCTTGATAAAGAGTACCATTTCTTCATCATCAAGATCGGTGCTCTCATCGCTTATATGCCCATCGTCTTGATCTTCACGAGTTTCTTTGAGTTTGGGTCGGCATGTTGCTTTGAGAGCAACCTTTTTCTTTTTGGAGGAAGTGAGTTCGGCCAAGTCTTTGACGTATTGTGCCTCTTTCTCCATCATTTCATGATTTATGATCTTCCCCAACAACTCATCGGGAGTCATTTTGTGAAACCCGGGGCTTTCTGAGCAAAGTGTGACATTTCATGGCATGAAGTCTCTAATCATTCTCTTGACCACCTCGTGATCCGTCCATTTCTTACTTCCATAGGAACAAATTTTGTTGATGAGTGCCTTCATCCGGTTGTACATGTCTTGAGGTGATTCGCCTTCTTCAATAGCAAATCTCCCCAACTCTCCTTCAAGCATCTCGATTTTAGCTTCACGAACCGACCTATTTCCTTCGTGAGCTGTCTTGAGTGTATCCCATATTTCCTTTGCACTTCATAAGCCATCGATCTTGGTGAATTCCTCTCTGCTTAGTGATAATGTGATCACAGCGACGGCTTGTGCATTTTTGTGAATCTCTTGTTCTTCTTCTCGGATGAGTTCTTCATCCGTGTCCGGGATATCTATGCCAGTGCAAACAATGTGCCACAGACTAGGATTTAGGTATATTAGATGCATCTTCATGTTGTACTTCCACATGGTATAGTCGCTTCCGTCAAACTGTGGAGGTTTTACCATAGGGATGGAAAGATAGTGATTGTTTGAATTGAGACGGTTGTAGTTGTAAGGATGTCGGGAGTAGTCGTGATGACCACTCCTCGTCGTCTTCTCTTCTTCTTTTCCCTTTTGTCCTAGCAGTTTCTTTCTCAGGAGTGCCTTTAGTTGTCGCACTTCTTCATCATCGTGTGGGCTCTCTTTCAGCACATCAAAGGCTTTAGTTTCTTGTTCCTCCACATTAATATTCATCTTCGAGATATCGTTGTTCTTCTCAGAGGCCATTGATCTCTCCAAGATGTGAGTCTCGTTAGCGAAGAACCTTGCTCTGATACCAATTGAATGTGGCCTATAGGGGGGGTGAATAGGCCTTTTGAATTTCCTGCACACTTAATAGAATCGTCAAAACTTGGTTGGCTGGACTAGTCCGGTCGTGGGGGCGGACTTGTCCGGTGTGCTAGATATATGTGTGTTGATCAGGTGTTATTTGGAAAAATAAATTTCTTTAGCAGCGGAAATGAGAACAACTGATATTCTTTGTTTGAGATTAATGTAAGAATGCAAGTGAAAACTTATAATTGCCTTAGATTGATGTTTAGCACTCAAGTGATCAAATGAACCAAATGTAAAGGAAATAAAGCGCAAGACACACGAATTTTTCCCGAGGTTCGATCTCACCACAAGATCTACATCCTCGTTGAGGAAGCTCACATAGAGCCAGGTCTCCAACCCTTTCCTTGTTCAAGTCACCACAAAGGCCGACTTGATTCCACTATCATGGGTAATCACCAAGTTTGTGGGGCAACCTCACACGTTGAGGGCTCCCACAAGAATTACAACGAAAGAAGTGATCAAATACACTCAAAAGTATTACAATGTAGAGTATGAGTGTAGAAAGATCAAACTCCAAGAGCTCGCAATGAAGGAACGACGATCTCCCAATCCCGAATCCAAGTGTTCAATTGATTCCACTCTTTTTGCACTTTAGATGTGTGGGGAGATGTGTTTTGGGCTCTTGGGACGAAGTGGCGGCACTAGGGTTTGTGTTTGCAGCAGTATATGTCGTGTGTATCTTTTGGAAGGCCGTGGATTCTCTATTTATAGGGTTTCCAAAAAGTAACCGTTGAAAAACCCTAACACTGGACTAGTCCGGTGCAAGTCCGGACTTGTCCGGTCTCAGTGTACTATGAAGTCCAGAATGTCTGCTGGACTAGTCTGGTCCAAGCTCGGACTAGTCCGGTGCTGTGTGAAGGTGAACTCTAGAAAGTTCAACGGACTAGTCCGCGGACTAGTCTGATCTCCACAGAAGGGAGACTCCAGAAAGATCAACGGACTAGTCCGGTGAACACACAAGCTAGTCCGGTCCCTCAATATGAGAGACTACAAAAAGTTCAATGGACTAGTCCGGTGGACAGACGGACTAGTCCGGTCTCCCAATTTGAGAGATTCCAGAGAGTTAAACGGACTGGTCCGGTGCATTGTGAATTTTAAGTTAATTTTAATCCCTTACCCCAACGTAAAGTTGTGAGCTCTTGAAGTGTGTCTTTCATACACTTCCTATACATTCAAAATCTAATTTTGATCTTCCAAGCTCCATCAAAGTATCCTTCTTTGGACACCACTCCATTTTTCACCTTTTTGTGTGCACCGAGCTGTTTCACTTATCTGTCCTACAGTCATCTCAATAGTTTCATTAGGATCTCATATGTTTGTCATCAATTAGCCAAAACCCACAAGGGATATCCTAGATGCACTTACATATGGACCGAACTAGTCCCCCTTGGACCAGAAAGTCGATCGAACTAGTCCGCACATGGTCGAACAAGTCCGCTTGGCTAGGGTTTTTGGCAAATTTCCAATTATAGTATAGTTTGAGTTGAATTATAGGACCAAGATTGAAGTAGAAAGATGATCTAAGGTAATTACCGTGAATTTGACAATTCAAGGGTCGAGAATTTGACAAAACTCGAGATCTTGACGCCTAGATCCAAGGAAGATGGAGAATTTGTGGAGAATTGATGACAACATCGATGGGTTGATGAAGATCGATCTTGCTTGAGCCCTCTCCTTCCTCATTCCTTTCTCCTGGATGTGGTGATCTTCTCTTGACGGTGGCTCTCACGAATTAGGGTTTGGAGTTTCTCAATTGTGACAAAAGTATGAAAAGTTGGGATAGTGGGGTGTTTATATAGAGGTGGAGAGGTAGGATTTGATGGATTTCGAGTTCAAGGTGGTGGAGGCCATGTAGGGGTCCCACATGGGCTCCACAGGGGTTGGACATGACTTTCTTGGGCCCAATTAAGGTAAGTACCCAATAGCATGTCGTGGAGGAAAAGATTGACTCCGAGTCAGGCACACCGGACAAATCGGCTAGGGGGCGGACTAGTCCGATATCAAACAGAGACTTGAACGGACAAGTCCGTTCTGGTTCCGGACAAGTCTAATCTTGTCTAGAAAGGAAAACGGACATGTCCGGTATACACTAGACAAGTCCGAAGATTTGGTAAATTTTCCCAAAAATTGGACTGAAATGAGGGATTACCACACAACTCCGGAGAGTTCTAGTAGCGACGAACGGACCAGTCTGTACTGGGTAACAGACAAGTCCAGACAATCATCTTAAGCACATTCGGACTAATCTAGGGCAGAAAGCGGATAAGTCCGTAGGACAACAGAGAGTCAAACGGACTAGTCTGGGGTCCCAACCGGACAAGTCTGCACTGCTGTATATTTTAAATGTTGTTTTGGTTCTAATTCATTTTAATCTTGATCCTTTTTATGTTGCTTAATGCTAAACATGTATAAGGATGTATGCAATGCATGATGGATGAAAATGAGGGTGTTACAAACCTACCACCCTTAAAATGAATCTCGCCCTCGAGATTCAACGTAGAAGGAAAAAGATAGGAAAATTCCTTCTTGACATCATCTTCTAGCTCCCAAGTTGCTTCTAATTTTGTATGATGCTTCCATTGAACCTTGCACTATCGAATCACCTTGTTTCTTGTGACCCTCTCTTTGGTGTCCAAAATTTTTCCATTGACATTTGTTCTTTCGGTACCCTTAAGCACTTCTTGAGCTAAGAAATGTGAAACACATCATGAACATCAGAAAGGTGTGATGGCATCTCCAACATATATGCCACTTCTCCACGTTTGCCCAAAATCTTGAATGGTCCAATATAGCAAGGTGCCAACTTGCCTCTGACGTTAAATCGTTTATGACCGCGCATAGGTGACACTTTGATATATACGAAGTCTCCCACTTTAAAAGCTAAGTTTCTTCGCCTATTATCCGCATAGCCTTTTTGTCTTGTTTGAGCGGCCCTCAAATTCTCACGGATTACCTGAACCCGTTTTTCAACTTCTTGCAACACATCAGGTCCAAATACTTGGTTCTCTCCTATATCATTTCAAAGCAAGGGTGTCCTACACTTCCTTCCATATAGTGCCTCATATGGTGACATCTTCAAACTGGCTTGGTAACTGTTATTGTAGGAAAACTCAGCATACGGCAAGCTCTTGTCCCAATTGCGTCCATGCTTCAAAGCACAAGCTCTCAACATATCTTCCAATACTTGATATGTCCTCTCGGTTTGTCCATCCGTTTGAGGGTGATATGCATAGCTAAAATTCAACCTTGTACCCATAGCTTCATGCAATTTCTCCCAAAACCTAGAGGTAAATTGAGAACCTCGGTCCGACACTATTTTCTTTGGAACTCCATGTCAACATACAATATTCTCCATATACAATTCTGCTAGCTTCGCGGTGGTATATGTCATCTTGATAGGGATGAAATGAGTTGATTTCATTAACCAATCCACAATAACCCATATTGAGTCATACCCGGACTCGGTTTGAGGTAATCCAACTATAAATTCCATACCTATCTCTTCCCACTTTCATTTTGGAATCTTCAATGGCTATAATAATCTAGCTGGCCTTTGATGTTCAACTTTGACTCGTTGGCACACATCACACAAGGTTACATACTCAGCTATGTCCTTTTTCATGTTGGCCCACCAATAACATGTCTTCAGGTCCTTGTACATCTTCATACAGCCGGGATGAATTGAAAAAGGTGAGTCATGTGCCTTCTTTATTATCGTCTCTCGGAGATGTTTCACATTAGGGACAACAATTATCTTTCCAAGCCATAAGGTACCATGGTCATCTTCATCAAATCTGAATTATCTCCCCTCTTGGGTCCTTTCTTTTATTTCTTGGATTTCCTCATCCTTGGTCTGATCTTCTCGAATTTCTTGCTCCAAGGTCGAATTTAACTCCATTATTCTCATCTCATTCACAAATCCAAGATTCAACCGTTCAAACTCCTTGCATAGCTCGGATAGCAATTCCCGAACCGTGAGTTGGTGGCTTACTCCTTTCTGACTCGAAGCATCGGCCACTACATTAGCCTTCCTCAGGTGATAGTTGATTTCCACATCATAATCCTTGATGAACTCCAACCATCTTTGTTGCATCAAATTCAATTCTGTTTGTGTGAATACGTACTTGAGACACTTGTGGTCCGTGTAAATCTCACACCTATGATCAAGAATATAGTGTCTCCGTATCTTCAAAGCATGCACTACGGCTGCAAGTTCAAGATCATGCGTAGGATAGTTCTGCTCATGTTTCTTTAACTGCCTCGATGCATAATCTACCACTTGACCTTCTTGCATGAGCACACATCCAAGTCCCTGCCTTGATGCATAGCAATAGATATCAAAACTTTTGCTAACATCTGGCAAAACCAACACAGGTGTTGTATTTAACCTCTTCTTAAGCTCCTCAAAACTGTCCTAACAAGCTTGAGTCCATTGGTAAGCTTTCCCCTTCATTAGCAATTCTGTCATGGGTTTGGCTATTTTGGAGAAATCCTTGATGAACCGACGGTAATATCCAACCATCCCAATGAAGCTCCTGATTTCCTTCACATTATGCGGCGGCTCAAATTTTAGGACATCCCTCACTTTTCCTGGGCAAATTGATACTCCTCATTTAGAGATGATATGGCCCAAAAATGACACCTCTCTTAACCGAAATTGGCTGTTGCTGAATTTTGCATATAATTGGTGTTCCTTCAATTTCTGCAATGTGAGACTCAAATGCTCTTCATGCTCCTCTTCACTCCTCGGGTAGATCATAATGTCATCGATGAACACCATAACGAAATTATCCAAATTGTGACACCCGGTTCCAAAATTGATCCAAGTGTGATACATATGTCTGCCCAGGATGTTTAACAAATATACACAAGCGATTCACAAATGATAAACAGATAATTACCATAGCTAAAATTATTAAATAAGTACTTTTATTACAATATTCAAATAATCCTCAAGTTACACTCTAATGATCATTAATGATAATGAGACTAATACTACAACGGATCGAAGTATGAAGCTAAGCAGCTAAGCAAATTAAGCATAAGGGGTAGCGCGGCCCCAAGCAACTCCACAGGCAAGTTGACGGCAGCACACATCCTAGTACTCCGCATTATCATCACGATACTCCCAGACATCACCTGAAACTATTGGTGGGGGGATTGCAAGGGTGAGTACATGTCGTACTCAGCAAGTGTGGGAAATAATGACATGTAGCTTAAACAATACATTCATAATAAATAATGGCTAATTGCTGAAAAGTACATTTAAAAACAGGTAAAAAGCATCTTACTATGTCTAAGTGAAATAATCCCATCATAGCCCCACATAATTATCATAATATGAAACCAGCATTAATTATTCATACATACTCCAGGTACTCACTTCCATCAATAACCATACCCATTTATCACAATTCAATCCATAATCATGACCAATACCAAACCATCCCAAATACCAAGTTTTCCACTAATCATGTGAGGGTCCATGTTGCTAATGACCGCTAGCACGGCTACAATGATAGTTTTAGACACACTCTGCAGAGGTTGTACCACTTTATCCACATGTTTGTGATTCCATAACCTTTCGGTGACTAAGAACCTCCCTTATGCTGTCTCACACTTCCTTTGGTGTGTGACCAAGAGATCACAAAATAGCTTTTACAAAGGGACTACTAGCATATATGGACCCACTAAGGTTTCACCAGCAGGCTTGAATATCCATTCTCCCACCCACGGGCCCCCTCATGTGCCTTGCAGATCCCAGGGTAGCCCTTCTCAACTCCCATTCCCCACACCATCCAATGGTCCATACAATACCAGCAGCTCACCTAATTATTCAGCTACACTGCACCCATACTTGGCCTTGTGGTGGCACTGTAAATCCTGGATAGTCACTCCACGAACCAGTCCTTAGATCTAAAGCAAGTGAAACCACCATAACATCCAACCCAGTCCACAGTCCATGCTTGCTTAAATTTCTATAACACCCTCATTTTCATGCATCATGCCCTACTTACATTCATATACATGTTTAATATTAATCCACATCAAGAGGAATGAGTTTAAAATTGATTTGGAACAAAACCGCACTTAATATGCTGAAAAGTGCGGACTAGTCCGATTTTGGTGAGGACTAGTCCGATTTCTCTCTGACTAAAATCAGACTTGTCCATTTTTGCTACAGACTAGTCCGATTTTGCCTCTAGACACTTTCGGACTTGTCCGATTTTATGTGGACTAGTCCAATATTCTAGGAATCCTTGAAAATTCGCTAAGTCCCTGGACTTGTCCGGTGTTCCAACGGACTTGTTCGTTTTCCTCTCTGACTAAAGTCGGACTTGTCCGATTTTTGGCCAGACTTGTCCGATTTCTTTCTGACTAACTTCGGACTAGTCTGGTCCTTTTCGGACTTGTCCGATATTTTGCGACTCCGAGTTGATCTTTTGTTTCACGACTTGTTTCTTGGGTTTTACGTTAAGTGGGCCTAGGGACGTCGTGTCTAACTCTTTTAGATCCCATGTGGGACTCTAAACCGGCCTCTACTCCTCTCAAACTCGAAATCCATCTAACCCTAGCCTCCACCTCTATATAAACAACCCCGCCCCTTGGCTTGACATCTATTTGCCACTTTTCCACCCCACCCAAACCCTAGTTCGTGGAGAGCCACCATCAAGGAGGGAGGAGGAGATCCCAAGCATGAAGAAGAAGAGGAGGAAATGAAAGAGGATCAAGATCCCCATCAAGTTTTGTTCTTCATCACCAATTCATCTCCAAGTTCATCCCCAACCCTAGATCATCAAGATCCAAGTGTTGCCTCCAAGTTTATTGATTCATTGGAGTCCTAAACACCTGGTATACCTTCTATTTCCTTTTCCTTACATGAATTCAACCCCTAATCTCCAAATCCACGTTGATCTAGGAAACCCTAGTTCGCTAGTTCTGCGAAGTGCGGACTAGTCCGACCTTCTGCAGACTAGTCCGGTTTTCCTTGCTAAATTGTGTTGAATTAATTCTAAAAGTAGATCTTATCAAATCCAAACCTGTACAAACATGTTAAAAGCTATTATAACTAGTTAGTGATCATTGAAAGCAATCTATTACCAAGTTCTACCTTGCATTTGCATCAATCATGCATGTCATGTCATATTGAGTAATATTTGTGCACTCTTTGATTGTGTTTCTTGTTTGTATGTTTATTGTGCGGATTAGACGGATTTGCACTAAAGAGTGCCGCGGAGGATCTACAACACCAAGAGGGCTTTGACCCGAATCAACCTCAAGGGCAAGGCTAGTGTCCTTGAAGCATATTGATCTAGTTTTAAAATAAATGTTTTGTTTGCAAAATTGCATGATTGTGTCAATTTGACGGGAATCCTATGGTAGGAAGTTTACTAGATTTGTTTAACCACCCTTGTCACCTGGAATTATGGTAGAGAGTCAGGAAGGGCTTTTTACCTTTTTGCTTTGCCTAATCAACTGGGATGGGAAAACAACTATACCACTCAACTTAATTATGCATGGATGAGATTATGGTTAACATGAATTGGTTAATATGATATAGTAATGGGTGATCTAAGCAAGCCTAGTATGTGGATGGGTTGGATGTATGGTGGATTACTTGCTTTAGATCTAAGGACCGGTTTGTGGAGCGACCATCCAGGATTTACAGTGCCACCACGAGGCCAAGTATGGGTGCGGCGTAGCTGATTAATTAGGGCTTTGCCAGTGCTATTTGGACCATTAAGGATGCTCGAGGAAGGGGTAGTCGGATTGGGTTTGTTGATGATTGGTGGGACTGCCCTGGGATCCGAATGGCTCAAGAGGGGGCCCTTGGTTGAAGATGTGCTCAGTTGGAGACATCGCCACCGGTGAAACCTCAGTGGGGTCTAAATAGGCTAGTAATCCCTTTGTAAAGGCTATTTTTTCATCTCTTGGCCACACACCTAAGGAAGTGTGAGATGGCCTAATTGAGATTCTATAGTCATCGAAAGGTGATGAAATCACAAACACGTGGGTAAAGTGGTACAACCTTTGCATAGTGTGTCTAAAACTATCTTGATAGTCGTGCTCCCGGTTATGAGCAACTTGTACCCTCACATGATTAGAGGAAAATTGGGATTTGGGATGGTTATGGTTGGTATTATGGTTAGGGATGGTTATGAATTGAATTCTGGTATTGAATATGGATATTGGTATATGATGATGGATATGGAATATGAACTGGTATTATGATAACTACATGGTTTATGATAGGTTTATTTCATATACATATATTATATTGCTTTTCAAATGTTTTAATGTACTTTTCAGCACTCAACCATTATTATATTCGTCATTTGAATCAGTCACATGTCATACTTTCCACACTTGCTGAGTACGACATGTACTCACTCTTGCAATCCCCCCCACATAGTTGCAGGTCAGGATCGGGAGTTTAATGGTGATAATGCGGAGTTCTAGGCCGTGTCTACCGTCAGCTTGCCTGTGGTGTTGCATGGAGCTGCTCTATACCCTATTGCTTATGCTGCCCAGCTGTTTAGTTTGCTTATTTAGTTTATTTCCACTGCATTAGTTGAACTTGTCATTAATATTTATTAGAACTTGTATTTGAGGGTAATATGGTTTGTGCAATAAAATTTTGTTAATTAATCTTGTGCTGTGGTAATTTTCTGTATACTCTTTTGTGAATGCACTCGTGTATGTGTGTTGAACATCCTGGGCACACATATGCGTTTGCTTGGTTCATTTTCGAAACCGGGTGTCACAGATTGGTATCAGAGCCACAGGTTGACCGTAGGACGCAACCTAGATAGAATGGACACTTTAGAGCACATAGGAGCACTCAGGAATCGATGTGTTTTTGTTTGGTGTGTTGTTTGCTATATATATTGTTTGCTTGTGTGCTTAATAGAGGATTTTGGGATGCTTTAGCATTACCATATCCACGTAGGTTAGAGTAGCTAGTTGTTTAGTTTCATATCTCTTCATGCATATAGTTGGGGACGTTTTCTAATTCTTATCTCTTGCTTTTCTTCAGATGGTGAGAACTCGCAACCAGAGGGATGCGAATGATGAGGAGGAGAACCATGGAGCACCTCAGAACAACAATGGACAAGGACCTGCCCAAGGAGATATTAATATTGAGCAGCTATTGGCTGTGCAAAATGAGCTTATGCAGACCATGATACAAACTATGGGACAGTTGCAGGCTGACAACATCAACAACCAGCCCCACATGCCTCAACGCCACCCCCGCCTCCTCATAACCGGTTGGGAGAGTTTATGAGGACTAGGCCGCCAACCTTTGCTCAAGCCGCTGACCCTATGGATGCGGATGATTGGCTCAAGTCTGTGGAGAAGAAGCTTGCTATTGTCCAATGCATTGATCGGGAGAAGGTCTTATTTGCTTCTCATCAACTAGTTGGAGCAGCTGCGGATTGGTGGGATTCTTATTGCAATGCTCATGAGAACCAAGAGAGGATCACTTGGGCCGAATTCAAGAAGAGTTTCCATTCCCATTATGTGCCCAAGGGTGTTATGATTTTGAAGAGGCAACAATTTGAGAACTTAAGGCAAGGAAGATCAAGCGTGAGTGAATATCTCAATAAGTTCACTCAACTCTCAAGGTATGCGCCTGAGGATGTGAGCCTGGATAGCCGGAAACAATACTTGTTCATGAGGGGCTTGAACAATGAGATCCATGTGCAATTGCTCAACTGTGATTATGCCAACTTTCAGAAGCTTGTGGACAAAGCAATTGTAGTTGAGAACAAGATTCATGAGATGGAACATGATAACAAGAGGAAGGCACCATATCAAGGATAGCAACAAGGAAGTAATGTGTGCTCTCGCTTTGCGCCTCCTAATGTGCCATACTACAGCTCCTCTACTCCTATACAGCGTCCTGGTTATGCACCGCGCCCAACTCAGTTTGTGCAGTAGCGCCCTGTCATGCAACCACCTAGGCCTCCAATGCCTTATGCACATCGTGCTAATTTTCCTGGTGCAAATGTTCAAAACCAAGATCGTCCCAATAATTCTGGTGGAGTTAAGAAGTGCTATACTTGTGGAGAAGTTGGACACTTTGCGCATCAATGTCCTAAGTCAGGACTTGGTCAAGGAAGCAATGCATCGAGGCAAAACCCAAGACCCAATGGAGGACAGCCACAAGGGAACCGTGGACAGCAGAATTTTGCTCGTGGCAACGTGAACCATGTCTCTACGGAGGATGCTCAACAAGCGGATGACGTGGTCATTGGTATGTTTCTCGCCAACTCCAACCCCGCGACTATGTTGTTTGATTCTGGAGCATCGCATTCATTCATTGCATCAAAGTATGTTGCCAATTATAGTTTGCCTATCTCTCATATGAAGTTTACTCTATTGGTTAAGTCTCCCGGAGGAGAGATGAGGACAAATATAGTATGTCCAAAAGTAAGCCTTAGAATAAGGGGGGTAGACTTCTCCGCCAACCTCATTGTTTTGGACTCTCAAGGATTGGACATTATACTTTGTATGGACTAGTTGAGGAAGTACAATGGAGTTATTGATTGTGCCACGAAGACGGTGAAGTTGACCAATTAAGAAGGGATCACCGTAGAATTGGAAGCATCTCAAACAGCACTGAAGCAATTGGAGCTGAATCATATGGACGGTGCCGCAATTGATGAGATTCCAGTGGTGTGTGAATTTTTGGATGTTTTTCTAGATGAGTTGCCAGGTATGCCACCTGATCGAGACATTGAGTTTGTTATTGATTTAATACCTCGAACTGCACCTATAGCTAAGAGGCCATATAGGATGCCTCCTATGGAACTAGCGAAGCTCAAGAAGCAGATTCAACAGCAACTAGAGAAAGGTTTTATTTGCCCTAGTTCTTCACCTTGAGGAGTGCACGTGCTGTTTGTGGACAAGAAGGATAGAACCCAAAGGATGTGTGTGGATTACCGAGCTCTCAACGAGGTAACAATCAAGAACAAGTACACCTTGCCACACATAGAAGACTTGTTTGATCAGATGAATGGTGCTTGTGTCTTCTCTTAGATTGATTTGAGGTCGGGATACTTTCAAATGAAGATTAGACCATCGGACATACCCAAGACAGCTTTTAGGATGCGGTATGGATCTTATGAGTACACCGTGATGTCCTTTGGTTTGACCAATGCACCTGCATACTTTATGTACCTCATGAATAAGGTCTTCATGGAGTACTTGGATAAATTTGTTGTGGTGTTTATTGATGACATTATGATCTACTCAAAGGATGAGAAGGAACATGAGGAACACTTGAGGCTTACGTTGCAGAAATTGAGAGAGCATTAATTGTATGCCAAGTTCAACAAGTGTCAGTTTTGGTTGAGAGAGGTGTCGTTTTTGGGTCATATCATCTCAGGAGGAGGAGTATCGGTTGACCCCAAAAAGTGAGAGACGTGTTGAAGTGGGAACCACCGCAAAATGTAAAGGAAATAAGGAGTTTTCTTGGAGTGGCTGGAAATTACCGTCGGTTCGTCAAGGACTTTTCCAAGATAGCCAAGCCAATGACAGAATTGCTAATGAAGGGAAAGGCTTTCCAATGGACTCAAGCTTGTCAAAACAGTTTTGAGGAGCTAAAGAAGAGGTTAACTACAACCCTAGTTTTGGTGCTGCCGGATGTAAGCAAGAGTTTTGACATATATTGTGACACCTTGAGACAAGGACTTGGATGTGTGCTCATGCAAGAAGGTCAAGTGGTCACCTATGCATCAAGACAATTGAAGAAACATGAGCAGAATTACCCAACGCATGATTTAGAGCTTGCAACCGTGGTACATGCATTGAAGATTTGGAGACACTACATCCTTGGACATAGGTGTGAAATCTATACGGATCACAAGAGTCTTAAGTATATTTTCACACAAAGGGATTTGAATTTGAGGCAATGGAGATGGTTGGAGCTCATCAAAGATTATGATTTATGAATCAACTATCATCCGGGAAAAGCTAACGTAGTGGTCGATGCTTTGAGTAGAAAAGGAGTAAGTCATCAACTCACAGTTTGAGAGTTGCCATTTGAGTTATGTAAGGAGTTTGAACGGTTGAACCTCGGATTTGTGAATGAGATGGAAATAATGGAGTTAAATCCAACCCTGGAGCAAGAAATTCGAGAAGCACCAGCCACGGATGAAGAGATCAAGGAAATCAAGGAAAGGACCGAAGAAGGGAGAGAATTCAGATTTGATGAAGATGAACATGGTACCCTATGGCTTGGTAAGAGGATTGTTGTGCCTAATGTAAATCATATTCAAAAGATAATAATAAAAGAGGCACATGACTCACCATACTCAACTCATCCTGGTTGTACAAAGATGTACAAAGACTTGAAGACTTGCTATTGGTGGGATAACATGAAGAAGGACATAGTTGAATACGTAGCATTGTGTGATGTGTGCCAACGAGTCAAGGCAGAACATCAAAAGCCAGCTGGACTATTACAACCATTAAAGATTCTGGAATGGAAGTGGGAAGAAATCGGTATGGACTTCATAGTTGGTTTACCACGTACTCAGTCCGGTTACGACTCAATTTGGGTAATTGTGGATCAGCTCACTTTATTCCCGTCAAGACCACCTATAATGGAGAGAAATTGGCGGAACTGTATATGGGAAGAATAGTATGTTTGCATGGAGTTCCGAAGAAGATAGTCTCGGATAGAGGTTCACAGTTCACTTCTAGGTTTGGGAAAAACTTCATGAATCTTTGGGAACGAGGTTGAATTTTAGTTCAGCATATCACCCTCAAACGGATGGACAAACCGAGAGGACCAATCAGATTTTAGAGGACATGTTAAGAGCTTCTGCTTTAAAGCATGGGAAAAGTTGGGACAAGAGCTTGCCATATGCAGAATTTTCATACAACAATAGTTACCAAGCAAGTTTGAAGATGTCACCATATGAGGCACTATACGGAAGGAGGTGTAGGACGCCCTTGTTCTGGAATGAGGCAAGAGAAACTCTAGTATTTGGTCCGGATGTGTCGCAAGAAGCTGAAAAGCAAGTCCAAATAATTTGTGAAAACTCGAGGGTTGCCCAATCAAGACAAAAAGGCTATACGGACAATAGGAGAAGGAAATTAGCCTTTGAAGTGGGAGATTTTGTTTACCTCAAGGTGTCACCGATGAGGGGTCATCAGAGGTCTAACATAAGAGGCAAGCTAGCACCTCGCTACATTGGACCATTCAAGATTGTGGACAAAAGAGGATAAGTAGCGTATAAGTTGGAGATGCCAACTCATCTTTCATATGTACATGATGTCTTTCATGTCTCCTAGCTCAAAAGTGTTTGAGAGTACCAGAAGAACAAGTGCCCATGGAAGGATTGGAACTAGAGGAAGATTTGACTTATGCCGAGCAACCGGTCAAAATCTTGGAAATCAAGGAGAGAGTCACAAGGAACAAGGTCACTAGATGGTGTAAAGTTCAATGGAAGCATCACACAGAAAGAGAAGCAACGTGGGAATTGGAGGATGATCTCAAGAAGGAATTTCCCTATCTCTTCTCTTCCGCGTCGAATCTCGGGGGTGAGATTCATTTTAAGGGGGTAGGTTTGTAACACCCTCATTTTCATGCATCATGCCCTACTTACATTCATACACATGTCTAACATTAATCCACATGAAGAGGAATGAGTTTAAAATTGATTTGGAACAAAATCGCACTTAAAATGCTGAAAAGTGCGGACTAGTTCGATTTTGGTGAGGACTAGTCCGATTTCTCTCTGACCAAAATCAGACTTGTCCGTTTTTGCTGTGGACTAGTCCGATTTTGCCTCTGGACACTTTCGGACTTGTCCGATTTTATGTGGACTAGTCCGATAATCCAAGAATCCTTGAAAATTTGCTAAGTACCTGGACTTGTCCGGACTAGTCCGGTGTTCCAGTGGACTTGTCCATTTTCCTCTCTGACTAAAGTCGGAGTTGTCCGATTTTTTGCCACACTTGTCCGATTTCTTTCGGACTAACTTCGGACTTGTCCGATATTTCGCGACTCCGAGTTGATCTTTTGTTTCACGACTTGTTTCTTAGGTTTTATGTTAAGTGGGCCTAGGGACGTCATGCCTAACTCTTTTAGAGCCCATGTGGGACTCTAAACCGGCCTCTACTCCTCTCAAACTCGAAATCCATCTAACCCTAGCCTCCACCTCTATATAAACAACCCCACCCCTTGGGCTGACATCTATTTGCCACTTTTCCACCCCACCCAAACCCTAGTTCGTGGAGAGCCACCATCAAGTAGGGAGGAGGAGATCCCAAGCAAGAAAAAGAAGAGGAGGAAACAAAAGAGGATCAAGATCCCCATCAAGTTTTGTTCTTGATCACCAATTCATCTCCAAGTTCATCCCCAACCCTAGATCATCAAGATCCAAGTGTTGCCTCCAAGTTTCTTGATTCATTGGAGTCCTAAACACCTGGTATACCTTCTATTTCCTTTTCCTTACGTGAATTCAACCCCTAATCTCCAAATCCACGTCGACCTAGGAAACCCTAGTTCGCTAGTTCTGCAAAGTGCGGACTAGTCCGGCCTTCTGGAGACTAGTCCGATTTTCCTAGCTAAATTGTGTTGAATTAATTCTAAAAGTAGATTTAATCAAATCCAAACCTATACAAACATGTTAAAAGCTATTAAAACTAGTTAGTGATCATTGAAAGCAATCTATTAACAATTTCTACCTTGCATTTGCATCAATCATGCATGTCACGCTAGACAGTGCCGCAGAGGATCTACAGCACCAAGAGTTTGAAGGGTTTGACCCAAATCAACTGCAAGGGCAAGGCAAGTGTCCTTGAAGCATATTGATCCAGTTTTAAAATAAATGTTTTGTTTGCAAAATTGCATGCTTGTGTCAATTTGATGGGAATCCTATGGTAGGACGTTTACTAGATTTGTTTAACCACCCTTGTCACCTGGAATTATGGTAGAGAGTCGGGAAGGGCTTTTTACCTTTTTGCTTCGCCTAATCAACTGGGATGGGAAAACAACTATACCACTCATCTTAATTATGTATGGATGAGATTATGGTTAACATGAACTGGTTAATATGATATGGTAATGGGTGATCTAAGCGAGCCTGGTATGTGGATGGGTTGGATGTATGGTGGATTACTTGCTTTAGATCTAAGGACCGGTTCGTGGAGCGACCATCCAGGATTTACAGTGCCACCACGAGGCCAAGTATGGGTGCGGCGTAGCTGATTAATTAGGGCTTTGTCGGTTTTGTTTGGACCATTAAGGATGCTCGGGGAAGGGGTAGTCGGATTGGGTTTGTTGATGATTGGTGGGACTACCCTGGGATCTGAATGGCTCAAGAGGGGGCCCTTTGTTGAAGATGTGCTCAGTTGGAGACATCGCCACCAGTGAAACCTTAGTGGGGTCTAAATAGGCTAGTAATCCCTTTGTAAAGGCTATTTTGTGATCTCTTGGCCACACACCTAAGGAAGTGTGAGACGGCATAATTGAGATTCTATAGTCATCGAAAGGTGATGAAATCACAAACACGTGGGTAAAGTGGTACAACCTCTGCAACGTGTGTCTAAAACTATCATGATAGTCGTGCTCCCGGTTATGAGCAACCTGGACTGTCACACCTGGTAATAAGAAGACAACCAGATGTTTTCCACATGTATGCCAGGATCAGTTCAACTCATACATGTGTAGACGAAAGTGAAATACCAAATATAATACCATGTTCGAGTACATCACCTTATTACATAAATGACCTTCCAGGTCTAAAAGAAAATAACTCAAGTAGCGGATAAACAAGAAAAAGGGCTCCAAGCACAGGCGTTGCACGGGGGAGCGCCAGCCTAGAACATCTCTTCGGGATCTCCGTGGAAGTCCTGGTTCTCCACCTCTGCGTCTTCGTAGACTGGGGGAAAAGTATGCAACTAACAAGTTTAAGTACCAACGGTACTCGCAAGTTGGGAAGTAATGCCATGAGGATTACAACAAGGAAGGCAATAAATAGGTAAAGCACTATAGCAGTTACATCCTACTCTTAATGTTGTTAAGCACCTATAACTAGGTGGAGTCCCTACCAACATCCCAAAAATAACCAGGTAAGTCCAAGCCCAAACCATCCATTTTGTAACCATGTGTGCTAATTATGAATTTGGTTCCAAGCCTCTCATGTCCGTGAGCACTGCTGTCTAGACAGTTTGACAACACTTCGCAGAGTGTGTATCCTTTACCCACAGTTCGTGATTTCATCCCCTATTGCCAGGTGGACTAAGGTAAACCTCCCTGATGTCCGTGGTAGCTAACCACAATACACACTTCCGTAGGTGTGTGGTCAGGAGATCACTACGAGGTGTTTCTGATGGTTCTCCCGACTTGCAATGGATACTCTAAGGTTTCACCACTCCAGCACCTTGAGTCTATTTACCCTCCGCCAGAAGAAGCCCCCTCTTGAGCCATGCGGATCCCAAGGCAAAACCCATTCCCCGCCCGTTCAATTACCTATGCTACATCGGGAGAGACCAAATTACTAAACCAAGTTGTCCCATATACAATTCTGTGGTGATCCTAAAAGGCTTAGCAACTTCTTCCATAAACCGGTCCTTAGAATCCGATAGGTGTCAAGCCCCAAACCAAGGTCTTGTGCACGCATGCACCAATCCGTACAAAACCCCCCTATTAGATTCCTATATACTAAATTCATATTTGCCACCAATTCATGAATCAGAATACATCAAATATAACTTGTAGATAAGTAGATAATATTTCAATTAAGCATGGCTAAGCGTAAACTAAATAATAGTAAAAACTCTCAAACCAAGCCACAAGGAAATATTGGAAAAAACTAGGGAAACATAACATAGGATTCATATTTTAATTTAGCATGCATCTAACTAAAACTTCACAAAAAGGGTGCAAGATGTTCAAGGAACTTGCCTCCAAATTGTGCCTCGGGGTCGTCGGGAAATTGTTGCTCTTGCAGGTTAAAAGTGGGTTCTGGCCCCAACTCTAAATTACGACGATGCACAAAAAATAACATACAATAAGAACACAATAAAATGCAAACATTTCAAATAAACGTAAATTCCTACGCAAAAGTGATTTTATGGTTGATTTCAATTATAGGCATAAATCAATTGATGAGAATTTAGAGTTAAATGAAATATATTGAGTAAAACATATTTTTAACAATTTTTATACCATTTTTATATTTATTAGAAACCTATTATTATTTTCTAGAAATTTTTATCCTTCAAAATATGCTTAAAATAGATTTATAACAAATATTGTACATTTTATAATTTTTACATTATTTTTAGTAATTATTTCTATGTGCAAACCAATTTTTATGAATTAAATATACTTCAAAAGTATTTTATGATTAATTCAGCAATTTAAATGAATTAATAAAAATAATACAGAAATGTAAATAAGTTAAACCTAATTAAATATGTTTTTATAATTATTTTATATGAATTAAGGACTTTTATTTAATTTATAGAATTATCAGGGGCTTTTCTGTAAAAACGGAACTGTTCCAGAGGCTAAAAACAATTTTTATTAAGTCTAGGGATTATTCTACAATTTTCGAGAATTTATTTTGCTATTTTATAATATTCCAGGGCTTTAAAACACTTTTTATTTAATTATCCAGTAATTTCCTAATTTCCAGAAAGTCCAGGGGCTAGTTTGACAATTCTAGGAGTTAGACTTGAATTCCAGAGGAATCCAGGGGGTAGCCCGCAAGTTTCCAAGGGCTTAGGCGCAAAACTTGCGGTGGGAAAAGGGGTTTGAACGTGGGCCGTTGGATTTAAAATGGATGGCCCAGATTTTATTAATCGAGGGGGTACGGGATGTTATAATCTCGGTCGTAGAAGCCAAACGGATGGACGACAGGGGGCCATGTCACCCGAATGTCGGGAGCGGCGGCACAGGGGGCGGCGCGCGGCGGCGGCGACGCGCGCACGGCTGTGATCTCGCCGGCGATGACCAAAATGGCACAGCAGAGGCCATAAGGCACATCTAACTAGCGCAAAATGTAGAGGGGTGCACGGGGGTCTCACCTAGGACTATCGCACGGTCGGAGGAGGGTCGAAAAGTCGTCGGTGACGGTGATCGGCGGAAGAACTCGTCGACGCCTGATGAAGTCGGCGATGCAGAGCCTTTCTCCACCGACGAGGATGTCCGGCAAGCTCCTGGGGACACAGCGAAGGTGTTAGGCTAGTTACCGAGGCGCGCAATTGAACAGAGCGAAGGGAACGTGGCTGGCATTACCGAGCTCCGCGGCACTAGGGTTTGGGGCGTCGGGCAGTGAAATCCGAGGGGGACGACCGGCTTTTATAGGGGATCGGACTAGTAACGGGCGGCAGTCATCATGGGCACGACAGGGCGATTGATTAGGGTGAAACGGCCGACATTGAAAGGGGAATGATTGGGGCGGCGAGGTGTTAATCGCGCGCGTGCATTACGGCGCGGGTGCGGCGGGAGGTGGACGAAGCTGAGGGGTGGGGCCGGTCGGCAGCGGGAGAGAGAGGCGCGTGGGAGTGGGCTGGCGCGTGGGGCCCGGGTGGCAGAGAGAGAGGGAGGGGAGAGGAGGTGCGGGCTGGCGGGGAGAGAGGAGGGAGTTCGGCCGGATTGGGAAATTCGGCCCAGGGGCAATTTTCCTTTTTCTTTTCCCTTTTCTTTTTCTTTTCTATTTTCTTTTTCCCCTCTTTTATGATATGAATTTGTAATCTAAATTTCTAGCAAATTTGAATTTTTCAAAAATTCACACAAACATTCAAACATGATGCAACTTGCCTTATATGAATTTTATTCCCAAGAAAATGTTTTTATCTCTTGAAAAATTCATTTTACAAAAAAAAATTCCCTTCTAAAAATAGTGGGTGTTACAATTCTACCCCCTAAAAAGAAATCTCGCCCTCGAGATTTGGACGTCCTAAGAGAATAGACTGGGAAACTCCGCCTTGAGGTCTTCTTCTCTTTCCCATGTTGCCTCTTCTTCCGAGTGATGTTTCCATTGAACTTTGCACATACGAGTAACTTTATTCCTCGTAACTCGTTCTGACGTCTCGAGAATCTTAACAGGTTGTTCTGCATAGGTCAGGTCCTCTTGTACGTCTACTGCTTCCAATGGCAATTGTTCTTCAGGCACTCTTAAGCATTTCTTCAATTGTGACACGTGGAATACGTCATGTACATCTGATAAGTGAGATGGTAGCTGAAGCCGATAGGCTACTTCTCCTCTTTTCTCCAATACCTTGAAAGGACCAATATATCGGGGTGATAACTTTCCCTTCACCTTGAATCGTCTCAACCCTCTCACGGGTGACACCTTGAGATACACAAAATCACCAATCTCAAATGATAGATCACGTAGTCGAGTATCTACATAACTCTTCTGCCTTGACTGAGCCGTCTTCAAATTCTTCCGAATTTCTTGTACTTGTCTCTCAGCTTCTCTTAACACTTCAGGCCCAAATACTTGGCTTTCCCCAGTTTGATTCCAAAACAAACTTTGCTCACATGGATCAAATGGCCCACAAACAGAAGTATCTGAGGCCATCCAACGATGTCGCACCCATATAAGGGGGTAGGACCCACCTGGTAGAGACTTGGAGGAAGCACAACCCCAACGGGGCTGAGACCAGGTCGGCCGACCTCCCTAGTTGACGGACTAGGGAGTGGTGCCAAACCCGGTCAAATGCCACGTGTTGGCTCCTCCCAGCTTGAATAAGTCATGGGTGACTGGTTCGCGCGTTTTGGTGGCGGGAACAGACCCTTCTTCAAGCTATAAATAGGACCCCTCCCCTATCACTTCAACACACACCACTTCAGTATCAATCCATTGTATACACTATTCTCCATAGGTTTAGAAGAGTTTAGGTTGTAGATAGGAGAGCATCTAGTCCATAGTCCAAGTAGGAGAGGAGTAGGAGTCTCCTCCCAATTCCTAATTGGGAAAGGTATGGCTCTCATATTCCTATTTGTATTTGTGACTTTGCTCTTAATAAAGATGTTATCTTTAGTCTTCTATTGTTCATATACTTGGATGAAGCGTTTCTTGTTTGATTGTGGAGTCCATATATGTGGTAGGATTAGTATTTATGATTGTACTATATCATTCTCATTATATCATCATAAACACTACAAACCCCCACTATAGTCTAATTAGCTATGACATGATTATGTTGATATGAATCACTTATGCTATGAATTAACATTGGTTCAACGATGATTTAGTTCATTGCCTAAGGATGGCTTGTGCCTAGGCTCTTAAGGTAATTACTTAATATGCTAGCATGGTGCTAGGATAGAGAGTAGCATTGAATGTCTCCTAGACCTACGGATTGAAGAGGTAGGGAGTAAGTGGTTACAGCCCTATTTGTCCTTTGTAGTCCTCCACGTTCGGCTATGCCATAGGCTCTTGGCAGGAGTCGTCCTAGTATTGCTAGGGGTAAACCCGTGCCCAATGTGTTAATCCACTTAGCATGAGAATTCATAATTAATATGATCATTAGTAACTAACTAAGACTATGTATATGTACATTAGAAGCATAGTAGGAGTCTCTACCTAACCCTTAGCCTAGTCCCTCTTTATCTCATTTATCCCCTTAGGATAGAATGCTCTAGTGTGTGTCACACTACTCCAATTATCATTTATCCATCCTTGCTACAACCCTACCTAGGCCAACCTAGCCTCTCCACTTGATGATTGCTTTGCTTCAATCTAGCCTTCTTTTCGGAGAATATTGTCGAAGTGTTTGATACGACACTTCCCCCGGACCCGCTAAGAGGCAGCCCGCGGAGGTTCTTTTGTGGTTGGGGTACACCGAGATCAAGATCAAGATGATGACACCAGATATTTACGTGGTTCAAGCCGCCTGAGCGTAACACCCTACTCCACGGGATTTGTGTTGTTGTATTGTGCGAGTATGTTCGCAAGGATCAGCTTGAATCGCCTATCCCCTGAGTTCGTGCAGTACAACTCTTTTATAGTTCTAAGGACTGACCTTTACAAAGCTTGCCTGGCCCGACATGTGGCCCTGGCGTATTTAATGGTCTAATACACTGTCTAAAGAGTATTAAGCATGATTAATAGTGTGATAACGTGCCTTAATGGCTGTGTTACCCCTATTAACAGCTCTCTTGATCGTGTGTCGTTAATATAGCATTAACGACACGTAATTACATCTTGTAATTGCCGTTCTAATTACGCTTGATAGCTCATGTTGAAGGAGATCTGACAGTGTACGCATCGATGAAGGTCCAAAGGCTCCACATGTGGAAGCTTCGGAGCTCTCCCTTACAGGGGGTTAGGTCCGGAGCTACTGTACACGTGTAGGCACCGGAGCTCCTCTCTGCTGGGGGTTAGGTCCAGAGCCATTGTACACGTGTTGACGTCGGAGCTTCCCTTTGTTAGGAGTTTAGCTTCGGCTTTCCTTTACTCGTGTTGACCAAGGAGCTACCCATACGAGGGGAGCAGTCCCATCACAATGTGACATGTGGGGCCCGAGAAGACCTTCAACTCTAGTATGTAGAACTCCCTTGTACTCTTCGCAGTATTAAGGGATACCCAATACGCAGGGTACCAACAGTGGCCCCGGACCCACCTTTGGGAGAAACCCTTTGGGTTAAGTTATTCTGCTAGAGGTGGGGCCATACTCGATTCCCGCACATCAATTTCAAGAGCCTTCTGATGTGCTATTGGAGCGATGGTCCGGGAGTGAACCATCAACGCGTGGCTTGTTATGAATGCGGCAGATGAGATCTTTGTGTGAGGATCTCACGCAATTGAAGGTCACTGGTTCCCGATACAAAAATCGTATCGGTTCCCCACGCCCTGTCAGGGTGCTGCCATCGGGTTTCCCGCCGCTCATCATGACAACGGTTCGCCTTGGGTAAGAACCTCGATCTCTTCATCGGTGTGGCCCCAGGTCCACTCGTCATTGACGGGGTAGACTTTTGAAATGTGCCTTCGTTCTTTCTGCGGTTTCCATCCAAGTGTCGCGGAGGATTACTTAAGAGGGAAAGTGTGCACGGTTTGAATATTCTTTACGCCTTCGATCATCTTTGCACTCAGAACCTCCCAAACTCCGCCTAACTTCCCTTCCTTTGCTCCGCTTTGCCGCGATGGAGTTGGGTCTCCCCAAGAGCTGCCTCAAGAGCGATGATGATTTGAAGAAGGTCCAGAACTACATGGGGTGATCCAGCAACTTCTTCAAACATTTGGTCCGCGCCGGCAAGCTCCCATTCAAGACGGAGCGCAATGGCGATATGGTGTACTTCACAGCGTACGCCATGGTGGGATTCATTCCACCTTTCTCTTACTTCCTTTTGATGCTGCTAGACTTTTATGGTCTGCAGCTGTATCACCTTGGCCCCCATTCTCTTCTCCTCGTGGCGACATTCGTCCACTTTTGCAAGATGTGGGTGGGTATTCCCCCTGCGTCAAGCTTTTCCGCACCTTCTTCACCATCCACACCACCGGCAAGGGGTTCGAGCTTCTTGGCTTCTACTACTTTGTGAAGCGCAATAACTGCCCCTACAAATACATGAATTCGTTTCCTAACGGCAAGTGGGACGATTGGAAGAATGATAGGATCATCAATGCGGCGGAGGAGCACGAGAAGTTGGAGCTGCCCGAAGGTCTTCCCAATGTTGACACCAACACTTGGAGTGTAGCTCCGGTGCTTTCAAACGCCTTCAACCCCATCTTGACCAGGATCCGCGAATGCGTGGAGGGTGGAGTGACTCCCCAGATGGTCTTCTGCAACTTCCTGGTCAATAGATGGGCTCCGTTGAAGAAGAGGGAGAAGCTTGCATGGGCCCTTAACAGCGTGATGGATGACGACCGGATTGAGACTGGTCTAAAATACAACTTGGACGGCGAATCCTTGGAGTTTCATTTGAAGAAATTCCAACATGGGATTAACATCAACAGCGACGAATTGGTTCCGCCGGCAGCTTTCCTCCCACTGAACATGGAGGCACAGTACAGTAGGGAGCTCCGGAGGAGTATGCCGGTGCTTGACGACCTTGGTGAGGTAGAAAGGCGTCCGACCACCAGATTGGTCATTCCCGAAGCTTTCGAGGACGATCCTGCCTCCGCCCTGAGCCGGAAGACTGAAGACACCGGCAAGGGCAAGGGCAAAGAGCCAGCTAAGCCCTCTAGCCGGAAGAGAAAGTTGAAGCACGCTGACGGGAGGTCTGTCAGACCTTCTCCTTCTACCACAGCTCCTTCTCCCCGATGAAGAAGGTCTTCTGCAGCTACTCCTGCTCCAGTGCAAGCGTCTTCGAGAGGCGTCATCTCCGGGCAGTCGACCACAGCATCAATGCCAGCTAAAAGCTCCAAACCCGGAAGTTCTTCCCAGCCAAGAGAAAATCTGGCTGAGAAGACTCCAGCTGCTGCAAGTGGCCCTCAACTGAGGTCCGAAGCTGTAGCCTCGCCAGACTTGGTGGGCTCTAGCTTCGGGCCTCAGAAGAAAAGATTCTGAGGTGACTGGGGTGGCAGCATCCCTAGGTAAGCATTGATTACTCGTCCTGAAATGCTAGTCTTGTTTTTGACGTGTTTTTAATCTTCTCTTCCCTTTATTTCTAGGGTGTCGAAGAAAGGGTCGAGAGCTTCAGCGCCTGTTGCAGCGGCCAGGGCTGCGCCTACCGAAGCTCCGACTTCAAGCGTTGATCCTCCTCGTCAAGCGGAAGCAGAAGTTGCGACAGCTCCGGCGCCAGCTGTCGTGAGCTTGGACTCGGAGTCCTCGCCCGAAGCTCCTGTGGTAGCGTCAGACCACAGGAGAGAAGTTGAAGATGTACCCCTGGCGATGGTGGCGGAGGCTGATGCTCCAGCACCGGCAATGCCAGAAGTTCCGGCTTTCGAGTCGAAAGTTTTCGAAGCCCTGGCTGCTGAGCCAGAGATAGTTGAAGCCCCAGCTATTGAGCCGGAAATGGTTGAAGGTCCGACGGCTGAGCCGGATGATGTTGAAGATTCGGCAGCTGGGCCGGAAATGGTTGGAGCTCCGATCTCTGCACTGGAAGCAAGTGACGTACCGGCGTCTGCACCAGCTACGGCAGGGGCGCCGGACGTATCAGCATCTGGTTCCGCTGAGGCAGGGGTGCCGGATGAAGCTCTGGCTGTTGCTCCGGAGGTAGTCATCCCGGAGGTGCCTTGGCTAGAGCCGGAGTAGCTAGAAGAACTGGCGACAAGTCCTATGCCTTCGGAGTCAGCAACTGAAGACCCTGAAGCAGCGCCTTCAACTCTCTAGAGGTGGAAGTTCCCCCTGTGGGTTCTTCATCCGCTACCACTGAAGGGCTTCCCGAGAGCGACCCTAGCGCTGCAAGAGTCCAGGGGACCACTAATGTAGAGTGGGACCCAATTTTTGTGATGGAAAATCCTTTTAAGCCTGCGGAAATGGTCCCAGCAGGCCCGGAACCTATCCCTCGGGCGTTGTCCATAGACAACGCCTGCTCATGTCTCCGACAGGTACAGCTTTCCTTTGATCATGAGAGCAAAGCCTTGGAGGAGGAGGCCACACCTTGAGGCATTGGCGCAACAGACTCCATTTTGAGACCCGGCTTGCCCAAACGAGGTTGGCTGACCATAAAGAATGGATTAAGAGGGAGAAGGTCCGGTTAGAATACTGGGACAAGCTAATGGAGGAGAAAGAAGCTGCCATCCGGGCGCTTGACGCTAACTCCAGGGAGATCCTGGAGCAAGCCAAGGAGAGACGTGATGCGGCTGTCGAGCATCACGAGAAGCTTAATGAATTGAATGAAATTCTCCTGAAGCGGCGGGTGGACCTGGAGGCGAGGGAGGAAAAACTCCTGGAGCAGCAGGAGGATGTGGTTAGGAGAGAGGTGGAGGTCACCCAGAAGTTGACTCTGGGTGAGAAAAATTCAGCAGATCGCAGCAAAAAGCTGGATCTATGGAAGGAGGAAGAAAAGAAGAAGAACTGGAAGGTGGGGCAAGAGCTCTCGAAAATAGAGTCTGAAATTGCCGCTAGGGAGGAGAGAGTCAGAGGCAGGGAAAAAGACCTAGCTGAAAGGCGAAACTGCATACACCTCCAGGAGACAGAGCTGGCCAACCAGGAGAAGCAAGTTGCTGAGAACATGCAGCAGCATGCTAAGTTGGTTGAGTGCCTTGCCCGTGAAACTTTGGAGCTAGCGGCCGCCCGGAAGTCACTGGAAGAGCTGTGGAGCTCGAAGGCGACTGAGTCCTTGATGGTATGGGACTTCTTGATACGTGCGGATAGGGCCCTTGTGCCTCTTGGTTTCAGTCCAGTACGCCTAGAGGACCCAGCGCAGGAGCTGGACCAGACGCTAGCGGCACTTGGCTCTCGTGGCTGCAAACTTGACGTGATGGGTAATGTCATCGCTGATCAGCTGGAGACGGAGGGTAAATCCTTGGCCAAGAACGTCGCCGAGTATGTCTTGGCATGTTACAAAAGCCGAGACCCCCAGTTCTCCCTTGATCTGGTCTTTGAAGGAATTATCGCCGAGGAAGAGGATGCCGCCAGAGCTAGTGTCCCAGAAGCTGCCGAGAAAGTTACTTCGTTTTTCCACAGGACTTAGATCCTCCAGTGGCTAGGAATTTTCTCCTTTTGTCCCTTGTAATCCCAATTTTGTAATCTAGTATTCTTGATTAATGAAATCCTCCTTTCTGTCTTGAATTTCACTTTATCTTCAATATATTGTGCCGTATCTTGTTGGCCCCCTGGTACATGTGTACAATTGAAGTGTGTACATGTACCAAAGGTTGTGGCAGTATGTTGACGACTTGAATGCTTCGCACTTGAATATTTTAGGTCCAAAGTCTTTATCTTCGATATGTCGATGGTTGGCCCGCTGGGATAATCGGAGGTTCGTAGCTCCGGTAGTGGCCGATGCCAACGCACAAGTCGTCGATGATAGACCTCTGGGGATTGCCAGAGCTTAGTAGCTCCGACAATACCCACTGTCAAAGTATGAAGTGTTGATGGCAGGCTCCCTTGGAGGATGTCAAAGATTAGTAGCTCCGGCGTCATCTACCATTGCTATGAATTTTTGCTTTTTATGCACATTAAAGGCAAGAGAGGAAGTAAAATCCGTCCTCTTGTCTATAAATTAGTTGTGACTTATTGTTCTTATTTGGACTTTAGGTCCGAAGAAACTCAACATGATAACGAGCACTTTGATATAATATTTCTAGATCTGCATGCCTTTTTAGTACTCACCCTGCTGAGGCCTGCCAGGGTGTAGGTAGAGCGGCGTACTTAGGGTGCAGGACCAGGCTAAGCCGATAGCACACTCCGGACCTATGTTGGCTTGGCGTTCAGGCAAGCAGACTATGTAGCAATGTTAAGATCCAAAAAGACTATCAATAACGCTTGTAATACATGTGAATTGAACAAAGCTCAAAAAGATTTGCACAACTTTATTATAGACAAGCGGGGTAAAAATAATTTGATATATTTAGATTTGCACAAAAGGTAAATGCACGTGGAGTCTGTTTTCACACAACAATGCCTTTCATTATAGGTCCGGATTACAGGGGAGACAAGGACATACTTAGGGTGCTGGACCATGCTAAATGTGCTATACATCTTGTACTAACCCAGAGCATGTAGTTACACTTTTAGTGCTATGACTGTCTCAAGTGTTACTTGAACTTCCCGGACCCTCCCGGAGGGGTCCGGATGTTCTCCCGGAGGACTTGCCCGTCTCTGTATAATGACTGTACGACATGCATTGTGTGTAATTAAACACTCACCTCCATGATTCTAAGCATAAAAATTATGGAGGTGCTCAATGTTCCAAGGATTGGGGAGTGGAATCCCATCCTCAGTTGCCAAGCGAACGTATCCTGGTCGGGATACATTAATTACTCGGAAGGGACCCTCCCAACTGGGGGAAGTTTGTTCATCCTTCACAGCTTAGTATCTTCCGAAGCACCAGGTCGCCTTCTTCAAGCTGTCGGTCGCGCACGTGCCTTTGATGATAGCGCCTGAGCGCTTGGCGATATCGTGCATTTCGAACAGCTACTTGGCACCTTCCCTCATCGACGAGGTCAAGGTCTTCATGCCGGAGCTGGTCCTGCGTGGCTTCGTCGAAGGTCCGGACCCGTAGGGACCCCAAGGTGATCTCTGGAGGAACGACTGCTTTAGCTCCGTACACCAGGAAGAATGGAGTCTCCCCAGTTGACCGGTTGGGTGTTGTCCTGTTCGCCCATAATGTGGATGGAAGCTCTTCAATCAAGTTAGCTTCGTACTTTTTCAAGCGCTCATATGTGCGTGTCTTGAGTCCTTTTAATATTTCTGCATTTGCTCCCTCAGCTTGGCCATTGCTTGCTGGATGAGCTACTGAGGCGTAGCTAAGTTGAATGCCGAGGTCTTCGCAATAATCCCTAAATGCAGCACATGTAAATTGAGTTCTGTTGCTAGTTATGACTTTGTTCAGAACTCCAAATCTGCATATAATGGACTTCAAGAACTTGATTGTTGATTGTTTGTTGATTGTTACTACTGGAGTTGCTTTTGGCCACTTGGTGAACTTGTCGATGGCGACATACAGGAACCTGTAACCTCCGACGGCTTTTGGGAAAGGTCCCAAGATGTCCATGCCTCACACAGCGAATGGTCATGTAGGAGGTATCATTTGTAGCGATTGAGCTGGTGTGTGAATCTGTTTTGCGTGGAACTGGCACTCTTCACATTTTTTCACTAGCTCAACCGCATCCTGGAGTGCTGTGGGCCAGTAAAAGCCATGCTGGAAGGCTTTACCAACCAGCGTGCGAGAAGATGTGTGGTTCTCACACTCGCCTCCATGGATCTCCGCGAGGAGCTCGCGACCTTCTTCCCTTGCAATGCACTGCATTAGGATGCCGTTGGCACCGCATCGGTAGAGATCCCCTTCTACCAACGTGTATATTTTAGCCAATCTGACTACCCGGTCAGCAGATACACTGTCTTCAGGAAGGATGTTGTCTTTCAAGTAGCTCCGGATCTCCGAGATCCATGCATCGGAGCTAACTTGAGCTTCTGAGTCTTGCGTGCTGGGTTGCTCAGAGCTTCCGACAGCACCTACCACCCTTGGTGGACGCCATGGTAACAGAGCCACCAGGACCGCCAGCTTCGAGGTGCTGGTCTCGCCCCCTTCGCTCAGTTCGGCAGGATGAGCTGTTGGTTTTGACAACCTCCAGACGAAGATTCCGTTAGGAGCCGGAGCTCCGGTTGAGGCTTTCGTCGAGAGTTCGTCGGCTTCTGAGTTAGACACTGAACATGATGGAGATCCAGGACTTTGAAGTCCTTCTGAAACCTCTGGACTTCAAGGAGATAAGCAGCTAATTGAGGATTATTACATGAACATTCACCTTTCACTTGTTTGATGATGAGTTGTGAATCTCCCTTTACCAACAGTTGTTTGACACCATAAGATAGTGCCACCTTGAGTCCATAGATGAGGGCTTCATACTCCGCCATATTGTTGGTTGCCTTGAAATCAAGGTGTACCATGTACTTGACCTTCTCCCCGGTCGGAGCCAAGAGAAGGATTCCAGCTCTGGCCCCTGCTTCTGCACAGAGCCGTCGAAGTAGAAGGTCCAGTGAGGCTCGGTGAATACCGAGACTTTGAGTTCTGGTTTCTGCTCACGGTGGCCCCAGGGTTTGATGGAGAGGGAGTCCATTCCGCCACGAAGTCAGCCAAGGCTTGACTTTTGATTGCTTGTCTTGACACAAATTCTAGATCAAATTCGGCCAGTTCCACTGCCCACTTTGCAATGTTCCCGGTAGAATTAGGGTTATGCAAAATAGCGCGTAGTGGAAAAGAAGTTACCACTGATATTTTGTGGGCTTGGAAGTAGTGACGAAGCTTCCTTGAGGCAATAAGGACTGCGTAAAGAAGTTTATGCACCTCAATGTATCTTGTCTTGGCGTCATGGAGTACTTCACTGATGAAGCACACGGGGCGTTGGATGGTCTGAACCCTTTCAGAAGGACCCAAAGCTTCCTCTCCATTGACCTGAACCCTGCTGGAGGGTTCTGGACCTTCAGGCTATGCTTCTTGGACCCTCCTAGAGGGGGTCCAAAACTCCTTCTTGTTCAACCCGGATCTCACTAGGAGGATCCAGATCATCTTGGTTAGCCAGGTGAACCTCCTCAGACGAATGAGGTTGATCCCCTAGCACTTTGTTTTGAGGTTCTGTGTGTGGGAGCTGAGACCAGTCACGTCTTCAGGTGATTCCGGACCCTCCCGGAGGGGTCCGGATGCCTGAATCGGATGTGGCTCTGGTCTTTCCGTAACCAAGACCATACTGATAACTTCGGTGGTTGTCGAAATGTAAAGCAGTAAAGGCTCACCAAGATTAGGGGCTACCAATATTGGTAGTGTGGTGAGGAGTTGTTTCAGCTCTTGAAATGTCTTTTCTTCTTCAGACCAATGAAAAGGTCCGGACTTCCTCAAGAGTTTGAAGAAGGGTAGCACCCGTTCTACCAGTCTTGAGATAAACTGGCTAAGCGCAGCTAGGCATCCAGTTAACTTCTGGACATCTTTAATAGCCTTGATCTTTGCCGGATTCGCTTCAATTCCTCGGTGAGTCACCAAGAACCCCAGATGCTTCCCGGAGCTAACCCCGAAGACACACTTCTCTGGGTTCAGCTTGGTGCGCGTGGTGCGCAGCTTGTCGAAGACAGCTTGTAAGTTGTCAAGGAGTGAGTCCTTGTTTTTGATCTTGACAACGATGTCATCGACATATGTGAGACCTATGTGTTCTGAATACATTAGCTTTGACAATAAAAGTTTTGAATGCTGCCATAACATCTTTTTAGCAAGATCCGACTCTAGCTCCGAGCTTCTGCAAGGTCCGATGAAAGGTCCGACTTGCTTTGTCTAGGTACGACATGTTTTTGGGTAGCTCCGGTGAGCTTTGTCTTTAGCTCCAACATGTCTTTGATAGCTCCGGCATGTCTTTGTTAAGCTCCGGCGCTAGGTTGTACTAGCTTTGGTAAGCTCCGGCTCAAGCTCCGGTTAGCTTTGGCTAGGTTCGGAGCTTGATCGCAATGTTCCTGCTTTTACTGAGAAATGTTTTGAACATGCTTCACACTGTTGGAAAGATTGCTTAGTATTCATTTTCTATGTTTTTGGTGCGTTTTGGTTGATATGGCTGATATCGTTTTGATATGGTTTGCAACATTCTTATGTGAGGTGCTCACGTAAGGTGTTGTGTTCAGAACTGACTTGAGTCATGTCGCGGACTTGGGCTCGTACGGATTGGTTGTTTGTTCATGTGCAGGTGTTTCTTGAGTTCAAGACATGGCTAGTGACGAGATCCTTTGGACTAGTCTCAGGAAGGAGATGAGGTTCCAACAACCAAATTCAGGAGGAATTGTGGTTGAGCGGGTCAGGAGGTCGCGCAGGATGATTGAATCAAGGGCAGTGCATATGAAGGTTACTAGACATCGAAGGAAGGTGTTTGCATGTATGCATGCAGTGCATGACGTGGCAACATGGTTCTGAAGATGGTTTATGGATGGGAAGATCTCGTTGGAAGGATCGGATCGTATCGGTTGATGACTTTGGCTGCGGCGGAGTCGGTTATGGCTCGGTATGGAAAGTATCGAGTTGGTTATGATAGGATTTCGTGTGGATCACGAATTTGAGTTGTTTTAGGAATGTGGGATACGTTCCTAAGGTGTTTGGAAGTCTTAAGATTGCTTCTATCTGCGTATAGAAGAGTCCTAAGCAGTTATGGAAAGGTTCGATTCGTGATCGGAGTAGGATTGGAGTCCTAGTTGAGATTGGGTTAGCCTAAGGGCTGGTTATATAAGCAAGGGAGGCCAAAGCTTGTGGTGCACGACTTAGGGGCTGTTCCTTTTGTGTTCTATTGAATAAAATTCGTAGTTTGAAGGAACTTTTGTGCCTTGTTCATCCGACTTGTTCCAGACAAGTTTTACTCGTCGAGTTTCTGCACAGCACTACCTTTCGTCGGTGGTTTTATCATAACTCGAGTTTTAATGATCCAATTGATGTGGTTCTTTTTGGTTTGTCTTCACAACTTGATTATCTATCATTTTTCAAAATTTCACGGTCATTGGATTTGTGGTTTTTGATCTACACGAGTTTCTTTGCAGCGTTCCAGAACTGTTTTCTCGGGTAGGACAGATTGACCTTTGTTTGATCTTTCGATCATAACTTGAGTTTCTCTCGACGGATTTGAGTGATTCTTCTTGTGTTTTCTTCGTGACTTGATTCTCTCTGATATATATATCACTTTTTTCAAGGTGAAACACGTTTATATTAGTTTCACACACAATTTCTCTAACAGATCGTTTTTCTGCCGAAGGGGTTGGGATTTAATTGTTTCCGCTGTGTAAGATTTTTAAATCGACCATTCACCCCCCCTCTGGTAGCTTTTCTCGTTCTTTTTGATCCTACAACATACACCTCCACCAAGTCTCTAATTAGCTCTCCAAATTTTTTGTACATAGCTCGCACAAATGTTGAAGTAGCATTTTTAAGACCGAATGCCATGGCAGTATAACAGTACAATCCATGTACTGTTATGAAGGCAGTCTGCTCTTCATATTCCATAGACATTGCGATTTGATAATATCCAGAATATGCATTTAAGAAACACAATAGCTCACACCCAGAGGTGGAGTCCACTATCTGATCTATTCTAGGTAGTGGAAATGGATCCTTTGGACATGTCTTATTTAAGGTGGTGTAGTCGATACAAATCCGAAGCTTCCCACCGGCCTTGGGTACAACAACTGGGTTTGCCATCCATTTTGGATGGAAGACTTCCCGGATGAATCTAGCTTCGAGCAACTTCTTGATTTCCTGTCGGATGAAGTTTTGTCGCTCGATTGATTGCTTCCGAGGCTTCTGTTGTACAGGCCGTGCATCTGGGTAAATCTTCAGATTATGCTCAATCACCTCACTAGTGATCCCAGGCATTTGTGACGGTTTCTAAGAAACCACATCGACATTAGCCCAGAGGAAAGTGATGAGCGCGAGTTCCTATTTGTTGTTCAGACCTCCCGATATACGGGTAGTCTGAGCAGCATCGGAACCAATTTGGATGACCTTGACGGGAACATCGTTGTCACTGCTTGGTTGCACACGGGTTGCAGAAGTAGATCCTTTATGATGAATGCTTGGAGGATTCGGAGCTGGCTCCTTACCGGATGCTTCCTCTTGCGCTATGGTAAGCGCATAGAGTTCTTCCAGTGCAGTAACTCCTGCGATACGATCTCCGCGGATCCGGAGAACGCCCGTGGGTGTTGGCCTATTCAACACCAAGTAACCATAATGAGCAGCATCCATAAACTTGTATAAAGCTGGACTGCCCAGAATGGCATTGAAAGGCAGAGTGATCTGCGCGACGTCGAAGACCAGTTTCTCGGTTCTGTAGTTCTCTCGAGTCCTGAACGTCACTAGGAGTGTGATGGAAACGAGAGGAGTGATGGTTCCCGGACATACTCCAGAGAAAGGTCGGGATGGGCGAAGGTCCGAAGGCCGAAGCTGAAGCTTAACGAAAGCTTTGAAGCTTATGAGGTTTAGCCCGGAACCTACGTCCACCATTACATGGTGGATTTGAATATTGTTAATGGTGGGTGACACCATCAACGGGAGTTGACCAGCCCCGATCATGTTTCGAGGGCAGTCCAAAGCATCAAAAATTATGGGTGTATCCATCCACTTCCGATGTGGTTCTGCCTTAGCAGCGGAAGTTGCCACGACCATGTCCCGCCACATTATCTTGAGGATGCGGCGAGAGGTGATGTCTCAAGAACCACCATAGATGGTGTTTAGGGTCTTCGAGCGCTCGTTGTCAGAAATGTCGGAGTCGTCATCGACGGTGTTGTAAACGGCTTTCAAGACCTTTTTGGGGTCCTGGAAACCTAGCTCCTCTTCGGCCGGAGCTTCGTCAACTTTTTGTTTTCCTTCCCTTTAGCGGAAAGGAGCTTCTTCCCGACGCTTGTTGTAGCGCTCGGCAAGGTTTTGGACCTCTCGGCACTCTTCCAAGCTGTTTCGGTTTGTTTTGTGAATTGGACACCATGCTTTAGAACTGTTGTCGTCCTCTAATGAAGGATGAGGTCGCTTCTCAGGGCATGGCCCCCGACTTCCAGGAGCAGCAGCAGCTGGAGCACCGGCCGACGGCTTCTTTTTGCCGTTGGGCTTCTTTTTCTTCTTGCCACTACCGGAGGTAGCGGCTTCAGTTTTGGAGGGCTTCTGGTTGGCCTCTAGAGCTGGATTAGAATGCATTTCATGGCCCTCCGCGGCTCTAGCACATTTGTCAGCTAGACTGAAGAGTTCCGTGATGCTGGTAACTTCTTTAATGGCTAGCTTCTCCAACATCTTCTTATCTCGAACACCCTATCTGAATGCAACGATAAAAGAAGAGCTCGAGATTGAAGGGATGGTATTGAGTACCTGAGAGAACCGCTGGATGAAGGACCGTAGCAATTCCTCGATGTTTGCTTTACGGCAAACAGGTCCAATTCAGTGCTAGGCGGGTGTAGGAGCTCCTGAAGTTGGCAGTGAATTGTTGGCACAGCTCCGCCCAACTATTAATGGAGTAGGGCGGGAGACTCATGAACCAGGACCTTGCAGTCCCAGTTAAATCCATCGGGAAGTAATTGGCCATTACAGCCTCGTCACCTCCCGCTACCAGTATGGCAGTGGAGTAAATTTGAAGAAATTTGGCGGGGTTGACAGTCCCGTCGGATTTTTCCGACAAGTGGGGCTGGAACTTCTGTGGCCATCTAAACATGCGTAAGTGCATGGCCAGGGCATAACAGCCTCCTCCTACTCCTTGAGGAGCAGGGTTGTCCCGAGCTTCTCGCCTCTCACGAGCACGCTCGATGTGGACACGGTCATCCTGCTGCCGGTAACGGCGATCCAGTTCCGACCGCAGGTCATGAGTCGGAATCCTGGTAATGGTATGGGTGTGTTGTGCCCCGGGAGGCAACGAATTCACCTGCTGAGATGCAGCACGTCTCCTCTGTTGTGAAACTTGCGGACGAAGTCGGCCCGACAAGGTCCGTCGTTGAGATGGTGCTCGTCCCGAAGGGGAAGGACCTTGATTGCTGATGCCTACAGCCGCAGCTGCGACCAAATGGTCAACATCAGCTCTCCACTGCTCCATAGCACCCTGGGGTGCACCTGGAGGCGGCGAGCGTTGTAGAAGAGCTCGCGCAGCAATGAGCGTGTGCTCGGGGTTGTTGTTTGTCGATGCAGTGATCGACGCAGATGCTCCATCTTGTTGACCAGCATTGTCTAGAACAAATGGTAGCTGTGGTGCCACAACGCATGCTGGAACAATGGCACCTGCTGGTTGTTGAATGTTGGAGGGATTGCCTCCAGCAGGTTGTCCAGCGTGGTTGCCGTTGGAGGATCCAGCAGTTGAATTCACCATCTTGTGATCTAGGGATCCCCGAACCTGGCGCGCCAAATGTCGAAGTGTTTGATACGACACTTCCCCCAGACCCGCTAAGAAGCAGCCTGCGGAGGTTCTTTTGTGGTTGGGGCACGCCGAGATCAAGATAAAGATGATGACACCAGAGATTTATGTGGTTCGGGCCGCCTGAGCGTAACACCCTACTCCACAGGATTTGTGTTGTTGTTTTGTGCGAGTATGTTCACAAGGATCAGCTTGAATCGCCTGCCCCCTGAGTTCATGCGGTACAACCCTTTTATAGTTTTAAGGACTGAACGTTACAAAGCTTGCCTGGCCCGACATGTGGCCCTAGCGTATTTAATGGCCTAATACACTGTCTAAAGAGTATTAAGCATGATTAATAGTGTGATAATGTGCCTTAATGGCTGCGTTACCCCTATTAACAGCTCTCTTGATTGCGTGTCGTTAATACAGCATTAATGACAAGTAATTACATCTTGTAACTGCCATTCTAATTACGCTTGATAGCTCATGTTGAAGGAGATCTGCCAGTGTACGCATCAATGAAGGTCCAAAGGCTCCACATGTGGAAGCTCCAGAGCTTTCCCTTACGGGGGGTTAGGTCCGGAGCTAGTGTACACGTGTCGGCACCGGAGCTCCTCTCTACTGGGGATTAGGTCCGGAGCCGTTGTACACTTGTTGACGCCAGAGCTTCCCTTTGTTAGGAGTTTAGCTTCGGCTTTCCTTTACACGTGTTGACCCAGGAGCTACCCATACGAGGGGAGCGGTCCCAGCACAATGTGACATGTCGGGCCCGAGAAGACCTTCAACTTTGGTATGTAGAACTCCCTTGTACTCTTCACGGTATTAAGGGATACCCGATACGCAGGGTACTAACAAATATAAATGACACCCTTTGGGAATACTCTTAGAGGAGAAATGCTTCATCGATAGTTTTCGTGCGCTTGCGGATTTACATGTATAATCTAAAACCTATTAACAAACATTTATGGCACCACCGCTAGGGATGAATCGTTAGTAGTGCGTAGGAACCGTCAACACTTGTCATGCCAAATCTCGTTTGGCATGTCAATTGGACATGTGTACCACATCATGGCCCTAGCCTCTTTGTCGTCTTGATGAAGACTTGTTGATGTAGTGACGGTTTCTCCCTCTTGAAGATATTCTTTCGTGAGCATGGTGAGGCTTGTCCTTCTTTTGGGGTGCCACTTCGACCTTCTTGATGTTCCTTTGAGTTAAACCATACATTGATCATGGATCAAATACTTCCTTTGGCATGATGACATGTGGACTCCACAATCAAACAAGAAACACTTCATCCACAATGTCACTTGCCTTAGGTTGCACGGGCTTGGTCGAAGGGTAGGGATACCAACAAGTGATTGTGGGATATCTTGGATCTTGAATGTTCTTTAAGTTTCTTGTTCGTAGCCAAGAGCTTCATGTAAATGTTGTCTTGATTTCTTTCTTATCCATGGACAAGGTACTTCAAGGTAGGCTAGTTTAACTTAAATCCTTTGAAATTCCGATAGCCTCCTTGATTACAAGAGTGATGTTAATTCCACCCTTGCCCTCCTTGCTGGTGATAACCATTAGAGTTGTGTTTGAAAGGAAGAATCTTCATGGGTCTTAGGGAAATGATTCCCCAAGTGGCCCATGTTGACTTGGATTTTCACATATCATGTGAATACTTATGCTTGGATCATCCAAACACTTCTCCAGTGGCTTGATCTTCATGTTACTTCAATGGGAGGTGTAGTTACATAACTAGCATGTCCACCGTGTTGTGGTGTGCATGCCAAGCTAACAGAACTAGAGCATTCTTCAATCCACCCCTTGAGGGGACACCATATTCACTCCTTCAGCTCCAGCATGAATGTGGTCATGGATTGGTGAAGCCAACTTATGATATGAGTGTTGAATGAAGAGCCAAATATCCACCCGATGGTGGAGTCAAACCTAGAAGAACTCTTGGAGCCTCCCCCAAGCTTGGGGATGGATGACTTGGCTCCTATTAGATGTTGTAGTTCTTCCGCAAAAGGCAATGGTGTTTCCTAGCGGACATTTGTTGAGGTACGCCATGAATCATCTTGCAGTTGAGCGCTTGCATCCTTGTTGGCCATCGCATGAAATGGGTTAGTCAACACTACCTTGTTTTCAAACAAAAGGATAAAACAAAAAAGGGTAATTCTTTCTAATAACTATTAGTACCTGTCAAAGTGTGTGATCAACACTTCCCCTGGTACTAATAGATTGCGGCCCGCGAAGGTTCCTGATTGGTTGGGGTGGGCATGAAGTTATGAACAAGATAGTGACACGAGGATTTTTACGTGGTTCGGACCGCTTGAGCGTAATACCCTACTCCACGATTGGTTGTCGTATGTATGAGTATGCGGTGGTTTGTGTGCGTATGAGCTTGGTTGTCTTTGTACCGTGCGGCGCAACCCTTTTATAGTCCAAGGGCTGGTCGTTACATTGGCTGCCTGGCCCGACATGTGGCCCTGATGGTGTTTAATTACCTAATATATGATCTGTATGTATTAAGTACATTTAACAGTGATAACGCACCTTAATGGCGGTGTTACGGGTACTAAAGGCCATCTGATCGTGTGTCATTAATATGGCATTAATGACACGTAATCAGGTCTTGTGACGGTTGTTTTAATTGTCCCTTGAATGTCCGCACCATTGGAGAACCGTCTATTTTCCCGTTGCAGGTTTAGGTCCGGAGGCTCGACACGTGGCAGCTCTGGAGCTTCAGACTGTGGGGAGGCAGGTCCGGAGCCGCTTGTACGCGTGGCAGCATTGGAGCTTCCCTCTACTGGGGGTTAGGTCCGGGGCACTGGGCACATGGCACAACCGCAGCTTTCCTATACAAGGAGTTAGGTCCGGCCTTGCCTTACACGTGGAAGCGCTGGAGCTACCCTAATGAGGGAGGCGTGTCCAGTGTTGTGGGACACGTGGAGCCTTCGAAGGTCTTCAATTCTGAAATGTGGAACTCCATGGTTTTTCTTGCGGTGTCGTGGGGTATCCGATACGCAAGGTACCGATAGTGGCCCACGGGCCCACCTCTGAGAGAAACCCTTTGGGTTAAGTTATTCTACCAGAGGTGGGGCCATCTTTGATTCCAGCATTGTGGCTTCAAAGGTCTTTTCATGGGTCGTTGGGACGATAATTCGTAGTTAAACCACCGACATGTGGCTCTTCTTGATGCGGCAGGTGAGATACTAGCGTGCGGATCTCACACAATTGAAGGTCGCCGGTTCCCAATATGAAAATCGTATCAGTTCAGAGTGCCCTGTCAGGCCACCGCCCTCGGGATTCCGACTTCCCATCATGAGAACGGTTCACCTGGGGTATTAACTTTGACTTTTCCTCTGAAGTGGACGCAAACTCATTTGTCATTGATGGGTAGGTTTTTAAAGTGTGATCTTGATCCCGTTGCGGTTTCCATCCAAGCATTGTGAAGGCTTACTTTAGAAGGAAAGCCCACATGGTTTGAGGACTCTTTACGCTTTCATTCGAACTTGCGCTTAGAGCCTCCCAACCTTTGCATAGCCCTTCCAACTTTCACTTCCCTTTATCACGATGGAGTTGGGTCTTCCCCGCAGCATGATCACTAGCGATGAAGATTTGAAGAGAGTCCGGACCTACATGGGGTGGTCCAGCGACTCCTTCAACAACGACATTCACTTCGGCAAGCTTCCCTTCAAGAAGAAGCGCATTGACGAGATCATCTTCTTCTCGGCGTACGCCATGGTGGGTTTCATCCCACCATTTTCAAGCTTCTTGCTGATGCTGCTGGACTTCTACGGTCTGCAGTTTCACCACCTCGGCCCCCACTCCTTCTTTCTTGTGGTGACCTTTGTCCACTTCTGCGAGATGTGGGTGGGTGTGCCGCCATGCATCGAGCTCTTTCGGACCTTCTTCATGGTCCACACTACCGGCAAGGGGACAGAGCTGATTGGCTTCTACTACTTCGTGAAGCGCAAGAACTGCCCTTTCAAGTACTTGAAGACCTTTCCTTTCGGGAAGTGGGACAACTGGAAGAAAGACTGGGTGATCATCATAGTAGAGGAGCACGAGAGGTTGGAGTTGCCCAAGAGCCTTCGCAATGTCGACATTGATGCCTGGAATGCAGTTTCGGAGCTGTCTGAAGCATACAAGCCCATCCTAAGGAGGATTCATGAGTGCGTAGAGGGTGGTGTGACCCCTCATATGGTCTTCGGCAACTTCCTGGTGAACAGGTGGGCGCCACTAAAGATGAGGGAGTGGCTCGCATGGGCCTTCAATGGTGAGATGGATCACAACCGGATTGAAGCCGATTTTAGTACTAACTTGGATGATGAATCTTTGAAGCTCCATCTCCAGAAGTTTCAATACGGGGCTATCTCCCGCAAGCCTTGACCCTGCCTGCTTTCCTCCCTCTGAACATGGTTCCAGAGGTTAGTAGGGAGCTCCGGAGGAGAATGCCGGAGATGGACGACCTCGGCGTGGTTGAGAGACACAAGAATTCCGGGATTGCAATTCCCGAAGCTTTAGAAAGGGTGGCCCCCGCTGCTCCGAGCCAAAAGGTTGATGATGTTGGTAAGGGCAAGGCCAAGGAGCCGGCCGAATCTTCCAGACGGAAGAGGATGTTGAGACATGCTGATGGGAGCTCGCTCAGGTCGGCTCTGTCTCCAACAGCTTCCTCTCCCCAGCCAAGCAGAGCTTCGGCGGCCACACCTCCTTCAGTGCCGGCGCGCTCGAGGGGTGCTAGCTCTGGCAAATCCACTCTGGCTCCAATTTCAGTTGCGGGCTCTAGGTCGGAAGTCCTTCCCAACAGAGGGAGGTCTCAGCTCAGGTAACACTAGCAGCTGCGACAAGTTTCGGGCTGCAGTCCGGAGCCTCCACCACACCGGCGACGGTGGGTTCTGGCTCTGACCGCCCGATGAAGAGGTTCTGCGCTGACTGGAGTGATAGTATCCCCAGGTAAACATTGTCATCTAACCTTGAGTTGCTAATTTTGTCTTTATCATATCTTGAATTTTTTTGATCTTTTGTTTCTAGGGTGTCGAAAAAGAAGACCGAGACTTTGGCTCCTGTTGCAGCAGCTGGGGCTGTGTAGGCGAAAGCTCCGGCTTCAACCCCTGTGCCTCCCCATGTGGTGGCTGAAGACACGACAGTTTGGGCGCCAACTGTCATGGACTTGGATCCAGAGTCGTCGTCAGAAGCTCCCGTGGTAGTGCCGGACCACAGGGGAGATGTTCGTGACGAAGCGACAACGGTTTCAATGCTGGCGGTTGAAGTTCCTGCTCCAGAGACAGAGGTGGCAGAAGCTCCATCGCCTGAGCCGGAAGTAGCAGATGATCCGGCCCTCGAGCTTGAAATAGTTGAAGCTCCGGCCTTGGAGCCAGAGATTGCGGAAGCTCCGGTACATGAGCTGGAGGTAACAAAAGCTCTGGCACCTAGGCTGGAAGAAGTTGAAGTCCCGACACCTGAGCCTGAGGCGGAGGGAGCTCAGGTTGGAGCTGCAGCGTCCACCCCCGGAGGTGATACTCTGGAGGTGTCTATGCCGGAGCCGAAGCACCTACAAGAGTCAACTGCAGGTCCTCCACCCCCAGAGCCGATGATTGAAGATCCAGCGGGGGGACCTTCTTCATCAACTCCAGAAGTCATCCTAGTGCCACGGAGACACAGGGGACCACGCTTTTGTCGTGGGACCCCATTGATATTTTTGAAGATCCGCTTGAGCTAGCAGGAGAGATCTAGGCTGGTTCGGAGCCAATTCCTTTGGCGATGTCTATTAACAACACCTGCTCCAGTCTGCACCAAGTTCAGCTGGCCTTTGACTACGAAAGCAAGACTCTCGAGGAAGAGTGCAACACCTTGAGGCATTGACACAATAGGCTTCACTGTAAAATTGAGATCTATTATATGTTTCCTTTGAATCTCTCACAACAAAAGGTAGTAGAATGTACTAACAACTCTAGCAAGTGTTAATGATGAATGATTTGCACGTGGAATACAAGATTAACACAAAGTGTAAGAATGATCAAGTCTATGCCCTAGATAGTGATGATAATAAAAAGTATGGATCAAGAGCTTACGAGACAAGCAATTTTACCGAGGTTCGATCTCACCAAGGAGATCTACTCCTCATTGAGGAAGCCCACACAGAGCCGGGTCTCTTCAAACCCTTTTCCCTCGTCAAGTCACCACACAAGGCCGACTTGATTCCACTATCATGGGTAATCACCACAAGATTACAAACAAAAATAGAGATCAACACACTCAAATAATTACACAATAATCAACAGGAGTGTGTGAGAAATCAAACCCAAGAGCTCAAAGTCGATAAGATCGTCACTCTCCCTTTCCCAATTGCCAACTCCCAAAGATTTGACTCTTAGGAACTTAGAATGTGTGGAGAGGAGTGTTTTGTGCTCTTGGATGCAGTGGCGGTGCTAGGGTTCTTAGATGTATGTTATGGGGTCATGGATCACCTATTTATAGACATTTAGAAAAGTTACTGTTTGGATCTCAACGACCGGACTAGTCCGTTATGGACAAGACTAGTCTGTTGTGTTGAGTGATTTATGCGTGGATAAGTGTAGCACACTAAGAAACCTTAACTTTTGTGAGTGTATCAGACTAGTCCGTTTTTGTCCAGAAAGGATATCGGACTGGTCCTCTCTACCATCGGACTAGTCCTCTTTTGGAACTATGAGAAAACGAACTAGCCCGCTATGAAAACAGACTAGTCCTCTATGAGGTACTGTGATAGAACGAACTAGTCCTCTTTGAAACCGGACTAGTCCTATTGTGATACTGTGTTGAGACTAGACTAGTCCTCTCTGGGGCCGGACTAGTCCTTTATTCCTGCAACTTGAATTGTGTTATAGCCCTAATTCTTTCCGCAATGACTTGAGCTCTTGGGGGTGTGTCTCTCACACACACCCTACACATTTAGGACTCTTTTGCATCTTTTCTTCACTTGTTTTCTTCTCTTTCTTGATTCTCATCGTTTAACCTTTTTGCACCTTTTGTTCACTTGTGCTCTTCCCTTTCTTGAAATTCACTTTTCTTCTTTTTGTATCTTTAGTTCAATTCTTCAAAACCTGCTCTCATCTCAAAAACTTGATTAGGATCTCACTTGTTTGTCATCAATCATCCAAAACCCACAAGGGTGTGCCTAGATTCACTTTTAATCTCCCCCTTTTTGTGATTGATGACAACCATTTTGATATTACACAACTAAGAGTAAAAACTTGATTATCATGAAGTGTGCACATATGAGTAACAAAAGTGGTGAGCATGAATTACTTCTCATATATGCACTCTTTATGGTGGGGTGCCTATCAAGTGTGTGTGAGCAATAATTGTTATGAATATAAATAACACTATGATGAGCTTAATCAACAATTATTATGGAGATATGATAATGAGCATCACACATGAACATTAAAGCATAATAGGCATGGATATAGAGATGACCAAGTGTACAAGTAAATAAGTGTAAGAATATCACATTATGACAATTTGTCATAACCACAAGCATAATAAACATATCAACGAGATAACATGGTGCATAGAAACTGCAAAGTCTACACAAAGCACAATAGGTCTTACATAAAGCATAATAAGACTCCAACATGAAACATTACAAGATTTTAAAATAGTCCTCCATGACCAACCAAATCTAAGGATAACGATTATGATGACCCTACTCCGCCTAAATCTCTCCCCCTTTGGCATCAAGACACCAAAAAGGGAAAACTGAGAAAAGCTACTCGTCGTCTTCATCTTCTCGTTCCACATTTCCCTCACTCTGTGTCTTCTCACTATCTTGCTCCTCGTCAATATTATAATCATTGTCACTTGCTTGAGGAGCAGTAGGTCGAATGGAGGGACCAATACCAAAGAAAGCTAGCTCATCATCTGTAAGTGTTGGCATCTTAGTGAAATCTTCATATGAATCTTTTGAAACTTCTGGAGAGCCAATAGGTGAGATTTCGATCTTCTAACATATGGCAGTCACATTCTCCTTCACGTATCGAGAGTTCCTCTTCCTCACCTGCCTCTCATTATGTTGCTTCACTTCCACTTCGCGACAAGAGGTAAATATGCACGTAGCATCTTCAGAATGCCGCTATTAGAGCTTCTTGAGGATGAGCGGACTGCGGTAGATGAGGCACCTGCTGGAGTGGTATGAGCGGACCGTTGTCTTGTAGAGGAGGATAGTGGAGGAGGAGCTATAGGAATCTGAGGCCTGAGCCTGGTGTGAGGAACATCCTTTGACAAAATCCAATCATGTGACTTTCTCAATCATGAACATAATGTAGGGGGCATATCCACAGGACCGATTTGGGGTGTGAGCAATGTTGAATATATCATTGTAGATATAATCAAACACATCGAATTCTTCATCTCCACTAATGATTTGCATCAAGTTGTAGAGGAAGCTCTGAATGCTTCTCGCATCGCCATCTTTGGGTGCAATAGTCTTCCTTAGCACCCCATTCAAAACAGCAAAGAAGGGCTTCAAATAGTTGGTGAATGGAGCCTTGAATGGATAGGCAGTGTCATAGAGGAATTCTAGCTCATTCATGTTTGGTGCCTTGACATTGTGAACTTTGAGCCTATTGTTAAGAGACCAACCCAATTCAAGTTCTCTACAAACTCCTCATAACCAGCTAAGTACTTCTTTCCATGAGTCATCCATGTGATCTCATCAGCTCCAGACTTAGAGAAATAACAAGTGGCATAGAACTGAGCTATGATTTCATTGTTCCAATCATATATGAATGGCTAGAAGGTCTTTCAAGCCATGTCTGTCAACTGTTGCAATAACTTGAAAATGCCTCATTCCCTTTCCCCTCCATGTAATCCCAATCAATCCATTGATTCTTAGCCACTGGAGTTTTCATACAGAGGTACACGGTTTGGTAATAATCACAGTGAAACTCGCTCCAAAACTGTGGATCTGCTGCCACCTTCTTGTGACTTTATACATTAATCTCCCTCAGCTTTTTGGCTTTGTTGGCTCCCTTTCTAGTGAAAGAATCGTCATTGGGACGACGGTTACGATCATGCATCAGGGCAGCCATTTCAAGTGGCCCAATCGGGCCCGAGGAACTCGCAGGACCTTTGCCCTTGTCCTTACTATTTCTGGCCTTGTATGTTTTAGTGACCACTTGTTTGCTCTTTTCAGTAGCCTTCTTTGCTGGGACTTTCCGTTGAGAGCTTGTGCCGGAGCAATTGGCGTTTTGAGGCTAGATGTGCCGCCTCAAGCTCCAGCTCGCTAAACATCTTTTCATCTGAGCTCGACATGATGCTTGACACAGTAGAAGAGAATAAGAATAGAGATATAAGATTGATTCAAAGAACTTAATGAGATCAACATAGTAGTCTTAATGCTGCTAACAATCGGAGTTGTCCATGGTTACTGCGGACTAGTCCGGTGTATCGGACTTGTCTGCAGGGAAACCCAGACTAGTCCGGTGTTCATCAGCATCAACCCTAGGTATTCGAAAATCATCAAATCTTTGAGGATAAGGATCAATGTGCAGGACAGTGACAATGTAGGATACTCGGAGTGTATTGAAACCTTGATGAATGAAGGATATGGCTTGAACCCATGAAAAAAATAAAGATAAGGGTCAGTGCTAGGGTTTGCAAAGAGAGGATTGATTCTTGTAGTAGAACGGATCTTGAGTGCGGATAAGTCTGGGATGGACTTCACAAAGTGCTTCCGAGCCTCCTCCTCGAAATAATCAAAGTTTTTGGTTGGAGGAGCGAAAAATTGCCTTGAGAGCTCGAGAGAGGAGAGAGAGTCGAGTTAGGAGTGAGGATGAAGAAGAGAGACCCAGGGCGAAATCAACAGTTAAGTCACAGGAACACCAAACTTGTCCGGTGGAAACCGTACTTGTCCGGTGTAGCGGACCAAGGGCGGACTAGTCAAGATACCGGACTTGTCCGATTTGACCACGGACTAGTCCGTATCAAACAGAGAGTTGACGTAATATTAACAAGGTAAAATTTGAGATTTGACTTTTGGATGATGATTAGTACATTATTGTATAGAATACCCTTGAATGGTATGATTAACAAACGCTTAATCATCAAACTATGGCCAAAAGCTCAGGATTGACAGGATAACAGACTAGTCCGATTGATATTCGTACTTGTCCAGTCTGACAGAGAATGCAGGTAAGAATTTCGAAGTGAATTTAAATGGATTTCTAGTGTTGGTCATAAGGACATAGTTTTAGCAAATATTCTTAGTAAATATGGTCAGTAAGCAAACAACAATCATATTATGACCATAATTCACCAAGACTTAATACTTGAAATAGTTTTAGAGTGAAAGTGAGATTGGAGATTAATTTTTTTTTTTGCAATCATGCTGGTATTTTGAAGTTCTGTACTCCTAGCAATCAGATATGCAGCGTTTCAAGCCACATGTCAGAGCAGCTTGACGCCTTGCATACAAAACATGTACTTGACATGATATTATGCCTAGATGCACACAAGTACAATAAATCAGTGAACAAATGTGATATACCAGTTTAATGTGACCTAGATGGACCAAGATACACTAGCACCAAAAATAGAACAGTATACCTCCTTCTTCATTTTCTTTGGCTCTCCCTTGATCATTGCTCTCCGGTTGTTGTACATCTTGAGTACTTGTGTTGATAGTATGGGTGGAGATGAGCTTTGATCTTCATTGTACCCCATGAATATTTTATTTTCCTCCAATCATTTAGTTTGAGCCTCTCAAGCACCTTTTTGAATCCATTGGAGGGGGTACACATACAAAACAGAATTATGCTTTGCTTCTAGGTACCCAAGCTTGCTTCGGTCCTTTGATGTTAGTGATAAGACATTTGGGCACCCACACACAAGATTTGGGACTATTGTGGAGTGGCCCAACATACTTGGCACAAACATGGTTAAATTTATTCTTCAAAAGAACATATGGAGTGCCAACGTCATAAAAAATAATGTTTGGTTCATTTTTAGCTTTTTCATGAAAAGAAGGAACATGTTTGGTGTTCTTAACTTGATTTGAGCTTTACTTGATAAAATCAATTGATTCCTTGTTATTCTTGGGGTTTCTAGCATTCCGCTTTTCACCTTGAGAATATCCAAGGCTAACCTTGATATTAGGAGCTCTAGTAATCGGCATACTTGATTTTATCCTTATCAAAAATGCCACCTTTGGGTGGATTATTGCTTTGTGCCACTTTAAGCTCATTTTTCAAGTCAAGAACCAAATTAGCACAATTACAAGTTTTGAGTGGAATAGACTCAATATTTGAGGAAGGTGAGCTCGTTGAAGAGGAGGAGGGAGCACTTTGCTTGAGTGATTCAACTTGTACTTGAAGGTTCTTGTTAACTTTTGTCAATTTAACAAGCTCATACTTAAGGATAACATTTAAATCATTTAGATTCGGTCAAGTTTTGTTGCTCAAAGCTAGCTCATGCTCAAGTGCTTCTCTCTTTTCCTTTTCTAGCTCGAGAGCTTTCTCAACCTCAGAGTATCTCTCCTTTTGAAGGATGAGCATATCTTCTTGTCTGTTGATAAGTTCTTCCTTCTCAAATATTTCATCCATTAGTATTTTCATTTTATCTAATGCAGTTTTACTTAATCCCTTAAACATGTGTTCATTTTCATCACTGCTATCAAACTCATCATCAGAGTAATTAAGCGAGGGAGGTGTGAGTCGAACCTTTTTATTGCCTTCCTTAGCCATGAGGCAAGTATAATTATGAGTCTCCCGTCCTCCCATGTTCGGGAAGAGCGTAGACTTCTTGGTAGGCTTCATGATGGCAATGGTAGCCATCTCTTCTTCTTCATCAGAGGAGGACTCGTCGTTTGAGTCCCACTCTTTGCTGATGTGTGCTTGACGAGCTTCTCTCCATTTCTTGAATATTTTCCTCTCTTGAGGCTTCACTTATTTCTTCTTATTATTTTCTTCATATGGGCAATCAACTATGAAGTGCCCATATTCACCACAGTTATAGCATGAGCGTCTAGATCTGGACTTGCCTTTTTCTTTTTTCTTATCATCACTGGAATTTTTGTCTTTTCTCCTTCTTGTCATCATCCTCTTAAATTTCTTCATAAGTAGACCATTTCTTTTTCATCCATGTCGGTGCTCATGTCGTCGCTATCTTCATCCTCTTGCACCTTGTGGACTTTCTTGTTATTTGGTTTGCTGGCCACCTTGAGAGCTACCCCTTTATTCCTTGATGAAGTCAGCTCGACAAAGTCCTTCACATATTTTGCTTCCTTCTCCATCATCTCGTGGTTGATGATTTCACCCAATAGTTCATCCGAAGTCATTTTATGGAACCCCGGACTTTCTCAGATCATCGAGCATAAAGTGACATTTTGGGGCTGTGACACCCGGTTCCGAATATGAACCAAGCGTAACGCATATGTGTGCCCAGGATGTTCAACACACATACACGAGTGATTCACAAATGATAAACAGAATTTAACCACGTCTTAATTAATAAATAAGTACTTTATTACAATAATCCAATAGTTCACAAATAATAAAACTCTAAATAATTGCAGCGGAAAATAAACTAAACAGCACGACTCCAATCCACAGGCAATTGACGGCGGTACGCAACCTAGTACTCCACGTGATCCTCAGGGTACTCCCAATTGTCTCCAGTAGCTGTTGGGGGGGGGGGGGGGGGGGGATTGCAAGGGTGAGTACATGTCGTACTCAGCAAGTGTGGAAAGTATGACATGTGGCTTATTCAAACGACGAATGTAATAAATGGCTAAGTGCTGAAAAGTACAGTAAAACATTTGAAAAGCATTATACTATGTCTATGTGAAACAAATCCCATCATAACCATCATATTAACATAATATAAACAATATCCAATTATTGCCAACTTTACCATTATCCATGTCCAATTACCATAACTCAAATTCATATCCATGACCATAATCCATAGACCATGACCGTTACCAAACCATAACCATCCCAAATCCCAATTCCAACTCTAATCATGTAGGTCATCCAGGCGCTCATAACCGGGAGCACGGCTATCATGATAGTTTTTAACACTCTGCAGAGGTTGTACCACTTTACCCACATGTTTGTGATTTTATCACCTTTCGATGACTAAGAAACCTCCATTGTGCCATCTCACACTTCCGTAGGTGTGTGGCCAAGAGATCACAAAATAGCCTTTCAAAAGGGACTACTAGTATGTACGGGCCCACAAAGGTTTCACCGGCAGGCTTGAATCTCTATTCTTCCACCCACGGGCCCCCTCGTGTGCCATGCGGATCCCAGGGCAGTCCTCCTCGACTCCCATTCCCCGCGCCATCCAATGGTCCATACAATACTAGCAGCACTCCTAATTATTCAGCTACGCCGCACCCATACTTGGCCTTGTGGTGGCACTGTTGACCTGGCATATTCTCGCATGAACCGGTCCTTAGATCTAAGGCAAGCAAACCACCATAACAACCAACCCATTCACAAAACCATGCTTGCTTAGATCACCCATCGTATTGACCAGTTCACATTAACCAGAACATCATTGATGTAAAATTAAATGTGTAGTGTTGTTTGCCATCCCAATTAATTAAGCGAAGCAAAAAGTAAAAACTCTTCCCGACTCTCTACCGTAATTCCAGGTGACAAGGGTGGTCAAACAAAACTAGTAAACTTCCTACCATAGGATTCCCATCAATTTGACACAAGCATGCAAGTTCGCAAACAAAACATTTAATTTAAAATAGGATCAATATGCTTCAAGGACACTTGCCTTGCTCCGGCGGATGGGGTTGCTCAAGCGCTTCGAAGTCTTGGGTTTGGAAATCCTCGTATGCAACCTCTTGAGCACGTTCCTCTACGCGTGATCATACATACAAGAAAACATATACAATTCAACATAATGCACACAAAATAATCAACATGCAATGACATGCATGCATGCACAGTTTAATAATTAATTTACTACAGTTGTTTATTAATTAGATGTGAGTAGTTCATACGTGTTCATATGGGTTTACGGGGGTTTTAGGGTGGATTAATGTTGCTGAAATAAAATTTATGGTGCAACTAAAATCAATTCACGCCTATTAGATTCAATACGGTCGCTAAAAATGCGCATCGGGAACATGTCCTACCGTAGATCTGACGGCTTGACGGTCGTGGAATAAATGCGACGCGTAGACGAAATAGATGGTGCAGCAGTCCTTCAGCGGCACGACGACGGCGGCGCGATGTCGGCGACGATCTCCGGCGAACGGTGGTGCCCTCCTCTTTTTCTCTCTCTTCTTCCCCTTCTTTTTCTCTTTTTTTCTTCCTTGGGCGCAGCCTTCTGGACCTTGGTTCCGGCGGCTTTTTCTTCTCTGCTGGCGGCTGCTGGTTCGTGGGGAAAAAGCCTAGGGTCTCGGTCCTATTTATAGGGGCGGCGGGAGCAAAAAGATCGGAACGAGTCGGTTGGGAAGCGAGGCGGGATGGGACTCGTATCCGGGAAAATCGGGGCGTTACGGCGCGGGAGACCGGCCTCGGGCGCGCGAGCGCGGGAACCGTGCGGGATTCGGTCGGGGCGGGGCGGGAGACCGCGGAGGCGGGCCCCAGGCGCAGGCGCGGTCGGCGCCCGGGCGGCCGAGCCGAGGCGCGGGCGGGACCCAGCGGGGGAAACGCGCGTCGCGCGTGGGAGCGGGGCCGGCTCGGGGCGCGGCGCGCCGCGTCGGTGCGCGGTGTCGGCCGGATGCGTGCGCGTCGCGTCGGGGGTGGGGCCCGGCTGCAGCGCGTGGCGGCGGGGAGTCAGGCGGCTGCGGGGCCCAGCGCGGGCGGGAGCGCGCGGCTCGCGCGCTGGCGCGCGGCAGGGTGGGGGCGGGGCCCGCTGGGGCGACTCGGGGCGCGGGAGAAGCGGGGCCAGGCGGTGACTCGGCCGGCTGGGCCGCTGGCCTGGCCGCCGGGTTGCCCCCTTTTTTTATTTTCTTTATTATATAATTTATTATATATTTTTTTATATATATTATTAATACTATATATTATTAATACTATATATTTATTATTTATTATTTATTATTTTTATAATATATATTATTAATATTATTATTTTTTTCTATTTTTATATATTGTTATATATATATTATTTATATATATATTCATATATATTTTTACTATTATTTTTATTCTTATTCCTTATTACAAGTTTTAGGCTATAACTATTATTTTCTTTTTCTTCTTTTGCTACACATATACGTATATATGCTCCATCTTTTATTTCTTTCTTTTATTCTATTAATATTATATGCATGAACATGTATGCAATGCATGATGCGAAAATTTAGGGTGTTACAAACCTACCCCCCTTAAAGTGAATCTCGCCCTCGAGATTCGATAGCGTGGGGAAAAGATGAGGGAATTCTGCCTTCAGGTCTTCTTCACGTTCCCATGTAGATTCGGCTTCCGTATGGTGTTTCTATTGCACTTTGCACCAACGGATCCTCTTATTTCTCGTGACTCTTTCCTTTATGTCCAAAATTTTGATAGGTTGCTCGACATAAGACAAATCCTCTTGAAGTTCTAACTCATCCATCGGCACTTGTTCTTCTGATACCCTGAGACACTTCTTGAGTTGAGAGACGTGAAACACGTCGTGTACATCGGAGAGATACGTCGGCAGCTCAAGTCGATAAGCTACCTCTCCTTGCTTGTCCAGAATCTTGAATGGTCCGATGTAACGTGGTGCCAATTTTCCTTTGACGTTAAACCGTCGTTGACCTCTGATAGGTGACACTTTGAGGTATACAAAATCTCCAACTTCAAAGGTCAGACTCCTTCGCCTATTATCAGCATAACCTTTCTGTCGAGACTGGGCAGCCTTTAAGTTTTCCCGTATTATTTGGACTTGCCTTTCAGCTTCTTGTAACACGTCGGGACCAAACACTTGATTCTCTCCGGTTTCATTCCAAAACAAGGGAGTCCTACATTTCCTTCCGTATAATGCTTCATAGGGTGACATTTTCAAACTTGCTTGGTAACTATTGTTGTACGAAAATTCAGCATACGGCAAACTTTTATCCCAACTTTTCTTATGCTTTAAAGCACATGCTCTCAACATGTCTTCCAGAATTTGGTTGGTCCTCTCGGTTTGTCCATCTATTTGAGGGTGGTACGCCAAACTAAAGTTCAGCCTTGTTCCCATTGCTTCATGCAGTTTCTGCCAAAATCTGGAGGTAAATTGAGAACCTCTATCCGAGACTATCTTCTTCGGTACTCCGTGTCGACACACAATGTGTTCCATATACAATTCTGCTAGCTTCGCGGTGGTATATGTGGTCTTGACAGGGATGAAATGAGCTGATTTTGTCAATCGATCCACGATAACCCATATTGAATCATAGCCATACTGAGTTCGCGGTAATCCAACTACAAAGTCCATACCAATCTCTTCCCACTTCCACTCCGGGATCCTTAAAGGTTGTAACAATCCTGCTGGCCTTTGATGTTCAGCTTTAACTCGTTGGCACACATCACACAATGCAACGTATTCGGCTATGTCCTTTTTCATGCTGGCCCACCAATAGCATGTCTTTAAGTCCTTGTACATCTTCGTACAGCCAGGATGAATCGAGTAAGGCGAGTCATGTGCCTCCTTCAATATTGTTTCTCGAATATGCCTGACATTAGGTACCACAATCCTCTTTCCAAGCCATAAGGTACCCTGTTCGTCCTCATCAAATCTGAATTCTTTCCCTTCTTGGGTCCTTTCCTTGATTTCCTGTATTTCCTTGTCCTTTGTCTGTCCTTCCCGTATTTCCTGCTCTAATGTTGGGTTGACTTCCATCGTTCCCATCTCATTTATGAATCCAAGGTTCAACCGTTCAAACTCCTTACATAACTCGGATGGCAGTTCTTGAACTGTGAGTTGATAACTTACTCCTTTTCGGCTCAAGGCATCGGCCACTACGTTGGCCTTCCCTGGGTGATAGTTGATTCCCACGTCATAATCCTTGATGAGCTCCAACCATCGACGTTGCCTCAGATTCAGATCCGTTTGCGTAAATATGTACTTGAGACTCTTGTGATCTGTATAAATCTCACATCGGTGACCAAAAACATAGTGTCTCCATATTTTCAAGGCGTGTACCACGGCTGCGAGTTCAAGGTCGTGTGTAGGATAATTCAACTCATGTTTCTTTAGTTGCCTCGATGCATAAGCTACCACTTGGCCTTCTTGCATGAGCACACATCCTAATCCTTGTCTTGATGCGTCACAGTATATATCAAAACTCTTGCTCATGTCCGGTAATACTAACACCGGCGCGGTTGTCAACCTTTTCTTTAACTCCTCAAAGCTATCCTGACAAGCTTGAGTCCATCGGAATTCCTTTCCCTTCATGAGTAATTCGGTCATAGGCATGGCTATTTTGGAGAAATCCTTAATGAATCGGCGGTAATATCACGCCATTCCAAGGAAACTCCGAATTTCCTTGACATTCTGTGGCGGTTCCCACTTAAGCACATCTCTCACTTTCCCTGAGTCAACTGATACTCCTCCTCCGGAAATAATATGGCCTAAGAAAGAAACTTCCCGTAACCAAAATTGACATTTACTGAACTTGGCATACAATTGATGCTCCCTCAATTTCTGCAGCGTAAGCCTCAAGTGTTCCTCATGTTCCTTCTCATCCTTCGAGTAGATCATAATATCATCGATGAACACTACAACGAACTTATCCAGATATTCCATGAAGACCTTATTCATGAGATACATAAAGTACGCAGGCGCGTTCGTTAATCCAAATGACATGACGGTGTACTCATAAGATCCATATCGTGTCCAAAATGTTGTCTTGGGTATATCTGATGGTCTAATCTTCATTTGGAAGTATCCTGACCGCAAGTCGATCTTGGAGAAGATACAGGCACCCTTCATTTGGTCGAACAAATCCTCAATACGGGGCAGTGAGTACTTGTTCTTAATTGTCACTTCATTGAGAGACCTATAGTCCACACACATCCTCTGGGTTCCATCCTTCTTATCTACGAAGAGCACTGGGGCTCCCCACGGGGATGAACTTGGGCGTATAAAACCCTTCTTTAGCTGCTCTTGAATTTGCTTCTTGAGCTCTGCTAATTCCTTAGGAGGCATCCTATACGGCCTCTTAGCTATAGGTGCAGTTCCGGGCATCAACTCAATGGCGAATTCTATGTCACAATCAGGTGGCATACCTGGCAACTCATCTGGAAACACATCCGGGTACTCGCGAACGATCGGAATGCTTTCCAATGTCACTTCTTCCACGTGATTCAGCATCGCTTTCCCTCTTCCAGGTTGGGCTGCTTCAACTTCGATGCGTGTACCATGTTCACTTGTCAACTGCACAATCCTCTCGGCACATTGAATGACTCCATTATACTTGCTCAACCAGTCCATTCCAAGTATTATGTCTATTCCTTGGGAGTCCAATACTATGAGGTTTGCGAGAAAGTCTACCCCCCTTATTTTAATGCTTACTTTCGGACATACTATATTTGTCCTCATCTCTCCGCCGGGAGAACTTACTAGCATAGTTTGCTTCATATGAGATATAGGAAAATTGTACTTGGCAACATACTTTGATGAGATGAATGAATGAGATGCTCCTGAATCAAATAAAACAGTCGCGGGGTTGGAGTTGGCGAGAAACATACCAATCACGACGTCATCAGCTTGTTGGGCTTCCTCAGTAGAGATATGATTGACATTGCCACGAGCAAAATTCTGCTGTCCACGGTTGCCTTGTGGTGCTCCTCCATTTGGTCGCGGGTGATTTGGCCTTGATGCATTGTTCATAGGACCATTGTTTCTCCTGGGGCATTGACTTGCAAAGTGTCCGGGTTCTCCACACGCATAGCATGTCTTACCACCCGTAGCATTAGGGAAGTTTGGGCGCAACTGGTTTTGAGCATTTGCCGCCATGTTAGGACGCGGCGCAGGTGGCACAGGATTGCGAGGCGCTTGCATGGCGGGGCGTTGCTGCGGTGGCTGATTTGGGCGGGGCGGATAAACAGTGCGGTATGCAGGAGCAGAGGGGTTGTATTGTGGTGCAGTAGGTGGTGCATAGCGGGGGCGAACATTGCTTCCTTGTTGCGGTCCATGATGTGACATCTTCCTCTTGTTGTCCTACTCCATCTCACGAATCTTGTTCTCAACCACAATAGCCTTGTCAACCAGCTTTTGGAAGTTTGGATAATCAGTATTGAGCAACTAGACTTGAATTTCATTGTTGAGACCCCTCATAAATAGATACTGCTTCCTACTATCAGTTTTGATGTCTTCTGGAGCATATCTTGATAATTGAGTGAATTTGTTGAGATACTCACTCACGCTCATCCTTCCTTGCCTGAGATTTTCAAAGTCTTGTCTCCTCAGTATCATAACTCCTTCCGGTACATAGTGGGAACGGAAACTCTGCTTAAACTCAACCCAAGTGATTGTCTCCTGATTATCATGAGCGTTGCAAAGAGCTTCCCACCAGTCAGCGGCTGCTCCAACTAGTTGATGTGATGCAAAGAGAACCTTCTCCCTATCAGTGCACTGGACAATAGCAAGTTTCTTCTCAATGGACTTCAGCCAATCATCAGCTTCCATTGGGTCTGTGGCTTGTGCAAAGGTAGGCGGTCTGGTCCTCATGAATTCTCCCAAACGGTTGTGTTGTGGCGGGGGTGGCGGTGGATGCAGGTGGGGCTGATTGTTGTTGCCAGCTTGCAGCTGTCCCATGGTCTGTATCATGGTCTGCATGAGCTGGTTCTGCATAGCTAACAGTTGTTCGATATTGATAGCTCCATGAGCATGTCCCTGGTTGTTCTGAGGTACTTCATTGCGCTCCTCCTCCTCGTTGGCATCCCTCTGGTTACGAGTTCTCACCATCTGTTGGGGAAAGAAAGGTGGGGACAGAAGGATTTAGAATTTGGGAAGAAACGTCCCAACTATATGCATCAAGGTATGTGACACTAAATAATCCTTTATTAATATAGACCTATATTATGAGGATGTGGACAAGTGCTGAAGCATTCCACAACTCTCTACTAAGCACACAAGCACTCAAACAAGCACCAAACAGAATTTACAAAGATCCTAAAAGAAGTAACACAACTCAAGGTCACACAAGTATATCTACATCGCTCTTATTTACTAATGGGGGTGTGCCTATCCGTGAGTCGTGGCATAGGTCGAGGACTACTCGTCGTCGAGCGGGAACTCATCCGGGTCCTCGTCGTCGTCGTCGTCGTCGGGGTCCTCGGGGTCCTGTGGGTCCCGGGGTGGTGAGGTAGCAGGCGGCGGTGGTGCAGTAGACGCCACACTGGAAGGCTCCTCGTCAGAGGACTCCTCAGAAGATGACTCAAGCTGACCGTTGCGACGATCTGGAGAGTCTGGGGTCCACATCGGGGTGTCGGACGCGTAGTCGTCCGGGTCCTCGTCGGTGATCCGACGATACCTCCTGATTATCGCCTCGTGGCGCTGGGCGAGGTCACGTCCATCCTGGATTTCCTGCTGCGCCCTCTGAAGTCGGGCACTCAGCTGGGTCACGTCGTCAACAGTCTGACGAGACTGCGGGAGGTCCAGGGGTCCCTCCATGTGCCTGGAGACGAAGCGCGCAGTGCCACTGGGACGCTGCGGGACGAAGGCGTGCACCGTGTCCTCCAGACGGAAACGGCGAGCGTGGCTCCAAAAAGTGGCTGCTTCCCAGCTAGCATCCTGCTCTGCAGATCGGCGGGAGCTCCTCCAAGCAGGGCTATTGTGGGTCTTCACCAACTCGTCACCGTAGTAGATATAGATTTTGCAGCTCCACTCCTTCCTGCCGGGGCGCTGCACTCCAGTTGTGTGGTAGGAGAGCGAGAGACTGTGGTGGCGGTAGCAAGCCTCACGGAGTAGGGCACGGAGACGGTGTCGCAGTTGTCCTGCGGCCCTGCCGTCAGAACGGATCACCACGGGGTGACGGGGGTCGACGGGCGGAGAGCGACTAGCCAACCTACGCGGGGGCACAAGTCAACCGGTCGACTTACGGGGGGTTGCCTTGGTGCGGGCCATCTACAAGAAACAAGAATACATTAGAAAAATAATGAAAAACAAATCTGAAAATTTCAGCAGCTAAACGGCGGACAAAGAGTGGTGCAGCGGTTCCAAAAGAATGAAAAATAAAGAGAAAAATTACAGCAATCAACACAATAATTTTACCCACACATAATAGCAGCAAAACACACCGTTTTCGCGAAAATTTATACAGCAAAACAGCAGCACTTAATATTGCTCACTTCTGAAAATTTTTATCAAAACGCAGCAGCGATCAATACTTTTTGCAGCTGAAAATAAGGGAAACAAAACAGCAGCAAAAATTTTCGAAAATAGCATATTAGAAGAGTGTTCCTAAGTGCTCTAGAGTGTCCATTCTACCTAGGCTTGCGTCCTACGGTCAACGCGGCTCTGATAACAATTTGTGACACCCGGTTCCGAATATGAACCAAGCGTAACGCATATGTGTGCCCAGGATGTTCAACACACATACACGAGTGATTCACAAATGATAAACAGAATTTAACCACGTCTTAATTAATAAATAAGTACTTTATTACAATAATCCAATAGTTCACAAATAATAAAACTCTAAATAATTGCAGCGGAAAATAAACTAAACAGCACGACTCCAATCCACAGGCAATTGACGGCGGTACGCAACCTAGTACTCCACGTGATCCTCAGGGTACTCCCAATTGTCTCCAGTAGCTGTTGGGGGGGGGGATTGCAAGGGTGAGTACATGTCGTACTCAGCAAGTGTGGAAAGTATGACATGTGGCTTATTCAAACGACGAATGTAATAAATGGCTAAGTGCTGAAAAGTACAGTAAAACATTTGAAAAGCATTATACTATGTCTATGTGAAACAAATCCCATCATAACCATCATATTAACATAATATAAACAATATCCAATTATTGCCAACTTTACCATTATCCATGTCCAATTACCATAACTCAAATTCATATCCATGACCATAATCCATAGACCATGACCGTTACCAAACCATAACCATCCCAAATCCCAATTCCAACTCTAATCATGTAGGTCATCCAGGCGCTCATAACCGGGAGCACGGCTATCATGATAGTTTTTAACACTCTGCAGAGGTTGTACCACTTTACCCACATGTTTGTGATTTTATCACCTTTCGTTGACTAAGAAACCTCCATTGTGCCATCTCACACTTTCGTAGGTGTGTGGCCAAGAGATCACAAAATAGCCTTTCAAAAGGGACTACTAGTATGTACGGGCCCACTAAGGTTTCACCGGCAGGCTTGAATCTCTATTCTCCCACCCACGGGCCCCCTCGTGTGCCATGCGGATCCCAGGGCAGTCCTCCTCGACTCCCATTCCCTGCGCCATCCAATGGTCCATACAATACTAGCAGCGCTCCTAATTATTCAGCTACGCCGCACCCATACTTGGCCTTGTGGTGGCACTGTTGACCTGGCATATTCTCGCATGAACCGGTCCTTAGATATAAGGCAAGCAAACCACCATAACAACCAACCCATTCACAAAACCATGCTTGCTTAGATCACCCATCGTATTGACCAGTTCACATTAACCAGAACATCATTGATGTAAAATTAAATGTGTAGTGTTGTTTGCCATCCCAATTAATTAAGCGAAGCAAAAAGTAAAAACTCTTCCCAACTCTCTACCGTAATTCCAGGTGACAAGGGTGGTCAAACAAAACTAGTAAACTTCCTACCATAGGATTCCCATCAATTTGACACAAGCATGCAAGTTCGCAAACAAAAACATTTAATTTAAAATAGGATCAATATGCTTCAAGGACACTTGCCTTGCTCCGGCGGATGGGGTTGCTCAAGCGCTTCGAAGTCTTGGGTTTGGAAATCCTCGTATGCAACCTCTTGAGCACGTTCCTCTACGCGTGATCATACATACAAGAAAACATATACAATTCAACATAATGCACACAAAATAATCAACATGCAATGACATGCATGCATGCACAGTTTAATAATTAATTTACTACAGTTGTTTATTAATTAGATGTGAGTAGTTCATACGTGTTCATATGGGTTTACGGGGGTTTTAGGGTGGATTAATGCTGCTGAAATAAAATTTATGGTGCAACTAAAATCAATTCACGCCTATTAGATTCAATACGGTCGCTAAAAATGCGCATCGGGAACATGTCCTACCGTAGATCTGACGGCTTGACGGTCGTGGAATAAATGCGACGCGTAGACGAAATAGATGGTGCAGCAGTCCTTCGGCGGCACGACGACGGCGGCGCGATGTCGGCGACGATCTCCGGTGAACGGTGGTGCCCTCCTCTTTTTCTCCCTCTTCTTCCCCTTCTTTTTCTCTTTTTTTCTTCCCTGGGCGCAGCCTTCTGGACCTTGGTTCCGGCGGCTTTTTCTTCTCTGTTGGCGGCTGCTGGTTCGTGGGGAAAAAGCCTAGGGTCTCGGTCCTATTTATAGGGGCGGCGGGAGCAAAAAGATCGGAACGAGTCGGTTGGGAAGCGGGGCGGGATGGGACTCGTATCCGGGAAAATCGGGGCGTTACGGCGCGGGAGACCGGCCTCGGGCGCGCGAGCGCGGGAACCGTGCGGGATTCGGTCGGGGCGGGGCGGGAGACCGCGGAGGCGGGCCCCAGGCGCAGGCGCGGTCGGCGCCCGGGTGGCCGAGCCGAGGCACGGGCGGGACCCAGCGGGGGAAACGCGCGTCGCGCGTGGGAGCGGGGCCGGCTCGGGGCGCAGCGCGCCGCGTCGGTGCGCGGTGTCGGCCGGATGCGTGCGCGTCGCGTCGGGGGTGGGGCCCGGCTGCGGCGCGTGGCGGCGGGCAGTCAGGCGGCTGCGGGGCCCAGCGCGGGCGGGAGCGCGCGGCTCGCGCGCTGGCGCGCGGCAGGCGGCGCGGCAGGGTGGGGGCGGGGCCCGCTGGGGCGACTCGGGGCGCGGGAGAAGCGGGGCCAGGCGGTGACTCGGCCGGCTGGGCCGCTGGCCTGGCCGCCGGGTTGCCCCCTTTTTTTATTTTCTTTATTATATAATTTATTATATATTTTTTATATATATTATTAATACTATATATTTATTATTTATTATTTTTATAATATATATTATTAATATTATTATTTTTTTCTATTTTTATATATTGTTATATATATATTATTTATATATATATTCATATATATTTTTACTATTATTTTTATTCTTATTCCTTATTACAAGTTTTAGGCTATAACTATTATTTTCTTTTTCTTCTTTTGCTACACCATATACGTATATATGCTCCATCTTTTATTTCTTTCTTTTATTCTATTAATATTATATGCATGAACATGTATGCAATGCATGATGCGAAGGTGTTACAAACCTACCCCCCTTAAAGTGAATCTCGCCCTCGAGATTCGATAGCGTGGGGAAAAGATGAGGGAATTCTGCCTTCAGGTCTTCTTCACGTTCCCATGTAGCTTCGGCTTCCGTATGGTGTTTCTATTGCACTTTGCACCAACGGATCCTCTTATTTCTCGTGACTCTTTCCTTTATGTCCAAAATTTTGATAGGTTGCTCGACATAAGACAAATCCTCTTGAAGTTCTAACTCATCCATCGGCACTTGTTCTTCTGATACCCTGAGACACTTCTTGAGTTGAGAGACGTGAAACACGTCGTGTACATCGGAGAGATACGTCGGCAGCTCAAGTCGATAAGCTACCTCTCCTCGCTTGTCCAGAATCTTGAATGGTCCGATGTAACGTGGTGCCAATTTTCCTTTGACGTTAAACCGTCGTTGACCTCTGATAGGTGACACTTTGAGGTATACAAAATCTCCAACTTCAAAGGTCAGACTCCTTCGCCTATTATCAGCATAACCTTTCTGTCGAGACTGGGCAGCCTTTAAGTTTTCCCGTATTATTTGGACTTGCCTTTCAGCTTCTTGTAACACGTCGGGACCAAACACTTGATTCTCTCCGGTTTCATTCCAAAACAAGGGAGTCCTACATTTCCTTCCGTATAATGCTTCATAGGGTGACATTTTCAAACTTGCTTGGTAACTATTGTTGTACGAAAATTCAGCATACGGCAAACTTTTATCCCAACTTTTCTTATGCTTTAAAGCACATGCTCTCAACATGTCTTCCAGAATTTGGTTGGTCCTCTCGGTTTGTCCATCTGTTTGAGGGTGGTACGCCGAACTAAAGTTCAGCCTTGTTCCCATTGCTTCATGCAGTTTCTGCCAAAATCTGGAGGTAAATTGAGAACCTCTATCCGAGACTATCTTCTTCGGTACTCCGTGTCAACACACAATGTGTTCCATATACAATTCTGCTAGCTTCGCGGTGGTATATGTGGTCTTGACAGGGATGAAATGAGCTGATTTTGTCAATCGATCCACGATAACCCATATTGAATCATAGCCAGACTGAGTTCGCGGTAATCCAACTACAAAGTCCATACCAATCTCTTCCCACTTCCACTCCGGGATCCTTAAAGGTTGTAACAATCCTGCTGGCCTTTGATGTTCAGCTTTAACTCGTTGGCACACATCACACAATGCAATGTATTCGGCTATGTCCTTTTTCATGCTGGCCCACCAATAGCATGTCTTTAAGTCCTTGTACATCTTCGTACAGCCAGGATGAATCGAGTAAGGCGAGTCATGTGCCTCCTTCAATATTGTTTCTCGAATATGCCTGACATTAGGTACCCTGTTCGTCCTCATCAAATCTGAATTCTTTCCCTTCTTGGGTCCTTTCCTTGATTTCCTGTATTTCCTTGTCCTTTGTCTGTCCTTCCCGTATTTCCTGCTCTAATGTTGGGTTGACTTCCATCGTTCCCATCTCATTTATGAATCCAAGGTTCAACCGTTCAAACTCCTTACATAACTCGGATGGCAGTTCTTGAACTGTGAGTTGATAACTTACTCCTTTTCGGCTCAAGGCATCGGCCACTACGTTGGCCTTCCCTGGGTGATAGTTGATTCCCACGTCATAATCCTTGATGAGCTCCAACCATCGACGTTGCCTCAGATTCAGATCCGTTTGCGTAAATATGTACTTGAGACTCTTGTGATCTGTATAAATCTCACATCGGTGACCAAAAACATAGTGTCTCCATATTTTCAAGGCGTGTACCACGGCTGCGAGTTCAAGGTCGTGTGTAGGATAATTCAACTCATGTTTCTTTAGTTGCCTCGATGCATAAGCTACCACTTGGCCTTCTTGCATGAGCACACATCCTAATCCTTGTCTTGATGCGTCACAGTATATATCAAAACTCTTGCTCATGTCCGGTAATACTAACACCGGCGCGGTTGTCAACCTTTTCTTTAACTCCTCAAAGCTATCCTGACAAGCTTGAGTCCATCGGAATGCCTTTCCCTTCATGAGTAATTCGGTCATAGGCTTGGCTATTTTGGAGAAATCCTTAATGAATCGGCGGTAATATCACGCCATTCCAAGGAAACTCCGAATTTCCTTGACATTCTGTGGCGGTTCCCACTTAAGCACATCTCTCACTTTCCCTGGTTCAATTGATACTCCTCCTCCGGAAATAATATGGCCTAAGAAAGAAACTTCCCGTAACCAAAATTGACATTTACTGAACTTGGCATACAATTGATGCTCCCTCAATTTCTGCAGCGTAAGCCTCAAGTGTTCCTCATGTTCCTTCTCATCCTTCGAGTAGATCATAATATCATCGATGAACACTACAACGAACTTATCCATATATTCCATGAAGACCTTATTCATGAGATACATAAAGTACGCAGGCGCGTTCGTTAATCCAAATGACATGACGGTGTACTCATAAGATCCATATCGTGTCCGAAATGCTGTCTTGGGTATATCTGATGGTCTGATCTTCATTTGGAAGTATCCTGACCGCAAGTCGATCTTGGAGAAGATACAGGCACCCTTCATTTGGTCGAACAAATCCTCAATACGGGGCAGTGAGTACTTGTTCTTAATTGTCACTTCATTGAGAGACCTATAGTCCACACACATCCTCTGGGTTCCATCCTTCTTATCTACGAAGAGCACTGGGGCTCCCCACGGGGATGAACTTGGGCGTATAAAACCCTTCTCTAGCCGCTCTTGAATTTGCTTCTTGAGCTCTGCTAATTCCTTAGGAGGCATCCTATACGGCCTCTTAGCTATAGGTGCAGTTCCGAGCATCAACTCAATGGCGAATTCTATGTCACGATCAGGTGGAATACCTGGCAACTCATCTGGAAACACATCCGGGTACTCGCGAACGATCGGAATGCTTTCCAATGTCACTTCTTCCACGTGATTCAGCATCGCTTTCCCTCTTGCAGGTTGGGCTGCTTCAACTTCGATGCGTGTACCATGTTCACTTGTCAACTGCACAATCCTCTCGGCACATTGAATGACTCCATTATACTTGCTCAACCAGTCCATTCCAAGTATTATGTCTATTCCTTGGGAGTCCAATACTATGAGGTTTGCGAGAAAGTCTACCCCCCTTATTTTAATGCTTACTTTCGGACATACTATATTTGTCCTCATCTCTCTGCCAGGAGAACTTACTAGCATAGTTTGCTTCATATGAGATATAGGCAAATTGTACTTGGCAACATACTTTGATGAGATGAATGAATGAGATGCTCCTGAATCAAATAAAACAGTCGCGGGGTTGGAGTTGGCGAGAAACATACCAATCACGACGTCATCAGCTTGCTGGGCTTCCTCAGTAGAGATATGATTGACATTGCCACGAGCAAAATTCTGCTGTCCACGGTTGCCTTGTGGTGCTCCTCCATTTGGTCGCGGGTGATTTGGCCTTGATGCATTGTTCATAGGACCATTGTTTCTCCTGGGGCATTGACTTGCAAAGTGTCCGGGTTCTCCACACGCATAGCATGTCTTACCACCCGTAGCATTAGGGAAGTTTGGGCGCAACTGGTTTTGAGCATTTGCCGCCATGTTAGGACGCGGCGCAGGTGGCACAGGATTGCGAGGCGCTTGCATGGCGGGGCGTTGCTGCGGTGGCTGATTTGGGCGGCCTCTACTCATCCCAAAACTCGAAGTCCATCTAACCCTAGCCTCCACCTCTATATAAACAGCCCCACCCCTTGGTTGACATCTATTTGCCACTTTTCCACCCACCCAAACCCTAGTTCGTGGGGAGCCACCATCAAGGAGGGAGGAGAAGATCCCAAGCAAGAAGAAGAAGAGGAGGAAACGAAAGAGAATCAAGATATCCACCAAGTTTCGTCCTTCACCACCAATTCATCTCCAAGTTCATCACCAACCCTAGATCATCAAGATCCAAGTGTTACCTCCAAGTTTCTTGGTTCATTGGAGTTCTAAACACCTGGTATACCTTCTATTCTCTTTTCCTTATGAGAATTCAACCCCTAATCTCCGAATTTACGTCGATCGAGAAAACCCTAATCTGCCGATCTCGTCAAGTGCGGACTTGTCCGGTCCCTAGCGGACTAGTCCGATCTATCTGGTTAAATTGTGTTGAATTGACTCTAAAATTTGATCTAATCAACTCCGAACCTGTATAAACTTGTTAAAAGCTATTAGAACTAGTTAGATATCATTAAAAGCAATCTAGTAACAAGTTCTACCTTGCATTTGCATCAATCATGCATGTCATGTCATATTGAGTGATATTTGTGCACTCTTTGATTTTGTTTCTTGTCTTGTATGTTTATTGTGTGGATTAGGCGGATTTGCGCTAGAGAGTGCCGCGGAGGATCTACAGCACCAGGAGTTTGAAGGCTTTGACCCTAATCAACAGCAAGAGCAAGGCAAGTGTCCTTGAAGCATATTGATCCTGTTTTTAAAATAAATGTTTTGTTTGTAAAACTGCACGCTGTGTCAATTTGATGGGAAATCCTATGGTAGGAAGTTTACTAGATTTGTTAAACCACCCTTGTCACCTGGAATTTATGGTAGAGCGTCGGGATGGACTTTTTACCTTTTGCTTCGCTTAATCAACTGGGATGGGAATAACTATACCACTCAATTTAATTATGCATCAATGATATTCTGGTTAATGTGAACTGGACAATACGATGGGTGATCTAAGCAAGCCTGATATGTGGATGGGTTGGATGTTATGGTGGTTTTGCTTGCTTTAGATCTAAGGACCGGTTCATGCGAGAATAGGCCAGGACTACAGTGCCACCACGAGGCCAAGTATGGGTGCGGCGTAGCCGATTAATTAGGGCTTTGCCAGTGCTGTTTGGACCATTGTGGATGCTCGGGGAAGGGGTAGTCGGATTGGGTTTGTTGATGATTGGTGGGACTACCCTGGGATCCGAATGGCTCAAGAGAGGGCCCTTGGTTGAAGATGTGCTCTGCGGGAGACATCGCCACCGGTGAAACCTCAGTGGGGTCTAAATAGGCTGGTAATGCCTTTGTAAAGGCTATTTTGTGATCTCTTGGCCATACACCAAAGGAAGTGTAATTGGCATAAGGGAGGTTCTTTAGTCGCCAACGGGTGACGAAATCACAAACACGTGGGTAAAGAGGTACAAACTCTGCAGAGTCTAAATAAACTATCATGATAGCCGTGCTCCCGGTTATGAGCGCCTGGATGACCTACATGATTAGAGGGAAATTGGTAATTGGGATGTCGATGGTTTTGATCTGGCAGATCTCCCGACACTACTAAAGTGTTGAAGGAGTTTGTGGTTCGGTGTGGGCGCACGGAGATTCAAGAAGGTGAAAATCAAAGTAATGTAGGAGACACGAGGATTTACGTGGTTCGGGCCGCCTGAGCGTAATACCCTACTCCACGGGGTGTGTTGTTGTATTGGTTGTTGTGCGTTTGATCAACGGTGTGTGATCTAATCATGTCAGATCAGTTCAGATCCCCCCTTTCTCTGTACCGTCGGCCTGTCCTTTTATAGTATAAGGACAGACCGTTACAAATTTGCCTGGCCCGACAGGTGGCCCCGGCGGTTACTAATATTGATATACATTCAGTACATTCGATTCTCCTTAATGACCGAGTTATGGGCTTTGACAGCACCGTTACTGGTGATTAAGGTCATCCGATCGGGTGTCATTAATGTAGTATTAATGACACTTAATCGGGTCTTGACTCCCTCTCGAAGATCCAGAGCCGTTGTGGAGCCCTCCGGAGGTTAGAGGTAGGAGATTCAACGGTAGGACACGTGGCAACGCCGGAGCGTACTATGGAGAATGGACGGTTCTGGCGTTATCTGACACGTGGCAGTGCCGGAGCTTCCCACGGTTCTAGGGTTAGGTCCGGGGGTGCCTCTTCGTTACATGGCCCGGAGCTTCCCCCTTGCGGGAGGTAGCTCCGGTTCGATAGTACACGTGGCAGCCCTGGGACTAACCATATCGGAGAAGCGGGTCCGGGCATGCCTGACATGTGGGCCTCTGTAGGTCTTCAAATTAAATGGGTGACTTTCCCTTGAGATCTTTACAATCCCAAGGGGTATATGGTACCCAGGGTACCGACAGTGGCCCCCTGGGCCTACCTCCGGGGAAGACCCTTTAGGTGAAATCGTTCCGCCGGAGGTGGGTCCATCCTTCGACTTTTGAAATGAGTCTTCAAAGGTTTCCGGATGTACTGTCTACGATGGTTTGGAGTTAATCCTTCGCCACATGGCGTATCCCGCGTGCGGCAGGTGAGATCTTCGGCGTGCAGATCTCACGCAATTGAAGGTCGCTAGTTCCCGATACGAAAATTGTATCGGTTCCGCGCGCCCTGTCAGGCTGCCGCCCTCGGGCTTCCCGCCTCGTGATGACAACCGTTCGCCTGGTAGGAACCTCGACATGATCGTCGAAGTGGTCCCGGGCCCTCTTGTCATTGGCTGGGTGGAACTTTTAAGCAGTATCTCCGACTTCCCTGCGGTTTCCATCCAAGCGTCGCAAGGGCTTACTTAAGAACAAAAGCGTGCATCGTTTGGAGTTTTTTATGCCTCTCATTTGCTTTTGCGCTCAAACCTCCAACTCGTGCTTGCTTTTCCTCTCCCGCCTTGCTGTGCAGCGATGGAGTTGGGTCTCTGCGAAAGCCGTTTGAAGACCGAAGGCGACGTGAAGAAGGTCCGGACCCTCATGGGGTGGTCCTCGGACTCCTTCGACCGCTCGGTCCGCGCCGGAGGAGGGCTTCCGTTTGAGAAGGAGCACTCCGGCGAGATGGTGTACTTGTCCTCGTACGCCATGGTGGGGTTGATTCCACCTTTTTCTTCCTTTTTCTTGATGCTGCTGGACTTCTATGGTTTGCAGCTGTATCACCTTGGCCCCCACTCCATTCTCCTCGTATCGATCTTTGTCCACTTCTGTGAGATGTGGGTGGGCATTCCCCCTGCGTCGAACTCTTCTGGGCCTTCTTCACCGTCCATACCACCGGGAGGAGCAATGAGTATCTTGGCTTCTACTACTTTGTGAAGCGCAAGAAATGCCCATTCAAGTACCTCCGGTCGTTCCCTTCTGGGAAGTGGGATGACTGGAAGAAAGACTAGATAGTGGTCCGGGTGGAGGAGCACGAGAGACTGGTGTTGCCCGAAGGCCTCCCCAGCATCGACACGACAATCTGGAGTGAAGCTCCGGTGTTGGTGGAAACCTTCAACCCTGCTCTGACCAGGATCCGCCAGTTCGTGGAAGGAGGTCTAACTCCTCAAGCGGTGTTTTGCAATTTCCTGGTTAACAGGTGGGCACCGCTGAAGAGGAGGGAGAAACTCGCTTGGGCCCTCAGTGGCATGATGGATAGCGACCGGATCGAGTCCGGGCGGAAGTCCGACATGGCGAGGAAAACCTTGGAGTTCCACCTCAAGAAATTCCAGCACGGCATCGACATTGCAGGTGATGACTTATTCCCGCCATCGGCTTCCCCCCCCCCCCCCTGAACGAGGCAGTAGAGTTCCGGAGGGAGCTCCGACGGAAAATGCCGGAACTCGACGACCTCGATATCGTCGAGAGGAGATCGACCACCAAAGTGGTGATCTCAGAAGTCCCCGAAGGAGGTCCCCCCCTACTCCGAAGCCCAGGACTGAGGTCGTCGGCAAGGGTAAGGAGCTGGCAGAGGAACCCGTGCGCCGGAAGAGGAAATATCCGGCTGCCATAGGGTCCTCCAGGTCTGCAGCCTTGGCGTCACCTCCTTCTCCCCGGAGGGAGAGGTCTCCTGCGGTCGCGGCGATGGTGCCCACGGTGGTGCCTCCTCATGATGTCAGCTCCGAGCGCGTGACTCCAGCGCCAGGGTCAGTTGGGGCCCCTAGGTCCGGAGGTGCTTCTCTGCTGAGGGGGGCCCCGACTAAGGAAGCGCCCGCTGCTGCATCAGGTCCCGGGAGGTCCTCCAGGGCATCTACACCAGCGGCTGAGGTGGTTAGCCCGGAGCGTCCGGGAAAGAGGTTCCGAGCAAGCTGGTGCGGAAACCTCCCGAGGTAAGTTTTGAACTTTACTTTGGACAGTCACTTTGTCATAGTAACTGTTTTTTGAGTTTCTTTATCCATCATCTGCAGCGTTCCCAAGAAAAAGAGCGAGGCTCCAACCTCAGCCGCAGCAGCTGAGACTGCGAGGGCGGAACCCTCTGCTCCTGCCCCGGCGCCAGCTCCGACGCCAGCTGTCGTGGTCATGGACCTCGACTCATCCCCTGAGGTTCCCGTGCTATCGCCGGACCACGGGAGAGAAGATGCGCCAGCAGCACTTGTCCCGGAGGCTGAAACTCCGGGTCCTGATGCTGTGATGATGGAAGCTCCGGCGGTTGAGCCGGAGGAAGCGGTAATTCCGGCCTCAGAGCCGGAGGTTGTTGAAGCCCCGGCGGTTGAGCCGGAGGTGGTTGGAATCCCAGCAGACGAGCTGGGTGTTGATGAAGTTCCGGTAGTTGAGCCGGTTACCTCAGAAGCACCGGCCGCAGAGCCGGTTATTGTTGGAGCTCCGGCCATAGAGCCGGTTGGAGATGAAGACCTTCCGGCGCCCGAGCCGGCCGTTGCTGAGGCTTCGGTGCTTGAGCCCCCATCGGAGGAGGTGCCCAGGCCAGAACCAGAGGCAGCTTCTGCTCCGGAAGCAGTGACGTCGGAGGTACCCACGGCTGAGCCGGAGCGCCCTGAAGACGTCGTTGGCCCCCTGCTTGAGGGGGTGAATGAAGACCTGGTGGCGGGACCTTCCTTGATGGCGACTTAGGTCATCCCGGAGGACGGCCCTAGTGCCACGGAGTCCCAGGGGACCACTCTTGTGGAGTGGGACCCAATTTTTGTTTCTGAAGATCCGCTGGAACCAGCGGGAGTGGCCCCAGCAGGTCCGGAACCTATTCCGTTGTCATTTTCTATCGACAACGCCTGCTCCAGCCTGCGTCAGGTCCAACTGGACTTCTTCCACGACAGCAAGGCTCTTGAAGAGGAGCGCCAAACCCTTAGGCGGTGGCGTAACCGGCTCTACTTCGAGACCAAGCTGGCGCAGTCGAGGCTGGCGGACGACAAGGAATGGATCAGGCAGGAAAAGGTCCGCCTGGAGTACTGGGGCAAGTTGTTGGATGATCGGGAGAGTCTGACTCGCGCCCTCGACGCTCAATCCCGGGAGATTTATGAGCAAACCCAAGCAGCTAACAGTGCGGCCAATGAACGCCAAGAAAGGCTTGAGGCCATTAACACTACACTCATCAAGCGCCGAGAGGCACTCGAAGAGAGGGAGAAGTGGCTCGAATATAAAGAGCAGGAACTCCTAGAGCTGCGGTATGACGTCGTGCGGAGGGAGGAGGAGCTCACCGAAAAGGTGGCTCTGGCTGACAAGGGCCTCGAGGAACGCACCAAGCAATTGGATGCGCGTTGCGCCGAGGAGAAGGAGAAGGCCTGGCTACGAGGATAGGAGCTCTACCAGCAAGAGTGTGCCCTCGTTGCCAGGGAGAAGAAAGTGAAGGGCAGGGAGAAGGACCTGGTCAACCGCCGGAACGAGATTCATCTCCGGGAGAAGGAGCTCGGGAGACTCGAAAGGCAGCTTGCTAAAAAGATTCAGCAAAATGCTGAAGAGGTGGAGCGCCTTACTCGCGAGAATTCAGAACTGGTGGCGGCCAGAAGATCCCTGGAAGAACAAAAGAGCTCAAGTGCTTTGGACTCCCTTCAAATTTGGGAGTTCCTGAGCAAGGCTGACGACGCGCTGATGCCGATGGGGTTTAGTCCCGTGCTTCCGGATGATCCGGAGCCGGAGCTAGACTTGGCGTTGCAGGCGTTAAGCTCGGCAGGTAGAAAGCTCTCCAAGATGGGTGACGCCATTTTGGACCAGCTGGAGGTTGAGGGGCAGTCCCTGGCGAAGAACGTCGCAGAATACATGCTGACGTGCTACACCAGCCGGAATCCCCAGTTCCCTCTAGACCCGGTGTTGGAAGGTCCCATTGAAGGAGAAGGCGAAGCTGCCCGGGCTAACGTGTCGGAGGTTGCCCAGAAGGTCGCTCAGTTCTTCCGTAGGGTCTAGGACCATCCCTGTACCTTTTACTTGTATTCTCTCTTTTCCTTTTCCAATTTTGTAATCCCTTGTCTCCAGATGAATGAAATCCACATTTTGCGATTCTGCGAATTTCATTTTTTGTCTTCAACACTTTTGTCTTTACTTGGCCCCCTGGTAGATGTACACAATTTGATTGTGAACATGTACCATGAGGATTCTTTGTGATGTTGAATACTTGTTTACTTCGAACTTGTAGAATGTAGGTCTGAAGTCATCGATAGTGAAGGCCCCCTGAGGTTGTCGGAGCTTAGTAGCTCCGACAGTAGTTCCTATCAACGCGTAGAGCATCGATAGTTAAACCTCCAGGTTGTCGGAGCTTAGTAGCTCCGGCATTGACCTTTGCTAACACGTAGCAGCAGACTCCGTTTGCAGAATCTTCTCACTATCTCTTGTTTCGCGTCGACGGCTGGCCCCCCTAGTTTTACCGGAGCTTGGTTGTTCCGGTAATGCTTGTTTTCAATGCTTAACATCGATTACTAACTGTCTAGGGGAGTCGGAGCTTCGTTAGCTCCGGATTTTCTCCATCAATGTGGACTTTATTTTTCCTGCACACTGAAGCCAAGAAAAATAGTAAAATTCGTTCCTTGCTTATAACTTCGTCATGACTTACTGTTCTCGAATAAATTTTAAGTCAAACGTGATTCTAAATACAACCGAATGTAATGCCTTTTCTTCCGGATCTAATTGTACTTGGAACCGCCTTACTTCGGCCTGCCGAGGTGTAGGTAGAGTGGCGTACTTAGGGTGCTTGACCAGGCTAAGTCGATAGCACACTCCGGCCCTAGATTGGCTTGGCGGCATTCAGGCGAGTGGGCCATGAACAATGTTTGAATCCAAAAGAATAGACAATACAACTCGAATCATATATGAACCGGTTGAACTAAAATTTCTTAAGAACTGCATGCCTTGGTTATAAACAAGAAAGAGAAAAATAAAAAATGTTGAGCCTCTACAAAGTAAATTCACGTGGAGTCTGTTTCATATGAAGATGTCTTTCATTATAGGTCCGGGGTACAGGGGAAACAAGTACACTCTTAGGGTACGGAACCAGGCTAAGTGTGTTTCATTTCTTGTTTGACCCAAGGTAGCTAGCCACACTTTTAGTTCTGAGACTGTGACAAGTGTTGCATGAACTTTGCGGACCTTCCGGGAAAGGTCCGGCTGTTCTCCCGGAGGAACTACCCAACTCTGTACAATGACTCTATAACATACACTTCATGTTACTATAGACTCACCTCCGTGATGCTAGGCGTAGAACTTACGGAGGTGCTCGATGTTCCAAGGATTTGGGAGAGGTGTCCCATCCTCGGGAGCCAAGCGAACGCTTCCGGGACGGGATACTTTAATCACTCGGAAGGGTCCTTCCCAGCTGGGGGAGAGTTTGTTTAACCCTTCTCTAGATTGTATTCTCCGTAGCACCATATCGCCTTCCTCGAGCTGTCGGTGATGTACATGTCGTTGGTGATAGCGCCTAAGAGCTTGGCGGTATCAGGCATTCCGAACAGCTGCTTGGCACCTTCCCTCCTCAAGGAGGTCCAGGTCTTCACGCCGGAGCTGGTCCTGCGTGGCTTCGTCGAAGGTCCGGACTCAGAGTGACCCCATGTTTATTTCCGGAGGAAGGATTGCTTCGGCTCCGTACACCAAGAAGAAGGGTGTCTCTCCAGTTGACTGGTTTGGAGTTGTCCTGTTGGCCCATAAGGTGGGCGGAAGCTCTTCTATCCAGTTGGCTCCATGTTTTTTCAAGCGCTCATAAGTGCGCGTTTTAAGTCCTTTCAGGATTTCAGCATTTGCTCTCTCGGCTTGGCCATTGCTTGCCGGATGTGCTACGGAGGCATAGCAAACTTGAATGCCGAGGTCTTCGCAATATCCTTGGAATGCGGAGCTTGTAAATTGGGTCCCATTATCAGTGATGATCTTTTTTGGGACTCCGAATCTGCATACAATGGATTGCAGGAAATTGATAGCAGATTGCTTGTTGACTGTAACAACTAGAGTTGCTTCCGGCCACTTGGTGAATTTGTCAATGGTGACATACATGAACTTGTAACCTCTGACGGCTCTTGGGAAAGGTCCCAAGATGTCCATCCCCCACACGGCGAAGGGCCATGTAGGAGGTATCATTTGTAGGGACTGAGCCGGTGTGTGGATTTGCTTTGCATGAAATTGGCATGCTTTGCATTTTTTTCACCAGCTCAGTTGCATCCTGGAGTGCTGTAGGCCAGTAGAAGCCATGCCGGAAGGCTTTACCGACCAGCGTGCGGGAGGACGCGTGGTTCCCACACTCTCCTCCATGGATTTCTGCGAGGAGCTCGCAGCCTTCTTCCCTTGTGATGCACCGCATTAGGACGCCGTTGGCACCGTGTTGGTAGAGATCCCCTTCTACCAACGTGTATCTTTTAGCCAATCTGACTATCCGGTCAGCGGATACATCATCGTTAGGAAGGATGTTGTCTTTCAAGTAGCTCCGGATCTCTGAGATCCATGCATCGAAGCTAGCTTGAGCATTTGAGTCTTGCATGCTGGGTTGCTCGGAGCTTCTGGCAGCACCTACGACCCTTGATGGCTGCCATGGTAACAGGGCCATCGGGACCGTCAGCTTCGGGATGCTGATCTCGCCCCCTTCGCTCAGTTCGGCAGGTTGAGCTGTGGGTTTTGACAACCTCCGGACGAAGATTCCATCAGGAGCCGGAGCTCCGGTTGATGCTTTCGTCGAGAGTTTGTCGGCTTCAGCGTTGAGAGCACGCTGAACATGGTGAAGATCTAGGACTTCAAAGTCCTTTTGAACCTTCTGGACTTCAAGGAGGTAAGCAGCTAGTTGGATATTGTTGCAGGAGCATTCACCCTTCACTTGCTTAACGATGAGCTGCGAATCTCCCTTGACCAGCAGTTGCTTGACACCGTATGACAGTGCTACCTTTAGTCCATAGATGAGTGCTTCGTACTCCGCCATGTTGTTGGTTGCCTTGAAGTCAAGGTGTACCATGTATTTTACCTTCTCTCCGATTGGCGCGAGGAGAAGGATTCCAGCTCCGGCCCCCTGCTTTTGCATGGAGCCGTCAAAGTAGAGGGTCCAGTGAGGCTCGGTGAAGACTGGAGTCTTGTGTTTCGACTTCTGCTCACTGGGGCCCCCAGGGTTTGATGGAGAGGGAGTCCATTCCGCCATGAAATCTGCCAATGCTTGACTCTTGATTGCTTGCCTCGGAATGAATTCGAGATCGAATTCAGCCAATTCCGCTGCCCATTTTGCGATGTTCCCAGTTGAATTGGGATTATGCAAAATTGCTCGGAGTGGATAAGAGTTCACCACCGAAATCTTGTGAGCTTGGAAGTAATGGCGAAGCTTCCTAGAGGCAATAAGAACTGCATAGAGCAGCTTATGCACCTCTAGGTATCGAGTCTTGGCGTCATGAAGTACTTCACTGATGAAGCTTATCAACCCGGATCCTTGCTGATGGATCCGGCACTTCTTCAGGGTTCTCCGGATCCTGGCTGGAGGGACCCGGAGCTACCTCAGCAACGACCTGGACCTTCCCGGAGGGGTCTGGGTCTTCTGAAGTACCTCCTTGTTGGTTCGAGTCTGGGAGCTGAGACCCCGACTCGCTTTCAGGGACATCCGGACCCTCCCGAAGGGATCTGGAGTCTTGAGTATGGGGCGGCTCTGGTCTCTCCGCAACCAGAACCATACTAACAACTTCGTCAGTTGCTGAAATATAAAGCAATAAATGCTCACCAGGGTTCGGAGCTACCAGGATTGGTAGGGTGGTGAGGAACTGTTTCAGCTCCTGGAACGTCTTCTCTGCTTCTTCAGACCATTGAAATGGTCCGGACTTCCTCAATAACTTGAAGAAAGGAAGTGCCCGTTCCGGCAGTCTTGAAATGAACTGTCTAAGGGCTGCTAGACATCCAGTTAGCTTCTGGACATCCTTGATGCGGGTTGGTGGCCGCATGTCTTCAATGGCTTTGATCTTCGCCGGATTAGCTTCTATGCCCCGGTGACTCACCAGGAAACCAAGAAGTTTTCCGGAGCTAACCCCGAAGACACACTTGTCTGGGTTTAGCTTCATGCGGGTGACCCGCAGCTTATCGAAGACAGCCTGCAAGGTGTCAAGGAGAGACTCCTTGTTCTTGACCTTGACCACGATGTCATCGACGTACACTTCCACTATGTCTCTAATGAGTTCTTCAAAAGTTTTGTACATAGCTTGTACAAAAGTTGAAGCTGCATTCTTGAGACCAAATGGCATGGCTGTGTAACAATATAATCCATCTACTGTGATGAAAGAAGTATGTTCTTCATCTTCCCTAGACATTCTGATTTGATGATACCCAGAATATGCGTCTAGGAAACACAGTAATTCACACCTGGAGGTGGAATCCACTATCTGATCTATTCTAGGTAATGGGAATGGATCTTTTGGACATGCCTTATTTAGTGTCGTGTAGTCGATACACATCCGAAGCTTCCCGCCGGCCTTGGGTACAATGACTGGGTTTGCCAGCCATTTTGGATGGAAGACCTCTCGGATGAATCCAGCTTCGAGCAACTTCTTCACTTCTTGTCGGATGAAGTTCTGCCGTTCTATGGATTGCTTCCGAGGCTTCTGGTGTACTGGCCGTGCATCTGGGTAGATCTTCAGATTGTGCTCAATCACTTCCCTGGGGATCCCAGGCATTTGTGACGGTTGCCAAGCAAACATGTCAACATTTGCCCGTAGGAAAGTGATGAGCGCGAGTTCCTATTTGTCGTTCAGCTGTCCCGATATACGGGTGGTCTGAGCGGCATCGGAACCAATTTGGACAACTTTGACGGGAATGTCGGTGTCGCCGCTTGGCTGCACACGAGGTGCTGACGTCGAGCCTCGCTGACGAATGCTCGGAGGTCTTGGAGCTTGCTCCTGTCTGGAGTCTTCCTCTTGCGCCGTAGTGAGCGCATGAAGTTCCTACAAAGTAGTTACTCCTGAAGTACGATCTCCGCGGATCCAGAGAACGCCTACTGGTGTTGGCATTTTCAACACCAGATAATGAGCGGCTGCCATGAATTTGTACAGGGCAGGCCTACCCAAGATGGCGTTGAATGGTAAGTTGATCTGAGCAACGTCAAAGACCAACTTCTCGGTGCGATACTTCTCCCGTGTCCCGAAGGTGACAGGAAGAGTAATAGCTCCGAGTGGGGTAATGGCCCCCGGACCTACTCCGGAGAAAGGTCTGGAGGGATGGAGATCCAAAGGTCGGAGCTGAAGCTTGGTAAAAGCTTCAAAGCTTATGAGGTTCATCCCCGAACCTCCGTCCACCATAACATTATGGAGTTGGATGTTATTGATGGCGGGAGATACCATCAAAGGTATCTATCCAGCTCCGACCATGCTTCGAGGACAGTCCGAAGCATCAAAAGTGATGGCTGTGTCCATCCACTTTCGATGTGGCTCCGGTCTAGCTGTAGGAGCTACAGCGGCCATATCCCGACGCATAGTCTTGATGACGCGGCGGGAGGTGATGTCCCATGATCCACCAAAAATAGTGTTCATGGTTTTCCGACGCTCGTTGTCAGAGACGTCGGAATCATCGTCGACGGAGGTGTAGACGGCTTTCAGGACCTTTTTAGGATCCTGAAACCCTAACTCCTCTTCAGCCGGAGCTTCGTCGACTTTCTGTTTTCCTTCCCTTTGACGGAAAGGAGACTCTTCCCGGCGCTTGTTGTAGCGCTCGGCGAGGTTTTGGACCTCCCGGCAATCTTCCAAACTGTGTCTGCCCGTTTTGTGAATCGAACACCACACCTTGGATTTGCCTCCGTCTTCTGAAGACGGTCGAGGTCGCTTTTTGGGGCGTGGCCCCCGGCCACCCGGAGCTGCAGCAGCTGCGGCATTGGATGTACCGGCCGACGTCTTCTTCTTGCCGTTGGTCTTTTTCTTCTTCTTGCCGTTCCCGAAGGTAGCGGCTTCTTCTTTGGAGGATTTCCTGTTACCCTCCGGAGTTGATTTGGAGTGCATTTTACGACCCTCCGCAGCTCTGGCGCACTTGTCAGCCAAGCTGAAGAGCTCCGTGACACTGGTAATCTCTTTGATTGCTAGTTTCTCCAACATATTCTTATCTCGTAATCCCTGTCTGAATGCCACAATGACAGAGGCGCTAGAGATAGAAGGAATAGTGTTGCGTACCTGAGAGAACCTCTGTATGAAGGATCGCAAGGATTCTCTCTCTTTTTGCACGACGGCAAAAAGATCCAGTTCGGTGCCTGGTCGGGTGTATGAACTCCGAAGTTGGCGGTGAACTGTCGGCACAACTCCTCCCCAACTGTTGATAGAGTTGGGTGGAAGGCTCATAAACCAGGACCTCGCAGTTCCGGTTAAAGCCACAGGGAAATAATTGGCCATTACAGCCTCATTTCCTCCAGCTGCCAAAATAGCAGTGGAGTAAATCTGAAGAAATTCGGCGGGGTTGACAGTCCCGTCGAACTTCTCCGGCAGATGAGGCCAGAACTTCTGTGGCCAATGGACCATGCACAGATGCATGGCTAGGGCTGAATAGCCTCCTCCTACTCCCTCGGGAGCAGGAGTGTTTTGAGCCTCTCGTCTCTCACGAGCACGCTCAATATGGATTCGGCCGTCTTGCTGACGATATCGGCGATCAAGCTCCGACCGGAGGTCATGAGTTGAAAGCCTGGATATCGAATGGGTGCGTCGTGCCCCAGAGGGCAACGACGTCACTTGTTGTGACGCAACTCGTCTCCTGTTGTTGGAGACGTGCGGACCAAGTCTACCAGACAAAGTCCGCCGCTGCGACGGGGCCCGTCCTGAAGGAGGAGGACCCTGGTTGCTGATGCGGTCGGCTACGGCTGCAACCAAATGTTCCACATCAGCTCTCCACTGCTCCAATGCATCCCGGGATGCATCAGGAGGTGGTGGACGTTGAAGAAGAGCACACGCTGCATGAAGCGCATGTTCCGTGTTGTCATGATTCGCCGACGCCGTGATGGACGCCGGTGCACCATCGCGTTGTCCAGCTTGGTTTGCTGTAGGAGGCGGCGGTGGTGGCTGTGTGACTCCTGCTGGCGCTGAGGCTCTTGCTGGTGGGGGCATATTGGAGGGATTGCCTCCAACAGCCTGAAGAGCGGGTTGACCACTGGATGATCCAGCAGTAGAGTTCACCATTCTTGAAATCTCAGGCGCCCCTACCTGGCGCGCCAACTGTCGGTGGTTTTGATCCGGCAGATCTCCCGACACTGCTAAAGTGTTGAAGGAGTTTGTGGTTCGGTGTGGGCGCGCAGAGATTCAAGAAGGTGAAAATCAAAGTAATGTAGGAGACACGAGGATTTACGTGGTTCGGGCCGCCTGAGCGTAATACCCTACTCCATGGGGTGTGTTGTTGTATTGGTGTTATGCGTTTGATCAATGGTGTGTGATTGAATCAGGTCAGATCAGTTCAGATCCCCCCTTTCTCTGTACCGTCGGCCTGTCCTTTTATAGTATAAGGACAGACCGTTACAAATTTGCCTGGCCCGACAGGTGGCCCCGGCGGTTACTAATATTGATATACATTCAGTACATTCGATTCTCCTTAATGACCGAGTTATGGGCTTTGACAGCACCGTTACTGGTGATTAAGGTCATCCGATCGGGTGTCATTAATGTAGTATTAATGACACTTAATCGGGTCTTGACTCCCTCTCGAAGATCCGGAGCCGTTGTGGAGCCCTACGGAGGTTAGAGGTAGGAGATCCAACGGTAGGACACGTGGCAACGCCGGAGTGTACTGTGGAGAACGAACGATTCCAGTGTTATCTGACACGTGGCAGTGCCGGAGCTTCCCACGGTTCTGAGGTTAGGTCCGGGGGTGCCTCTTCGGTACATGGCCCGGAGCTTCCCCCTTGCGGGAGGTAGCTCCGGTTCGATAGTACACGTGGCAGCCCTGGGACTAACCATATCGGAGAAGCGGGTCCGGGCATGCCTGACATGTGGGCCTCCGTAGGTCTTCAAATTAAATGGGTGACTTTCCCTTGAGATCTTTACAATCCCAAGGGGTATATGGTACCCAGGGTACCGACAATTATGGTTTGGTAATGGTTATGGATTTATTTCTGGTATTGAATATGGTTATTGGCAATGGTGAAATATGGAATTATTGATAAGGATGGTGAATTATGGACTGGTATTATAATATTATTTATGATTATGATGGGTTTACTTCACATACATATAATATGTTGCTTTTCAAATGTTTTACTGTACTTTTCAGCACTTTGCCATTATTATTGTCATCATTTGAATCAGCCACATGTCATACTTTCCACACTTGCTGAGTACGACATGTACTCACTCTTGCAATTCCCCCCCCCCCAACAGTTGCAGGTCAGGATTGGGAGTTTAATGGTGATAATGCGGAGTTCTAGGCCGTGTCTACCGTCAACTTTGCCTGTGGTGTTGATTGGAGCTGCGCATACATACCCTGTCGCTTATGCTGCATAGCTGCTTAGTTTGTTTAATTAGTTTATTTCCGCTGCATTAGTTGAACTTGTCATAAATATTCATTGGAGCTTGTATTCGAGGATAATCTGGTTTGTGTAATAAAATTTGGTTAATTAATCTTGTCTTGTGGTAATTTTCTGTATACTCTTTTGTGATTGCACTCGTGTATGTGTGATGAACATCCTGGGCACACATATGCGTTAGCTTGGTTCTTTTTTCGGAACCGGGCGTCACAGATTGGTATCAGAGCCACAGGTTGACCGTAGGATGCAGCCTAGATAGAATGGACACTTTAGAGCACATAGGGGCACTTAGGAATCGATGTGTTTTTGCTTGGAGTGCTGTTTGCTACATATATTGTTTGCTTGTGTGCTTAATAGAGGATTTTGGGATGCCTTAGCATTGCCATGTCCACCTAGGCTAGTATAGCCAGTTGTTTAGTTTCATATCCCTTGATGCATATAGTTGGGGACGTTTTCTAATTCTTACCTACTGCTTTTCTTCAGATGGTGAGGACTCGCAACCAGAGGGATGGCAATGATGAAGAGGAGAACAATGGAGTGCTTCAGAACAACAATGGGCAAGGATCTACTCAGGGAGGTATCAACATCGAGCAGCTATTGGCCATGCAAAACCAGCTCATGCAGACCATGATACAAACTATGGGACAGCTGCAGGCTGGCAATATCAACAATGAGCCCCACATGCCTCCACCGCCACCCCCGCTCCTCATAACCGATTGGGAGAGTTTATGAGGACTAGGCCGCCAACCTTTGCTCAAGCCGCAAACCCTATGGATGCGGACGATTGGCTCAAGTCTGTGGAGAAGAAGCTAGCCATTGTCCAATGCAGTGACCGGGAGAATGTGCTATTTGCTTCTCATCAACTCGTTGGAGCAACTGCGGATTGGTGGGATTCTTATTGCAATGCTCACGAGAACCAAGAGAGAATTACTTGGGCTGAATTCAAGGAAAATTTTTGTTCTCATTATGTGCCCGAGGGTGTTATGATATTGAAGAGGCAAGAATTTGAGAATTTAAGGCAAGGAAGATCAAGTGTGGGTGAATACCTCAATAAATTCACTCAACTCTCAAGGTACGCGCCTGAGGATGTTAGTCGGGACAGCCGGAAGCAATACTTGTTCATGAGGGGCTTGAACAATGAGATCCAAGTACAATTGCTCAATTGTGACTATGCAAATTTCCAGAAGCTTGTGGACAAAGCAATTGTAGAACAAGATCTGTGAGATGGAGCAAGAAACCAAGAGGAAGGCGCCATATCAAGGACAGCAACAAGGAAGTAATGTGCGCCCTCGCTTTGCGCCGCCCAATGCGCCTCATTACAGCTCCTCTATTCCTGCTCAGCGCCCTAGTTATGCACCGCGCCCAACTCAGTTTGTGCAACAGCGCCCTGTTATGCAAGCACCTAGGCCTCCAATGCCTTATGAGCCTCGTGCTAATTTTCCTGCTGCAAATGCTCAAAACCAAGCTCGTCCCAACAATTCTGGTGGGGTTAAGAAGTGTTATACTTGTGGAGAAGTTGGACACTTTGCGCATCAATGTCCTAAGTCAGGCCTTGGTCAAGGAAGCAATGCGCTGAGGCAAAACCCAAGACCCAATGGAGGACAGCCACAAGGAAGCCGTGGACAGCAGAATTTTGCTCGTGGCAACGTGAACCATGTCTCTACGGAGGTTGCTCAACAAGCGGATGATGTGGTCATTGGTATGTTTCTCGCCAACTCCAACCCCGCGACTATGTTATTTGATTCTGGAGCATCGCATTCATTCATTGCATCGAAGTATGTTGCCAAGTATAGTTTGCCTGTCTCTCACATGAAGTTTACTCTATTGGTTAAATCTCCTGGAGGAGAGATGAGGACAAATATAGTATGTCCAAAAGTAGGCCTTAGAATAAGGGGGGTAGACTTCTCCGCCAACCTCATTGTTTTAGATTCTCAAGGGTTGGACATTATACTTGGTATGGACTTTATAGTTGGATTACCGCGAACCCAGTATGGCTATGATTCAATATGGGTCATTGTAGATCGGTTGACAAAACCGCATATACCACTGCGAAGTTGGCAGAATTGTATATGGAGCATATTGTGTGCCGACATGGAGTACCAAAGAATATAGTCTCGGATAGAGGTTCTCAATTTACTTCCAGGTTTTGACAAAAGTTGCATGAAGCTTTGGGAACGAGGTTGAATTTTAGTTCAGCATATCATCCTCAAACGGATGGACAAACCGAGAGGACCAATCAGATTTTGGAGGACATGTTAAGAGCTTGTGCTTTAAAGCATGGGAAAAGTTGGGACAAAAGCTTGCCATACGCGGAATTTTCATACAACAATAGTTACCAAGCAAGCTTGAAAATGTCACCATACGAAGCACTTTATGGGAGGAAGTGTAGGACACCTTTATTCTGGAATGAAGCAGGGGAAACTCAAGTATTTGGTCCAGATGTGTTGCAAGAAGCCGAAAAGCAAGTCCAAATAATTCGTGAAAACTTGAGGGCTGCCCAATCAAGGCAAAAAGGCTATGCGGACAATAGGAGAAGGAAATTGGCCTTTGAAATAGGAGATTTTGTTTACCTCAAGGTGTCACCAATGAGAGGTCATAAGAGGTTTAACATAAGGGGTAAGCTCGCACCTCGCTATATTGGACCATTCAAGATTTTGGACAAAAGAGGAGAAGTAGCATATAAGTTGGAGATGCCAGCCCATCTTTCAGACGTGCATGATGTCTTTCATGTTTCCCATCTCAAGAAGTGTTTGAGAGTACCGGAAGAACAAGTGCCAATGGAAGAATTGGAACTAGAGGAAGATTTGACGTATGCCGAGCAACCGGTCAAAATCTTGGAAACTAAGGAGAGGGTCACAAGGAACAAGGTCATTAGATGGTGTAAAGTTCAATGGAAGCACCACACCGAAAAAGAAGCGACATGGGAATTGGAGGATGATCTCAAGAAGGAATTTCCCTATCTCTTCTCTTCCGCGTCGAATCTCGAGGGCGAGATTCATTTTAAGGGGGGTAGGTTTGTAACACCCTCATTTTCATGCATCATGCCTTGCATACATTCATATACATGTTTAACATTAACCCATAACAAGAGGAACAAGTTTAAAACTGATTTGGAGCAAAACCGCACTTAAAAATGTAGGAAAGTGCGGACTAGTCCGGTTTTGCTGAGGACTAGTCCGATTTCTCTCTGACTAAAAACGGACTTGTCCCATTTTGTGCGGACTAGTCCGATATTCCATGAATCCTTGGAAATTTGTTAAGTCCCTGGACTTGTCCGGACTAGTTCGGTGTTCCAGCGGACTTGTCCGTTTTCCTTTCTGACTAAGATCGGACTTGTCCGATTTTAGGCCAGACTTGTCCGATTTTCTCTCTGGACGACTTCGGACTAGTCCGGTCATTTCCGGACTTGTCCGATATTTCGTGACTTCGAGATTGATCTTCTGTTTTACGACTTGTATCTTGGGTTTCACGTTATGTGGGCCTAGGGACGTCGTGCCTAACTCTTTTAGAGCCTATGTGGGACTCTAAACCGGCCTCTACTCATCCCAAAACTCGAAATCCATCTAACCCTAGCCTCTACCTCTATATAAACAGCCTCACCCCTTGGCTTGACATCTATTTGCCACTTTTCCACCCACCCAAACCCTAGTTCGTGGGGAGCCACCATCAAGGAGGGAGGAGAAGATCCCAAGCAAGAAGAAGAAGAGGAGGAAAGGAAAGAGGATCAAGATCTCCACCAAGTTTCGTCCTTCACCACCAATTCATCTCCAAGTTCATCACCAACCCTAGATCATCAAGATCCAAGTGTTACCTCCAAGTTTCTTGGTTCATTGGAGTTCTAAACACCTGATATACCTTCTATTCTCTTTTCCTTACGAGAATTCAACCCCTAATCTCCGAATTTACGTCGATCGAGAAAACCCTAATCTGCCGATCTCGTCAAGTGCGGACTTGTCCGGTCCCTAGCGGACTAGTCCGATCTTTCTGGTTAAATTGTGTTGAATTGACACTAAAATTTGATCTAATCAACTCCGAACCTGTATAAACTTGTTAAAAGCTATTAGAACTAGTTAGTTATCATTAAAAGCAATCTAGTAACAAGTTCTACCTTGCATTTGCATCAATCATGCATGTCATGTCATATTGAGTAATATTTGTGCACTCTTTGATTTTGTTTCTTGTCTTGTATGTTTATTGTGTGGATTAGACGGATTTGCGCTAGAGAGTGCCGCGGAGGATCTACAGCACCAGGAGTTTGAAGGCTTTGACCCTAATCAACAGCAAGAGCAAGGCAAGTGTCCTTGAAGCATATTGATCCTGTTTTTAAAATAAATGTTTTGTTTGTAAAACTGCACGCTGTGTCAATTTGATGGGAAATCCTATGGTAGGAAGTTTACTAGATTTATTAAACCACCCTTGTCACCTGGAATTTATGGTAGAGCGTCGGGATGGACTTTTTACCTTTTGCTTCGCTTAATCAACTGGGATGGGAATAACTATACCACTCAATTTAATTATGCATCAATGATATTCTGGTTAATGTGAACTGGACAATATGATGGGTGATCTAAGCAAGCCTGGTATGTGGATGGGTTGGATGTTATGGTGGTTTTGCTTGCTTTAGATCTAAGGACCGGTTCATGCGAGAATAGGTCAGGACTACAGTGCCACCACGAGGCCAAGTATGGGTGCGGCGTAGCCGATTAATTAGGGCTTTGCCAGTGCTGTTTGGACCATTGTGGATGCTCGGGGAAGGGGTAGTCGGATTGGGTTTGTTGATGATTGGTGGGACTACCCTGGGATCCGAATGGCTCAAGAGGGGGCCCTTGGTTGAAGATGTGCTCTGCGGGAGACATCGCCACCAGTGAAACCTCAGTGGGGTCTAAATAGGCTGGTAATCCCTTTGTAAAGGCTATTTTGTGATCTCTTGGCCATACACCAAAGGAAGTGTAATTGGCATAAGGGAGGTTCTTTAGTCGCCGACGGGTGATGAAATCACAAACACGTGGGTAAAGAGGTACAAACTCTGCAGAGTCTAAATAAACTATCATGATAGCCGTGCTCCCGGTTATGAGCACCTGGATGACCTACATGATTAGAGGGAAATTGGTAATTGGGATGGTTATGGTTTGGTAATGGTTATGGATTTATTTCTGGTATTGAATATGGTTATTGGCAATGGTGAAATCTGGAATTATTGATAAGGATGGTGAATTATGGACTGGTATTATGATATTATTTATGATTATGATGGGTTTACTTCACATACATATAATATGTTGCTTTTCAAATGTTTTACTGTACTTTTCAGCACTTTGCCATTATTATTGTCGTCATTTGAATCAGCCACATGTCATACTTTCCACACTTGCTGAGTACGACATGTACTCACTCTTGCAATTACCCCCCCCCCCCCAACAGTTGCCGGTCAGGATTGGGAGTTTAATGGTGATAATGCGGAGTTCTAGGCCGTGTCTACCATCAGCTTTGCCTGTGGTGTTGATTGGAGCTGCGCATACATAACCTGTCGCTTATGCTGCATAGCTGCTTAGTTTGTTTAATTAGTTTATTTCTGCTGCATTAGTTGAACTTGTCATAAATATTCATTGGAGCTTGTATTCGAGGATAATCTGGTTTGTGTAATAAAATTTGGTTAATTAATCTTGTCTTGTGGTAATTTTCTGTATACTCTTTTGTGATTGCACTCGTGTATGTGTGATGAACATCCTGGGCACACATATGCGTTAGCTTGGTTCTTTTTTCGGAACCGGGCGTCACAATTAACACAAAGTGTTTGATCAAGTCTATGCCCTAGACAGTGATGATAATAAAAAGTATGAATCAAGAGCACACGAGACAAGTGATTTTTACCGAGGTTCGATCTCACCAAAGAGATCTACTCCTTGTTTAGGAAGCCCACACAGAGCCGGGTCTCTTCAAACCCTTTTCCCTCGTCAAGTCACCACACAAGGCCGACTTGATTCCACTATCACGGGTGATCACCAAGTTTGCGGGGCAACCTCACATGTTGAGGGCTCCCACAAGATTACAAACAAAAATAGAGATCAACACACTCAAATAATTACACAATAATCAACATAAGTGTGTGAGAAATCAAACCCAAGAGCTCAAAGTCGATAAGATCGTCACTCTCCCTTTCCCAATTGCCAACTCCCAAAGATTTGACTCTTAGGATCTTAGAATGTGTGGAGAGGAGTGTTTTTGTGCTCTTGGATGCAGTGGAGGCACTAGGGTTCTTAGATGTATGTTATGGGGTCGTGGATCACCTATTTATAGACATTTATAAAAGTTACCGTTTGAATCCCAACGACTGGACTAGTCCATTATGGACAAGACTAGTCCGTTGTGCTGAGTGATTTATGTGTGGAGAAGTGCAGCACACTAAGAAACTGTAACTCTTTTTAGTGTATCGAACTAGTCCGTTATGGACTGGACTAGTCCGTTTTTGTCCAGAAAGGATATCGGACTAGTCCTCTCTACCACCGGACTAGTGCTCTTTGGAACTGTGTGAAAACGGACTAGTCCGCTATGAAAACGGACTAGTCCTGTATGAGGTAATGTGATAGAACGGACTATTCCTCTGTGAAACCGGACTAGTCCTATTGTGATATTGTGGTCAGATCGGGCTAGTCCTCTCTGGGGCCGGACTAGTCCTTTATTCCTGCAACTTGAATTGTGTTATAGCCCTAATTCTTTCCGCAATGACTTGAGCTCTTGGGGGTGTATCTCTCACACACACCCTACACATTTAGGACTACTTTTGCATCTTTTCTTCACCTGTTCTCTTCTCTTTCTTGATTCTCATCTTTTCACCTTTTTGCACCTTTTGTTCACTTGTGCTCTTCCCTTTCTTAAAATTCACTTTTCTTTTTTTTGTATCTTTAGTTCAATTCTCCGAAACTTGCTCTCATCTCAACAAACTTGATGAGAATCTCACTTGTTTGTCATCAATCATCTAAAACCCTCAAGGGTGTTCCTAGATGCACTATCAGGAGGAAAGCTTGGCTGACCGCACTAAAAATTTTGAGCAGCGGTGCAAGCAGGAGGAGAAGAAGCACTGGAAGGTGGGACAGGAGCTCTCCAAAAGAGAAGCTAGTGTCGCCACCAGGGAGGAGAAGGTGAGAGGCAGGGAGAAGGACCTGGCGAACCACCAGAACCGCATCCACCTCCGAGAGTCAGAGATTGCTGATTGCGAAAAGGTGGCTGAGAGTATTCAGCAACATGCCAAAGAGGTCGAGCGCATCACTCGAGAAGGTTCGGAGCTTGCAGCCGCCAGAAGGTCACTGGAGGAACTCAAGAATTCAAGGGAACGGAGTCCCAACAAGTCTGGGACTTCCTGGGGCATGCTAACAAGGCTTCGGTGCTGCTTGGCTTTAGCCCGGTACGTCCGGATGACCCGGAGCCAGAGCTGGACAAGGCGCTGGTGGCGCTGAGCTCTACCAGCAACAAGCTAGACGCGATGGGTAACGTCATCGTCGACCAACTGGAGACAGAGGGGAACTCTCTGGCCAAGAATGTCGTCGAATATGTGTTGACGTGTTTAAAAAGCCGAGACCCCCAACTTTCTCTAGATCCGGTGGTCGAAGGGCCCATTGCTGAAGAGGAAGATGTCGCTAGGGCCAGCGCTCAAGAAGTTGCCGAGAAAGTTGCCTCGTATTTCCATAGAACTTAGGACCTCCAGTAGTCAAGACCTTTTTCTTTTTCCTTTCCCTTGCAATCCTCATTCTTTAATCCAATCCTTCAGATGAATGAAATCATATCTTCTCGAATGAATGAATTCCATTTTGTATTTGTCTTCAGTACATTGTTCTTTATCTTGTTGGCCCCCTGGTAGATGTTTACAATTTGATTGCGAACATGTACCAAAAGGACCTGACAATATCTTGATGACTTGAACACTTCGAACTTGTAGCTAGAACGTTCAACTCTTAGGTCCAAAGTTTACTTCTGATAGCTCCAGGGACCCTTTGTGACATTGATGGCGCCCCCCTAGGAATTCGAAGCTTGGTAGATCTGACGGCGCCCACTGCCAATACATAGAGCGTCAACGGCGGGCCCCCTCGGAGGTGTCGGAGCTTGGTAGGTCCGACGGCACCCACCACCAACGCTTAGAAACATCGACGGCGGGCCCCCTCAGATCCTCGAAGCTTTCTCGCTTCGACGGTGTCCACTTGTCAATGTATAATATGTCGACGGCGGACCCCTTCTGGGTGATTTCTCCACCATCTTCGTTTAGATCACCGTTAATTCTTCACGTCAACGGTTGGCCCCCATGGGAGTTGTTGGAGCTTGTTAGCTCCGAGGACGCCCGCTTTCAACGTATAAAACGTCAACGGCGGGACCCCTTGGGGGATGTCAGAGCTTAGTAGCTCCGGCATCATCCACCATCGCCATGATTTTTCCATTTTTCATGCGCATTAACGACAAGAGAAATGGTAAAATTTGTCCTCTCATCTATAAAATGTTTGTTGCTTACTGTTCTTATTTGACATTTAGGTCCAAAATAATTCAACATGATAACAAGTAAATTGATGTAATCTCTTCAGATCCGAATGCTTTCCGGACCGCCCTACTGAGGTCTGCAGGAATATAGGTAGAGTGGTGTACTTAGAGTGCTAGACCAGTCTAAGCCGATAACGCACTCCGGACCTGTCATTGGCTTTGCCGTTCAGGCGAGTAGACCATCTAGCAATGCTAAGATCTGAAAAAGATCAACAATATAACTCGCATATCATATGAATAACTTGGACTAAATCTCAAAAAGAATTGCACAACTTCGTTATCGACAAGAAGGAAAAGATAATAAAATTAAAATGAACCTGTACAACATTAATGCACGTGGAGTCTGCCTTCACACAACAATGTCTTTCATTATAGGTCGGAATTACAGGGGAGACAAGGACAAACTTAGGGTACGGAACAGGCCAAGTGTTCTATTCATATTGTTCTAACCTAGGGTAGGCAAGCCGCACTTTCAGTACAGGGACCAAGTTAGGTGGGCTTGAACTTGCCAGACCCTCCCGGAGGGGTCCGTATGTTCTCCTTTAGGACCTACCCGACTCTATGTATAGACTCTGTAACTTACGTTGTGTGTAATTACAGAATTACCTCGATGTTCCAAGGATTGAGAAGCAGAGTCCCATCGTCCCTTGCCAAGCGAACGCATCCGAGATGGGATACTTTGATCACTCGAAAGGGACCTCCCAGCTGGGGGACAGTTTGTTCATCCCTTCACGAGTTAGTATTCTCCGCAGCCTTCACCGAGCCTCACTGGATAGTGCCTCTGGTGATAGTGCCGGAGCGCTTGGCGATATCGTGCATTCCGAACAGCTGCTTGGCACCTTCCCTCGTCGATGATGTCAAGGTCTTCACGCCGGAGCTTGTCCTGCGTGGCTTCGTCGAAGGTCAGGACCCGTAGTGACCCCATGGTGATCTCCAGAGGAAGGACCGCTTCAGCTCCGTACACCAGGAAGAAAGGTGTCTCTCCAGTTGAGACATTGTCCTGCTCGCCCACAGTGCGGACAAAAGCTCCTCTATCTAGTTGGCTTCGTGTTTCTTCAGGCGCTCGTGAGTGCGCGTCTTGAGTTCTTTCAATATTTCTGCATTTGCTCTCTCGGCTTGGCCATTACTTGTCGGGTGAGCTACTGATGCATACCTGACTTGCATGCCGAGGTCTTCGTAATATTCTTGGAATACTGCACTTGTGAATTGGGTTATGTTGTCAGTGATGACTCTATTCGGAACTCCAAGTCTTCAGACTATGGACTTCAATAACTTGATAGTTGATTGCTTGTTGATAGTCACATCTGGAGTTGATTCTGGCCACTTGGTAAACTTGTCGATGGCGACGTTTAGGAACCTGTATCCTCCGACGGCTTTTGGGAAAGGTCCCAAAATGTCCATCCCCCACACCGCGAATGGCCATGTAGGAGGTATCATTTGCAGCGATTGCGCCGGTGTGTGAATTTCTTCGCGTGGAACTGGCACGCTTAACACTTTTTTACCAGCTCAACTGCATCCTGGAGAGCTGTAGGCCAGTAAAAAGCCATGTCGGAAGGCTTTACCAACCAACGTGCGGGAAGATGCGTGGTTCCCACACTCGCCTCCATGGATTTCCGCGAGTAGCTCGCGACCTTCTTCCTGGGAAATGCATCGCATTAGGACGCCGTTGGCACCTCGCCGGTAGAGATCCCCTTCTACCAGCGTATATCTTCTAGCCAATCTGACGATTCGGTCAGCGGATGCACTGTCTTCAGGAAGGATGTTATCTTTCAAGTAGCTCTGGATCTCCGAGATCCATGCATCAGAGCTAACTTGAGCCTCTGGATCTTACGCGCTGGGTTGCTCGGAGCTTCCTGCAGCGCCTACGACCCTTGGTGGATGCCATGTTAACAGGGCCATCGGGACTGCCAGCTTTGAGGTGCTGGTCTCGCCCCCTTCGCTTAGTTCGGCAGGCTAAGCGATTGGTATTGACAATCTCCTGACAAGAACTCCGTCGGGAGCTTGAGCTCCGGTTGAAGCCTTCGTCGAGAGTTCATCAGCTTCAGCGTTGTTGAGACGCTGGACATAGCAGAGGTCCAGGACATTGAAGTCCTTCTGGAGCTTCTGGACTTCAATGAGGTAAGCGGCGAGTTGTGGGTTGTTGCAGCTGCATTCGCCTTTAACTTTTTTGATAATGTGTTGTGAGTCACCCTTCACCAGCATCTGCTTGATGCCATATGACAGCGCCACCTTGAGCCTGTAGATGAGAGCTTCATACTCCGCCATGTTGTTGGTTGCCTTGAAATCAAAGTGTACCATGTACTTGACCTTCTCCCCGATCGGAGCAAGGAGAAGGATTCCAGCTCCGTCCCTCTGCTTTTGCACAGAGACGTCGAAGTAGAGAGTCCAGTGAGGCTCGGTGAAGACCGAAACCTTGGATTCTGGCTGCTGCTCACTAGGGCCCCCCGGATTTGATGAACAAGGGGTCCACTCCACCACGAAGTCAGCCAATGCTTGACTCTTGATAGCATGTCGAGGTAGGAATTCGAGATCGAACTCTGTCGGCTCCGCTTCCCATTTTGCAATATTCCCAGTAGAATTGGGGTTATGCAGTATAGCACGCAGTGGATAGGATGTTACCACTGATATCTAGTGGGTTTGGAAGTAATGATGTAGCTTCCTTGAGGCAATAAAAACTGCATAAATCATCTTATGCACCTCAATGTATCGAGTCTTGGCATCATGGAGTACTTCACTAATGAAGTAAACTGGCCGCTGGACAGTCCGGACCTTGCCTGAAGGTCCCGGAGCTTCTTCTTCATCAACCCAGACCCACCCGGAGGGGTCCAGACCTTCTTCTTGAGCTTCTCGGACCCTCCCAGAGGGGTCCGAAATTTCTTCTTGATCCATGTGAAATCCCTCAAATGAGAGAGGTTGATCCTCGGGCAGCTTGCTTTGAAGATCCGTGCCTGAGGGTTGGGACTCAGACTCGCCTTCAGGTAGCATCGGATCCTCCCAGAGGGGTCTGGGCTCCTGAACATTAGGTGGTTCCGGTCTTTTTGCGACCAGGACCATGCTGACAACCTCCGTAGTTGTTGAAATGTAAAGCAAAAGAGGCTCACCAAGGTTCAGAGCTACCAGAATTCGTAGTGTGGTGATGAGCTGTTTGAGCTGTTGGAATGCCTTTTCTGCTTCTTCAAACCAGTGGAATGGCCCAGACTTCCTCAATAACTTGAAGAAGGGAAGTGCCCGCTCCGCCAGTCTTGAGATGAACCGGCTAAGCTGAAAGCATCTAGGCCCCATGAGGTACGGTTTCGGTGATTAATGACAACCATTCGATATTACTAATGAATTTGTGAATGCAAGGTCTCAATGACACTCAATCAAATGAAATCAAAATTACATTGGAGACCCATATAAAATCAACGAATGAGATCAAATCAAATCGTATGAAGACAAGAAGTGAAAGCTCTAATTTGACATCACTCAATGCTTGAAGACAATCAAAACAACATTTCCAACAAGTGTCAAAGAGGTCACAAGTTCAAAATTCCAAAAGAACAACTCAAAACAACTCGAAGTCAACAAGTTGAAACACACCGGATCAACCGACGTTCTATGAGTTGACTACATCGGTCAAGTTGGTTCAATTGAAGAAGAAGACCTCAGACAAATGCACTCACGGGATCATCCGATGTGAGTGGCTCAGTGACATCGGTCCATCATCACAGATTGCAATACCTTTGGACCAAGTGAAGCACCGGATCATCCGATGTGCAGACTTACACACATCGGTCAATCACTCCAGTATGCCTCAAGATCAAGCAAAATTCTGGAGGAAGAGCCACCAGATCATCCGATGAATAGAGAGATCAACATCGGTCTAACAACGGTCATATCTGACACAGTGACATCAGCTAATTTGGCTTTGACCGATGACAACTGAAGGGGAGACATCGGATCATCCGGTGTTCGCAGAGAAGTGATGTCAGCCTACTTTTCCAACGGCTATCTCGTGAAGGCTGGCTATTTATACCCCTTCAACCTGTCAAATCGACAAGACTTGAAGCCTAGACATACTCTACACATCCTAGAGCATTCAAGCAAGAGAGCTACCACTTTCACATCATTTACTCATCATTTGTACACCAAGAGATAGGCTAGAACTAGCTAGAGATAGTGCTTGGGTGCCTCCACTCTAGGTGATTGGAGTCTCTAGCGTAGTGAGAGCCACAAGGGAGTGTCCCTTGGTGTGTGTAACTTCCGGAGCTTGCCAAGTGGATTGTGGAAGCCCGGAAGATCCCAAAAGTGTACAAGGCTTGAGCTCCACCTTGCCAAGGTTGGCGAACGGAGAAGAATAGTGAAGAAGCCCCTAGTCTCGGTGACTTGGGAGTGGCAAAACCCTTCGGTGGGTGCCACAACGTGGACGTAGGAAGATCCTTGTGATCTCACCGAACCACGGGATAAACTCCGTGTCCCCTTGAGCGTTTGCATCCCTCTCCCTTTTACTCTTATGCAATCTTCATTCCGCAACTTTAATTTACATTGATTGCATAGTTTAATTGCATAGGGAATTGGGCTTTAAGTTGTTAGTTCTTAATCGTCTTAAAATTTGAAAGAAAGCCCAATTCACCCCCCCCTCTTGGGCGTTTCGATCCTTACAATTGGTATCAGAGCCTTGTTGCTCATTGGATCATTCTAGCTTCACCGCTAGAGAGCTTAAATGGCCAAGAATGGGGGTTCGGTTCCTATCTTCGAGGGCAAGAACTTTGCCTATTGGAAAGCACGCATGCGTGCCTACCTAGAGGCCATTGCTCCCGAAGTGTGGGAAGCGACCCATGCGGGATTTGGAGATCTTAACTATGTTGGGGATCAACTAAAATGGGATGCTAAGGCTAGAAATGCCATCTATGAATGCATTAGTCAAGATGTATTTGCAAGAATAGCTAGTAAAGAAAAGGCTTGTGAAATTTGGGCATGCTTAATTGAAATTCATGAGGGTTCCTCTCGTGTTAAAGAACTCAAATATCACTTGCTAAAATCCAAGTATGATGAATTCAAAATGCTTCCTCATGAGAATGTTAACCAAATGTTTTCATGCTTAAATGTTCTTATTGAGGAGATTAATGCTCTTGGCAAGGGACTTATCAACCGAAAGATCCTCATGCTCCTTCCCAAGCCAAAGTATAACATCATCAACTCAATGCTCCAAAAAGAATCACTTGATCACATTGAAGTTTCGGAGCTAATTGGAGAAATACACGCTCATGAGATGAGTGTACTTGGGATGATGGAGAGTTCATCCTCTACAAGGACAATTGCTCTCAAGGCTTTCAAGAAAACGAAGAAAATGATCAAGCCTAGTTCAGGCAAAGAAGAGCAAACATCAAGTGAAGATGATGATGATGAGCTTGCATCAATGATGAGAAAATTCTCCCGCTTGAACTCCAAAATTGCCAAGAAGGGATACACTTTTGATCCCAACAAGAGAGCCTTCCTTCCCAAGAAAGAAAATAGCAAGACTTGCTATAATTGTGGTGAACAAGGCCACATCTCCTACGATTGTCCAAAACCGGACAAGAGAAGGGAGAACCACGAGAGCAAGCATCAAAAGCAAGAAGAAAGTGATGAAGAAGAAGGGGTCAAGCCCATGCGCTCCTTTGGAAAGAAGAAACTTGACAAAGGCAAGAAGACCAAACTCTTTCCAAAGAAAAGAAGAGGGCCTCAAAAAGTCTTCATGTGCGAGGCAAATGAGTGGATCACGGATGAAGAGTCAAGCGACGAAGAGAGTGAAGATGAAGAAAACTTGGCGGGGCTTGCCGTCGTCAACAAGGATAACTCACCTCTTCGTCCACCTCCCATGTGCCTCATGGCAAAAGGTAACAATGAGGTATGTGACGACTCTAGTGATGATGAGCTTTCCCCCGATGAATTAACTTCATTGATAAATGAATATCACACCATCATTAAAAGGGAAAAGAACAAAGTCAAGGTGCTAGAACAAGCTCATGCTAAACTTGAAAATGCTAACCTTGATTTGCTTGGTAAGTATGAAAGCATACTTAAAGAGCATTACACGCTCAAAACCTATGTCAAGCAAATTGAAGAAGATAAGGCTAAAATTGAGCTAGACAATCATAAGCTTGGCTTAGTTCATCAAACGCTCTCGGATAAGCACAATGAGTTAGTTCAAGAGCATCATGCACTTAATCTCTCTTATGAAGCCATTGAACTAAAATTAAAAAATAAGGAGAAACAAACTATTGATGGCAAGGTACCCACTATTTCAAATGCTACTAATGCTTTCCATGAGTCTTTGCCTTTGAAAGAAAATGCAAGGGAGAAGGAGTTGATGGAGGAGATTGAAAGTCTCCGCACAAGCTTAGCAAGACTATCTAAGGTAGAAGATAAACATAAAGAAATCCTCTTCCATCAAGCAAAGGGCTTCAACAAAAGAGGACTTGGATCCTTCCCGGTGCCCAACAAAGGAAAGGTGCCCTCACCGGAGCTCAAAACAAGCTTCATCAAGGAAGTTGGCTCCTATTGCCAACATTGCAAGGTCACCGGTCACCATACAAGGGAGTGCCCTCTACCTAACCGACCTTCTCCAAAATTGCCGACTAACTATACATCTACCTTTGAGAATCACTATTATTTGTTGAGCAAAGTAGGTGCTAAGGTGAAGGCAAAATTCATTGGCATGAACGTAAAGGGGATGAAAGGGAAGCTCCCTAAGCAACTTTGGGTACCAAAAGCACTTGTATCACATATACAAGGACCAAAGCTAGCTTGGGTGCCTAAAGTCAAGAACACGTGACCGTCCACGAGGTGACTTCAAGAGGGGACCTCCACCATCAAAGAAAATCTACCAAGGACCTCTTGAAGAAAGTTGAGAATGGGAGCCCAACGCGGATATGGACGGTAACCTTATTGTCAAATCAAATTACCATTCCATAAATAGTCTATTGCTATATCTTTCCGCATCTAGGCCCCATATCATGTCAAATGGATGCTTGTATGATTGTGTGTCTTTCCTTTGTGACAATGCAAGTGCGGTTAGATTTGCTAGAAACCCCATTCCCTTCCCGCACTTGTTGAGAAAACTCTTTCTAGACTTAGAAGAGAATTAGATGTGCTAGATGCATCTAACGTCATGTAAGTCGCCATGTTCATGTAAGGATACATATCATATAGGTCTTGTCTAACTCCCAAAGGATAGGGGCAAGCTTGAAGTAGTTTTCCCTGAGGAAGCCTTTGGAAGGTTCAAACTTGGCAAGATAGATTTATTTTATGCCTTGCATGATCCCTGCCATATAAACTTGCACTCATTTAATCTCTTGCACTATAATTTGTTTGGCATTGCATACGGTAGATTGTCACAAAGGGGAACCCACCTCATGAGAAGGAGACTTGTTTGAAATGCAATATCTCAACTCATATAAGGTGGAAAGAACAAAATGTTAGGTACGTTAATGCCTAGAGGAACATGCTTCATTGAGATAGCAGTCTCCATACTCTACCTCACAAAGCATGGGCCTTACATTTTATTTGGATATTTTTCCTCCATTTTTTCTCGGTGGTCCATTTGTGTTAAGGTCTAGCCAGGCCATTGGCATATTATCTTCTTGAGGGGTAAAGGGTTGCCCAAAAGGTCCTAAGACATGTGTTTCTCCTCGATTGTTTGTTTGGTCAAAGGACATATATGGGATGTTTTCGTTCTGTTGTCATCGGATTATCCGATGCCTATGTCAATCCCTCATCGGTCAAATAGGTGCTCAATCCTCAAAGCCCAACTCTGTCAGAACCTCAAATGATCCGACGCGTTCATCCTGGAAAACATCGGTCCATCCGATGTTCACTCTTCTGGAGCTGTGACCTATTCAACCGATGTCTACCTCCCTCTAACGTCGGATCATCCGGTGTCAATATCACTCGGTTGAACACCTTACTGTGATATTCGACCGATGTTCAAAACCCTAGACGTCGGTCCATCCGATGTCAACTGTAAATTTTTGAATATCCTTTCTGTGGCAATCGACCGATGTTCACTTCACCTATCATCGGTCCATCCGGTGTTGAGTTTTCGGCTAGGGTTTGGGACCCACTATTTAAACTCGAGCGCCGCCGCCGTTTCTCTTTCTCCCCGATCGATCTTTACACCCCGCGCCGCCGCACCCAGCCGCCTGCGCCGCCGCCCGCCGACCACTGCGCCGCCGCACCCAGCCGCCCTAACAGCCGCCTAGCACCGCCGCCACCTGCAGCGCCGCCGCCGCCGCCCTAGGCGCCGCCGCCTCCGTGCTCCTCCCGAGCACCGCGCCACCTCCGCCGGCAGCCGCCGCCGCCGCCGCCCTAGGCGCCGCCGCCGCACCTCTCCACCGCATCCAAGCATCGCCACCGCTCCTCCCTCCGTCGAAGCACCTCCACCAAACGTCGTCTTCTCCGGTCACCTCCCGTCGCTAGTCTTTCCCAAGCTCCATCGTCGCTAAGATGGGTCGCGACAGGAAGAACAAGGGTAAGGCCATCGCGGAGCCCGCCGCGAAGAAGCAGAAGCTATCCAAGGAGGAGAAGAAGGCCTTGATGGCCGCTCGCGCCGCCGAGGAGCGTGAGCGTGGCCGAGGAGGGTCCTTGAGGATCCGTGAGGCCCGTCCGAGGCCGCCTCCAGTGGTCGACGACTCCGACGCCGAAGAGGAGCCAGTTGAGCCCCTCGTCCGCCGGCGCTCAGCCCGGACGCGTGGGGGTCACGCCGAGGCTCCTCCTCGTCCGAGACCGACGGCCGCCGACCGTCGTGAGGACAGGGAGGCTGAGAGGGACATCCATGAGATGGACACGGCCGTCCGAGTCGGTGAAGGAGTCCGTCTTGTGGACTACCGGAAGATGAAGGCGAAGCAACTCCGGAAGCTCAGATGGAGTGTTCTTCTTGAGGAGTGGTTCCCACAGCCCCGAGAGCTTCTTGTTGACAGTCGCTTCTGGACTGTCACCCAGGCGTCTCTCTATGAGACCTACAAGCGCCGGGGGCACAAGCTCTTTCAGCACAACCACTTGGACTGGAGGCAGCTTGCAGTGGCAGCGGAAACTGAGGTCCGCCCCTTCTTTGAGAGATACAGAGGCTTGGTGGAGCTATTGGATTATGAGAGAAGTGCGTATGTGGAAGAATGGGTCCGTGTCTTCTACGCGACCCTGTACATCTCAGAGGGCAGGAGGTCAATTGCCTTCATGTTCAATGGTCAGCACTACCACCTCTCGAGGCAGACCTTGGGGCATATTCTTGGCTTGGACCTACACGACACCAGCATTCACGAGAAAGTCTATGGGCAGGCAGATCCACCAAGGAGGCCACTTACTGGAGGGGTAGCACCACAGCTGGACGAGATCTGCTCTCTGTTTGGCCCCTCTTTCTCTCCGGACCAGCCTAGAGTTCCAGCCCTCCTGACCCCAGCTGCGCGCATTGTGCACCTCGCCTTGCGCCGCACGCTCCTGCCGAGGTCAGGTTACTTGGAGGGGTTCACGAGTCTCCAGCAGACCCTCCTGTTCTACATAATGAATGGGATGGATTTTGATATAGTGGACATACTCCTCTGCGAGATGGAGGACGTCATTACAGATGGAGTGGGCATGATGAGGCAGCTAGCATACGGGCACTGGATCAGTTATATTTGCTCTATGGTGGTGCCAGAGGGACATACAGCACAGGCCCGGCTTGCTGACGAGAGCGTGACCCGCTTCGGTCACTACCGTGCGTCCGCTCCTGGAGACCGCCGTCTTGGTCGTCCAGTTGAGCGCCAGGTCAGGGCGCGCTTGACTGAGGAAGACTGGTCCGACCTAGAGCGGGAGGACGAGAGACTTGCTGAGGCTGAGGCTCAGGGGGAGGACCTGCAGCACATCTGGTCTGAGAGCGACACCGACGACAGTGTCGAGGAGTACTTCCCTCCCCCTCCACCTTCACCGAGGCAGCACGACGCCGAGGCAGGAGGCTCAGCTGCTCCGCCACCGACACCACCTCCTGTGTCCGAGGCGCAGGTGTCACAGCCGTCAGAGCTGTCGGCACTTCTCCAGCAGATGATAGAGCAGCAGCGCCAGGACAGGCTCGCAGCTGAGCAGGCCAGGGCGGAGCAGGCTGCTCACCTGGCACAGCTGCAGCGGCAGCAGCAGGAGCTCCAGCTGGAGATCGCCCGTCAGAGGCGAGAGGATACGGACCGGTTCACCAACCTGGTCGATCAGATGCACCGCCGTACCCTCGACCAGCAGCAGCAGACCCAGCAGGCCATGATGGGGATCCTAGGGTTGATCACCAACCTTTACACTCAGACCGGGATCGCCCTTCCTTCACAGCAGCCTGGACTGGGACTGGCTCCAGGTGTTGCTCAGGTGCCCACTACTCCTATCCCTTCCATCAGCATGTCACCACTTCTGGCATCTAGCGCACCGATTCACTCACCACTGCCGGCGACGACCTTGTTCCAGCAGACACCGGCGTCCGTGGTGAGCGCTCCACTTCCTCCAGCTCCTCCAGCACCTTCAGTACCTGCTTCCTCTCCTCCAGCACCGGCAGCGGACCCTCCAGTTCCCACCGCTCCGGCAGCTCCTTCGACCGGCGACTCCAGCTCCAACGACTGCGACGGTGCTCAGTTCGTCCTCGCGCCTAGCTCTCAGGGTCTGTAGGCGTTCTAATCCCTTTTTGGTGTCTTGATGCCAAAGGGGGAGAAGATGTAGAAGAGTCAGGGGGAGTGGTAGTAGCAGTCTCAGGGGGAGTGTGTGTGTAGGGGGAGTGTGTGGTTGAGTGTGTGCTTATCCTCTGTATTCATGCTTAAGTACTCTTTTGTAATTTTAATTAAGCACGCTTTCGCTTGTCTCATTTGTTTATGATTTTAAATCAATTGAGCTTTTCGCACCACAAATTTCTTTTGCAAACTTAATGTATCCTATGTTGTATTCATTGCATATATTCTTGAGTATTATCATCAAATTCATTATCATTGCGCTTTAAATTATTGTGTTGTCATCAATCACCAAAAAGGGGGAGATTGAAAGCATCTAGGCCCCATGAGGTACGGTTTCGGTGATTAATGATAACCATTCGATATTACTAATGAATTTGTGAATGCAAGGTCTCAATGACACTCAATCAAATGAAATCAAAATTACATTGGAGACCCATATAAAATCAACGAATGAGATCAAATCAAATCGTATGAAGACAAGAAGTGAAAGCTCTAATTTGACATCACTCAATGCTTGAAGACAATCAAAACAACATTTCCAACAAGTGTCAAAGAGGTCACAAGTTCAAAATTCCAAAAGAACAACTCAAAACAACTCGAAGTCAACAAGTTGAAACACACCGGATCAACTGACGTTCTATGAGTTGACTACATCGGTCAAGTTGGTTCAATTGAAGAAGAAGACCTCAGACAAATGCACTCATCGGATCATCCGATGTGAGTGGCTCAGTGACATCGGTCCATCATCACAGATTGCAATACCTTTGGACCAAGTGAAGCACTGGATCATCCGATGTGCAGACTTACACACATCGGTCAATCACTCCAGTATGCCTCAAGATCAAGCAAAATTCTGGAGGAAGAGCCACCAGATCATCCGATGAATAGAGAGATCAACATCGGTCTAACAACGGTCATATCTGACACAGTGACATCAGCTAATTTGGCTTTGACCGATGACAACTGAAGGGGAGACATCGGATCATCCGGTGTTCGCAGAGAAGTGATGTCAGCCTACTTTTCCAACGGCTATCTCGTGGAGGCTGGCTATTTATACCCCTTCAACCTGTCAAATCGACAAGACTTGAAGCCTAGACATACTCTACACATCCTAGAGCATTCAAGCAAGAGAGCTACCACTTTCACATCATTTACTCATCATTTGTACACCAAGAGATAGGCTAGAACTAGCTAGAGATAGTTCTTGGGTGCCTCCACTCTAGGTGATTGGTGTCTCTAGCGTAGTGAGAGCCACAAGGGAGTGTCCCTTGGTGTGTGTAACTTCCGGAGCTTGCCAAGTGGATTGTGGAAGCCCGGAGGATCCCAAAAGTGTACAAGGCTTGAGCTCCACCTTGCCAAGGTTGGCGAACGGAGAAGAATAGTGAAGAAGCCCCTAGTCTCGGTGACTTGGGAGTGGCAAAACCCTTCGGTGGGTGCCACAACGTGGACGTAGGAAGATCCTTGTGATCTCACCGAACCACGGGATAAACTCCGTGTCCCCTTGAGCGTTTGCATCCCTCTCCCTTTTACTCTTATGCAATCTTCATTCCGCAACTTTAATTTACATTGATTGCATAGTTTAATTGCATAGGGAATTGGGCTTTAAGTTGTTAGTTCTTAATCGTCTTAAAATTTGAAAGAAAGCCCAATTCACCCCCCCTCTTGGGCGTTTCGATCCTTACATAAGCGCAGCTAGACATCCAGTTAGCTTCTGGACATCCTTATGTGGGCTGGGGGTCGCATGTCTTCAATAGCCTTGATCTTCGCCAGGTTTGCCTCAATTCCTCGGTGAGTCACAAATAATCTTTGGGTTCAGCTTGGTGCACATCACACGCAGCTTGTCGAAGACGGCTTGCAGGTTGTCAATGAGTGATTCCTTGTTATTGACCTTCACAACGATGTCATCGATGTAAACCTCCACCAAGTCCTTAGTGAGCTCTCCAAAGGTTTTGTGCATGGCTCGCACAAAAGTTGAAGCAGCGTTTTTGAGACCAAAAGGCATGTCAGTGTAGCAATACAACCCATCTACTGTTATGAAGGCACAATGCTCTTCATCTTTTCTAGACATTTGGATCTGACGATATCCAGAGTATGCATCTAGGAAACACAATAACTCGCACCCGGAGGTGGAGTCCACTATTTGGTCTATCCTTGGTAGTGGAAATGGATCTTTTGGACATGCCTTATTTAAGGTGGTGTAGTGGATACACATCCGAACTTTCCCACTGGCCTTGGGTACAATTACTGGGTTTGCCAGCCATCGTGGATGATGAACCTCCTGGATGAAACCAGCTTCAAGCAGCTTCTTGATTTCTTGTCGAATGAAGTTATGTCGCTTGACTGATTGCTTCCGAGGCTTCTGGTGTATTGGCAGTGCGTTGGGGTATATCTTCATACTGTGCTCAATCACCTCCCTAAGGATCCCAGGCATTTGTGACGGTTGCCAGGCAAACACGTCAACATTCGCCCAGAGAAAAGTGATGAGCACGAGTTTCTATTTGTCGTCCTGCCCTCCCGATATACGGGTGGTCTGGGGAGCATCGGAACTAATTTGGACGACTTTGACGGGAATATCAGTGTCGCCGCTTGGATGCACGCGTGGTGCAGAGGTTGAGTCTCGATGACGAGTGCTCGGAGGTTGAGCAGCTAACTCCTTGCCGGAAGCTTCCTCCTGCGCTGTTGTAAGCGCATGGAGTTCTTCCAGCGCAGTGACTCCTGCAGTACGATCCCAACTTTTCCGGAGAACGCCTGAAGGTGTCGGCATCTTCAACATCAAATAGCCATAATGGGTTGCGCCCATGAACCTATACAGGGTTGGCCTGCCTAGGATGGCGTTGAAGGGTAAGCTGATATGCGCCACGTCGAAGACCAGCTTCTCAGTTTTGTGGTTCTCTCGAGTCCTGAAGGTCACTGGGAGTGTAATCGAGCCGAGAGTACTGATGGCCCCTGGACCTACACCAGATAAATGACATGAGGGGTGCAGTTTCGAGAGTCGGAGTTGGATCTTGATGAAAGCTTCATAGCTGAGGAGGTTAAGTGCTAACCCTCCATCCACCAAGACTGGTAGAGATGGACGTTATTGATGGTGGGAGACACCATCAATGGTAGTTGTCCATCTCCGATCATGTTTCTTGGACAATCTGTAGCATTGAAAGTGATGGGAGTGTCCATCCACTTCTGATGGGGTTCTGCCTTGGCGATAGGAGCTATGGCCGTCATTTCCCGGGGCATGGTTTTGAGGACGCGCGCGGGAGGTGATATCCCAGGACCCTCCGTAGATGGTATTGAGGGTATTCCGATGCTCATTGTTGGATATGTCAGAATCATCATCGACGGTGTTGTATATAGCCTTCAGGACCTTTTTGTGGTCCTGGAAGCCTAGCTTCGGACAAGCTGGAGCTTCGTCGACTTTCTGCTTTCCCTCCCGCTGGCAGAAGGGAGCTTCTTCTTGGCGCTTGTTAAAACGCTCGACAAGGTTTTGGACCTCACGGCAATCTTCAAGATTGTGAGTGTCCGTTTTGTGTATCAGACACCACATATTTGGACCACCGCTGTCTTCAGATGAAGGTTTAGGTCGCTTTTTGAAGTGTTGCTGCAGCAGTAGGCGTGCCGGCCGATGGCTTTTTCTTGTCGTTGGACTTTTTCTTGTTCATTCCACTACCAGAGGAAGTGGCTTCAGCCTTGGAGGACTTTTTGTTAACCTCTGGAGCTGGCTTGGAGTGCATTTCACGGCCCTCCGCAGCCCCTGGCGCATTTGTCGGCTAAGATGAAGAGTTTCGTGACACTGGTGACTTTTTTCGTCGCCAGCTTCTCCAACATCTTCGAAATGCCACAACGACAGATGCATTGGAGATAGAAGGAACAGTGTTCCGTACCTGGGAGAAATGCTATATGAACGATCGCAGCGACTCCCCCAAATTTTGTTGCACAGCAAATAGGTCCAGTTCTGTGCTAGGTCAGGTGTAAGAACTCCCGAAGTTGGTGGTGAACTGGTTGCATAGCTCCGCCCAACTGTTGATGGAGTCAGGCAGAAGACTCATGAACCAGGACATGGTTGTCCCGATCAGAGCCACAGGAAAGTAGTTGCCATCACGACTTCATTGCCGCCCGCCGCGAGGATGGCCGTGGAGTGGATTTGGAGGAACTCGATGGGATTGACAGTCCCGTCGTATTCCTCCGGCGGATGAGGCTGGAACGTCTGCGGCCATCATACCATGTGAAGATGCATGGCCAGGGCCAAACAACCGCTCCCTACTCCTAAAGGAGAAGGGTTTTCCTGAGCCTCTCGCCTTTCGCGAGCGCGCTCGATGTGCACGCGGTCGTCCTGCTGCCTGTAACGGCTGTCAAGCTCCAATCGGAGATCATGGGTCGAGAGCCTTGATGCCGTATGAGTGTGATGTGTCCGGGAGAGCAGCGATGTCACTTGTTGGGACACAACACATCTCCCGTGCTGTGAAACTTGAGGACCAAGCCTACCAGACAAGGTCCTCCATTGTCAAGTTGCCTGCCCAGCAGGGGGGGGGGCCTTGGTTACTGATGGCATCGATTGCGACTGCAACCAGATGTTCGACATCAGTACGCCATTGTTCCATGGTTGCCGGAGGAGCTCCAGCCGCTGGAGGACGCTGGAGCAGAGTACGGGCAGCGATTAGCGTGTTCTTCGGGTTGTTTGTCGATGCAGTCACTGAAATGAGGGCACCATCCTATTGTCCGGCATTGGCAGCCAGAATAGGTGGCAGTGGTGGTGGTGGTGCAGCAACACCCGCTGGGATAACAGCACCAGCTGGTTATTGAGCATTGGAGGTATTCCCTCCGTCAGGTTGTCTGGCGTTGCCGTTGGACGATGCTGCTACAGAGTTCACCATCTTGAAATCTCAGGGCGCCCCCTACCTGGCACGCCAAATGTTGAAGTGTGTGACTGAAACTTCCCCTAGTACTACTAGATCGCAGCCCGCGAAGGTTCGTGATTGGTTGGGGCGCGTGTGAGATTATGAACAAGACACTGAAACGAGGATTTTTACGTGGTTCGGGCTGCCTGAGCATAATACTCTACTCCACAGGTGGTTGTTGTATGTATGAGTATGCGGTGGCTTGTGTGCGTATGAGCTTGGTCGTCTCTGTACCGTGCAGCGCAGCCCTTTTATAGTCCAAGGGCTGGCCGTTACATTGGCTGCCTGGCCTGACATGTGGCCTCGATGGTGTTTAATTACCTAATACACGATTTGTATAAATTAAGTACATTTAACAGTGATAATGCGCCTTAATGGCGGCGTTACCGGTACTAAAGGCCATCTGATCATGTGTCATTAATATGGTATTAATGACACATAATCAGGTCTTGTGACAGTAGTTTTAACTGTCCCTCGAATGTCCGCACCATTGGAGAACCATCTATCTTCCCGTTGCAGGTTTAGGTCCGGAGGATCAACACGTGGCAGCTCCGGAGCTTCCCACTTTGGGGAGGCAGGTCCGGAGCCGCTTGTACACGTGGCAGCATTGGAGCTTCCCTCTACTGGGGGTTAGGTCTGGGGCACTTGGCCCGTGGGACGACCGGAGCTTTCCTATACAAGGAGTTAGGTCCGGCCTTGCATTACACGTGGCAGCGCCGGAGCTACCCTAATGAGGGAGGCGGGTCCAGTGTTGCGAGACACGTGGCGCCCTCGAAGGTCTTCAACTCTGACAGGTGGAATTTTGTGGCTTTGCTTGCGGTGTCGTGGGGTACCCGGTACGCAAGGTACTGACAGTACCTATAGCTTAATAACAAGTGATAGATATCCTTCACTTCATTTGCCTTCCCACAATGGCGCTAGAAATGCTTGTTGACTGTTCTTAAAACCATTAATCATCTCTGGTAGGAGATGAGATCCGCAAGCGCACGGAAGATACTGTTGTAGCATTTCACCCAACAGTATTCCCAAGGGTATCGTATTTATCCCAAAGGAATACAGTGAAGTAAAGTAAACAATATTCTTATGATCAAGCTATAGGGTACTAAGTGTTTATCAGAACAGGGGTAAGTTGATAATATGGGTAGTGTGACACACCTAAGCAATCTACTCTAAGGGTAAGGTTGTCCTAGCGAGAATTAGACTACGAGACGGAGCTACTCCTGTTGTGCTCTAATTACTCATATACAAAGCCTAATAAAGTACACATGAATATGCTAATGGTGAATATTAAGGCTTAGTGATCCAACATGTCGGGCACGAGCTTACCCTTGTCTGCCAGGTGACTCCTGCCAAGAGCCTACGTTGTAGTCGAAGTGGAGGATTACAACAGACGGATAGAGCTATCACTACCTACCGCCTACCTCTACAAACTGTGGAATACGATGCATCTAACGCTACTTAACTATCCAAGCACCACGCGTGCATGCTAAGTAAATACATTAACAGTTGCAATGTAATATTCATCCTAAGACAATGACTAACCTAAACATCGTTGAACCAATGTTGGATCCAAGCACTAAAATATTCATATTAACATAATAATATTATTATCTAATTAGACTATAGTGGTGGTGTATGATGTTTATGATAACATGGTAATGGCATTATGTCTAGATCATAACAACATCTACACCTAGCACATACATGGACTCCACAACCAAACAAGAAACGCTTCATCCAAGTATATGAATAAGTAAAGACTAAAGATAATATCTTTATTATGAATAAAGTCATAAATATAAGAAAAGATACATGAGCCATATCTTTCCCAATTTAGACTTGGGACTAGAGGCCCCTCTCTACAGCCTAACCTCCACTAAGCACCTAGGAGAACTAGTGTATACAAGAGAGAATGCTCAAGTGGTGTCTGTGTGAAGTGAGGGTAGGGGTCCTATTTATAGGTGGAGAAGGGTCGGATCCCGCCACTAAATGCGCACAAATCAGTCATAATCATCTTCAGAAAGCCAGGAGAAGACAACATATGGTGATTGACCAAGTTTGGCGCAGGGACCAAGTCAGCCAACTAGGGGGGTCGGCCGACCTGGCCAAGGCTCCGTTGGGGTTGTGTTTTCTCCAGGTCCCTGACAGGTGGGTCCCCCTTACTCATATAGGTGACACATTGTTGGATGGCCTCGGATACTTCTGTTCGTGGGCCATTTGATCTATGTGGTGCCACATGTCAATGCTTGATTGGCTGGGATGATATTTTATAGGATTCATCCCCTTGTTTCACTTTAATTCTGTATAAAATATCTGCACGCACCAATTTCTCCAAGTACAAGTGGAACTAAGTCATTTCTAACTATAATGTGTGTAAGAAATATTCATTCCTTTACATAATTGAGTTATATTGACCGTTGAAATTGGTATATAACGACCGTCAACACTCACACAGTTTTTCATGAGAGTCATCAAAAGGGTCATCCTCATCATCAAAAATGCTCAATTTACCTCCATCTTCCTTAGCATTATTTTTCTCCACCTTTTTCTCATAGTGAACATTTGTACCAACTACAATGTTACTTGTACTATTTGCAACAATCTCACAAACCTTCTCCTGAGCATCTGTCTTAGTGTTTGTCCCATCATGGTCCATAGGAATCATGTTACTCTTGGAACTACTACCCTTTTACACAACACTTTTCCCTTCAAATCCTTTAAATAGTTGAGACGTTCTGGTCTGAATTGGAACTTTCACATTTTGCCTAGGAGGGTTCTCATCTGTCTAGATCTCTCTCTCATACATAAAATCATAGAAGTATGGAGGAATAGCCCCCTTGGCTGTTGCTGAGACTTTTGTCACATCCCTACAAGATATCTTAATGCGAACGAAATCATTCCTGAAACGGTACTTTTCATCCACCTCGATGGTCATACCAACCAATGAGCCGACATATGCAAGAGTCTCCACACTCCTTTTCTCCATGGGTATTCCTCGGACCCGGAACCAAGCTGACTGGAGTTGTCCCTTAGCACGAATGGTTGGCGACCACGGTGTGATCGTGATATAAGCATTTGCACACTGCATTCCAACCTTGAAATGTCACCATACTTTCAGCTCTTCAGCACTAGGGAACCTCATTATATAAGCCTTATCTTCCACCCTCCTTGCTGACCTCTTCCATACGTTGGAACCCAACCAATCCGTGAACTCTTGTTCTATCTGTCTCGCGGTTGCTTCACCAGACACTACCCAAATGAGGGTCGTGGTTGTAAGCTCCTTGAACTATTATCAGAGGGACAATCGGGAATGCAGAAGAAGCTCCGCCCCTCCACCTGAGTTGCGCATAAAGGTGCTATACAATCACACAAGTGTTTCTAATCACAGTTAACCTCATCATGCCTATATTTGCCACACCTACTACAAGATCTATTACTTGGACAAAACTGGAACACATGGTCTCTACTGCCACATCTCACACAACCATCAATCTCTTGAGGAAAAGAAGGAGTAGAATCACCTCTACCACCTTGTGGCACTTCTGAATCCAGCTTCTTAGCAGGAGGAATTTCCTCTGTCACTGTCTTCTCTTTTCGACCCATTGATCTCTCCTCCTCTTCCTTGGAGCTGTGGCTTGAACGACCAGACATCTCCGGCTTATGATCCCATCGTGACCTCTCTTTTGTTGGGCGATTTTCACCCAAACTCTAAGGATTCGGCAGACTCTGATTTTTAGAGACCCCCTTCAGTTCTTCCGCAGTGCGATGCCAGGAGATGCCACCTCTTCCTCTACCTTCGCCATTCCAGTTTTGACCGCCGCCTCTATTTCCCCATCCCCAGGACCTGCCACCTCTTCCCCAATCTGTCGCACCTCCCATCCAGCTTGCAGCAGTGCCTCTACCGCCACCAAATCTCCCGCCACTCGCACCACCCTGGTTCCAGCCCCCTCGACGATCACTGCCACCAAAACCGCTGCGACCCCCCTCGCCATGGCCTCGACCATCTCCGGAAACCATGATCATCAGTGTTAATGTAGTTTTCACTACATCAGCGTACGATCTAGATCGATTCCAGAAGTGGCCAAACTACCTCCTCTATGACGGTGTGTGGATCGCTAGAGGCGCTAACCCTAGATGTGTAGTGCCTCTCGATGGCGGAGGAGACGAGAACTTACCAACATTGGCTGCTCCGGACTTCACAGCCTCGGGCCTCTGAACCTCGGTTGCCCTCGGATCCGCAGAACCGCACTCCTGAGGCTGCACGGGCTTGCACGTGTCACCCGAAGCCGACTGCGTGCTGGCAACCCGCAGCCCTTGTGGAGAATCTTTGAGGGCCTCGATGATCACCATTGGCGATGAGCCGAGGTCTCGAGTCGCCTCCTGGGCTGAGGTCTCGAATCCAATGGAAGGGTCTATATATGCGGTGCAAAAATTTTTGAAGAAAGATCGAACACGTTCGATGTCAAATGAAAAGTTCACGATGCACCATAGTTCGTCACAGTGGTGGACTCAGACAACAAATATAAGAGGGGTTGGTTCCCTTCTTCCTATTCTTCCTCTTTTCTATCTCTTTATTCACCTTCTCTCCCTTGTTTTTTTCCCTTTACAAATTTTTTTAAGAGGAACTCAAGGAGGAGCTCCATAGTGGTGAAGGCAGTAGGGGGCGGAGCCCTCCTACCCCTGGTAAATCCGACGCTCCAACTTATTGTCCTGATATACTTTGCTCTATTAGCTACAACAACATGAACTGATGGCAGATGTTAATACCAATAATGATTTGAGTTATTAAGGGGATGCTATCTATCTTTCATATTTCTTGTGTGTTCTTTCATGACTCGATCATCTTTGAGCCTTGGCGCAAGGTATGAAAATCTTGGACACTGTCTAGATGCAAGATCTTCCTTTGGTTTGCCATCCAAAATCGATGTTCGACTGCAGATCGATTGGCAAGGAGGGGTCTTTGGCATCTGGATCAGTGTGTTCTGTGCGATTAAGAGGATGAAAACTTTCAACATATACTTACAAACTGTGTTTTGCTCGTGAATTTTGGTTTAAGGTATTGTAACCTTTAAGATTATCAAATCAGTCCTTTGTGGATTGGTTGGTAAAAGCACACCAGCGGATTCCTAAAAAGAAAAAAAAGGATTTTATTTCAAATAATATCTTACTATGACTATGTATTAATGTATGACTATGTACTATGACCATATATTAATGTGTGTTATCATACCGACTTGAATTGTAAGTTTTCAATTATTATCGACATATTTTCGTTATAACTTATTCATTTTTGAATAATCTGTAATATCGGTCTCATGACGTTTTCATTTTCATTTTGGTTCGGCTGAGAAGATTTGAAAATAAAATCAATATGAGTGTTTCTCCAATCATTTTCGACAGTCCAAGAAGGTATCCAGCGAGCACTAGAAGCAGCATCGATCGTGAAATGCAAGACGTGAAGCTCCAGTTCGATACTAGAGTAGGGCTGTCAATAAAGCTCGAAGATCGTAACTCGCTCGTGTTCGATTTGTTTTAGACTAGATTTGAGCTCGGCTCGAATTCTAAATGAGCCAAGCTTGAGCTTGCGTATAAGCTCGCATGCTCGATGAGCTCGAGCTCGAAATGCTCGAGTAAGCTCGTTTATTATTGTCATCTATGAGATGTATGATGAACTAAATTACATAATCTTATTTAAATATTTTCAGTGATACATTTTTTATATACGCTAGCAACCAATGACGTTCAATGTCGTCCACCTCCTTATATTATTGGTTGTAAATCTGAACTTAGTAGATTCTATTGTATGAACATGAGGCTGACAACTAAAATATTATTAATAAAGCTGAGGATCGTAACTCGCTCGTGTTCAACTCGTTCTAAGCTCGATTCAAGCTCGGTTTGAATCCTAAACGAGCCAAGCTTGAGTCTGGCTGTAAGATTGAATAAATTATGGACTCGACTCGAGATTGACTTGATTTTTTTATCAAACTCAAGCTTACGAAGCTCGCTCGAGTTCAACTCGTTGACAACCCTAAGTACATGAATAATTTTATCTAGTGCTTCCTCTATTTCTTTTTTATTTGTAGTTTATTTTTGAAATAACGGTGACAAATAAAAAAACGAATGCAATACTTATTTCGTTTTAAAACAAATGATATTTAGAATAAAAAGTTTAGTTTAATTTGAACTAAATTAACTCCAGATTCAGAAGACTGAAAAGCAGAGATTAATTTTGTTTGTGCGTGGTCGCATCTCCACGCGGCCCTATCCGGTCGTGTGGTCTCCGCGACGTGCTCCTCCGCCGTCACACGGCGGCCGGCGGTGTGGGCCAGTCAGTCAGTCAGCAGCCTGAAATGAAACCGAGTACCGTAGTAATCCCTGACCGCTGACCACCGGCCATCGCATCGCCGCACGAGGTTCGCGAGCGCAGCCCGGTCGTCTTCCCACGCGACGCGACGCGACTTCAACCACCGCACGGACCAGAGCTGCGTGTATATCTACGTCTCCTCGCGAGGAGCCGATCCAAAGCTCGCGAGGAGCGTCTTCTTCCTCCAGCCCAGGCGCGCGGCGAGGTGGCTCCGATTCTCATCCCCCACACGCTACGCATCTCCCGTCTCCCTTCCGCCACACGTTCCGCGCCTCCTTCTCGATCTTCTTCTCAGCACGGCGCTTCTGCTGCTGCTGCTCCGCCCGCGTTATCCTCTGCCCCCCCCCCCCCCCCCCCCCCCCCCCCCCCCCCTCCACTGAGAGTCCTTCTGGCAGAGAAGAGGAGTGGGCCCGCTGGTTCCCTTCAACGACGACACACAAGCGCAGACAGACAGGCAGGCAGATAGTCCGATTCACATACCCGAAACTCTTCTCTTGCGTTCTCCGTCCCCGGAGATTATTCGGTGATTCTCTTGCGTTTTCCGCCGCGAACCGTCTGGCGTCTCACGGGGAAGGGAAATCCGCGGTGAAAGATCAGATCTTTTCGCTTCCGCGGATACAAGAGCTAGGACGGACGAGCTGAGGATGGCGGCGCTCGTCGATCTGCTCACGGGGATCTTCCGGCAGCAGACCCTCGGCGGGGCCGCGCTGGAGCTCGCCGTCCTGGCGGCGCCGCTCTGCGTCTCCGCGCTCGTCGGGCTCCTCGTCGGATGGGTCTGGTGCCCGCGATGGGCCGGAACCGTCGTCGCCGACCTCGCCCAGCAGCACGCGGCGGCGTCGGATGGCCTTCCCGCGCCGTCGCGCGCCGGTGCCCCCTCCGAGGTCTCGGTCTCTTGCCGCGACACGGTGGCCGTCTTGCCCAGGTGAGGTGTCTGGCTGCTCGGCGTTTTACCTGAATCGTGTGTGAAATAGAGACTAGAGATTAACACGCCTGCTGGTGTTGATCGTATGTATGCAGAACCGAGGTGGTTGCATCACCAGAGGAGGAGCGATCGGCGGTGGACACTGAAGATTTGATGCACCTCTGGCGCCTGGTGGAGGAGAAGGACGGAGGGCCGTCGTGGATTCACATGATGGAGCGCACCTTGCCGACTTTTAGGTACCAGGCATGGCGGAGAGACCCACCGGTATGTACAACGTTTTGCTATCAGTTTAATTTCGTTTTCGTATGAGAGAATGGGTGTAGAGTTGGAGAATTTTGGGAGGTGGCCTATAATTTAATACTGATTTAATTTAGAGATATTACTTCAACAACAACAACAAAGCCTATTAGAGATGTTACTTCATTGCTTAAATTTCTGTAGAAAAATGTTTAAAGGCCTTTTTAAACTTACTGTAGTTTTGGCGTTTACCGCTGACTTACTCTTGTACAAGTGTTTCATATTGATATCTGCACTTAAATAGAATTATGTGACTTCTACTGCACTCCGAGTGTGAAGATGTGACAACTGAGTTATGTGGTTTGTTTCTTTCCAGAATGGCCCACCACAGTACCTCAGCAGCACTATCTTTGAGGATGCATCGCCAGAAGTTGTCAGGGATTTCTTCTGGGATGATGAATTCAGGATTAAGAACACTTGGGATGACATGCTTCTTCAGCATGAGACGTTGGAGGAGGATACCAAGACCGGGACAATGGTTGTCCGGTGGGTCAGGAAGGTAGATTCTTTCTTTGCATGATAGCTCCGCTGAAATTGTTGAAACTATGTAAGTTTGCTTATAATGGTTGATTCCGCTTTGCAGTTCCCATTCTTCTGCAGCGACAGGGAGTACATCATCGGCCGCAGAATTTGGGCATCTGGAAAGACGTTTTACTGTGTAACCAAGGTGCGGAACAGAAATAGCACTGTTTCATCCCTTAACTCTTTGAGATGCTAATATTAAAGCAAATGCCTGGAGTCAGTAATTGTATTTACAGTAACAGCCATGCTTAGTGGTCCCTTCAAACAATGTCTTTAGGTTTTGTTGCTATTTGCTACATGGGTTTCCTTTTTTGCATGAAGACTGTTGGAAATCCGGCAATAAATCATTTCGTAATTTTTATTAATTAATCACACCGGGGGGGTGGACGGCTATATACAAGAACCTCTTACAAGCAACTTAACGCCTTTATGGACTCTATCTCTAATCTAAATTGGACTCTTATACTTAATTTGTACTAGGACTCTTCTCTAAAACTAATTTGGACTCTCCTCTAAAATATTCTAAAAAAACAAGATTATTTCAACAGACTCTAAGAGTGGTGCTTTTTGTAGTTTATTGCTATGAGTTGATGCATAACTTATGTGCTGTGATAAGCTGTGCTCTAAGAAACCCGGCTAGTGCAGTAGACTGAACAAAACTGCTATGAGCCCTGTTACTCAGGTTATTCTATATTCCCAAACCCCTCCACACCAGTGGTTTTGATGCTTGTCCCACTAGAAAAACCATTAAATGTAACCACACACCTGTCAGTGTTGTATTTGCCCACAAAAGCACTACTCCCCAGTTCTTAAAAGTTTGTCGTTATGTAGTTCACAATTTTTTATCACGTTATCATCTTGAGTTTAATGTTTCATTTTATTCTTATAATTTGCTGCAACCGGGTGACCTGATGCCATAAAAACATTTTGTCATGTTTCAGGGTGTTCCTCGTCCCAGTGTCCCAAGACAAAACAAACCACGTCGTGTTGACTTATACTACTCCAGTTGGTGCATCCGTCCAGGTATTGTAGCAGTTTCATTCTAGTTTACTCATGTTTTTTATTGGACAGCAATATCACCGAGCCATGAACTTATACTTGTTTGTATTTATTTTCAGTTGAATCAAGAAAAGGTGATGGCTCAATGACCGCATGTGAGGTGCTTTTATTCCATCATGAAGATATGGGTATTCCATGGGAAATTGCAAAGCTTGGCATAAGGCAGGGAATGTGGGGCTGTGTGAAGAGGATAGAGCCTGGCCTCCGGGCATACCAAATAGAAAGAACTGGTGGCGAGCCTCTTTCTAAGTGTGCTGCCATGGCACATGTCACCACAAAGTTCAACCCTGATGAGCTCAACACAGAAGACAACATCAAGGTCAGTCCATCCAACAACAAAACAGAGGTGGAGAAGCCGAAGCATTGGACAAGCAACATACCCAAAGTGCTCATGGTAGGTGGTGCAGTGGCACTGGCTTGCACCTTCGACCATGGATTATTGACCAAGGCTGTCATATTCGGTACTGCAAGAAGGTTTGCCGGGCCAGGAAGACGATAGGTATAGTTGAATCCAGGCTTTGTAAATTGATGTTACCATGCTCAGTACTGTCCTATGAAATCATTTTCTCCGATGCACAACAGAACATGTAGACATAGCCTTGTCCGGTACTTCAGTTTTGCCCTGCTCATGCTACAGAAGAGGATTGGTCTGCTCGTAGATCATTAGTTCAGCATATATCTTTTGGATCTACGAAGGGTTAGGAAGAAAAGGGCCTAACGTGGAAAAGAAAAGAGGTATCTGTAAGCTGTAAAGTGCAGGCATCTACTGTTGCTGCAGTTTCTGGGGCTATTAGTGCTAGCAGATTAGGGTAGAGCTATAGCTATAACACTGTGATGAGACAGTTAAGAACCGAGACAGCAAACAACTGTATGATGTACAAGGTTCATTGATGAGGTGCTATAAAATATAGTGGTATTTTGGTACTAGTTATTATCAAGAATTCTTGATTTTGCCACCAGCAGCAATTGTTCTTGCTTGATCCGAGCTATACTTTTCTACCTTTCTTGCTTCATAGTATTCAAGTTTAATTAGCTCTTTCTTCCTTAACCATCACATATCATGATCAATCCTATATGAAATGGCATGACAGAGACACACTCTGAATAGCGTGTTGGAATTGTACTCGATTGGTTCATGTGAGACTGGGTACTTGACGTGCACTCCCCATCGTTCTCTTTCCACATTCATCAGCTTTCTTTGAGGAACTCCCAGCCCGTCCTTTTGTGAAGCTGACCAAAAAGAAAGTTGGGCTCAACTCATGAGGAACGACCATTCAGTTTTGCTTCACAGCTTGTGATTCTGCAGCTTATATCTCACAAAACTCAAGGCTGCTTTTCAGACGGCATCAGTTCTTCACTGACCTTCCAAGGTAAACGACGTCACGTTGCTAACTGAACAAGAAAGGCGATTTGTTTAGCAGTGTCAGGTGTGATAGTAGCCAGTGTTTGCATGGCTGACGACTCTCACAAAATCTGTTAAGGGTGAAGAAAATCTGTTGACGTCCATGGCAAATTCAGAATCATGAGAAGCAGAAACTGGCAGGACTGTTATTTCTAACTTGCTACGTATGTGCTGCTGCTTCCCAGGAAGCATCGGAGAGAAACTACTTTCAGCATGAACTGCTCCTATAATGGTAACGTGATACTAGCTCGCGTGTAAAGTATACTACACCGTGTCAGCATGAACTGGTCAAAATACAGTCTTGATCCATGCTGCAGAATATGCAACTACCAATTTTCACCTTTTAATAATAATAAGTCGCTGGAATTGACATTTGGTAGAACGGATGAAGCATGGGATATTGACATTTGGTACAAAAATAAGCATTACCATCTGCATTTTCGCTCTTACGCATTTGCTGTTTAAGCTTGTCAGAATCGTCCTATCAGAAGATTCTGTCAGCTAAGGCTCAAAGCTAGTGTCATAAGCTCATTGATGTAATCGGGTTTAGAGTATCTTTCTGTAGAAGTAATGATATACTCTCTATTTCAAATTTTCACGCACTGAAAAAATGATTGAAACTTTTAGTTGAGATGCTATCGATATCCTGTATACCAGGTATCTCTTCGTACGCGAAGAAGACGCGTCGAATTCCACCTTCCAGTATTGTGGACTTCCGAAGGCAACACGTGTCCCCGTAATGCCGAACCTGCCTCCCTCCTTAGGGTGGCTCCAGCATTGCCACGTGTCCAGGGGCGCCGGACCTGCCTCCCGATAGGGGAAGCTCCGGAGCTTCCACTGTCCAGTAGCTCCGGACCTATCTCCCCGACAGGGGAAGCTCCGGAGCTACCACATGTCCAGTAGCTCCGGACCTGCCTCTCCTCAGAGGGAAGCTCCGGAGCTGCCACGTGTCACATCCCCGACCTAAGTCTGCAACGGGAAGACAACAGGATCTCCAACGGCGCGAACATTCAAGGTCCATGAATTGGCCGTTACAAGACCTGGTTAACGCGTCATTAATGTTATATTAATGACGCACGATCAAAGGACAATCAAGATCGGTAACGTTGTTGTTAAGGCACGTTATTACGTTATTAACCATCCATAACACCATAGATCGTGTATAGGGTGGTGATTACACCCAGGGCCACATGTCGGACCAAGGCACATTGTAACAGCCAGTTCTTGGCATATAAAAGGGTTGCGCTGCACGGTAGAAAGGAGGGATCCAATCCAAGCCGAAACACACTCAAGCTATACTCATACAATTAACACACACCCCGTGGAGTAGGGTATTACGCTCAGGTGGCCCGAACCACGTAAAATCCTCTGTGTTCACCCTTGTTCTTGATCTTGATTAGCGCCGCATCCGAATACGAACCTGTGCAGACTACTTCTTAGTAGTACGGGGGAAGTGTATTAGTCCACACTTTGACATTTGGCGCGCCAGGTAGGGGTCTGGCTTTCAAGATCTCAAGATGGTGAACTCCACTTCCACTTCTTCCAACGGACCGACTATGCAACCCGTTGGGGAAAATCCCTCCAATGTGCAGCAGCCGACCAACGTTGTTGTTCCGGCGGGCGTCGCACCACCACCACTACCTGCTCCAGCAGCCAACACTGGGCAGCAGGATGGTGAATTCGCGTCAGTCACAACATCGATGAACAACCCTGAGAACGAGTTGAATGCAGCGCAGACTCTACTCCAGCGTCCTTTAGTGTCGGGAGCTCCTCCGGCCGCTCTGGAACAATGGTGCGCTGACGTTGAGCATTTGGTTGCAGCTGTAGCCAATGCGATCAACAACCAAGGTATGCCCCATGCAGGACATGCACTTTCTTGTAACGGGACCTTGTTTGGTAGACTTGATCCTCCGGCGTGTGCCCTCCCAGCAAGTGACATCACTACCTCCGGAGCTCGCCGTACTCACATGGAGACGAGGCTCCCAACTCAGTACCTCCGGTCGGAGCTCGACCGCCGCTACATGAGGTAGGACGGTTGCGTTAACATCGAGTGTGCTCGCGAGAGGCGAGTTGCTCGAGAAAACCCTTCTCCTCTGGGAGTTGGGGGCGGCTGTTCGGCTCTTGCCATGCATCTCCGCATGGTCGAGTGGCCACCTAAGTTCTGGCCTCATCTGCCGGAGAAATACGACGGGACAGTCAACCCCCCACCGCAATCCTCGTGGTTGGGGGCAATGAGGCCGTCAGGGCCAATTACTCCCTTGTGGCTTTGACTGGGACTACAAGGTCCTAGTTTATGAGATTACCTCCCGATTCCATCTATAGTTGGGGGGGGGGGTGTAACACCCTCATTTTCATCCATCATGCATTGCATACATTCTAATACATGTTTAAAATTAAGTAACATAAAAAGGAATGAGTTTAAAATGAATTTAGAGTAAAATCGTACTTAAGAATTCTGAGAAGTGCGGACTAGTCTGTTTTTGGTGCGGACTAGTCCAATTTCTCTCTGACCTCTATAGGACTAGTCTGTTTTTGCTGCGGACTATTCCGGTTTTTGCCTCTAGACACTTTCGGACTTGTCTGGTCCATTGCAGACTAGTCCAGTATCCCAATTCCTTGAAAATTTTGCGAAGTCCCTGGACTTGTCCGGTATTCCAGCAGACTTGTCTGTTTTCCCTCTCACTAAAATCAAACTTGTCCGGTTTTGGCCAGACTTGTCTGATTTTCCTCTGATCAAGTTCAGACTTGTCCGATATAGCCCGGACTTGTCCGTTTTTGCCTCTATCAATCTTCGGACTAGTCTGGCCCTTTTCGAACTTGTCCAGTACATCGTGATTTCGAATTTATCTTTTGTTTCATGACTTGTTTTTGGGATATACCTTAAGTGGGCCTAAGGACGTCATGTCTAACTATTTTTTAAGCCCATATGGGACCCCCACACCGGCTTTCACCCACCACAAACATGAATTCATTGAAACCCTAGCCTCCACCTCTATATAAGTAACCCCACCCCTCCACCTTGCATACTTTTGCCTCAATTGAAGACCATCAAACCCTAGTTCGTGGAGAGCTGCCACCAAGGAGGGAGAAGGAGATACCTAGCAAGAAGAATAGGTGGAAACGAAAGAGAATCAAAATCTCCATCAAGTTTTGTTCTTCATCAACAATCCCCCATCAAGATCTTCATCAACCCTAGATCATGAAGATCCAAGTGTTGCCTCCAAAACCCTTGATTCATTGGAGTTCTAACACCTGATATACCTTCTACTTCCATTTTCTCACATGGATTCAACCCTGTTTTCCAAATTCACGTCGATCTAGAAAACCCTAGTTCGCTGTTCCTGCGACGAGCGACTAGTCCGGTCCCAAGCGGACTAGTCTGATATTTGCGATCTGTTTCCTGCTGAATTAATTCTAAATTGTTTTGAATTAATTCCAAACCTATATAAACTTTTTAAAAAAACTATTAGAACTAGTTATTAAATATCATTAACAACTTACTAACAAGTTTTACTTCACAATTGCATTAATCATGCATGTCATGACATATTCAGTAATATATGTGCACTTATTGATTTTAATTCTTGTCTTGTATGTTCGTTGCGCGGATTAGACGGATTTGTGCTAGAGAGTGTTGCGGAGGATCTCCAGCACCAGGAGTTTGAAGTCTTTGATCCTAATCAAGCCCAAGATCAAGGCAAGTGTCCATCAACATATTGATCATATTCTAAAATAAATTTTTTGTTTGCAAAACTGCATGCTTGTGTCAATTTGATGGGAATTCCTATGGTAGAAAGTTTACTAGTTTTGTTTGACCACCCTTGTCACCTGGAATATATGCTAGAGAGTCGGGAAGGGCTTTTACCTTTTTGCTTTGCTTAATTAATTGGGATGGGAAAACAGCTATATCATTTAATTATGCATTAATGAGATGATGATTAATATGAACTTATTAATATGACTTGATAATGGGTGATCTAAGCAAGCATGGTATATGGATTGGGTTGGATGCTATGGTGGTTTCGCTTGCTTTAGATCTAAGGACTGGTTCGTGGAGCGACCATCCAGGATTTACAGTGCCACCACGAGGCCAAGTATGGGTGCAACGTAGCTGATTAATAAGGGTATTGCTAGTATTGAGCGGATCATTTGGCGCACCGGGGAAGAGCAGTCATATTGGGTTTGGATATGGGTGGCGGGACTCCTTGGAATCCGAACAGTACAAGAGGGGGCCCTTGGTTGAAGATGTGCTCAGTTGGAGACATCGCCACCAGTGAAACCTCAATGGGTCCGTACATGCTAGTAGTCCCTTTGTAAAGGCTATTTTGTGATTTCTTGGCCACACACTTAAGGAAGTGTGAGACGGCATAATTGAGATTCTATAGTCATCGAAAGGTGATGAAATCACAAACACATGGGTAAAGTGGTACAACCTCTACAGAGTGTCTAAAAACTATCATGATAGTCGTGCTCCCGGTTATGAGCAATCTGGACCCTCACATGATTAGGAGAAAAACTTGGGATTTGGGACGGTTATGGTTTGGTAATATGGTATTATGGTTTATGGCAATGGATATGGGTAATGGTAATGAGAAATCTGGTATATGGATGATGGTATTGAAATATGGACTGGTATTATGTTAATAATCATGGTTTATGATGGGTCTACTTCACATACATATAATATATTGCTTTTCAAATGTTTTAATGTACTTTTCAGCACTTAGCCTTATTATTGTCGTCATTTGAATCAGCTACATGTCATACTTTCCACACTTGCTGAGTACGACATGTACTCATCCTTGCAATTCCCCACCAATAGTTGCAGGTCAGGATTGAGAGTATAACGATAATAATGTGGAGTTCTAGGTTGTGTCTGCCGTCAGCTTTGCCTGTGTTGTTGATTGGAGCTGCACTATCCTTTTTTCTTAGTTTTCTTAGTTGCTTAAATAGTTTATTTCGGTTGCATTAGTTCAAACTTGTAATTTATATTCATTAGAGCCCATATTCGAGGATATTATGAATTGTGTAATAAAAGTGGTTAATTAATCTTGTTCTATGGAAATTTTCTGTATATCCTTTTATGAGTGCACTCGTATATGTGTGTTGAACGTCCTGGGAACACATATGCGTTCACTTGGTTCATTTTTGGAACCGGGTGTCACAAATTGGTATCAGAGCCACATGATGCAGTCTAGATAGAATGGACACTTTAGAGCACATATGAACACTCAGAAAGCAATGTGTTTTTCTTGGTGTGCTACTTGCTTTGTATTGTTGCTTGTGTGCTTAGTAGAGGATTTTGGGATGCTTTAGCATTTCCATGTCCACATAGGCTAGTATAGGTAGTTGCTTAGTTTCATATCCCTTGATGCATATAGTTGGGGACGTTTTCTAAATTTTTCTCTCTTGCTTTTCTTTATATGGTGAGGACTCGCAACCAGAGGGATGACAATGATGAGGAGGAGAACAATAGAGCACCTCAGAACAATAATGGACAAGGACCTGCCCAGGGAGCTATCAACCTTGAGTAGTTATTGGCTATGCAAAACTAGCTCATGCAGACATGATACAGACTATGGGATAACTGTAGGCTGGCAACAACAATGATCAGCCCCACATGCTTCCACCGGCACCCCCACCTCCTCATAACCGGTTGGGAGAGTTCATGAGGACTAGGCCACCGACTTTTGCTCAAGCCGTTGACCCTATGGATGTCAATGATTGGCTTAAGTCTGTGGAGAAGAAGCTAGCTACTGTCCAATGCAGTGACCGGGAGAAGGTGCTATTCGCATCTCATCAACTTGTTGGAGCAGCTGTCGATTGGTGGGATTCGCTATGCAACGCCCATGAGAACCACAAGAGGATTACTTGGGCTGAGTTCAAGGAGAGCTTTTGTTCCCATTATGCGACGGAAGGTGTTATGGTCTTGAAGAGGCAAAAATTCGAGAACTTGAGGCAAGGAAGATCGAGTATGGGTGAATATCTCAATAAATTCACTCAACTCTCAAGATATATGCCTGAGGATGTGAGTCGGGACAGCCGAAAGAAATACTTGTTCATGAGAGGCTTGAACAATGAGGTCCAGTTGCAATTACTGAATTGTGACTATGCCAACTTTCAGAAGCTTGTGAACAAAGCAATTGTGGTGGAGAACAAGGTCCGTGAGATGGAGCTAGATAACAAGAGGAAGGCGCCATATCACGGACAGCAGCAAGGAAGTAATGTGTGCCCTCGCTTTGCACCACCCAATGCGCCTTACTAAAGCTCTTCTGCTCCTGTACAGCGCCCTGGTTATGCACCGCGCCCAGCTCAATTTGTGCAGCAACGCCCTGTCATGCAAGCACCTAGGCCTCCAATACCTTATGCACATCGTGCCAACTTTCGTAGTGCAAATGTTCAGAATCAATTTCGTCCCAATAATTCTGGTGCAGTTAGGAAGTGCTATACATGTGGGGAAGCAGGACACTTTGCACATCAGTGCCCTAAGTCAGACCTTGGTCAAGGAAACAAGGCGCCAAGACAAAACCCAAGACCCAACGGAGGACAGCCGCAAGGGAACCGTGGACAGCAGAATTTTGTTCGTGGCATTGTGAACCATGTCTCTACAGAGGATGCTCAACAAGCGGATGACGTGGTTATTGGTATGTTTCTCGTAAACTCCAACCCGGCGACTATGTTATTTGATTCTGGAGCATCGCATTCATTCATTGCATCAAAATATGTTGCCAAATATAGTTTGCCCATCTCTCATATGAATTTTACTCTATTGGTTAAGTCTCCTTGACGAGAGATGAGGACAAATATAGTATGTCCAAAAGTAATCCTTAGAATAAGGGGGGTAGACTTCTTTGCCAACCTCATTGTTTTGGATTCTCAAGGATTGGACATTATACTTGGTATGGACTGGTTAAGAAAGCACAATGGAGTCATTGAATGTTCCACGAAGACAGTGAAGTTGACCAATGAGGAAGGGATCACCATAGAGTTTGAAGCATCTCAACACGCACCGAAGCAATTGGAGCTGAACCACATGGACGGTGCCGCAATTGAGGAGATTCCGGTGGTGTGTGAATTCTTGGATGTGTTCCCGGATGAGTTGCCAGGTATGTCGCCTGATCGAGACATTGAGTTTGTTATTGATTTAATACTAATTGCACCTATAGCTAAGAGGTCATATAGGATGCCTCCTAATGAATTAGCGGAGCTCAAGAAGCAGATTCAAGAGCAACTAGAGAAGGGTTTTATTCACCCAAGCTCTTCACCTTGGGGAGCGCCCGTTCTTTTCATGGATAAGAAGGATGGATCACAATGGATTACCGAGCTCTCAATGAGGTGACCATCAAGAACAAGTACACCTTGCCCCACATAGAAGATTTGTTCGACCAGATGAAGGATGCTTGTGTTTTCTCCAAGATTGATTTGAGGTCAGGCTACTTTCAAATGAAGATTAGACCATCGGACATACCCAAGATAGCTTTTTGGACACGGTATGGATCTTGTGAGTACACTGTGATGTCCTTTGGATTGACGAATGCACCTGCATATTTTATGTACCTCATGAATAAGGTCTTCATGGAGTACTTGGACAAGTTTGTAGTGGTGTTCATTGATGACATCATGATCTACTCGAAGGATGAAAAGGAGCATGAGGAACATTTGAGGCTTACGTTGCAGAAATTGAGGGAGCATCAATTATATGCCAAATTTAGCAAGTGCCAGTTTTGGTTGAGGGAGGTGTCGTTTTTGGGTCATATCATCTCGGGAGGAGGAGTATCGGTCGACCCTGAAAAAGTGAAGGATGTGCTAAAATGGGAACCACCACAAAATGTAAATGAAATTTAGAGTTTTCTTGGAATGGCTGGATAATACCGTCGATTCATCAAGGACTTTTCCAAGATAGCCAAGCCTATGAAGAAATTGTTAATGAAGGGGAAAGCTTTCCAATGGACCCAAGCTTGTCAAGAAAGTTTTGAGGAGTTGAAGAAGAGGTTAACTACAACCTCAATTTTGATATTGCCAGATGTGAGCAAGAACTTCGATATTTATTGTGATGCATCAAGACAAGGACTTGGATGTGTATTGATGCAAGAAGGTCAAGTGGTTGCATATGCATCGAGACAATTGAAGAAACATGAGTAGAATTATCCAGCACATGATTTGGAACTTGCAGCCGTGGTCCATGTATTGAAGATTTGGAGACATTATATTCTTGGACATAGGTGTGAAATTTATACGGGTCATAAGAGCCTTAAGTATATTTTCAGACAAACGGATCTAAATTTGAGGCAACGAAGATGGTTGGAACTCATCAAGGATTATGATGTGGGGAGCAACAACCATCCGGGTAAGGCTAATGTAGTTACCAATGCTTTAAGTCGGAAAGGAGTAAGCCACCAACTCACAGTCGAGAGCTACCATCCGAGTTATGTAAGGAGTTTGAATGGTTGAATCTCGAATTTGTGAATGAGATGGGAATAATGGAGTTAAATCTGACCTTGGAGCAAGAAATTTGAGAGGGTCAAACAAAGGATGAGGAAATCCAAAAAATCAAAGAAAGGACCCAAGAAGGAAGATAATTCAGGTCTGACGAGGACGACCATGGTACCTTATGGCTCCGAAAGAGGATTGTTGTGCCTAATGTGAAGCATATTTGGGAGACAATATTAAAGGAGGCACATGACTCGTCATACTCAATTCATCCCAGCTGTACAAAGATGTACAAGGACTTGAAAACATGTTATTGGTGGGCTAGCATGAAAAAGGACATAGCTGAATATGTAGCTTTGTGTGATGTGTGCCAACAAATAAAGGCGGAACATCAAAGGCCAGCTGGATTATTGTAGCCATTGCAGATTCCAGATGGAAGTTGGAAGAAATTGGTATGGACTTCATAGTTGGTTTACCGTGAACCCAGTCCGGTTATGACTCAATTTGGGTTATTGTGGATCGGCTAACTAAGTCAGCTCACTTTATTCCCATCAAGACCACCTTTAATGGAGAGAAATTGGTGGAACTGTATATGGGAAGAATAGTATGTTTGCATGGAGTTCCAAAGAGGATAGTGTCAGATAGAGGTTCTCAATTTACCTCCAGGTTTTGGCAAAAGCTGCATGAAGCGTTGGGTACAAGGTTGTGATGCCAGTTCCGAAAATGAACCAAGCTAACGCATATGTGTGCCCAGGATGTTCAAAACACATACACGAGTGATTCACAAATGATAAACAGATAATTACCATAGCTCAAATTATTAAATAAGTACTCTGATTACATAATTCATTATATCCTCGAATACAAGCTCTAATGAATATTAATGACAAGTACAACTAATGCAGCGGAAATAAACTAATTAAGCAACTAAGAAAACTAAGCAAAAGGGATAGTGCAGCTCCAATAATACCACAGGCAAAGCTGACGGTAGACACAACCTAAATCTCCGCATTATCGCCATTAAACTCACGATTCTGACCTGCAACTGTTGGGGGGGGATTGCAAGAGTGAGTACATGTCGTACTCAGCAAGTGTGGAAAGTATGACATCATACATGTGGCTGATTCAAATGACGACAATAATAATGGTTAAGTGCTGAAAAGTACAGTAAAACATTTGAAAAGCAATGTATCATATTTATGTGAAGTAAACCCATCATAAACCATGTAACCATCATAATACCAGTCCATAATTTACCATTTCCAATAACCATAATCAATGTCATAAACCATGATTCCATCCCATCACCATAACCATAACCATAACCATAATATCTACCATAACCATTACCAAACCATAACCATACCAAATTCCAATTTCCCTCTAATCATGTAGGTCATCCAGGCGCTCATAACCGGGAGCACGGCTATCATGATAGTTTTAATACTCTGCAGAGTTTGTACCTCTTTACCCACGTGTTTGTGATTTCATCACCCGTCGGCGACTAAAGAACCTCCCTAATGCCAATTACACTTCCTTTGGTGTATGGCCAAGAGATCACAAAATAGCCTTTACAAAGGGGTTACTAGTCTATTTAGACCCCATTGAGGTTTCACCGGTGGCGATGTCTCCAACTGAGAACATCTTCAACCAAGGGCCCCCTCTTGAGCCATTCGGATCCCAGGGTAGTCCCGCCAATCATCAACAAACCCAATCCGACTACCCCTTCCCCAAGCATCCACAATGGTCCAAACAGCACTAGCAAAGCCCTAATTAATCAGCTACGCCGCACCCATACTTGGCCTCGTGGTGGCACTGTAGTCCTGGCTTATTCTCGCATGAACCGGTCCTTAGATCTAAAGCAAGCAAACCACCATAACATCCAACCCATCCACATACCAGGCTTGCTTAGATCACCCATCGTATTGACCAGTTCACATTAACCAGAATATCATTGATGCATAATTAATGTGTAGTGTTGTTTTCCCATCCCAATTAATTAAGCGAAGCAAAAAGGTAAAAACCCTTCCCGACTCTCTACCATATATCCCAGGTGACAAGGGTGGCTAAACAAATCTAGTAAACTTCCTACCATAGGATTCTTATCAAATTGACACAAGCATGCAGTTTGCAAACCAAACATTTATTTTAAAAACAGGATCAATATGCTTCAAGGACACTTGCCTTGCTCCGGCGGATAGAGTTGCTCAAGCGCTTCGAAATCTTGATTCTGAAAATCCTCGTACACGATCTCTTGAGCACTTCCCTCTACTCGTGATCACACATACAAGAATATACATACCAATCAATATGATGCACACGCATTAATCAACATGCGATGGTATGCATGCATGCAAAGATCAATTATTAATTAACTATGGTTGTTTATTAATTAGATGCAACTAGTTCATACGTGTTCATATGAGTTTACAGGGGTTTTAGAGTGGATTAATACTGCTGAAAATAAATTCATGGTGCAACTAAAATCAATTTACGTCTATTAGATCTAATATGTCGCTAAAATTCGCATCGGAAAAATGAATCCTACCGTAGATGCGATGGCTTCAAAGATCGAGGGACGAAGGTGACGCGTAGACGAAGTGGATGGCGCAGCAGTCCTTCGGCGGCACGACGACGGCGACGATCTCCGGTGGACGACGGCACCCTCCTCTTTTTCTTCCTCTTCTTCCCCTCTTTTTTTCTTCCTTTTCTTCCCCTGGCGGCGGCTCTGTTCTCTGGTTTTTTTCCCGGCGGCGCTAGCTTCTCTGGTACCGAGAAAACACGAAGCCTCAGCTTTTTATATCCGGCGGCTAGGGTACGCGTGCGGCTGGGAGCTAGGGCCGGCGCACGGGGTTTGCGCGCTGGGCGAGCGGCCGAGTCGGGCGGGGCGTCGGTGCGGCTCGGGCGCTGGTTGGGGTGCGGGGCCAATCGGGGTCGCGCGCGTGCGCGGGAGCAGGCGGGGGCGCTGGCGGCGCGGTAGCGCGGTTGCGCGCGGGAGGGGCCGTGGCGCACGAGAGAGCGGGGCCCAGGCGGGCGCGCGGCGCTGTTGCATGGTCGGCCGCAAGGCGCCGGAGCGGTCGGCGGGACCCAGCGGACGGCGCGTGCAGGAGGCGGCTGGCGTGCGGTACGGCGCGGGGCAGGCGGGGTCGCGTGGGCGCGGGGTGTCGGGCGGGAGTCAGGTGGCGGGCGGGAGTCGGCGGGGTGGGGCCCGTGCGGGTGCGCGCGGGAGGCCGGTTGGCTGGCGCGCGGGTGCGCGCTGCGCGCGTCTGTCGTTTTTTTTCTTGTTTTTTTATACATATCTTACTATATTATTTTATATTTTATTTTTTTTTTATTTTTTTCTATATGATTATTATATATATTATTTATATACATATATATATTATTATTATTATTTTTATACTTATTCCCTATTACAAGTTTGAGGCTAAAATTATTATTTTCTTTTTCTTCTTTTTGCTACACCATATATGTATGTTTTATCCTTTTATTATCTTTTTTTTATCCTACTTATGTTTAATGCATGATCATGTATGCAATGCATGATGCGAAAATTTAGGGTGTTACAAACCTACCCCCCTTAAAGTGAATCTCGCCCTCGAGATTCGACAGCGTGGAGAAAAGATGCGGGAATTCTGCCTTCAGGTCTTCTTCACGTTCCCACGTAGCTTCGGCTTCCGTATGGTGGTTCCATTGCACTTTGCACCAACAGACTTTCTTATTCCTCGTGACCCTTTCCTTCACGTCCAAGATCTTGATAGGTTGCTCGACATTGGACAAATCCTCCTGAAGTTCTAACTCGTCCATCGGCACTTGTTCTTCCGGTACCCTGAGACTCTTCTTGAGTTGAGAGACGTGAAACACGTCATGTACATCGGAGAGATACGTCGATGGCTTAAGTCGATATGCCACTTCTCCTTGTTTGTCCAAAATCTTGAATGGTACGATGTAACGTGGTGCCAGTTTTCCTTTGACGTTAAACCGTCGTTGACCTCTAATAGGTGACACCTTGAGGTAAACAAAATCTCCTATTTCAAAGGCTAATTTCCTTCTCCTATTGTCCGCATAGCCTTTTTGTCTTGATTGGGCAGCCCTCAAGTTTTCACGAATTATCTGGACTTGCTTTTCGGCTTCTTGCAACACATCCGGACCAAATACTTGAGTTTCTCCCGCCTCATTCCAGAATAAAGGTGTCCTACACTTCCTCCCATAAAGTGCTTCATATGGTGACATCTTCAAACTTGCTTGGTAACTATTGTTGTATGAAAATTCCGCGTATGGCAAGCTTTTGTCCCAACTTTTCCCATGCTTTAAAGCACAAGCTCTTAACATGTCCTCCAAAATCTGATTGGTCCTCTCAGTTTGTCCATCCGTTTGAGGATGATATGCTGAACTAAAATTCAACCTCGTTCCCAAAGCTTCATGCAATTTTTGCCAAAATCTGGAGGTAAATTGAGAACCTCTATCCGAGACTATCTTCTTCGGTACTCCGTGTCGACACACAATATGCTCCATGTATATTTCGGCTGCAGCTGTATACTTGGTCTTCACAGGGACAAAATGAGCTGACTTGGTTAAGCGATCCACAATTACCCAAATTGAGTCATACCCGGACTGAGTACGTGGTAACCCAATTATGAAGTCCATTCCAATTTCTTCCCACTTCCATTCAGGAATCTTCAACGGTTGCAATAATCCGGCTGGTCTTTGATGTTCCGCCTTGACTCGTTGGCACACATCACACAATGCTACGTATTCAGCTATGTCCTTCTTCATGCTATCCCACCAATAGCAAGTCTTCAAGTCTTTGTACATCTTTGTACAACCAGGGTGAATTGAGTAAGGCGAGTCATGTGCCTCCTTTAATATTGTCTCCCGAATATGCTTTACATTAGGCACAATGATCCTCTTTCCAAGCCATAAGGTACCATGTTCGTCTTCATCAAATCTGAATTCTCTCCCTTCCTCGATCCTTTCCTTGATTTCCTTGATCTCCTCATCCGTGGTTTGTGCTTCTCGAATTTCTTGCTCCAAGGTTGGGTTTAACTCCATCATCTCCATCTCATTTACAAACCCGAGGTTCAACCGTTCAAACTCCTTACATAACTCGAATGGTAACTCTCGAACCGTGAGTTGATGACTTACCCCTTTTCTACTCAAAGCATCGGCCACTACATTGGCCTTCCCAGGGTGATAGTTGATCCCCACGTCATAATCCTTGATGAGCTCCAACCATCGGCGTTGCCTCAGATTCAGATCCGTTTGCGTAAATATGTACTTGAGACCCTTGTGATCCGTATAAATCTCACATCGGTGACCAAAAACATAGTGTCTCCATATCTTCAAGGCGTGTACCACGGCTGCGAGTTCAAGGTCGTGTGTAGGATAATTCAACTCATGTTTCTTTAGTTGCCTCGATGCATAAGCTATCTCTTGGCCTTCTTGCATGAGCACACATCCTAATCCTTGTCTTGATGCATCACAATATATATCAAAACTCTTGCTCACGTCCGGTAATACTAACACCGGCGCGGTTGTCAACCTTTTCTTTAACTCCTCGAAACTCTCTTGACAAGCTTGAGTCCATTGGAAAGCCTTCCCTTTCATTAGAAATTCCGTCATGGGCTTGGCTATCTTGGAAAAGTCCTTGATGAATCGACGGTAATATCCAGCCATTCCAAGAAAACTCCTTATTTCCTTTACGTTTTGCGGCGGTTCCCACTTCAACACGTCTCTCACTTTTCCGTGGTCAATCAATACTCCTCCTACTGAGATTATATGACCCAGAAATGGCACCTCTTTCAACCAAAACTGACACTTGTTGAACTTGGCATACAATCAATGCTCCCTCAATTTCTGCAACGTAAGCCTCAAGTGTTCCTCATATTCCTTCTCATCCTTAGAGTAGATCATAATGTCATCAATAAACACCATAACAAACTTGTCCAAGTACTCCATGAAGACTTTATTCATGAGGTACATAAAGTAGGCAGGAGCATTTGTCAATCCAAAAGACATCACGGTGTACTCATAAGATCCATACCGTGTCCTAAAAGCTGTTTTGGGTATGTCCGATGGTCTAATCTTCATTTGAAAGTATCCCGACCTCAAATCAATCTTGGAAAACACACAGGCGCCTTTCATCTGATCAAACAAATCCTCTATACGGGGCAAGGTGTACTTACCTCGTTGAGAGCTCGGTAATCCACGCACATCCTTTGGGATCCATCCTTCTTGTACACAAATAGAACGGGCGCTCCCCAAGGTGAAGAACTAGGGTGAATAAAACCTTTCTCTAGTTGTTCTTGAATCTGCTTCTTGAGCTCCGCTAATTCCATAGGAGGCATCCTATACGGCCTCTTAGCTATAGGTGCAGTTCCAGGTATTAAATCAATAACAAACTCAATGTCTCGATCAGGTGGCATACCTGGCAACTCATCCGGAAAAACATCCGAAAATTCACACACCACCGGAATCTCCTCAATTGCAGCACCGTCCATATGATTCAGCTCCAATTGCTTCGGTGCGGTTTGAGATGCTTCAAATTCTACGGTGATCCCTTCTTCGTTGGTCAACTTCACCGTCTTCGTGGCACACTCAATAACTCCATTGTGCTTCCTCAACCAGTCCATACCAAGTATAATGTCCAATCCTTGAGAATCCAAAACAATGAGGTTGGCGGAGAAGTCTACCCCCTTATTCTAAAGCTTACTTTTGGACATACTATATTTGTCCTCATCTCTCCTGCAGGAGACTTAACCAACAGAGTAAACTTCATATGAGAGATAGGCAAACTATACTTGGCAACTGTAGGATCGAAGAGCACGTGAAAAACTACCATAGGGGCGGGGTGAATGGTAGATTTAAAAAATCTTACGCAGCGGAAACAAGAAAACCCTAATCCCTTCGGTAGAAAAACAATCTGTTAAAGAAATCGTGTATGAGACTAATCTAAAACGTGTTTCACCGTGAAAAAAGTGATAGATATCAGAGATAATCAAGTCACGAAGACAACACAAAAATAATTACTCAAATCCGTCGAGAAAAACTCAAGTTATGATCGAAAGATCAGACTATGGTCAATCTGACCTACCCGAGAAAAACAGTTTCTGGAATGCTGCAAAGAAACTCGTGTAGCTCAGAAACTACAAATCCAATGACCGTGAAATTTTGACAGATGATAGACAATCAAGTTGTGAAGACAACCCAAAAAGAATCACGTCAATTGAATCTGTAAAACTCGAGTTATGATAAAACCACCGACGAAAGGTAGTGCTGTCCAGAAACTCGATGAGTAAAACTTGTCTGGAACAAGTCGGACGAACAAGGCACAAAAGTTCCTTCAAAGTACGAATTTTATTCAATAGAACACAAGAGAAACAGCCCCAAAGTCGTCTACCACGAGCTTTGGCCTTCCCTTGCTTATATAACCAGCCCTTAGGCCATCCCAATCTCAACTAGGACTCCAATCCTAATCCGATCACAATCGGAACTTTCCATAACTGCTTAGGACTCTTCTATACGCAGATAGAAGCAATCTTAAGACTTCCAAACACCTTAGGAACGTATCCCACATTCCTAAACAACTCAAATTCGTGACACACACGAAATCCTAATATAACCAACTCGATACTTTCCATACCGAGCCATAACCGACTCAGCTAGCAGCCTAAGTCTTCAACCGATACGATCCGATCCTTCCGATCAGATCTTCCTTCCATAATCCGTCTCTAGAAGCATATTGCCACGTCATGCACCTCATGCATACGTGCGAACACCTTCCTTCGACCTTCATATGCACTGCCCTTGATTCAATCATCCTGCGCGACCTCCTGACCCGCTCAACCACAGTTCCTCCCGAACTTGGTTGTTGGAACCTCATCTCCTCCTGAGACTAGTCCAATGGATCCTGTCACCAGCCATGACTTGAACTCAAGCAACACCTGCACATGAACAAACAAACAATCCATACGAGCCCAAGTCCTCGACTTGACTCAAGTTAGTTCCGAACACAACACCTTACGTGAGAACCTCACATAAGCATGTTGCAAAAACACAGTAGAAACGATATCATCCATATCATCCAAAACGCAGCAAAAACTTAACAAATGAATACTAAGCAATCTTTCCAACAATGTAAAGCAAGTACGAAACATTACAAATGAAAAGCAGAAACACTTAGGTCAAGTTCCGGACCTTGCCAGAGCAACCCGGAGCTTGAGCCGGAGCTAACAAAAGCTAGTAGAACCTAGCGCCGGAGCTTTCCAAAACTAGTAGATCCTAGCACTGGAGCTTACCAAAAACTAGTCAAAACTAGTCAACCCAAAACCGGAGCTAGACAAAGTACGTCGGAGCTTAGCAAAAGCATACCAGTGCTATCAAGTATATGCCGGAGCTATCAAAGACATGCCAGAGCTAAAGATAAAGCTCACCGGAGCTAACCAAAGCTAGTCGTACCTTACCAAGAAGCCGGACCTAGCATCTAACGTTGCCGGAGCTACCCAAAACAAGCCGGACCTACCGTCGGACCTTGCTATAGCTCAGAGCTAGAGTCGGACCTTGATAAAAAGGTGTTTTGGTGGTATTCGAAACTTTTATCATCAAAGCCAAGTGTATTCACTACAAGCCAATGTATTCAGCACACATAGGTCTTACAATCTCCCCCTTGATGAATGCATTGGCAACACCATTTAAAATCCGAACATTAGCTTATTCACATAAAAGTTTTGAAAGCAATTTATCCTCCTTTGTAAATCAAAAGTAAAATGAGAAGAAAAATTATAAGAAAAATTATCCCATATTATCTGTCATTATCTCTCCCCCTTTATTATCTCTCCTTATTCTCTTTCTTTTCATGATTATCTCTCCCCCTTTGACAATGTATTCAGCAAGTCATGAGCACATAAACAAATTTTCTCTCCAACTTTAGTTGTTATGAGCATATTATAACATATACATATGAACAGAGCTCATCCAAGTCATACTATCAAGTACCTTACATTATCACATCAATGAAATATATAAAGTAGTGTAAGCCATGCTAGAGATCAAATGTAATTTTCAATTTAAGCAAGTCATGATCTCACAAACTTAACTATCTCAAAACCTGATAGCATGACACTAGTTGCTGCATTTTATTATTTTTCAAGGCATAAATTTAGATCATATGATATTTGCAAGAAATTATATGCGCATCTGCCTTATTCTAACCAACCAAGCCAAGCCTATGTCATTTGACAATTAGAAGCTTAAGGACATGATTTTAGTCATACACAACTTCTTCCAAGTTCATATCTAAGTGCAATGACAAGCCATCTCAAAAGAAGAAGTGCGATGCATGCATATTCTCTTGATCTTTTCTCAATTTATATTAGTTCATAAAAACTCAACATGTGAGTTGATTACTTGATTAATTCTTTATGATTAAAAGCATTTGTGAGCATGCAGCAAGTTCAAAATAGCAAGAAAGTTCGACCATGACCAGATTTAGTGTAAGTAATTATTCCAATTACTAGACATGGCAAAAACTACAAAATGTATAACACGAGTAATGTAGTAAGAACTTTCAGCATGTAAAAGGAATCACAAAGTCATATATGTATGAAATACTATGCTCATATTATTTTAATTTCAGATTCACACATAGAGTTCCCAAGTTTCAAAAACTCCCCCTCAATTTAAGCCATGAGGATGCATAACCCCTATTTCACTACGAATGAAACAAAAACGAGTGAAATCCAAAGGTTTTGTAAAAATGTCAGCCAATTGATGTTCGGTATCTATATGGTGAAGCACAATGTTTCCTTTTTCAACGTTATCTCGGAGAAAGTGATACCTAATATCAATGTTCTTAGTTCTAGAATGTTGCACGGGGTTTTTAGCAATGCAAATGGCACTAGTGTTATCACAAAACAGTGGAACACTATTTAGATCAACCCCATAGTCCTTAAGTGTTTGAACAATCCAAAGAATTTGTGAGCAAGCACTAGCAGCAGCTACATATTCAGATTCGGCTGTGGATTGTGCAACTGAATTTTGTTTTCTAGAGGACCAAGCAACAAGAGAATTACCAAGAAAATGAAAAGCACCGGAAGTACTTTTCCTATCAATCCTACAACCTCCAAAATCAGCATCCGAAAAAGCTTTCAAAGTAACGGTTGAGGAAGAAGGAAGAAAAATGCCAAATTCTTGGGTTCCATGTAAGTACCTGAGAATCCTTTTGACGGCTTGACGATGTGAAACACGTGGGGAAGCTTGAAACCGTGCACAAAGGCATACGCTGAATTGTATGTCCGGTCTTGATGCCGTGATGTACAAAAGTGATCCGATCATGCTTCTATATTCTTTTTGATCCACGGATTCACCATCTTCATCAAGTTCAAGTGTTGTTGCTGTTCCCATTGGTGTCCGAAGAGGCTTGCTTTTGTCCATGTTGAAGCGCCTTAGGAGGTCTTTGGTATACTTCGTTTGATGCACAAAGGTACCCTCCTTGGTTTGCTTGATTTGCAGCCCCAAAAAGTAAGTGAGTTCACCCATCATACTCATTTCAAATTCAGAACTCATCATTGCTGAAAACTTGGACACAAGATTATGAGAAGCACAACCAAAGATAATATCATCCACATACACTTGAACGAATAATGAGTCATTGCCATGTTTAAGCACAAAAAGAGTTTTATCAACCTTGCCCATGGTAAACCCCTTTTCAAGTAAGAATGTTTTTAACCTATAATACCATGCTCTAGGGGCTTGTTTGAGACCGTATAAGGCTTTGGACAATTTGTAAACATGATTAGAAAAATCTGGATTTTCAAAACCCGGTGGTTGTTTGACATAAACCTCCTCATCTATGTAGCCATTAAGAAAAGCACTTTTAACATCCATTTGATATAGCTTAAAGCCTTTAGATGCTGCAAAAGCTAACAAAATTCTTATGGCTTCTAATCTAGCAACGGGAGCAAAAGTTTCATCAAAATCTAGACCTTCAACTTGAGTGAAACCTTGAGCAACCAACCTAGCTTTATTCCTAACCACAACCCCATCCTCACTTTGTTTATTTTTAAATACCCATTTAGTTCCAATTAAAGTGTGACCTTGAGGTACAAGTTTCCAAACATTATTTCTTTCAAAGTTTTCTAACTCTTCTTGCATGGCAATAATCCAAGATTCATTAGTGAGTGCGTGTGATATATCTTTGGGTTAAAAAGAAGCAACAAAAGCAGAATGAGCATGAGAGTTTGGATCGCAAAACCTGGACCGTGTGACTCGTTCGTGCAAGCTTCCAATCATCTGTTGTGGGGGATGATCTTTGTAAAAACGTAGGGGAAAAGATGTCTCACAAGCTTCTTCTTCATTAGGTTCATCGTAGATTGATGATCTTGTGACTTCTGGACGATCAGGACCATCAGAGGTGATAACCGGAGCTTGTTCAATGTCCGGAGCTGGACACATGTCAGCTTCGGAACTACCAGGCAGTATCACCGGCTCTTCTTCATCTTCGAAAATACCCTCCCCCTGAGGATACGGATCTGGTCCTGCAACACCGGAGCTAGTACCTGGGCTAGTTTCATCAAAAGACACTTCACAAGTCTCGACAATTTTGTTAGTGTTAAATAAAAGCACACGGTAGCCTCTAGTATGAGATGGATAACCAAGAAACATGCCATCAATGGATCTAGGATCAAATTTATCAAGATTACCATGTTTCTTAACAAAGCATTTGCAACCAAAGATCCAAAAGTGTGTAACACTAGGCCTATGTCCAAACCGAAGCTCATATGGTGTTTTATCTAGCTTAGCACACAAGAAAACACGATTTGAGACATAACAAGCGGTTACTAACGCATCAGCCCAAAATTTCCTAGGAGTTTGATATTCATCAAGCATAGTCCTAGCCATCTCAACTAAGGTTCTGTTCTTTCTTTCTACAACACCGTTTTGTTGAGGTACATATGGTGAAGAGAATTGATGATCTATTCCATTTTCAGCACAAAGTGATCAAACGATTGATTTTTAAATTCAGTTCTGTTATCACTTCTAATTGCTTTTAATGATCCTGGGTGATCAATTGATAATCTAAGAAATAAAGTTCTAAAGTGGCTAAAAACTTCATTCTTAGACGTCAAAAAGTAAACCCAAGAGTATCTAGAATAATCATCAACAATCACAAGAACATACCATTTACCTCCGAAGGATTGAACACGTGAAGGTCCTACGGTGTCAAGATGCAAAAGTTGACATGGTTCAGTTGTCATGATCATTGTGAGAGGAGTATGTGAACCTGCAACCATCTTAGCATGTCTACAAGAAGAGCACACAATATCTTTGTCCCCTTTAAGCTTAGGCAGCCCACGTATGCGATCAAGAGCACTAACACGCGTTAGGTGATCAAAGCCTACGTGACCAAGTCTACGATGCCAAAAATATAAGTCCTTTGAATCATTAGCAACTAGACACCTATGCTTAGAGGAAGACATATCAAAATCAGCTTTAAAAACTCTTCCAAACCGAGACATGTTAAAAATAAGCTCACTATTTGAATCTACAACTTTGCAGCAGTTTTTATTGAAAATAATTTCTAGATTTTCATCTAGCAATTGTGCAACAGAAAGCAAGTTGTATTTCAAATTTTTGACAAGTGCCACATATTTTAAAGTGTAGTGATCATTTACTCTAACTGAACCCTTAGCAATTATAGGAGTTGAAGAATTATCGGCAAAAGTAACATTTTCTACACGTGACACAAAAGAGAGGGAGGAGAACCAATCTTTGTTACCTGTCATGTGGCGTGAGCAACCTGAATCCACAATCCAAATGTTCTCCTTCCTCAAACGTGTAACCTACATAGAAGCACAATACGTCGATGACTCAATACTGGGGTTAGTCAAAAGGCATTTAGGTATCCAGTACTGAGTCACACGATGTGCAGTAGGAAAAACACGCGAAAGCTGAGATAAAACAGCAGGTTTATGAGTCAAAGATTGAGGTTTTCTGTTCTTAACAGTTGATTTAGAAGTTGTTACTTGTTTAGAGTGAAAACCAGTAGCTCCGAAGGTAAAAGCAGAAGATCCGGAGGCAAAAACTGAAGCTCCAGAGGGAACAACAGAAGATCTGGGAGCTCTCGGAGCTATCAGAACTACCGGAGCTGCCTTTGTAGATTTCTTGCCAAAAGTTCCAGAAGCTACCTTTTCAAATTTCTGACTCATTAAAGCAGGTTGCATGTTTCTAATTTTCAGTTTAGCATGAAAGTTAAGAGATCTAGCAGACATTCTTTCCTTTTTCTGTTGTTTAGCTAGTCTATAACAAAAATCTATGACATGACCATCTCTACCATAGTAGGTACAATGAAACTTAATTCTGTAATCATGTCTAGATGAGCACCCAACATTAGAAACAGAATTAGAAAGCACTCCTGCAGATTTGAAAACCACTTCTTTTTGTTTAGGAACTGTTTGAGTCAAACCACTTCCGAATGACTTTACAATTTTAGGTGGATGTGCCTTAGCATGAGCATGAGAATCAAAACCTAAACCAATTTTATTATTGCAAGACTTGGAAGAATTCAGCAGCAAGTTTAGGTTCTTATTCCCATTACAAAACCGATCTAATGTCCTATGCATGTCATCAAGTTTATTGGACAGATCAAGGCAATTTTCACATGAAGTTTTTCCTTTTAATTTTCAATTGGAACAAAATTTAACTTCATGAGAACGTAAAGCATTGTTCAATATAGAAATTTCATTCATAGCATCCTGTAGTTTCTTATCAAGATTTTCACATGCAGAACAATGTAAATCAATTGTAGAACAGCTAGCATCTTTCAAGTTTTTATCATTAAGTGCAGCAAGCTCTTTGTTCTTTTTAATTTCTTCATCAAGTCTATCTAGAGTGGAGGAGTGTGCACTTCTTAATGTGGACAATTGTTCATAGATTAAGTCACATGAGGGACATGCATCATCACTAGGAATCAAAGTTTTTAAACGATTAATTTCAGATTCTAGTGATTCAATTTTAGCAGCATTATCCCTAAGCTTTTTGTCCTTTTTCTTGACAATAATAGTTGCACGAGAAATAGCATCACACATTTCATTGCAGGTAGAACATACCTCATCGTCTTCACTGCTGTGTTCTGCATCCTCCTGACTTGATCTTGATCTTGTTTTGCCCGCCATGAAGCATAAGTTGGCCAGATCGTCATCATCTTCATCACTTTCAAAGTCTACATCACTTGAACTAAGTTCTTGAAGTGCGGTGATGAAGCTGTTAATCATCTTGCGTCCTATGGTACCCTTCTTTTTCTTGTTGGAATTTCTAGAGGAGGTCCGGACCTTGCTTTGTTTTTCTTCCCGGGTGGTTGGACCTGAAAGGTTAGGGCATTCTGTACGAAAGTGTCCTATTTTACCACATTCAAAACAGCGTTGAGGTCCGGAGCTTCCTCTCCTTCTAGTTCTCACATTTTGCAATGCTTTTGAGAATCTAGTAGAGATGAGTGCCAACTCCTCTTCTGGAAATTCTTCGATCTGCTCCAGGGTTAGTGAGGACAATAAAGCAAGAGTATTGCAAGATGATGATTGGCCGGAGCTAGACATATCACGTTGTGAAACAAATGCAATAGACTTATTTGGGTTCTTACGTGCTAGGATGTCAATTTCATGAGTTTTCAGTTTAGAATAGAGTACATCTAATGTAAGAGAACTCATGACAGTTGATTCACATATAGACGTTACTTTCATCTCCCAAATTGACATATCTAATGCACTAAGGAGTTGTCTAGCATTCTTAGCATCAGAAAAATTTACATTGACACTACGTAAGTTGCTGAGAATTTTATTGAAACGAGCAAAGAGATCATCGATAGACTCACCGATTTGCATCTCAAAACGCATATATTCCTTTTTGAACATATCTTGTTTTACCTCTTTGATTGTGTTGGAGCCTTCATGGTAATCACAGAGAGCGCTCCAAACATCGTATGCTGATCGGAGGTGTGCGACACGATCAAAGTCGCTTTGAGTGAGTCCTTGGATGATCAAGTTTCGTGCTTTGTTGTTGTTGTCGACGTACCGGAGGTTCGTAGCCGTAACTTGATCGTTAGGTGGGACTTCATAAGGTTTGTACACCTTTTCCCATATTGCGAAGCCTTGCGCCTGGATGAAGGCTTCCATGCGTGCCTTCCAAACCTGAAAATCAATACCAGCAAACACACAAGGTTTGGCGGAGTACTTCTCCATGATGATTAGTCAAAAACACGTGCAAATCACAAATATTAGAGCACCGTGGCTCTGATACCAATTGTAGGATCGAAGAGCACGTGAAAAACTGCCAGAGGGGGGGTGAATGGTAGATTTAAAAAATCTTACGCAGCGGAAACAAGAAAACCCTAATCCCTTCGGTAGAAAAACGATCTGTTAAAGAAATCGTGTATGAGACTAATTTAAAACGTGTTTCACCGTGACAAAAGTGATAGATATCAGATAGAATCAAGTCACAAAGACAACACAAAAATAATTACTCAAATCCGTCGAGAAAAACTCAAGTTATGATCGAAAGATCAGACTATGGTAAATCTGACCTACCCGAGAAAAACAGTTTCTGGAATGCTGCAAAGAAACTCGTGTAGCTCAGAAACTACAAATCCAATGACCGTGAAATTTTGACAGATGATAGAAAATCAAGTTTTGAAGACAACCCAAAAAGAATGACGTCAATTGAATCTGTAAAACTCGAGTTATGATAAAACCACCGACGAAAGGTAGTGCTGTCCAGAAACTCGACGAGTAAAACTTGTCTGGAACAAGTCGGACGAACAAGGCACAAAAGTTCCTTCAAAGTACGAATTTTATTCAATAGAACACAAGAGAAACAGCCCCAAAGTCGTCTACCACGAGCTTTGGCCTTCCCTTGCTTATATAACCAGCCCTTAGGCCATCCCAATCTCAACTAGGACTCCAATCCTAATCCGATCACAATCGGAACTTTCCATAACTCCTTAGGACTTTTCTATACGCAGATAGAAGCAATCTTAAGACTTCCAAACACCTTAGGAACGTATCCCACATTCCTAAACAACTCAAATTCGTGACACACACGAAATCCTAACATAACCAACTCGATACTTTCCATACCGAGCCATAACCGACTCAGCTAGCAGCCTAAGTCTTCAACCGATACGATCCAATCCTTCCGATCAGATCTTCCTTCCATAATCCATCTCTAGAAGCATATTGCCACGTCATGCACCTCATGCATACGTGCGAACACCTTCCTTCGACCTTCATATGCACTGCCCTTGATTCAATCATCCTGCGCGACCTCCTGACCCGCTCAACCACAGTTCCTCCCGAACTTGGTTGTTGGAACCTCATCTCCTCCTGAGACTAGTCCAATGGATCCTGTCACCAGCCATGACTTGAACTCAAGCAACACCTGCACATGAACAAACAAACAATCCATACGAGCCCAAGTCTTCGACTTGACTCAAGTTAGTCCGAACACAACACCTTACGTGAGAACCTCACATAAGCATGTTGCAAAAACACAGTAGAAACGATATCATCCATATCATCCAAAACGCAGCAAAAACTTAGCAAATGAATACTAAGCAATCTTTCCAACAATGTAAAGCAAGTACGAAACATTGAAAATGAAAAGCAGAAACACTTAGGTCAAGTTCCGGACCTTGCCAGAGCAACCCGAAGCTTGAGCCGGAGCTAACAAAAGCTAGTAGAACCTAGCGCCGGAGCTTTCCAAAACTAGTAGATCCTAGCACCGGAGCTTACCAAAAACTAGTCAAAACTAGTCAACCCAAAACCGGAGCTAGACAAAGTACGTCGGAGCTTAGCAAAAGCATACCGGTGCTATCAAGTATATGCCGGAGCTATCAAAGACATGCCAGAGCTAAAGATAAAGCTCACCGGAGCTAACCAAAGCTAGTCGTACCTTACCAAGAAGCCGGACCTAGCATCTAACGTTTCCGGAGCTACCCAAAACAAGCCGGACCTACCGTCGGACCTTGTTGTAGCTCGGAGCTAGAGTCGGACCTTGATAAAAAGGTGTTTTGGTGATATTCGAAACTTTTATCATCAAAGCCAAGTGTATTCACTACAAGCCAATGTATTCAACACACATAGGTCTTACAGCAACATACTTCGATGCAATGAATGAATGCGATGCTCCAGAATCAAGTAACATAGTCGCGGGGTTGGAGTTGGCGAGAAACATACCAATGACCACGTCATCCGCTTGTTGAGCATCCTCCGTAGAGACATGGTTCATGTTGCCACGAGCAAAATTCCGCTGTCCATGGTTCCCTTGTGGCTGTCCTCCATTGGGTCTTGGGTTTTGCCTCGACGCATTGCTTCCTTGACCAAGGCCTGACTTAGGACATTGATGCGCAAAGTGTCCAGCTTCTCCACAAGTATAACACTTCCTCCACCAGAATTATTGGGACGAGTTTGGTTTTGAACGTTGGCTCCAGGAAAATCAACACGAGGTGCATAAGGCATCGGAGGCCTAGGTGCTTGCATAACAGGGCGCTGCTGCACAAACTGAGTTGGGCGCGATGCATAACCAGGGCGTTGAGCTGGAATAAAAGAGCTGAAATGAGGCGCATCGGGCGGCGCAAAGCGAGGGCGCACATTACTTCCTTGTTGCTGTCCTTGATACAGCGTCTTCCTCTTGATTTCTTGCTCCATCTCACGGATCTTGTTTTCAACCACAATTGCTTTGTCCACAAGCTTCTGGAAGTTGGCATAGTTACAATTGAGCAATTGCACTTGGATCTCATTGTTCAAGCCTTTCATGAACAAATATTGCTTCCGGCTGTCCTGACTAACATCCTCGGGCGCATACCTTGAGAGTTGAGTGAATTTATTGAGATATTCACTCACGCTTGATTTTCCTTGCCTTAAATTCTCAAATTCTTGCCTCGTCAAGATCATAACACCTTCCGACACATAATGAGAACGGAAACTCTCCTTGAATTCCGCCCAGGTGATCCTCTCTTGATCCTCATGAGCATTGCAATAAGCATCCCACCAATCTGCAGCTGCTCCAACGAGTTGATGTGATGCAAAGAGAACCTTCTCTCGGTCACTGCATTGGACAATAGCAAGTTTCTTCTCCACGGACTTGAGCCAATCATCAGCATCCATAGGGTCAGTAGCTTGAGCAAAGGTTGGCGGTCTGGTCCTCATAAACTCTCCCAATCGGTTATGAGGAGGCGAGGGTGGCGGTGGAGGCATGTGGGGTTGATTGTTGATATTGCCAGCCTGCAGCTGTCCCATAGTCTGTATCATGGTCTGCATGAGCTGGTTTTGCATGGCCAATAGCTGCTCGATGTTGATAGCTCCCTGAGTAGATCCTTGTCCGTTGTTGTTCTGAGGTACTCCATTGTTCTCCTCCTCATCATTTCCATCCCTCTGGTTGCGAGTCCTCACCATCTGAAGGAGAGCAATAGGTAAGAATTTAGAAACGTCCCCAACTATATGCATCAAGGGATATGAAGCTAACCAACTAGCTATACTAGCCTAGGTGGACATGGCAATGCTAAAGCATCCCAAAATCATCTATTAAACACACAAGCAAACAATATATATAGCAAACAGCAAGCCAACAAAATAAAATTGATTCCTGAGTGCTCCTATGTGCTCTAAAGTGTCCATTCTATCTAGGCTGCGTCCTACGGTCAAACCTGTGGCTCTGATACCAATCTGTGACGCCCAGTTCCGAAAATGAACCAAGCTAACGCATATGTGTGCCCAGGATGTTCAACACACATACACGAGTGATTCACAAATGATAAACAGATAATTACCACAGCTCAAATTATTAAATAAGTACTCTGATTACATAATTCATTATATCCTCGAATACAAGCTCTAATGAATATTAATGACAAGTTCAACTAATGCAGCGAAAATAAACTAATTAAGCAACTAAGCAAACTAAGCAAAAGGGATAGCGCAGCTCCAATAACACCACAGGCAAAGCTGACGGTAGACACAGCCTAAATCTCCGCATTATCGCCATTAAACTCACAATTCTGACCTGCAACTGTTGGGGGGGGGGATTGCAAGAGTGAGTACATGTCGTACTCAGCAAGTGTGGAAAGTATGACATGTGGATGATTCAAATGACGACAATAATAATGTCTAAGTGCTGAAAAGTATAGTAAAACATTTGAAAAGCAATGTATCATATTTATGTGAAGTAAACCCATCATAAACCATGTAACCATCATAATATCAGTCCATAATTTACCATTTCCAATAACCATAATCAATGTCATAAACCATGATTCCATCCCATCACCATAACCATAACCATAACCATAACCATAATATCTAACATAACCATTACCAAACCATAACCATACCAAATTCCAATTTCCCTCTAATCATGTAGGTCATCCAGGCGCTCATAACCGGGAGCATGACTATCATGATAGTTTTAATACTCTGCAGAGTTTGTACCTCTTTACCCACGTGTTTGTGATTTCATCACCCGTCGGCGACTAAAGAACCTCCCTTATGCCAATTACACTTCCTTTGGTGTATGGCCAAGAGATCACAAAATAGCCTTTACAAAGGGGTCACTAGTCTATTTAGACCCCACTGAGGTTTCACCGGTGGCGATGTCTCCAACTGAGCACATCTTCAACCAAGGGCCCCTCTTGAGACATTCGGATCCCAGGGTAGTCCCGCCAATCATCAACAAACCCAATCCGACTACCCCTTCCCCGAGCATCCACAATGGTCCAAACAGCACTAGCAAAGCCCTAATTAATCAGCTACGCCGCATCCATACTTGGCCTCGTGGTGGCACTGTAGTCCTGGCTTATTCTCGCATGAACCGGTCCTTAGATCTAAAGCAAGCAAACCACCAAAACATCCAACCCATCCACATACCAGGCTTGCTTAGATCACCCATCGTATTGACCAGTTCACATTAACCAGAATATCATTGATGCATAATTAATGTGTAGTGTTGTTTTCCCATCCCAATTAATTAAGCGAAGCAAAAAGGTAAAAACCCTTCCCGACTCTCTACCATATATCCCAGGTGACAAGGGTGGTTAAACAAATCTAGTAAACTTCCTACCATAGGATTCCCATCAAATTGACACAAGCATGCAGTTTGCAAACCAAACATTTATTTTAAAAACAGGATCAATATGCTTCAAGGACACTTGCCTTGCTCCGGCGGATAGAGTTGCTCAAGTGCTTCGAAATCTTGATTCTGAAAATCCTCGTATATGATCTCTTGAGCACTTCTCTCTACTCGTGATCACACATACAAGAATATACATACCAATCAATATGATGCACACGCATTAATCAACATGCGATGGTATGCATGCATGCAAAGATCAATCATTAATTAACTATGGTTGTTTATTAATTAGATGCAACTAGTTCATACGTGTTCATATGAGTTTACGGGGGTTTTAGAGTGGATTAATACTGCTGAAAATAAATTCATGGTGCAACTAAAATCAATTTACGTCTATTAGATCTAATACGTCGCTAAAATTTGCATCGGAAAAATGAATCCTACCGTAGATGCGATGGCTTCGAAGATCGAGGAACGAAGGTGACGCGTAGACGAAGTGGATGGCGCAGCAGTCCTTCGGCGGCACGACGACGGCGACGATCTCCGGTGGACGACGGCACCCTCCTCTTTTTCTTCCTCTTCTTCCCCTCTTTTTTTCTTCCTTTTCTTCCCCTGGCGGCGGCTCTGTTCTCTGGTTTCTTTTTTTCCCGGCGGCGCTAGCTTCTCTGGTACCGAGAAAACACGAAGCCTCGGCTTTTTATATCCGGCGGCTAGGGTACGCGTGCAGCTGGGAGCTAGGGCCGGCGCCCGGGGTTTGCGCGCTGGGCGAGCGGCCGAGTCGGGCGGGGTGTCGGTGCGGCTCGGGCGCTGGTTGGGGTGCGGGGCCGGTCGGGATCGTGCGCGTGCGCGGGAGCAGGCGGGGGGCGCCGGCGGCGCGGGAGCGCGGTCGCGCGTGGGAGGGGCCGGGGCGCGCGGGAGAGCGGGGCCCAGGCGGGCGCGCGGCGCTGTTGCGTGGTCGGCCGCAAGGCGCGGGAGCGGTCGGCGGGACCCAGCGGGCGACGCGTGCAGGAGGCGGCTGGCGTGCGGTACGGTGCGGGGCAGGCGGGGTCGCGTGGGCGTGGGGTGTCGGGCGGGAGTCAGGCGGCGGGCGGGAGTCGGCGGGGTGGGGCCCGTGCGGGCGCGCGCGGGAGGCCGGTTGGCTGGCGCGCGGGTGCGCGCTGAGCGCGTCGGTCGTTTTTTTTTCTGTTTTTATACACATCTTACTATATTATTTTATATTTTATATTTTATATTTTTTTCTATATGATTATTATATATATTATTTATATACATATATTTATATATATTTTTATTATTATTTTTATACTTATTCCCTATTACAAGTTTTAGGCTAAAATTATTATTTTCTTTTTCTTCTTTTTGCTACACCATATATGTATGTTTTATCCTTTTATTATCTTTTTTTTATCCTACTAATGTTTAATGCATGATCATGTATGCAATGCATGATGTAAAAATTTTGGGTGTTACAAAGGTTGAATTTCAGTTCAGTGTATCACCCTCAAACGGGTGGAAAAACTGAAAGGACCAACAAAATTTTGGAGGACATGTTAAGAGCTTGTGCTTTAAAGCATGGGAAAAGTTGGGACAAGAGCTCAACATATGTGGAATTCTCATATAACAATAGTTACCAAGCAAGTTTGAAGATGTCGCCATATGAAGCACTATATGGAAGGAAGTGTAGAACGCCTTTGTTCTGGAATGAGACAGGAGAAAATCAAGTATTTGGACCCGAATTGCTGCAAGAAGCTGAGAAACAAGTCCAAATTATTCATGAAAACTTGAGGGCTGCTCAATCAAGGCAAAAGGCTATGCAGACAATAGAAGAAGGAAACTAGCCTTTTAAGTGAGAGACTTTGTTTACCTCAAGGTGTCACCAATGAGAGGTCATAAGAGGTTTAATATCAGAGGCAAGCTAGCACCTCGATACATTGGGTCATTCAAGATTTTGGACAAAAGAGGAGCATATAAGTTGGAGATGCCAACTCACTTATTGGATGTTCATGATGTCTTTCATGTTTCCCAGCTCAAAAAGTGTTTAAGGGTACTGAATGAATAAGTGCCAATGGAATAATTGGAATTAGAGGCGGATTTGACTTATGCCGAGCAACTGGTCAAAATCTTGGAAACCAAGGAGAGGGTCACAAGAAAAAAATTATTAGATGGTGTAAAGTTCAATGGAAGTATCACACAGAATTAGAGGCAACTTGGGAGCTGGAAGATGATCTCAAGAAGGAATTTCCCTATCTCTTCTCTTCCACGTCGAATCTCGAGGGCGAGATTCATTTTAAGGGGGGTAGGTTTGTAACACCCTCATTTTCATCCATCATGCATTGCATACATTCTAATACATGTTTAAAATTAAGTAACATAAAAATGAATGAGTTTAAAATGAATTTAGAGTAAAACCACACTTAAGAATTCTGGGAAGTGCAGACTAGTCCTTTTTGGTGCGGACTAGTTCGATTTCTCTCTAACCTCCATCGTACTAGTCTGTTTTTGCTACGGACTATTCCGGTTTTTGCCTCTGGACACTTTCAGACTTGTCCGGTCCATTGCGGACTAGTCCGGTATCCCAATTCCTTGGAAATTTTGCTAAGTCCCTCGACTTGTCTGGACTTGTCCGGTGTTCCAGCGGACTTGTCCGTTTTCCCACTGACTAAAATTGGACTTGTCCGGTTTTGGCCAAACCTGTTTGATTTTCCTCTGATCAAGTTTAGACTTGTCCGATATAGCCCGGACTTGTCCGTTTTCGCCTCTGTCAATCTTCGGACTAGTCTGACCCTTTTCGGACTTGTCCAGTAAATCGCGATTCCGAATTGATCTTTTTTCATGACTTGTTTTTGGGATTTACCTTAAGTGGGCCTAAGGAAGTCGTGTCTAACTATTTTTGGAGCCCATGTGAGACCACACACCGGCCTCCACCCACCCCAAACTCGAATTCATTGAAACCCTAGCCTCCACCTCTATATAAACAACCCCACCCCTCCACCTTGCATCCTTTTGCCTCAATTGAAGACCACCAAACTCTAGTTCGTGGAGAGCCACCACCAAGGAGGGAGAAGGAGATCCCTAGCAAGAAGAAGAAGAGGAGGAAACGAAAGAGAATCAAGATCTCCATCAAGTTTCGTTCTTCATCAACAATCCCCCATCAAGATCTTCATCAACCCTAGATCATTAAGATCCAAGTGTTGCCTCCAAAACCCTTGATTCATTGGAGTTCTAAACACCTGGTATACCTTCTACTTCCTTTTTCTCATGTGGATTCAACCCCATTTTTCCAAATTCACGTCATTTAGAAAACCCTAGTTCGCTGTTCCTGCGACGGGCGGACTAGTCCGGTCCCAAGCAGACTAGTCCGATTTTGCAATCTGTTCCCTGCTGAATTAATTCTAAATTGTTTCCAATCAATTCCAAACCTATATAAACTTGTTAAAAAACTATTAGAACTAGTTAGTAAACATCATTAACAACTTATTCATTGTAATTCCTGTCTTTTATATTCGTTGCGCAGATTAGACGGATTTGTGCTAGAGAGTGCTGCGGAGGATCTCTAGCACCAGGAGTTTGAAGTCTTTGATCCTAATCAAGCCCAAGAGCAAGGCAAGTGTTTTTGAACATATTGATCCTGTTCTAAAATAAATGTTTTGTTTGCAAAACTGCATGCTTGTGTCAATTTGATGGGAATTCTTATGATAGGAAGTTTACTAGTTTTGTTTGACCACCCTTGTCACCTTGAATATATGCTAGAGAGTCGGGAATGGCTTTTACATTTTTGCTTCGCTTAATGAATTGGGATGGGAAAACAACTATATCATTTAATTATGCATTAATGAGATTATGGTTAATATAAACTGGTTAATATGACTTGGTAATGGGTTATCTAAGCAAGCATGGTATGTGGATTGGTTGGATGCTATGGTGGTTTCGCTTGCTTCAGATCTAAGGACCGGTCCGCGGAGCGACCATCCAGGATTTATAGTGCCACCACGAGGCCAAGTATGGGTGCAGTGTAGGTGATTAATTAGGGTATTGCTAGTATTGAGCGGATTATTTGGCACATCAGGGAAGGGGAGACATATTGGATTTGGATATGGTTGGCGGGAATCCTTGGGATCCGATCGGCACAAGAGGGGGCCCTTGGTTGAAGATGTGCTCAGTTGGAGACATCGCCACCGGTGAAACCTTAGTTGGTCCGTACATGCTAGTAGTCCCTTTCTAAAGGTTATTTCGTGATCTCTTGGCCACACACCTAAGGAAGTGTGAGACGGCATAATTGAGATTCTATAGTCATCGAAAGGTGATGAAATCACAAACATATAGGTAAAGTGGTACAACCTCTACAGAGTGTCTAAAAACTATCATGATAGTCGTGCTCCCGATTATGAGCAACCTGGACCCTCACATGATTAGGGGAAAAACTTGGGATTTGGGATGGTTATAGTTTGGTAATATGGTATTATGGTATTATGGTTTATGGCAATGGATAAAGGAAATGGTAATGAGAAATCTGGTATATGGATGATGGCATTGAAATATGGACTGGTACTATGTTAATAATCATGGTTTATGATGGGTCTACTTCACATACATATAATATATTGCTTTTCAAATGTTTTAATGTACTATTCAGTACTTAGCCTTATTATTGTCGTCATTTGAATCAGCTACATATCATACTTTCCACACTTGCTAAGTATGACATGTACCCATCCTTGCAATTCCTCCACCAACAGTTGCAAGTCAGGATTGGAAGTATAACAATAATAATACGGAGTTCTAGACTGTGTCTGCTGTCATCTTTGCCTATGGTGTTGATTGGAGTTGCGCTATCCTTTTTGCTTAGTTTGCTTAGTTGCTTAATTAGTTTATTTCCGCTGCATTAGTTCAAACTTGTAATTTATATTCATTAGAGCTTGTATTCGAGGATATTATGAATTGTATAATAAAAGTGGTTAATTAATCTTGTTTTGTGGAAATTTTTTGTATATCCTTTTGTGAGTGCACTCGTATATGTGTGTTGAACGTCCTGGGCACACATGCATTCACTTGGTTCATTTTCGGAACCGGGTGTCACAGGGGGGGTGGGACTCTGCCGCCAGTTCACCATCAATTTCGGGGGCTTCTACACCCGACGTGGCATCAAGCTGGATCTGTTCGCCGTACAACAGAAGTCGGGAGAGTCGCTGTGATCCTTCTTCCAACGATTCTCTCAGGTACGGAACACCATCCCTTCTATCTCCAACGCTTCTGTCGTCGTTGCATTCCAATAAGGACTTAGAGAAAATAAGATGCTACAGAAGCTGGCAACCAAGAATGTCAGCAGCGTCACGGAACTCTTCCGCTTGTCTTAGAAATGCGCCAGAGCTGCAGAGGGTTGTGAGATGCACTCCAAACCAGCTGCGGAGGCCAAGCAATCTACCTCCAAAGCTGAAGCTACTTCCTCTGGCAGTAGTAAAAAGAAGAAAAAGTCAAGTGGCAAGAATAAGTCACTTGCCGGCACACCTAACGCTGCCGCTGCCGCAACACCTGGTGGTCGGGGGCCACGCCCCGACAAATGACCTCGACCATCATCTGAGGACGGCGATGGTGAAAACATGTGGTGTCCGATTCACAAATTGACAAGCCACAATCTTAAGACTGTCGTGAGGTCAAGAGGCTTGCTGAACGCAACAACAAGCGTCAAGATGATACCCCTTTCCGTCAGCGGGAAGGAAAGCAAAAAGTCGGTGAAGAAACTCCGTCTGATCAGGAGCTAGGCTTCCAAGACGCCAAGAAGTCATTAAAGGCGATCTACAATACCGTCGATGGTGATTCTGACACCTCCGACAACGAGCGTCGGAAGACTCTCCATATGATGTATGGAGGGCCTGGGACATCACCTCGCGGCGCATCCTGAAGACTATGCGTCGGGAGATGGCTGCTGCTGCTCCTACTGCCAAGGCGAAAGTGCATCTAGGCATCCCTTGTGGGTTTTGGTTGATTGATGACAAACAAATGAGATCCTAACAAATTGTTGAGATGAGCGCATGTTTTAATGAAATTATGAAGAAAGCGCAAAAAGAAAGGAGTATGAGGATCAATATGGAAAAGAGCTCAAGAGATGAATAGATTAGATCATTATGTATGGAGTGTGTTGGAGAAACACACCCCAAGAGCTCAAGCAAAAGAAATCTCACTCACTGCACAATTCACTGGAAAACCAAACTAGTCCGATATCACTACGGACTAGTCTAATATGTCTGTGACTAGAAACGGACAAGTCTTCCTGGTGCAGACTTGTTCGCTAGTACACCTGTTTTCACAGCACCAGACTAGTCCGATAGCACCATGGACTAGTCTAATATCTTTCTGACTAAAAATGGACAAATCTGTCCCAGTGCGGACTTGTCCCCAGGACATCACACTTTACACAAAAATGGACAAGTCCGATATCACCAAGGACTAGTCCGAAAACTCTCTGACTAAAATCGGACAAGTCCTCCAATTGTGGACTTGTACTCAATTCTACATGAGGTTCACCACACCGAACTAGTCTGATATGTGCCGGAATAGTCCGAACACTTCCAGAGACCAAATCGGACTAGTCCGCTTATTTCCGGACAAGTCCGATATATCAGAACACTTAGGGTTCCCACATGCCGCACACCGGACTAGTCCGGAGTCCACCATGGACAAGTCCGGACATCGCAAACCCTAAAGGTAACTTTTGGAAACCCTAGTATAAATAGAGGTCTACGGCCCTACAACCAATCAACTCGACCCCCTACGCCGTCACACCTTCCAAGAGCCTAGAATACACGTCTCTCCACACAATCTAACCCTAGAAAGATCAAATCTTCGAGGATTGGTCATTGATCAAAGGAGACACTCATTCTACATGTCTTGAGCTCTTGGGTTTGGATCTCTTGCACACTCTCATTGTTTTATTCCATATCTTTCGAGTGTGTTTGGTGGTGTTTTCAATTGTAAATCTTGGGGAGCCCTCAACTTGTGAGAAGGCCCCTTGAACACAGTGATTTTCGCCCTTTGTGATTAGTGGAAGAGCATCGACCTCCGCGGCAATTCGACGAGGGTAGGGTTGGTGAAGACCCGATCCTCCGTGGACTCCTCAATGTGGACGTAGATTTTCTCTGTAGAATCGAACCACGGGATAAAAATCTTGCGTCATACTTGTTCTTACTTTTCATCATATTCTAGGTTTCACTCGATCTTATACAACTTACATTAAAACATTGAAACCAAAGTTAGTTAGTGCCATACCTAGTTTCATTGACGTAATACATTCAAGTTACAACTTAATTTCCGTTGCATAGAGTACTTGAATTGAAATCATTGATCAAACTTGATCAATATAGTCCTCTATTCAATGTGGAGGCAAAATATGAAAATGCATCTCATATCACTTAACCCCAGCTTGTGGCATATAGTGTGTATAGTGATAGATATCCCAGATGACGATGAAGAGCACACATCAAGCCAAGAACAAGCTATTCATTGGAACGCTCAAGCTGCAGCTGTCATAACATCCTCACTGAGCCGAGACGAGTTCACCAAGGTGGATGGACTCAAAATTTCTAAGGAGATATGGGATACTCTATAAACCGCACATGAAGGCGATCGCCATGTGCGAGAAGACAAGATTGAAATGATCGAAGGCGAATTGGGAAGATTCGACATAGAAGAAATGAGTCACCGCAAGATATGTACAATCATTTGAAGAATATCATCAACAAAGTTCGAGCATATGGAAGCAAGAAGTGGAATGATCATGAGGTGGTGAAGCTAATTCTAAGGGGCTTCATGCCTCGCAACGCAACCCTATGCTCGATGATTAGACAAAGTTTCGGGTATCAGAAAATGACCCCGTATTAATTGCTTGGAAAGATTATTAATTTTGACATGATGGAGAAACAAGCAAAGCATGTCAAAGAGATTGTCGACCTTACCTCGGCAAATAAGAAAGGAGTCTCTTTGAAGTCCACTTGTAAGCCTATGACAAAAAGAAGCTCGAGAAGCTCAAGAAGAAGACGACAGCGACAATGAAAGCAGTGACATTGATGAAGAGGATATGATCCTATTCATGAAGAAATTCAAGAAGATGATGAAAAGAAGACAAGGTGGTAGATCACATGAAGGAAGACATAGAGACAAACCAAGACCGAAGATGAGACACGCTTGCTATTACTTGGCAAATACGACCACTTCATAGTTGATTGTCCTCATGAAGAGAACAAGCGGAAGATCAAGGAAAACAAGCCTCAAACCAAGAAGATGTTCAAGAAGAAGAAGCAATTCGGGCAGACGCATCTAGTGAAGGAGTGAGACTCAAATGATGAGTCCTCATCTGAAGAGGAAGAGGAGATGGCTACCATAGCCGTCATGAAGCCTACCAAGAAATCTACCCTCTTCCCAACCATCGGCGCATGGAAGGACACTGATACTACGTGTCTAATGGCCAAGGAAGGTAACAACCAAATCTTCCTCCATGCATTATTTTTCTAGTGATAGTGATGACTCTAGTGATGATGAAGATATGCTTGTTGGTTTAGATAAGAAAACTGCTGCTAAGATGAAGTTTTTAATGGATAAGCTTGTTGATAAGGAGGAGCTAGTTGATCGTCAAGAAGATATGATCATCCTCCAAAAGGAAGAATATCTTAAGATCAAAAGGCTCCTCGAGCTTGAAAAGGAGCAAAGCAACTCACTGGAACTTGAGTTAGCTTAAAGCAAGGAAGCTTGTTTGAAGTTAGAAGATTCAAACATGGCTATCAAGGATGAACTTGCTAACTTAACCAAAGTTAACAAGATCCTTGAGGTACAAGTTGAGTCACTCAAGTCAAGTGGTTCTCCATCCTCTTCAAGCTCACCTTCTCAACATATAAAATCTGGAACTACTATTGTTTGTGAATGTGCTAAAATTGACACTAACTTGAAGGAGAAGTCAAACTTGACAAAGGACAAGCATCCTTCCCGAAGTGGCACATTTGACAAGGAGAAGGTCAAGTATGCACGCAGTGCATACTTGGCCACAAGACCTCCTAATGTCAAATTTGGCATTGGGTATTCTTATGGTGAAAAGCAAAATGCTAGAAACCACAAGAATATATAGGAATGTATTGCTTTTGTCAAGGGAAACACCTCTCAAGTTAGAAAACTTAATAATGTTGATAAAAGTAACATTGTTAACACATATGAGCAACAAATCTTGTTTAAAACTTTTGATGCATCATATGTTCTTATGAAAAGTAATTTTGGTAGAGTTTATGTTAAACATGTTTGGCCACGCCATGGGAACACCAAGTCCCATGTGTGGGTGCCCAAATCACTTGTGAATAACCTCAAAGGACCCAAGCAAGCTTGGGTACCTAAGACCAAAGGGTAATTTGTTTTTGCAGGCTTACTCCTCTGGTGGAGCAAAATGGGTGCTAGATAGTGGATGCACCAACCACATGACCGGAGAAAGAAGGATGTTCGTTGAATATGAAGAAAATGAAGATCCAAGCGAAGACATCTATTTTGGCGATAACAGTCAAGGAAGGGTGCTCGGTACCGGTAAAATTGCGATTTCATCTCAACACACTCTTTCTCATGTCTTACATGTCGATTCCCTAGATTATAACCTTCTGTCATATCTCAATTATGTGACAAGGGTTATAATTGTTTGTTCACTAATGAGGGTGTGACCATCTCTAGAAGGAATGATAACTCGGTTGCATTCAGGGGTGTGTTAAAGGGAAAACTTTATATAGTTGACTTCAACAAAGATAAAGCCGAACTTGACACATGCTTGATTGCAAAGACCAACATGGGTTGGCTGTGGCATAGACGGCTAGCACATGTTGGTATGAGGAATCTTCAAAAACTTCTAAAAGGCGATCCCATCCGTGGTTTAAAGGATATTGTTTTTGAGAAAGACAGGTCTTGTTGCGCGTTCCAAGCCGGGAAGCAAGTAGGAGCACCCCATCCCGCGAAGAATGCCATGACAACAACAAGACCGCTCGAGCTACTTCACATGGACCTATTTGGTCCAATTGCTTACATAAGCATCAGCGGTAACAAATACAATTTGGTAATTGTTGATGATTTTTTGGTCTTCACGTGGGTTTTATTTTTGCATGATAAGACAGAAACTCAAGGAACCCTCAAGAAGTTTTTCAACCGTGCCGAAAATGAATTTTCATTGAAGATCAAGAACATACGAAGTGACAATGGGACGGAGTTCAAGAACACCCAAGTTGAGGAATACCTAGACGAGGAGGGGATAAAACATGAATTTTCAGCCTAGTGTTCCCCTCAACAAAAGGGAGTAGCCGAAAGGAAGAACTGGACCCTCATAGAGATGGCGAGGACAATGCTCGATGAGTACAAGACTTCGGATCAGTTTTGGGCTGAAGCGGTTAACACCGCCTGTCACGGCATAAATCGACTCTATCTTCATCGCCTACTCAAGAAAACGTCATATAAACTACTCACTGGTAACAAGCCAAATATTTCCTATTTTCGAGTTTTTGGTTCTAAATGTTATATTTTGAACAAGAAGTCTAGGACTTCAAAGTTCACTTCGATGTCCGATGAAGGTTTCTTGCTTGGCTATGATTCGAACTCTTACGTCTATCGTGTCTTAACAAGGTCCCCAGACTTGTTGAAGTAGTACGTGACGTTGTGTTCGATGAAACTAACGGCTCTCAAGAAGAGCAAGTTGATCAATGTGTGCTAGATAGAGAAGAAGCTCCATGTCAAGCGTTGAGAAGAATGGCGTTGGGCGATGTTCGACCACAAGCGCCACCTCCAAATGCGAATGAAGAAGATGAACCACAAGTGGAGGTAAATGATCAAGGAGGAGCGTCTACACAAGATCAACCTCATGAAGATCAAGGTGATCAACAAATCAATGAGGGCAACCATCTAGGGGGAGAAGAAGATGATCATGAAGATTCAAGACCACAAGTGCCACATCCAAGAGTACATCAATGCATCCAAAGAGATCATCTCGTCGACAATATAATTGGTGACATCCAAAAGGGAGTACCAACTAGATCTCATATAGCTAATTTTTGTGAGCATTATTATTTTGTATCCTCTCTGGAACCACACAGGATTGAGGATGTATTGAAAGATCCGGATTGGGTGGTGGCGATGCAAGAAGAACTGAACAACTTCAAATGGGACGAGGTGTGGGAACTTGTCGAAAGACCCAAGTTCAACGTCGTCGGCACTATATGGGTCTTCCACAACAAGCAAGACGAACACGGGGTGGTGACAAGGAACAAGGCGCGACTTGTGGCCAAAGGGTATTCACAAGTCGAAGGTTCGGATTTCGACGAAACTTTTGCTCCCGTAGTTAGGCTTGAATCGATTCGAATATTACTTGCATATGCTACTCACCATGATTTCAAGCTCTATCAAATGGATATGAAAAGATCCTTCCCCAAAGGACCAATCAAGGAGGAGGTGTACGTGGAGCAACCTCCCAGATTCGAAGATCAAGAGTTCCCCGACCATGTGTTCAAACTGCGTAAGGCTCTCTATGGCCTCAAACAAGCTCCTGGAGCTTGGCATGGGTGCCTTAGAGATTTTTTGATTGAAAATGGATTTAAGACTTGCAAAGCTGATTACAAGTTGTTTACCAAGCATTTTGACAATGATCTATTTATCTGTCAAATTTATGTTGATGATATTATATTTGGTTCAACTAACAAATCCTTGTGTGAAGAATTTAGTAAGATTATGATAGATAGATTTGAGATGTCTATGATGGGAGAATTGAGATATTTTTTTGGATTCCAAGTGAGGCAACAAAAGGAAGGGACGTTCATAAGCCAAACCAAGTATACTCAAGACATACTCAGGAAGTTTGGAATGAACAAAACGAAACCTATAAAGACTCCCATGACAACAAATGGACACTTGGATCTCAATGAAGATGGACCAAACGTGGATCAAAAGGTATATCGCTCCATGATTGGCTCCCTACTTTATTTATGTGCATCTAGGCCTGATATTATGTTGAGTGTATGTTTGTGTGCAAGATTTCATGCCAATCCTAAGGAATGTCATTTGACAGCCATAAAAAGAATCTTGTGATATTTAGTTCATACACCTAACCTAGGCCTTTGGTATCCTAAAGGTTCAAAGTTCAATCTCATTGGATACTCCGACACAGATTATGCTGGATGCAAAGTAGACAGAAAAAGTACCTCTGGTACGTGCCAATTCCTAGGTAGATCCCTAGTTTCTTGGTCCTCCAAGAAACAAAATTCCATTGCCTTATCCACGGCCGAAGCAGAGTATGTTGCATATGGGAGTTGTTGTGCACAACTCCTTTGGATGCGACAAACTCTAAGGGATTACGGTTATAATATGAGTCGTATCCCACTCCTTTGTGATAATGAGAGTGCCATTAAAATTGCCCATAACCCCGTTGAGCACTCTAGAACTAAATACATAGACATCCGACATCACTTTTTTGAGATATCATTCAATGAAAGGCGACATAACCATTTCCCATGTCAATACCGAAAAACAACTAGCTGACATCTTTACCAAGCCACTTGATAAGAAACGTTTTTGTGAGCTCCGAAATAAACTAAATATCCTTGATGCTCGGAACGTGGGTTGAAATCTTGCATACCTGTATGGCATCTTCAAAATCTATTGATTGTCTTATGAAAATCATCTCTTTGTATTTTTCTCCGAAAACTATGTTAATTACTTGATCTTGGTGAATTATGGTCATAACTTGATTGTTGTATGTTTACTGATCATATTCATCAAGATTATTTGTGTGTTTTGCCCCCTATTTTCTTTGTAAGCACCTTCGAATATATATATAATGGTCTAACTGCTTCTGTTCTGGTGACCACGAACTAGTCCGTGGTTACCCGGACTAGTCCGCACAATACAGACTAGTCCGCAGAGTTCCGGTAATCCGGACTAGTCTGGTCCGACCACAGACTAGTCCGATTTTTTGACTCCATAACCCTAGGGCCGCCAGAACCTAATCTTCTTCATCCTCACAACTCACCTCACATTCTCTCTCCTCACTCAAGTACAACCATGCGGCAACACCGACATTCCTGCCAAAGTCTTCCAAATTAATTCTAATGCTACCCAAAACGCTCGTATATCAGGAGGTCTAGGTGACAAATAGGAACTCGCGTTGTCACTTTCCCCCAGAAAAATGTCGACATGTTTGCATGGAAACCGTCACAAATGCCTAGGATCCCTAGAGAGATGATCGAGCACCGTCTGAAGATATACCCTGACGCATGGCCTATACAACAGAAGCCCCAGAAGCAATCCGTTGAGCGACAGAACTTCATCAAAGAAGAAGTCAAAAAGCTGCTTAATGTTGGATTCATCTGAGAGGTTCATCATCCATGGTGGCTAGCAAACCTAGTCGTTGTGCCAAAGGCTGGTGGGAAGCTTCGGATGTGCATCGACTACACCACTTTGAATAAGGCATGTCCAAAGGACCCTTTTCTACTACTGAGAATAGATCAGATAGAGGGTTCTACCTCTAGGTGTGAACTACTGTGTTTCCTATACGCTTATTCTGGATATCATTAGATTCCAATGTCTAAGGAAGATGAAGAACATATTGCCTTCATCACAGTAGATGGGTTGTATTGTTATACTATCATGCCTTTTGGTCTTAAGAATGTTGCATTTACTTTTGAGCGATCCATTCACAAAACTTGGGGAGTTAATTAGGGACCTAGTGGAAGTCTACGTCGATGACATCGTTGTTGTCGATGACATCTGAATGTGGCCTAGAGGGGGGGGGGTGAATAGGCCTTTTTGAAATTTTGTCGGAACCTGCAACACTTAACTAACTGATCAAATCCCAAGATATCGGACTAGTCCGGTAGAGTGCGGACTAGTCTAGTGCGTGCGGACTAGATTGATCAAGTTCGATCAATGATTTCAATACAAGCGCAATACACAGCGTAATATAGTATGTAACTTGCAAGTATTGAGTCAATGAAGCCAAGTATAATGTTGTCGAAGTGCCTAACTGACACCTCCCTCGGACCTGCTCGGAAGCATCCCGCGGAGGTTCGATGTATTTTCGGGGGCTAGTCCTAGAAAAATCAAGCGCAGTGAACGATGAACACAAGGGATTTGCGTGGTTCGGGCCGCCTGGGCGTAATACCCTACTCCACGGTGGTTTGTGTGTTGTATTGCTCGAGCGTGTGTCTGGGTCTGAGCCAACATGCGTATGTCGATAGCTATTTGGTCCTTTTATAGTCCAAGGCCGGACAGCTTACAAGTGGGCCCCGAGGCCCGACAGGTGGCCCCGGGGTGATCTTATCCTGTACAAGATCTAAGGCTTCTTGCATACGCTGCCTCTGACCGCGCCTTGAAGACTTATTGTCTTGCCACGTCAGTCGCTGGTGGCCAGGCGTAGTCATTGATGATGGCTGGAAATGTCCCATTCGTCTTGTCGCCTTAAGCTACCCACTTGGCGGTGTGGGGTAGGCCTGCGGTGCCTTCACTGTGATGTGATTGGGCGTAGCGGTACCTGACAGGGGCGTGCGCTACATCGTGCACCTAGGGAAGGCGCGCGCCTTCAATGCGCGTCTGTACAGGACGCACGGCCCTTTACTCTTTGGGGTCCACGACTCATTGTAGGTCGTGGGATACACTCCAGCTCTAGAGCCCCCCTTGGTGGGAGCAAGGGATTGATGCCGGAGGGCGCGTGGCTGCTGCGGAGCCCTCCTCGGTGGGAGCAAGGCCCCGGAGCCAGAAGACGTGTGGCATCTCCGGAGCCCTCCTCGGTAGGAGCAAGGGCCCGGAGCCGGAGGACGCGTGGCAGCTCCGGAGCTCTCCACGGCGGGAAGGCCGGGTCTGAACCTTCTTATTCTTGTATGCGGGGGTACCCGGTCTTGAGGGTACTGACAGTGGCCCCCGGGCCCACCTCGGGAGAGATGACGATCCCGTGGGTGGGGCCTTCATCTTGTAAAAGTGACACCAGCGGGCCACTGGGGGGCACCAAAGCTTCAAAGAAGTGGCGCCAGCGGCCCTCTTGGGGGGCGCCAGCGGCCCCCTTGGGGGGCGCTGGAGCTCGGAGAAGTGACGTCAGCGGACCCCTTGGGGACGCCGAAGCTAGGAGAAGCGACATAAGCAACCCCCTTGGGGATGCCGAAGCTCAGAGAAGGGACGTTAGCGACCCCCTTGGGGACGTCGGAGCTCGGAGAAGCTGATGTTAGCGACCCCCTTGGGGATGCCGGAGCTCGGAGAAGTGACGTCGATGACCTCCTTGGGGGGCGCCGAAGCTCGGAGAAGCGACGTCAGTGACCCCCTTGGGGACGCCAGAGCTCGTAGAAGTGACGTCAGCGGCCCCCTTGGGGGGCGTCGAAGCTCGGAGAAGTGACGTCGGCGACCCCCTTGGGGACGCCGGAGCTCGAAGAAGTGACGTCAGCGGCCCCCTTGGGGGGCGCCGGAGCTTGGAGAAGTTGACGTCGGTAACCCCCTTGGGGATGCCAGAGCTCGGAGAAGCTGACGTCGGCGACCCACTTGGGGACGCCGGAGCTCGGAGAAGCGACGTCGGCGACCACCTTGGGGATGCCGAAGCCCAGAGAAGTGATGTTGGCGACCCCCTTAGGGACACCGGAGCTCGGAGAAGTGATGTCAGCGGCCCCCTTGGGGGGCGCCAGAGCTCAGTGAAGCATCGCCGGCGCCTACCACGGACGTGTAGAACGTCAGCGGAGGGCTCCCTTTATGTCCTGCACACACGATAGATAAAAAGTAATTTTGATCACCGGTCACCCTTCCCTGCTCTTTAGTTTCGTTATGGCTTACAATCCTTAGCTAAGATACATGACATGGGTAATTCGGTGCGACAACATTCAAGGTATGGTCGCTGCCTTGCTCAGGGCATGAGTCGTCCGGCCCCCTGTACTCAACTATTAGCACTGGGAGGCAAGGTGTGCATGCTTAGGGTATAGAACCAGGCTAAGCAGACTGCACATCCTAGACCTCCAGCTCGGCATTAGCCTTTTAGGGGTGTCGGTACCCTGCGTACCGGATACCCCTTGGGACTGCAAAGAGTACAAAGGAACTCCACCTATCAGTGTTGGAGACCTCCGAAGGCCCCACGTGTCATACGGAACCGGACCTGCCTCCCTTCTATGGTTAGTCCCGGTGCCGCCACGTGTATCATAAACCCGGAGCTACAATCCGTACACGGGAAAGCTCCGGACTAGATACCTGTGTGGCACCCCCGGACCTAACCCCCAACAGAGGGAAGCTCCGGTACTGACACGTGTACAACAGCATCGGACCTACCCGTCCTAGACGGTAAGCGTAAGAGCTGCCACGCGTACAACCGCTGGACCTTCAACCTCAACATGTAGAGTGGTGGACATCCAACGGCTCGGATCTTCAAGGAACATTAAAGACCTCAAGACACAATTAAGTGTCATTAATGCTATCTTAATGACACACAATCGGAGGGCCCTTAATACCAGTAACACCACTGTCAAGGCGCGCACACTATTAAGGATAATTAAGCTCATTATTTGTGTATTTAGCACCAGTAACTGCCAGGGCCACATGTCGGGCCAGGCTAACGGTGTAACGACCAGTCCTTGTACTATAAAAGGACTGGTCGAGCGATACACAAGGAATAGATCCAAATGCTAGCCTCTGACACTCTAGGGCTCAGACACTCAATACAACAACACACACCCGTGGAGTAAGGTATTACGCTCAGGCGGCCCGAATCACGTAAGTCCCTGTGTCAACTTGCCATCTGATTCTGAATCTCTGCGCGCCCACAACCGAACTACAAACACTGCGGGCTACCAACAGTAGTATCGGGAGAATTGCCGGAACCAAACTCCGACAGTTGGCGCGCCAGGTAGGGGGTTCCCGAGATTCAAGGATGGTGAACTCTGTTGCTGGATCATCAAACGGCAACCACGCTGTGCAACCTGCTGGATGCAATACCTCCAACATGCAGTAGCCAGTAGGTGCCGTGGCTCCAGCAGGAGTCATGCCACCTCCGAAACCATCTACTCCGGCGAATCAAGCTGGACGACGAGATGGGGCGTCTACGTCGATCACTGCATCAGCGAACCACAACCCAGAACACGTGATTGATGCAGCGCGTGCTCTCCTCCAGCGTCCACCGCCTCCAGGAGCACTCAAGGGTGCAATGGAGCTGTGGAGAGCTGATGTGGAACATCTGGTTGCAGCAGCAGCTAATGGCATCAACAATCAAGGTCCTCCCCCCTCGGGGCGGGCCCCATCTCGGCATCGGACCTTGTCGGGTAGACTTGGTCCACACGCTTCTCAGCATAGGAGACGTGTTGCATCTCAACAGGCGACGTCGCTGCCTTTCAGGGCGCGACGTACCCACACGATAACCAGGCTTTCGACTCATGACCTCCAGGCGGAGTTTGATCGCCGTTACCGTCAACAGGATGGCCGTGTCCACATTGAGCGTGCTCGCGAAAGGCGAGAGGATCGGGACAGTCCTGCTCCCGAGGGAGTAGGAGGAGCCTATTCTGCCCTGGCCATGCACCTACACATGGTCACATGGTCACAGAAGTTCTAGCCTCATCTACCGGAGAAATTTGACAGGACTGTCAATCCTGCCAAATTTCTCAAAATTTACTCCACTGCTATCCTAGCGGCTGGGGGAAATGAGGTCGTGATGGCCAACTACTTCCCCGTGGCTTTATCTGGTACCGCCAGGTCCTGGTTCATGAGCCTTCCGCCTGACTCCATCAACAGTTGGACGGAGCTGTGCCAACAGTTCACCGCCAACTTCGGGAGCTCATACACCCAACCAGGCACCGAACTAGACCTTTTTGCTGTCAAGCAAAAAGGGGGAGAGTCCCTGCGATCCTTCATCCAAAGGTTCTCCCAGGAACGAAAAAAAATTCCTTCTATCTCAAGCGCCTCTGTTATTGTGGCATTCAGACAGGACGTTCGAGACAAGAAGATGCTGGAAAAGCTGGCGACCATGGAAATCACCAGCGTCACGAAACTCTTCAGCTTGGCAGACAGGTGTGCCAAGGCTGCGGAGGGCCGTGAAATGCACTCCCAACCACCTCCGGAGGACAACAAAAAATCCTCGAAGGGTGAAGCCACTACCTCTAGGAGTGGCAAGAAGAAGAAAAAGTCCAATGGCAAGAAGAAGCCGTCGGTCGGCACACCCACTGCCGCTGCTGCCGTAGCTCCTGGTGGCCGGGGGCCACGCCCTGAGAAACGACCTCAGCCGTCGTCTGAAGACAGTGGCAGCTCCAAGATGTGGTGTCCTATACACAAGACGAACAACCACAACCTGGAAGTCTGCCGATAGGTCCAGAACCTTGCCGAGCGCTACAACAAGCGCCGGGAAGAAGTTCCTTTCCGTCAAAGGGAAGGAAAACAAAAAGTCGAATAAGTTCCGACTGAAGAGGAGTTAGGCTTTCAAGACCCTAAAAAGGTCTTGAAGGTTGTTTACACCTCCGTTGACGACGACTCCGACGTCTCTAACAACGAGCGCCGGAAGACCATGAACACCATCTTTGGTGGTTCGTGGGACATCACCTCCCTCCGTATCCTCAAGACAATGCGGTGGGACATGGCCTTAGTAGCTCCTACCGCCAGGGTGGAGCCTCACCGGAAGTGGATGAACACTCCCATCACTTTCGATGCTTCGGACTACCCCCAGAACATGATTGGAGCTGGCCAACTTCCACTGATGGTATCTCCGACCATCAACAACATCCAGCTCCACCATGTAATGGTGGACGAAGGTTCGGGGCTGAACCTCATAAGCTTCAAAGCCTTTGTCAAGCTTCAGCTCCGACCTTCGGATCTTCACCCCTCTCGACCTTTCTCCGGAGTAGGTCTCGGGAGAATTACAGGACCGAGAAGTTGGTCTTCGACGTGGCGCAGATCAACTTACCCTTCAATGCCATCCTGGGCAGGCTAGCTTTGTACAAATTCATGGCTGTTGCTCCTTATGGCTACCTGGTGTTGAAGATGCCAACACCTTCAGCCGTTCTCCGGATCCGCGGAGACCGCACCGTCGGAGTAACTGCTCTGGAAGAACTCCACGCGCTTGCTACAGTGCAAGAGGAAGAATCCGGAAAGGAGCAAGCTCCAAAGCCTCCGAGCCTTCGTCATCGAGGCTCAACCTACGCACCTCGTGTGCAACCAAGCGGCGACACTGACATTCCTGTCAAAGTCGTCCAAATTGGTTTCGACGCCGCTCAGACCACCCGTATATCGGGAGGACTGAACGACAAATAGGAACTCGCACTCATCACTTTCCTCCGGGCTAATGTTGACGTGTTTGCCTGGCAACCGTCACAAATGCCTGGGATCCCTAGGGAAGTGATTGAGCACAATCTGAAGATATATCCTGACGCTCGGCCTGTACACCAGAAGCCTCAGAAGCAATCAGTAGAGCAACAAAAATTCATACGACAAGAATTGAAGAAGTTGCTCGAAGCTGGATTCATCCGGGAAGTCTTCCACCCAAAATGGCTGGCAAACCCAGTCATTGTACCCAAGGCCAACGGGAAGCTTCGGATGTGTATCGACTACACTACACTAAATAAGGCATGTCCCAAGGATCCATTCCCACTACCTAGAATAGATCAGATAGTGGATTCTACCTCCGGGTGTGAATTACTGTGTTTCCTAGATGCATATTATGGGTATCATCAAATCAGAATGTCTAGGGAAGATGAAGAGCATACTTCCTTCATCACAGTAGATGGATTATATTGTTACACTACCATGCCATTCGGTCTAAAAAACGCTGCTTCAACGTTTGTGCGAGCTATGTACTAAACGTTTGGAGAACTCATCAGAGATGTAGTGGAAGTGTACGTCGATGACATCGTCGTCAAGATCAAGAACAAGGAGTCACTTCTTGACACCTTGCAAGCTGTCTTTGAAAAGTTGCGGATCACACGCACAAAGCTGAACCCAGACAAGTGTGTCTTTGGGGTCAGCTCCGGGAAGCTTCTTGGATTCTTGGTAAACCACCGAGGAATAGAAGCAAATCCGGCGAAGATTAAAACTATTGAAGACATGTGACCACTAGCTCGCATCAAAGATGTCCAGAAGCTAACTGGATGTCTAGCTGCCCTTAGCTGGTTCATTTCAAGACTGGCGGAATGGGCACTACCATTCTTCAAATTATTGAGGAAGTACGGACCATTCCAATGCTCTGAAGAAGCAGGAAAGGCATTCCAGGAGCTGAAGCAGCTCCTCAGCACTCTACCAACCTTGGTAGCTCCGAATCCTGGTGAGCCACTTCTGCTTTACATTTCAGCAACTGACGAAGTCGTCAGCATGGTCCTGGTTGCGGAAAGACCAGAACCATCCTCAGTTCAGGAATCCAGACCCCTTCGGGAGGGTACCATCTCCCAGACCCGGATCCTCGAGGCGAGACGCCAGAGGATCAATCTCCTTTAAATGAAGGAGTCACTGTTGCTGAACAAGAAGATCCGGATCCCTCCGGGAAGGTCCAGGTCACTTCAGAAGAAGCTCAGGGTTCCTCCAGCCAGAACTCGGAGGTCTCCGAAGAAGGTTCGGACCCCTCCGGGAGGGTCCGGGTTGATGAGGAGGAAGCTACGGGCCCCTCCGAGAGGGTCCGGACAGTCCAGCGCTCAGTGTACTTCATCAGTGAAGTACTCCATGACGCCAAGACTCGATACCTAGAGGTGCATAAGCTACTCTACGCAGTTCTTATTGCCTCTAGGAAGCTTCGCCACTACTTCCAAGCTCACAAGATTTCGGTGGTAACCTTTTATCCACTGCGTGCGATCTTGCATAATCCCAACTCTACTGGGAACATCGCAAAGTGGGCAGCAGAATTGGCTGAGTTCGATCTTGAATTCGTCCCAAGACAAGCAATCAAGAGTCAAGCATTGGCGGACTTCGTGGCGGAATGGACCCCCTCTCCATCAAACCCTGGGGGCCCCAGTGAGAAGAAGTCGGAACCCAAAGTTCTGGTCTTCACCGAGCCTCATTTGACTCTCTACTTCGGCAGCTCTGTGCAGAAGCAGGGGGCCAGAGCTGGAATCTTGTCCTCGCTCCGACCAGGGAGAAGGTCAAATACATGGATCGTCTTGACTTCAAGGCAACCAACAACATGGCGGAGTATGAAGCATTAATCTACGGGCTCAAGGTGGCACTGTCATACGGTGTCAAACAACTGTTGGTAAAGGGTGATTCCCAGCTTGTTGTAAAACAAGTCAAAGGTGAATTCCGCTGCAACAACCCTCAGCTAGCTGCATACCTACTTGAAGTCCAAAAGCTTCAGAAGGATTTCGACGTCCTGGATCTTTGCCATGTCCAGCATCTCAACAACGCTAAAGCTGATGAACCCCCAACGAAAGCTTCAACCGGAGCTCTAGCTCCCGACGGAACCTTCATCCGGAGGTTGTCAAAACCTACAGCTCAGCCGGCCGAACTGAGCGAAGGGGGCAAGACCAGCACCTCGAAGCTGGCGGTCCTGATGGCTCTGTTACCATGGCGTCCATCAAGGGTCGTAGGTGCTGCAGGAAGCTCCGAGCAACCCAGCACGAAAGACTCAAATCCTCAAGCTAGCTCCGATGCATGGATCTCGGAGATCTGGAGCTACTTAAAAGACAATTTCCTTCCTGAAGATAATGTATCCGCTGACCGTATAGTCAGATTGGCTAAAAGATACACACTGGTAGAAGGGGATCTCTACCGGCGTGGTGCCAACAAGGAGAAATCCATGGAGGCGAGTGTGGGAACCACGCGTCTTCCCGCACGTTGGTCGGTAAAGCCTTCCGGCATGGTTTTTGCTGACCTACAGCACTCCATGATGCAACCGAGCTAGTGAAGAAATGTGAAGCATTCCAGTTCCATGCAAAGAAAATTCACACACCAGCTCAACCTCTACAAATGATACCTCCTACATGGCCATTCGCTGTGTGGGGGATGGATATCTTGGGACCTTTCCCAAGAGCCGTCGGAGGTTACAAGTTCCTGTACGTTGCCATTGACAAGTTCACCAAATGGTCGGAAGCAACTCCTGTTGTGACAATAAACAAGCAATCAGCTATCAACTTCTTGCAGTCCATAGTATGCAGATTTGGAGTCCCAAACAAGATCATAACTGACAACGGGACCCAATTCACAAGCTCTGCATCCCAAGGATATTGCGATGACCTCGGCATTCAAGTCAGCTATGCCTCCGTATCTCACCCGGCAAGCAATGGCCAAGCCGAGAGAGCAAATGCAGAAATCCTAAAAGGACTCAAGACACGCACATATGAGCGTCTGAAAAAACATGGAGCCAACTGGATCGAAGAGCTTCCGCCCACCCTGTGGGCCAACAGGACAACTCCAAGCCGGTCAACTGGAGAGACACCCTTCTTCCTGGTGTACGGAGCTGAAGCAGTCCTTCCTCCGGAAATCACCTTGGGGTCACTCCGGGTCCGGACCTTCGATGATGCCATGCAGGACCAGCTCTGGCGTGAAGACCTTGACCTCATTGAAGACGGAAGGTGTCGAGCAACTGTTCGGAATGCCCGATACCATCAAGCTCTTCGGCGCTATCACCAAAGGCATGTGCATAGCCGACAGCTCGAGGAAGGCGATCTGGTGCTACGGAGAATACAAACTCGAGAAGGGTTAAACAAACTCTCCCCCAGCTGGGAAGGACCCTTCCGAGTGATCAAAGTATCCCGTCCCGAATGGGTTCGCTTGGCAACCGAGGATGGGATACCACTTCCTAATCCTTGGAACATTGAGCACCTCCGTAAGTTGTACGCTTAATATCACAGAGGTGAGTCTGTAATTACATGTGATGTATGTTATAGCGTTATTGTAGAGAGTCGGGTAGCCCCTCCGGGGGGACAGCCGGACCTTCCCCAGAAGGTCAGCAAAGTTCAGGCAACACTTGTCACAGTCCCAGAACTAAAAGTGTAGCTAGCTACTCTGGGTCAAACGAGAAATACAACACACTTAGCCTGGTTCCGTACCCTAAGAGTGTACTTGTTTCCCCTGTACCCCGGACCTATAATGAAAGACATCATTATGTGAAAACAGACTTCACATGCATTTATTTTGTACAGGCTCAATATTTTTTATTTTTCTCTTTCTTGTCTATAACAAAGTTCTGCAATTCTCAAGAAACTTTAGCTCGAACAATTCATGTATGATTCGAGTTAAAGTGTTAATTCTTTCGGGTCTTAGCATTGTTGAATGGCCCACTCGCCTGAATGCCGCCAAGCCAATCTAGGTCCGGAGTGTGCTATCGACTTAGCCTGGTCCTGCACCCTAAGTACGCCATTCTACCTACAACCCGGCAGGCCGAAGTAAGGCGAGTCCAGGAACGATCAGACCTGAAGAAAACAAACAAATGCGCTTGATTGTATTCAGAATTGCTATCGATCTAAAATTTCTTTCGGGAATAGTAAGCTGCAATTGAGTTATAGACAAGAAATGGATTTTACTATTTTTCTTGACTTCAGTTTGTAGGAAAAATAAAGATCTCATGATGATGGTAGACGAAGCCGAAGCTATCAAAGATCCGACACCCCCTAAGGTGATCCGCTGTCGATGTTTCAAAACATTGATGGTAGGCATCGCCGGAGCTATCAAGTTCCGGCAAATCCAGGGGGCCATCCGTCAACGTGAAGAAAATATGGTGGAAGAATGTTCCCCGCCGTCGAACCTCTACGTGTTAACAGTGGTTGATGCCGGAGCTACCAAACTCCGACGACCCTAGAGGACTTGCTATCAACGCTCTACGTGTTGATGGTGGCTGCTGCCGGAGCTACTAAGCTCTGACGATAGTCGCTGCCGATGCTACTAAGCTCCGACAACCTCGGGGGCCTCTACTGTCGATGCAACAAGACTTCGGACCTACGCTCTACAAGTTTGAAGCACGCAAGTCTTCAACAACTGTTACATCCTCTTGGTACATGTTCACAATCAAATTGTGTACATCTACCAGGGGGCCAAGTGAGACAAATATGTTGAAGACAAATAATGAAATTCATAAAATACTTGGATTTCATTCATTTGGAGACAAGAGATTACAAAATTTGGAGAAAGAAGAGAAGATACAAGTGGGAGCTATAAGGAGAAAGTCCTAGACCCTACGGAAGAACGAGGCAACCTTCTGGGCAACCTCTGACACGCTGGCTTTAGCGGCTTGTCCCTCTCCGTCGATGGGGCCTTCAAGCACCGAGTCTAGTGGGAAATGAGGAGCCGGCTGGTGTAGCACGTCAGCATGAACTCTGCGACGTTCTTCGCCAGGGATTGTCCTTCGGTTCCCAACTGGTCCACGATGACATCGCCCATCTTGGAGAGCTTGTTGCCCACCGAGCTCAACGCCTGCAACGCCAGATCCAGCTCCGGCTTCGGGTCATCCGGACGCACGGGACTAAAACCCAGCGGCGTCAGCGCGTCATTGGCTTTGTCCAAGAAGTCCCAAACTTGTTGGGACTCCACAACCCTTGAGCCTCGCAACTCTTCCAAGGACCTCTTGGTCGCCGCGAGCTCCGAATCCTCCCGGGCAAGGCACTCGACCTCTTTGGCGTTCTGCTGAGTTTTTTCAGCAACTTGCCTTTCGAGTTTACTAAGCTCCTCTTCTCGGACGTGGATCTTGTTCTGGCGATCGACCAGGTCTCTCTCTCGGCCACACACTTTCTTCTCCCTGGCAGCAACTTTGTTCTCCCTCTTGGTGAGGTCCTTTCCCCGCTACGAGGCCTTCTTCTCCTCGCTCTCGCACCGCTCCTCCAACTTCTTGGTGCGCTCCGCGAGGCTCTTGTCACCCAGAGTCAGCCTCTGAGTAAGCTCCTCTTCCCTCTTCACGAGGTCATCCCGCAGCTCCAGGAGTTTTTGCTCTTCATCTTCGAGCTTTTTCTCCCGCTCCTCAAGAGCCTCCCAGTGCTTGACAGGCTGTCGGAGATGGCGCTGAGCTTCTCTTGGCGTTTATTCGTTGCATTATTAGCAGCTACGGCCTGTTCGTGGATGGCCCGAGACTGGTTGTCGAGGGATCGCACCATACTTTCCCTCTCGTCCAGCAGCTGGCCCCAATATTCCATTCGGGCCTTCTCCCTTTTCACCCACTCCTTGTCGTCAGCGAGCCTGGTTTGTTCCAGCTTGGTCTCGAATTGGAGCCGGTTGCGCCACCTCCTAAGGGTTTGGCGCTCCTCCTCGAGGGCCTTGCTATCATGGTAGAAGGCCAGTTGCACTTAACGAAGGCTGGAGCAGGCGTTGTCGATAAACAACGATAGGGGGATTGGCTCCGGACCTGCTGGGGTCCTCTCCGCAGGCTCCAGCGGGTTCTCTACAACAAAAATCGGGTACCACTCTACAAGAGTGGTCCCCTGAGCTTCTGCGGCACTAGGGCCGCCCTCCGGGATAGCCTCGGTCGCCGCCGAGGAAGGTCCTGCCATGGAGGCTTCTACCTCCGATGAAGGAACGGTCTTGCGGCCATATCATCAGCACCCGGTCCATCAGGTGAAGGAACGGTCGATTCGTCTTGGCACTCTGGTTCAGGCGCGGATACTTCCGGGGCCACCACCTCCGAGGAAGGTGTTGAAGATTCAGCCGGAGCCGAGGCTACTTCCGGATCTGGTGCTGGCGCCTCCTCCACCGCCAGTTCGGGCGTCGGTGCTTCGGCCTCCACCAGCTCGGGCGCTGGCACCTCTGCGACAACCGCCTCGGGCGCCGGAACTTCATCAACAACCGGCTCTACTGCCGGGGCTTCAACAACCTCCGGCTCTAAGGCCAGAACAGCAACAACCTCAAGCTCTGGGGCCGGAGCGCCCGTCATCACAACATCCAAAACCGGAGCTTCAACCTCCGGTGCTAGTGCCGCTGTTACATCTTCATTCCCGTGGTCCGGCGCTACAACGGGAGCTTCGGGAGATGACTCGAGGTCAAGGACCATGACAGCCGGCGCCGGGACTACAGCGACCTCAGCCACCACCTGAGGCGGCACTGGAATTGGAGCCGAAACTTCAGCCTGCACAGCATCAGCCGCTGCTGCAGGAACCGGAGCTTCAGCCCCTTTTTTGGGTACCCTGTGGATGAAGGACGAAGAAACTCAAAACATGATTACAACAAAAACAATCAACTGAGGTAAAAAATCAAATTTACCTCGGAAGACTTCCGCTCCAGCTAGCGCAGAACCTCTTCACCGGACGCTCAGGATCGGACCCTGTCCCCATTGGCGTGGTAGCTCTGAAAGGCTCCCCGGAGCTTGCTCTCGCCGTTAGCGACGTCTTGGTTGAGGCCCCCCTCGACTGGGAAGGACCCCCGGACCTAGAGCCCTCAGCTGGCCCTGGTACCAGAGCCACATGGTCAGAGCTGGCGTCCCGGGGAGATGTCGATGCTGGAGTGGTTGTCGTCGTCGAAGACCTCCCCCACCGGGGAGAAGGAGCTGTTGTGGAAGGAGCAAGTCTGACGGACCTCCTGTCAGAGTGCTTCAACCTCCTCTTGCGGCTCGAGGGCTCGGCCAACTCCTTGCCCTTGCCTACGACTTCATCTCTTGGCTTCGGGGCGGGAGTGGAGCCATCCTCGGAGGCTCCGAGAATCGCCAGCTTGGTGGTTGGACGCCTCTCAACTTGACCAAGGTCGTCAAGCATCGGCATCTTCTGTCGGAGCTCCCTGCTGAACTCTGCCTCCATGTTCAGAGGGAGGAAAGCCGCCGACGAAGCCAAATCGTCACCCTTGACATCGATACCATGCTGGAACTTCTTGAGATGAAGCTCCAAAGCCGCGCCTTCCAGATTGGACTTCAAACTGGTCTCAATCCTGTCTTCGTCCATCATGCTGTTGAGGGTCCAGGCGAGCTTCTTCCTCCTCTTCAGCGGAGCCCACCTGTTGACCAGGAAGTTGCAGAAGACCGCCTGGGGGGTCACTCCTTCCACACATTGGCGGATTTTGGTCAAAGCAGGATCGAAGGCCTCCGACAGCACCGGAACTTCACTCCAGGCTTCAGTGTCAATGTTGGGAAGGCCTTTGTGCAGTTCCAACTTCTCGTGCTCCTCTGCCGTGACGACAATCCAATCCTTCTTCCAGTCGTCCCACTTGCCAGAAGGGAACGACCTCAAGTACTTGTACGGGCACTTCTTGCGCTTCACAGAATAGTAGAAGCAAAGGTACTCATCACTCTTGTCGGTGGTGTGGATAGTGAAGAAGGTGCGGAAGTGCTCGACGCAGGGGGGAATACCCACCCACATCTCGCAGAAGTGGATGAAGGTTGACACTAGAAGAATGGAATGGGGGCTAAGATGGTACAGCTGTAGACCATAAAAGTCTAACAACATCAAGAGAAAAGTGGAAAAAGGTGGGATCAGTCCCACCATGGCATACGCGGAAAAGTACAGCATGTCGTCGCTGCGCTTCTTCTTGTACGGGAGCTTGCCAGCGCGGACCAGGTGGTTGAAGGAGTCGTTGGACCACCCCATGTAGGTCCGGACCTTCTTCAAGTCATCGTCGGTCGTCAGACGGCTCTTGCGGAGACCCAACTCCATCCACAGCGGGGCGAGAGAGGAAAAGCAAGCGAAAGTTTGGAAGATTTGAGCGCAAGTTCAAATAAAGGCGTAAAGAATCCCCAAATGGTGCGCTCTTTCCTTCTTAAGTAAGCCCCCGCAACGCTTGGATGAAAACCGCAGAAGGGCCAACGATACAGTTCAAAAACTTCACCCTACCAATGACAAGGGGGCCCGGGGCCAACCCGTCGATCAAGTTGAGGTCCTTATCCCAGGCGAATAGTTGTCATGATGAAAGGCGAGAATGCCAAGGGCGGCGGCCTGTCAGGGCACGCGGAACCGATACGGTTTTCGTATTGGGAACTGGCGACCTTCAATTGCGTGAGATCCGCACGCATAGATCTCACCTGCCGCATCCCGGATATGCCACGCGGCGATGGTTTAACTGCGTACCACCACCTCAACGGCACATCCAAAAACCCTTGAAGACACAATGCGGAAATCGAAAGATGGACCCACCTCCGGCAGAATGACCTAATCTAAAAAGGTCTCTCCCAGAGGTGGGCCCAGGGGGCCACTGTCGGTACCCTGCGTACCGGATACCCCTTGGGACTGCAAAGAGTACAAAGGAACTCCACCTATCAGTGTTGGAGACCTCCAAAGGCCCCACGTGTCATACGGAACTGGACCTGCCTCCCTTCTATGGTTAGTCCTGGTGCCGCCACGTGTATCATAAACCCGGAGCTACAATCCCTACACGGGAAAGCTCCGGACTAGATACCTGTGTGGCACCCCCGGACCTAACCCCCGACAGAGGGAAGCTCCGGTACTGACACGTGTACAACAACACCGGACCTACCCGTCCTAGACGGTAAGCTCCGGAGCTGCCACACGTCCAACCGTCGGACCTTCAACCTCAACAGGCAGAGCGATGGACATCCAACGGATCGGACCTTCAAGGAACATTAAAGACCTCAAGACCCGATTAAGTGTCATTAATGCTATCTTAATGACACACGATCGGAGGGCCCTTAATACCAATAACGCCACTGTCAAGGCGTGTTACCACACTATTAAGGGTAATTAAGCTCATTAATTGTGTATTTAGCACCAGTAACCGCCAGGGCCACATGTCAGGCCAGGCTAACGGTGTAACGACCAGTCCTTGTACTATAAAAGGACTGGTCGAGCGATACACGAACAACAGATCCAAATGCTAGCCTCTGACACTCTAGGGCTCAAACACTCAATACAACAACACACACCCGTGGAGTAGGGTATTACGCTCAGGCGGCCCGAACCACGTAAATCCCCATGTCGACTTGCCATCAGATTCTGAATCTCTGCACGCCCACAACCGAACTACAAACTCTGCGGGCTACCAACGCCGGGAGAATTGTCGGAACCAAACTCCGACAAGGGGTTAGAACCATTCGACACCATGGACCCTGACCAAGAAAATGGTCATAAGACCCTGTAGGATCGAAGATCACGTGAAAAGCTACCATAGGGGGGTGAATGGTAGATTTAAAAATCTTACACAGCAGAAACAATTAAATCCCAACCCCTTCGGTAGAAAAATGATCTGTTAAAAAAATCATGCGTGAGACTAATCTAAATGTGTTTCACTGGGACAAAAGTTATATATATCAGTTAGAATCAAGTCACGAAGAAAACACAAGAAGAATCACTCAAATTCGTCGAGAGAAACTCAAGTTATGATCGAAAGATCGAACAAAGGTCAATCTGTCCTACCCGAGAAAAACAGTTCTGGAACGCTGCAAAGAAACTCGTGTAGATCAGAAAACACAAATCCAATGACCGTGAAATTTTGACAGATGATAGATAATCAAGTTGTGAAGACAACCCAAAAAGAATCACGTCAATTCGATCTATAAAACTCGAGTTATGATACAACCACCAACGAACGGTAGTGCTGTCCAGAAACTCGACGAGTAAAACTTGTCTGGAACAAGTCGGACGAACAAAGCACAAAAGTTCCTTCAAACTAAGAATTTTATTCAATAGAACACAAGAGGAACAGCCCCAAAGTCGTCTCCCACGAGCTCTGGTCTCTCTTGCTTATATAACCAGCCCTTAGACCAACCCAATCTTAACTAGGACTCCAATCCTACTCAAATCATGAATTGAAACTTTCCATAACTGCTTAGGACTCTTCTATACGCAGATAGAAGCAATCTTAAGACTTCCAAACACATTAGGAGCATACCCCATATTCCTAAAACAACTAAAATTCGTGACCCACACGATATCCTATCATAACCAACTCAATACATTCCATACCGAGCCATAACCGACTCCGCCGCAGCCAAAGTCATCAACCGATATGATCCGATCCTTCCAACCAGATCTTCCCATCTATAAACCATCTTCGGAACCATGTTTCCACGTCATGCACCGCATGCATACGTGTGAACACCCTTCTTCGATATTCAGTAACCTTCATATGCACTGCCCTTGATTCAATCATCCTGCGCGACATCCTGACCAGCTCAACCACAGTCCCCCCCCCCCCCCCCCGAACTTGGTTGTTGGAACCTCATCTCCTCCCTGAGACTAGTCCAATGGATCCCGTCACCAGCCATGACTTGAACTCAAGCAACACCTGCACATAAATAAACAACCAATCCGTACGAGCCCAAGTCTGCGACTTGACTCAAGTCAGTTCCAAACACAACACCTTACGTAAGCACCTCACATAAGCATGTTGCAAAGAATATCAAAAAGATATCAGACATAACCACCAAAATACACCAAAAATTAGTAAAAGAATACTAAGCAACATTTCAATAAGTGTAAAGCAAGTTCGAAACATTTCACATGAAAATTTGGAACATTACGATCAAGCTCCGAACCTTGCTAAAGCTAATCAGAGCTTGAGCCGGAGCTTACCAAAGCTAGTACAACCTAGCGCCAAAGCTTACCAAAGCTAGTCGGACCTAGTGCCGGAGCTATCCAAAGCTAGTCGGACCTAGCGCTGGAGCTAACCAAAACTAGTCGGAACTAGTCAACCCAAAAGTCGGAGCTAGAGAAACATGTCAGAGCTTAACAACGACATGTCGGAGCTATCAAAGACATGCCGGAGATAACCAACATAAGTTGGACCTAGAAAAACATATTGGACCTTACGTCGGACCTAGCAAAAGCTCGGAGCTAGAGTCGGACCTTGCTAAAAGGATGTTATGGCAGCATTCAAAACTTTTATTGTCAATGCCAATGTATTCAGCACACATAGGTCTCACAGTCTCCCCCTTGATGAATGCATTGGCAACACCATATAAAATCCGAACATTGGCTTATTCACATTAAAAGTTTTGAAAACAATTCCTACCCCTTTGTAAAAAAAAATGAGAAGAAAAACAAATTCTCCCCCTGAGAAGAATCGTGCCAAAACCATTTTTTAATATGTGCAAAGTGTAATCAAATTCTCCCCTTGCATACTTATCTTTAAAAATTAACATATTAATGTATTCAGCAAGGTTCAAAAGAGAAATTTTAATTATTATGAGCATATCATCACATATACATATAAAACAAAGCTCATCCAAGTCATACTATCAAGTAACTTACACTATCACAACAATGAGATACATAAAGTAGTGTAAGCCATGCTAGAGATCAAATGTAATTTTCAATTTAAGCAAGTCATGATCTCACAAACTTAACTATTTCAATACCTGAAGGCATAACACTTTTTGCTGCATTTTATTATTTTTCAAAGCACAAATTTAGATCATATGATATTTACAAGAGATTATATGTGCATCTGCCTTATTCTAACCAACCAAGCCAAGCCTATGTCATTTGACAATCAGAAGCTTAAGAACATGGTTTTAGTCATACACAACTTCTTCCAAGTTCATATCTAAGTGCAATGATAAGCCATCTCAAAAGAAGAAGTGCGATGCATGCATATTCTCTTGATCTTTTCTCAACTTATATTTGTTCACAAAAACTCAACATGTGAGTTGATTACTTGATTAATTATTTATGATTAAAAACACTTGTGAGCATGCAACAAATTCAAAACGGCAAGAAAGTTCAACCATGACCAGATTTAGTGTAAGTAATTATTCCAATTATTAGACATGGCAAAAACTACAAAATGTATAACATGAGTAATGTAGTAAGAACTTTCAGCATGTAAAAGGAATCAAAAGTCATATATGTATGAAATAAAATGCTCATATTATTTTAGTTCAGATTCACACATAGACTTCCCAAGTTTCAAAACTCCCCCTCAATTTAAGCCATGAGGATGCATAACCCCTAGTTCACTACGAATGTAACAAAAACGAGTGAAATCCAAAGGTTTTGTAAAAATGTCAGCCAATTGTTGTTCGATATCTACATGGTGAAGCACAATGTTTCCTTTTTCAACATTATCACGGAGAAAGTGATACCTAATGTCAATCTGCTTAGTTCTATAATGTTGCACAGGGTTTTTAGCAATGCAAATGGCACTAGTGTTATCACAAAACAGTGGAACACTATCTAGATCAGCCCCATAGTCCTTAAGTGTTTGAACAATCCAAAGAATTTGTGAACAGGCGCTAGCAGCAGCTACATATTCAGATTCGGCGGTGGATTGTGCAACTGAACTTTGTTTTCTAGAGGACCAAGCAACAAGAGAATTACCAAGAAAATGACAAGCACCGGAAATACTTTTCCTATCAATCTTACAACCCCCAAAATCGGCATCCGAAAAAGCTTTCAAAGTAACGATTGAGGACGAAGGAAGAAAAATGCCAAATTCTTGAGTTCCATGTAAGTACCTGAAAATCCTTTTAACGGCTTGACGATGTGAAGTACGTGGGGAGGCTTGAAACTGTGCACAAAGACATACGGTGAATTGTATGTCCGGTCTTGATGATGTGAGGTACAAAAGTGATCCGATCATGCTTCTATATTCTTTTTGATCCACGGGTTCACTATCTTCATCAAGTTCAAGTGTTGTTGTTGATCCCATTGGTGTCCGAAGAGGCTTGCTTTTGTTCATGTTGAAGCGCCTTAGGAGGTCTTTTGTATGCTTCGTTTGATGCACAAAGGTACCCTCCTTGGTTTGCTTGATTTGCAGCCCCAAAAAGTACGTGAGTTCTCTCATCATACTCATCTCAAATTCTGAAGTCATCATAGCTGAAAACTTGGACACATGATCATGAGAAGTACAACCAAAGATAATATCATCCACATACACTTGAACGAACAATGAGTCATTGCCATGCTTAAGAACAAAAAGAGTTTTATCAACCTTGCCCATGGTAAACCCCTTTTCAAGTAAGAATGTTTTTAACCTATCATACCATGCTCTAGGGGCTTGTTTGAGACCGTACAAGGCTTTGGACAGTTTGTAAACATGATTAGGAAAATTTGAATTTTCAAAACCCGGTGGTTGTTTGACATAAACCTCCTCATCTATGTAGCCATTAAGAAAAGCACTTTTAACGTCCATTTGATATAGCTTAAAACCTTTAGATGCAGCAAAAGCTAACAAAATTCTTATGGCTTCTAATCTAGCAACAGGAGCAAAAGTTTCATCAAAATCTAGACCTTCAACTTGAGTGAAACCTTGAGCAACCAACCTAGCCTTATTTCTAACCACAACTCCATCCTCACTTTGTTTATTTTTAAACACCCATTTAGTTCCAATTAAAGTGTGACCTTGAGGTGGAGGTACAAGTTTCCAAACATTATTTCTTTCAAAATTTTCTAACTCTTCTTGCATGGCAATAATCCAAGATTCATTAGTGAGTGCGTGTGATACATCTTTGGGTTCAAAAGAAGCAAAAAAAGCAGAATGAGCATGAGAGTTTGGATCGCAAAACCTAGACCGTGTAACTCGTTCGTGCAAGCTTCCAATAATCTGTTGTGGAGGGTGAATTTTGAGAACCCGTAGGGGAGTTGACACTTCACAAGCTTCTTCTTCATGTTCATCACAAATTGATGAGCTTGTGACTTGAGGAGGATCTGAACCAGCAATGGTGGTCGTCGGTGCTGGCTGTGAATCAAAATCAGGAGCTCGAACAATGTCATTTGCTGCTGAATTTTCGGGCAGCAGCTCCACCTCTTCCTCATCTTCAACAAAAATGATATCCCCCTGCGGACATGGATCTGGACCATTTACCTCCGAAGGATTGAACACGTGAAGGTCCTATAGTGTCAAGGTGCAAAAGTTGACCCGGTTCAGTTGTCATGATCATTGTGAGAGGAGTATGTGAACCTACAACCATCTTAGCATGTATACAAGAAGAGCACACAATTTATTTGTCCCCTTTAAGCTTAGGCAGCCCACGTATGCGATCAAGAGCACTAACACGCGTTAGGTGATCAAAGCCTACGTGACCAAGTCTATGATGCCAAAAATATAAGTCCTTTGAATTATTAGCAACTAGACACCTTTACTTCGAGGAAGACGTATCAAAATCAGCTTTAAAAACTCTTCCAAATCGATACATGTTAAAAATAAGCTCACTATTTGAACCTACAACTTTGCAGTAGTTTTTATTGAAAATAAATTCCAGATTTTCATCTAGCAATTATGAAATAGAAAGTAAGTTGTATTTCAAATTTTTAACAAGTGCCACATCCTTCAAAGTGTAGTGATTATTTACTCTAACCGAACCCTTAGCAATTATAAGAGTTGAAGAATTATCGGCAAAAGTAACATTCTCTACACGTGACACAAAAGAGAGGGAGGAGAACCATTCTTTGTTACCGGTCATATGGCGTGAGCAACCTGAATCCACAATCCAGATGTTCTCCTTCCTCAAGCATGTAACCTACATAGAAGCACAATACATCGATGATTCAATACTGGGGTTAGTCAAAAGGCATTTAGGTATCCAGTACTGAGTCACACGACGTGCAGCAGGAAAAACACGCGAAAGCTGAGATAAAACAGCAGGTTTACGAGTCAAATTTGAGGTTTTTTATTCTTAACTACTGACCTATAAGGTGTTTCTTGTGTAGCACAAAAATTAGTAGCTCTGGAGGCAAAAATAGAAGGTCCGGAGGTAAACTTTGAATGTTTTGACTCATAACAGCAGGTTGCATGTTCCTGGCATTCGGTTTAATATGTGCAGCAAATTTTCCATGAAAGTTATGAGATCTAGCAATCATTCTTTCCCTTTTCTGTTGTTTAGCTAGTCTATAACAAAAATCTATGACAATACCATCTCTATCACAGTAGGTACAATGAAATTTAAATTTGTGTTCATGTCTAGATGAGCAAACAATATTTTTATTTGAAACCGAATGAGACAACACTCCTGCAGATTTGAAAACCACTTCTTTTTGTTTAGAAACTGTTTGAATCAAACCACTTCCTAATGACTTTACAATTTTAGGTGGATGTGCCTTAGCATGAGCATGAGAATCAAAACCTAAACCAGTTTTATCATTGCAAGACTTGGAAGAATTCGGCAGCAAGTTTAGGTTCTTATTCCCATTACAAAACCGATCTAATGTCCTATGCATGTTATCAAGTTTATTGGACAGATCAAGACAATTTTCACATGAAGTTTTTCCTTTTAATTTGCAATTGGAACAAAATTTAACTTCATGAGAACGTAAAGCATTATTCAATATAGAAATTTCATTCATACCATCTTGTAGTTTCTTATCAAGATCATCACAAGTAGAACAATGCAAATCAATTGTAGAACAACTAGCATCTTTCGAGTTTTTATCATTAAGTGCAGCAAGCTCTTTGTTCTTTTCAATTTCTAACTCAAGTTTATCAAGTGTGGAGGTGTGTGAACTTCTTAATGAGGACAATTGTTCATATATTAAATCACATGAGGGACATGCATCATCACTAAGAATCAAAGTTTTTAAACGGTTGATTTCAGATTCTAGTGATTCAATTTTAGCAGCACTATCCCTAAGCTTTTTGTCCTTTTTCTTAACAATAATAGTGGCACGAGAAATAGCATCACACATTTCTTCGCAAGTAGGACATTCCTCTTCATTCTCGCTGTTGTGTTCTGCCTCCTCCATACTTGATCTTGACTTGCCCGCCATAAAGCACAAGTTTGCCAAATCATCTTCATCTTCGTCACTTCCAATGTCCACGTCGTTTGAGCTAAGTTCCTGGAGTGCGAAGATAAAACTGTTCACCAGTTGATGACCTGAAAATCCCTTCTTCTTCTTCTTCTTCTTCTTATCATTTGTTTAGGAGTGCTTCGTCCTTGATTGTTTTTCATTTTGGGAAGTAGAACCTGAAAGGTTAGGACAATCTGTATGAAAGTGTCCTGTCTTACCACATTCGAAGCATCGTTGAGGTCTGGAGCTTCCTCTCTTTCTAGTTCTCACATTTCACAATGCTTTTGAGAACCTAGTAGAAAGAAGTGCTAGCTCCTCCTCTGGAAACTCCTCAATCTGTTCAAGTGTTAGAGAGGACAACAAAGCAAGTGTACCACAAGATGAAGATTGACCGGACCTAGGCATGTCATGTTGTGAAACAAAAGCAATAGACTTGTTTGGATTCTTATGTGATAAGATGTCAAATTCATGAGTCTTTAGTTTAGAGTAAAGCACATCTAATGTAAGAGAACTCATGATAGTTGATTCACGAATAGATGTAACTTTCATCCCTCAGATTAACATGTCTAATGCACTAAGAAGTTTCCTAGCATTTTCAGCATCAGAAAAGTTAACATTGACACTACGCAGATTGCTGAGAATTTTATTGAAGCGAGCGAAAAGGTCATCGATAGACTCACCGGGTTGCATCTTGAAACGCATATATTCCTTTTTGAACATATCTTGTCTCACCTCCTTGATCGTGTTGGATCCTTTGTGATAGTCACAAAGCGCCTTCCACACATCATATGTCGATCGATGGTGTGCAACGCGGTCAAAGTCGCTTTGAGTGAGTCCTTGGATGATCAAGTTTCGGGCTTTGTTGTTGTTGTCGACGTCCCGTAGGTTTGTAGACGTAACGTGGTTGTTTGACGGCACATCATAAGGCTTGTACACCTTTTCCCATATGGCGAAGCCTTGGGGCTGGATGAAAGCCTCCATGCGTGCCTTCCAAACCTGAAAATCAATACCAGCAAACATACAAGGTTTGACGTAGTATTTCTCCATGATAATTAGTCAAAAACACATTCAAATCACAATGATTCGAGCACCGTGGCTCTGATACCAATTGTAGAATTTAAGAGCACGTGAAAAGCTACCAGAGGGGGGTGAATGGTAGATTTAAAAATCTTACGCAGCGGAAACAATTAAATCCCATCCCCTTCGGCAGAAAAATGATCTGTTAAATAAATCACGTGTGAGACTAATCTAAACGTGTTTCACCGGGACAAAAGTGATATATATCAGAGAGAATCAAGTCACGAAGAAAACACAAAAAGAATCACTCAAATCCGTCGAGAGAAACTCAAATTATGATCGAAAGATCGAACAAAGGTCAATCTGTTCTACCCGAGAAAAACAGTTCTGGAACACTGCAAATAAACTCGTGTAGATCAGAAAACACAATTCCAATGACCGTGAAATTTTGACAGATGATAGATAATTAAGTTGTGAAGACAACCCAAAAATAATCACGTCAATTGGATCTGTAAAACTCGAGTTATGATAAAACCACCGATGAAAGGTAGTGCTGTCCAGAAACTCGACGAGTAAAACTTGTCTGGAACAAGTCGGACGAACAAGGCACATCCAAAAACCCTTGAAGACATGGCACGGAAATCGAAAGATGTACCCACCTCCGGCAGAATGACCTAATCTAAAAAGGTCTCTCCTAGAGGTGGGCCCAGGGGGCCACTGTCGGTACCCTACGTACCGGATACCCCTTGGGACTGCAAAGAGTACAAAGGAACTCCACCTATTAGTGTTGGAGACCTCCGAAGCCCCCACGTGTCATACGGAACCGCACCTGCCTCCCTTCTATGGTTAGTCCTGGTGCCGCCATGTGTATCATAAACCCGGAGCTACAATCCCTACACGGGAAAGCTCTGGACTAGATACCTGCGTGGCACCCCCGGACCTAACCCCCGACAGAGGGAAGCTCCGGTACTGACACATGTACAACAGCACTGGACCTACCCGTCCTAGATGGTAAGCTCCAGAGCTACCACGCGTCCAACCGCTGGACCTTCAACCTCAACAGGCAGAGTGGTGGACATCCAACGGCTCGGACCTTCAGGGAACATTAAAGACTTCAAGACCCAATTAAGTGTCATTAATGTTATCTTAATGACACACGATCGGAGGGCCCTTAATACCAGTAATGCCACCGTCAAGGCGCGTTACCACACTATTAAGGGTAATTAAGCTCATTAATTGTGTATTTAGCACCAGTAACTGCCAGGGCCACATGTCGGGCCAGGCTAACGGTGTAATGACCAGTCCTTGTACTATAAAAGGATTGGTCGAGCAATACACGAACAACAGATCCAAACGCTAGCCTCTGACCTCTAGGGCTCAGACACTCAATACAACAACACACACCCGTGGAGTAGGGTATTACGCTCAGGCGGCCCGAACCACATAAATCCCCGTGTCAACTTGCCATCTGATTCTGAATCTCTGCGCACCCACAACCGAACTATAAACTCTGCAGGCTACCAACGGTAGTACCTGGAGAATTGTCAGAACCAAACTCCGACAAGGGGTTAGAACCATTCGACACCATGGACCCTGACCAAGAAAATGGTCATCAGACCCTGTAGGATCGAAGAGCACGTGAAAAGCTACCATAGGGGGGTGAATGGTAGATTTAAAAATCTTACGCAGCAGAAACAATTAAATCCCAACCCCTTCGGCAGAAAAATGATCTGTTAAAGGAATCTTGTGTGAGACTAATCTAAACGTGTTTCACTGGGACAAAAGTTATATATATCAGAGAGAATCAAGTCACAAAGAAAACACAAGAAGCATCACTCAAATCCGTCGAGAGAAACTCAAGTTATGATCGAAAGATCGAACAAAGGTCAATTTGTCCTACCCGAGAAATACAGTTCTGGAACGCTGCAAAGAAACTCGTGTATATCAGAAACCAAAAATCCAATGACCGTGAAATTTTGACAGATGATAGATAATCAAGTTGTGGAGACAACCCAAAAAGAATCACGTCAATTGGTGTAAGTGCATCTAGGATATCCCTTGTAGGTTTTGGCTAATTGATGACAAACATATGAGATCCTAATGAATCCACTGAGATGATTGCAGGACAAACAAGTGAAACAGCTCGGTGCACACAAAAAGGTGAAAAATGAAGTGGTGTTCAAAGAAAGATATCTTGATGAAGCTTGGAAGACCAAATTAGATTTTGAATGTATAGGGAGTGTATGAAAGACACACTCCATGAGCTCACAACTTTGCGCGAGGGTAAGGGATTAAAATTAATCTAACTTTCACAAAGCACCGGACTAGTCCGATCATGGTCCGGACTAGTCCGTTCATCTTTCTGGAATCCCACTTATAGGGAGACCGGACTAGTTCGTGCATCCACCGGACTAGTCCGTTGATGTTTTTGGAGTCTCTCTTATTGAGGGATCGGGCTAGTCCGATCAAGGACCGGACTAGTCCGTTGAACTTTCTGGAATCTCCCATTCGTGGAGATCGGACTAGTCTGCGGACTAGTCCGATGAACTTTCTGGAGTCACCTACACACAGCACCGGACTAGTCCGAGCTTGGACCGGACTAGTCCGGCAAACTTTCTGGACTTCAAAATGCACTGAGACCGGACAAGTCCGGACTAGGACCGGACTAGTCTGGTGTTAGGGTTTTTCAACGGCTACCTATTGGAAACCCTATAAATAGAGAGTCCACAGCTTTCCTATTAACACACACGTCGAATACTGATCAAACAACAAACCCTAGCGCCGCCACTTCGTCCCAAGAGCCCAAAACACATCTCCCCACACATCTAAAGTGCAAAAAGAGTGAAATCAATTGAACACTTGGATTCGGGATTGGGAGATCGTCGTTCTTTTCATTGCGAGCTCTTGGGGTTTGATCTTTCTACACTCATACTCTGCATTGTAATACTTTTGAGTGTATTTCATCACTTCTTTCGCTGTAATTCTCGTAGGAGCCCTCAACGTGTGAGGTTGCCCCACAAACCTGGTGATTACCGGTGATAGTGAGATCAAGTCGGCCTTCGTGGTGACTTGAAGAGGGAAAGGGTTGGAGACCCAGCTCTGTGTGAGCTTCCTCAACGAGGACGTAGATCTCGTGGTGAGATCGAACCTCGGGAAAAATTCGTGTGTCTTGCGCCTTATTTCATTTAAATTTTGTTCACTAGATCGCTTAAGTGCTAAAACATCAACCTAAGGCAATTATAAGTTTTACCTGCATTCTTATATTAATCTCAAATAAAATATCAGTTGTTCTCATTTCTGCTGCTAAAGAAACTTAGATTCTCAATCAACACTTGATCAACACACATATTTTTAGCACACCAGACAAGTCCGCCCACACGATCGGACTAGTCCGGCCAACCAAGGTTTGACGATTCTATTAAGTGTGCGGGAATTCAAAAGGCCTATTCACCCCCCCTCTAGGCCACATTCAATTGGTAACAAGACTCACATCTCGGAGAGATCAATGGCCTCTGAGAAGAACAACGATATCTCGAAGATGAACATCAATGAGGAGGAACAAGAAACTAAAACTTTTGATGTGCTGAAAGAGAGCCCATACGATGATGAAGAAGTGCGACAATTAAAGGCACTTCTGAGAAAGAAACTGCTAGGACAAAAGGGAAAAGAAGAAGAGAAGACGACGGGGAGTGGTTATCACGACTACTCCCGACAACCTTACAACTACAACCGTCTCAATTCAAACAACCATTATCTTTCCATTCCTATGGGAAAACCTCCACAGTTTGACGGAAGCGACTATACAATGTGGAAGTACAACATGAAGATGCATCTAATTTCTCTAAATCCTAGTCTATGGCACATTGTTTGCACTGGCATAGACATCCCGGACACGGATGAAGAACTCACCCCAGAACAAGAACAAGAGATTCACAGAAATGCACAAGCCATCACCGTGATCACATCATCACTAAGCAGAGAGGAATTCACCAAGATTGATGGCTTAGAAAGTGCAAAGGAAATCTGGGATACACTCAAGACAGCTCACGAAGGAAATAGATTGGTTCGTGAAGCAAAAATTGAAATGCTTGAAGGAGAGTTGGGGAGATTCGCCATTGAAGAAGGCGAATCACCTCAAGACATGTACAACCGGATGAAGGCACTCATCAACAAAATACGTGCCTATGGAAGTAAGAAATGGACGGATCACGAGGTAGTCAAGAGAATGATCCGAGCCTTCATGCCAAGAAATGTCACACTTTGCTCAATGATTAGAGAAAGCCCCGGGTTTCACAAAATGACTCCCGATGAGTTGTTGGGAAAGATCATAAACCATGAAATGATGGAGAAAAAGGCACAATACGTCAAAGACTTGGCCGAACTCACTTCCTCCAAAAAGAAGGAGGTTACTCTCAAAGCAGCATGCCGACCCAAACTCAAAGATGCTCGTGAAGATCAAGACGATGGGCATACAAGTGACGAGAGCACCGATCTTGATGATGAAGAAATGGTACTCTTTATCAAGAAGTTCAAGCGAATGATGAAAAGAAGACACGACAACAACTCAAATGAAAGCAAAAGCAAGGATAAAGGAAAATCCAAGGCTCGACGCACTTGCTACAACTGCGGAGAGTATGGTCACTTCATGGTGGACTGCCCTTATGAAGAAAACAAAAAGAAGAAGGAAACAAGATCTCAAGAAAAGAAAAACTTCAGAAAAAGAAGACAAACCCATCAAGCTCACATTGGCAAGGAGTGGGACTCAAATGACGAGTCCTCCTCCGATGAAGAAGAAGAAATGGCCACTATCGCACTCAAGAAACCTACTATGAAGGCCACACTCTTTCCAAACATGGGAGGATGGGACATGAACAACGACACTTGCCTTATGGCTAAGGAAGGCAAGAAAAAGGTACGGCTCACTCCTCCTACGCTAAATTCCTCTATTGATGACTTTGACAGCTCTAGTGATAATGAAGAAATGTTTAGAGGACTAAATAAAATTGCTATAAAGAAAATGGAAATGTTGTCGAACGAAATCTTTGAAAAGGAGGAACTTCTTCACCGACAAGAAGATATGCTCATCCGTGAAAGGAAGAGATATCAAGAAGTTGAAAAGCTTCTCGAGCTTGAAAGAGAGAAGAATGAGTCGCTTGAAGTTGAGCTAGCCTTGAGTAAGGAAACTTACTCAAAGCTAGAAGACTCGCATATTGCAATCAAGGAAGAACTTGCTAACTTGTCAAAAGCTAACAAGATCCTTGAGGTGCAAGTCGAGTCGCTCAAGCAAAGTGACTCCTCATCCTCCAAGAGCTCCTCCTCCAAAGATATAAGTTCGAAAACAATCGGAACTTGCACTTGCTCTAGTAAGAAGAATATTATGTCTAATGCTTCAACATCCCATAATATGCATGCCCCTCCAAGTGGCATCTTTGATAAGTAGAAGATCAAATATGCACGCAGTGCATATATGGTCACTAGACCTCCTAATGTCAAAGATGGCCTTGGTTTTGATAAGAGCAAACACATTTCTACTTCCAATCATGCTAAGAATAGAATTGTCTTTGTCAAGGAAAAATCCCATGAATCTGAACCACAAATATTGTTTCATACATTTAACGCTTCTTATGTTCTTATGAAAGCCAAATATGGAAAAGTCATTGCCAAATATACAGGGCCACACCACAAGAACTTGAAAACTTGTGTGTGGGTGCCCAAGACTCTTGTGACTAACCTGAGAGGACCCAAGCAAGCTTGGGTACCTAAAACCAAGGAATAATTCTTTTTGTAGGCTTACTCCTCCGGTGGAACAAAATGGGTACTTGATAGCGGATGCACAAATCACATGACCGGAGAGAGAGGTATGTTTGTAGAGTACGAGTACAACAAGGATCCAGGTGAAGGCATATACTTCGGAGACAACATCTAAGGAAAGGTCCTTGGTAGCGGTAACATTGAAATATCCTCTCAACATACCTTATCAAATGTTTTACATGTAGATTCTCTAGATTATAACCTTTTGTCAATATCCCAACTATGCGACAAAGGTTACAACTGTTTATTCACTAATGAGGGTGTGACTGTTTTTAGAAGAAGCGATGGCTCGATTGCATTCAAGGGAATGTTGAAGGGCAAGCTTTATCTAGTTGACTTCAACAAAGATAAAGTTGAACTCAACACTTGCTTGGTTGCTAAGACCAACATGGGATGGCTGTGGCATAGACGGCTAGCCCATGTTGGGATGAGAAATCTGCAGAAACTTCTAAAAGGTGGTCACATCCGTGGTCTTAAGGATGTGGTTTTTGAAAAAGACAGGTCGTGTAGCGCGTGTCAAGCAGGAAAACAAGTCGGAGCACCACACCCCGCCAAGAATGTGATGACTACCGCAAGACCGCTGGAACTTCTCCACATGGATCTCTTTGGTCCAGTTTCGTACATCAACATCGGCGGTAACAAATACGGTTTAGTAATTGTTGATGATTTTTCAAGATTTACCTGGGTATTTTTCTTGTATGATAAATTAGAAACTCAGGGGATCCTCAAGAAGTTCTTGAAAAGAGCTCAGAAAGAATTCTCATCAACCATAAAGAATATCAGAAGTGACAACGGGACAGAATTCAAGAACCTCCAAGTTGAGGAGTTTCTCGATGAAGAAGGGATAAAGCATGAATTCTCGGCACCCTACTCCCCTCAATAAAATGGAGTGGCCGAAAGGAAGAACAGAACATTAATCGAAATGGCGAGAACTATGTTGGATGAATACAAGACATCAGATCGTTTTTGGGCAGAAGCAGTGAATACCGCTTGCCATGCCACAAATCGACTGTATCTCCATCGACTACTGAAGAAAACTCCATATGAGCTCCTTACCGGTAAAAAGCTCAATGTTTCTTATTTTAAAGTTTTTGGTTGCAAATGTTTTATTCTGAACAAGAAACCGAGGGCCTCGAAGTTCGCTTCAAAGTTCGATGAAGGATTCTTGCTTGGATATGAGTTGAATGCCTACGCCTATCGTGTCTTCAACAAGGTGTCCGGCCTTGTTGAAGTAGCATGTGACGTAGTGTTCGATGAATCTAACGGCTCACAAGTGGAGCAAGTTGATAAGTGTGTGCTAGATAAAGAGGAAGCTCCATATGAAGCACTGAAGAAAATGGGCCTTGGTGATATCTTACCACAAGAGCAAACATTCGACTCAAATGCACAAGATGAACCTCAACACGGAGGCAATGATCAGGGGGGAGCTCTTACACAAGATCAAGAGGAGGAAGATCAAGAAGATCAGGACAATCATGGAAACAATGATCTAGGGGGAGACAATGCACATGAAGATAATGAAGAACAAGCAACTACACAAGCTCCACACCCAAGAGTACACCAGAGCGTGCAAAGAGACCACCCTGTCAACAATATCATTGGAGATATTGCTAAGGGAGTAACTACTAGATCTCGACTTGCAAATTTCTGTGAATCCTACTCTTTTGTGTCTTTTCTGGAACCATACAGGGTAGAAGAAGCCTTAAGGGATCCAGACTGGGTGGTTGCAATGCAAGAGAAGTTGAACAACTTCAAGAGAAATGAAGTATGGGAGCTGGTGGAAAGACCAAAGGCGAACATAGTTGGAACCAAATGGGTCTTTCAGAACAAGCAAGATGAACATGGAGTAGCAACAAGAAATAAGGCAAGACTGGTGGCCAAAGGTTATTCTCAGGTCGAAGGTTTGGACTTCGATGAAACTTTCGCTCCTGTAGCTAGACTTGAGTCCATTCGTATTTTATTGGCATATGCTACTCACCATAATTTTAAGCTGTATCAAATGGACGTCAAGAGCGCTTTCTTAAACGGCCCAATCAAGGAGGAAGTTTATGTGGAGCAGCCACCAGGATTCGAAGACCAGAAATTTCCTAACCATGCCTACAAACTGCATAAGGCTCTCTATGGCCTCAAACAAGCTTCTCGAGCTTGGTATGAGTGTCTTAGAGATTTTCTAATTCAGAATGGATTCAAAATTGGTAAAGCTGACTATACACTTTTCACTAAACATTGTGATGATCATTTATTTGTATGTCAAATTTACGTTGATGACATTATCTTTGGATCCACTAACAAATCCTTCTGTGAAGAGTTTAGCAAAATTATGACAGATAGGTTCGAGATGTCAATGATGGGCGAATTAAAGTTCTTCTTGGGATTACAAGTGAAGCAACTAAGAGAAGGTACATTTATAAGCCAAACCAAATATACACAAGACATTCTCAAGAAATTCAATATGGACAAAGCCAAGCCCATCAAGACACCCATGGCCACTAATGGACACCTCGACCTCAATGAAGACGGTCCAAATGTGGACCAAAAGGTATATCGGTCCATGATTGGCTCTTTACTTTATTTATGTGCATCTAGGCCAGATATTATGCTCAGTGTTTGCTTATGTGCAAGGTTTCAAGCTGCACCTAAAGAGTGTCATTTAGTTGCTGTAAAAAGAATCCTAAGGTACCTTGTGCACACACCCAACTTGGGCCTTTGGTATCCCAAAGGATCCAAATTTAACTTGATAGGGTATTCCGATGCCGACTATGCAGGATGCAAAGTTGATAGAAAGAGCACGTCAGGGACTTGTCAGTTTCTTGGTAGGTCCCTAATCTCTTGGTCATCTAAAAAGCAAAACTCCATTGCCCTTTCCACAGCAGAAGCAGAATACATTGCAGCCGGTAGCTGTTGCGCCCAATTACTTTGGATGCGGCAAACCCTTAGGGACTACGGCTACAATCTTAACCATACCCTCTATGTGACAGTGAAAGTGCTATAAAAATTGCACACAACCCAGTAGAGCACTCAAGAACTAAGCACATAGATATTCATCAACATTTTCTTAGAGATCATTCATTAAAAGGTGACATTGCTATTTCACATGTTAGAACTGAAAAACAACTTGCGGATATTTTTACCAAACCATTGGATGAGAAAAGGTTTTGTGAACTTAGGAATGAACTTAATATTCTTGACTCTCAAAATGTGGCTTGAAACGTTGCACACCTGGTTGAAACTTCAAATGTTACATTTTATTGCTAAAACTGGCCCTCACCTCTTTTTTCTCCTAAGAAAACTATTTTTAATGAAGAAATCTTGGAATTTATGACCATGTTTTTGTGTTGATTGCTTTCCGGTCATAATCACCAAGATTATTTGCAAAACTTGTCCTTGGATCACTATTAGTTATCTCTATATACTCAGTTTTTCCAGGGACACCGGACTAGTCAGGTTTTCCACCGGACTAGTCCGGACAGTCCCTCCTTCTAGGTTTTCCAGGGGCACCGGACTAGTCCGTCCTCTAACCGGACTAGTCCGGTCGGTCGCGTATATAAACAGCTGGCCGACCCAAAACCGTTTCAAACCTCCCTCCACTTTGAGTTGAACCCTCACCTCTCAAACCCTAGCCCCCAAAAGTGATTTTCGAGTTGAGCCCTCAAAATCCAAGCTTTCTCCGTGGGAAATCCTCCCCTCGACGAGTTGATACTCCACTCCAAACTCATCCAGACAGATTCGTGCTCCTTCAACGCGAATCTTCAAATCTCGGTAAATTTCTCCCTAAAGTCAAACTCTCAACTTTTCTGGTTCTAGCTTATTCCTCTTGATTCAAAGGAAGTACATTAGCTTCAGAGATGTATTCCTTTCACCTTCATGCTCATTTGCACCCTTAGATAGAAGTTGTGATTCTAGTTTTGTTAGGGTTCTTGTGCCAGGTCGGACTAGTCTGGCTCCCAGATACAGACTAGTCCGGTACACCGGACAAGTCCGCACTCTGAAACCGGACAAGTCCGGTCTCTGACACTTGAATCCTCACATCTTCTTCATTCTTAGTTCATTCTCATCTAAATCATGAACTCCTTGTTAGGCACGATGTCTTCAAGCTCAGATGACAACTCCTTCCATGTTGATGAAGAAGTTTAGCACGAAAAAGTGAAGAAAGCCAAGGAGAGGTACATGAAGAAAAGGCATGATGTAAATGTGCACTCTCCACCCTCCGACGACAACTTGCCCAAGAAAAGGAGGGTAGTTGTGAAGAAGGCCCAAGGAAAGGCTGGTGAGAGCTCCTCAGGGCCAAAGAGGACTCTCAACAAAGGAAAAGGGCTTGCTAGTGGTCCCATTGGACCCTTGAAAATGAAGAACCCAAGCCACCACAACAGGCAGCGCTCAAGTAAGGATTTCACTGGAAAAGGGGGTGAGCTTGCCGATAGCTTCAGGCAGGTTAATGTGTATGCTAAACCTCGGCAATGCTCAGACCCAAGATTTTGGAGCAACTTCCATGTCGACTACTACGAGCATGTGTACATGAAGATGAAGAATCCCGTTGTGAAGAGTCAATGGGTGAACATTGGGTACATGCAGTCGAAGAAGTATCCTGCCTTCCGTGAGGTGGTTGAGTCCCTGGAGAGGCATGGACTGAAGGAACTGTTTTCCTTTGAGAATGATTGGAACAATGAGGTCATCACCCAATTCTACTCCACCCTCTACTTTGATCGTGGTGATGGAGACAGTCTCACTTGGATGACTCATGGTTCCAAGTATAGTGTTACTTATGATGAGTTTGCAAGAATTCTCCACCTTGAACACACTCTGGATCATGATCTTGTTATCCACAATATGCAACCCTTGGAGAATGATGAGCTCAAATTTCTCTATGACACAAGGATGCCTTATGTCCTTCCCAATATCAATTATTTGAAGCCCTTCTATGTGGTCCTCAACAGAATTTTGAGGAAGACAATAGCCCTGAAAGATGGAGATGTGGGGACTATTCAAGGAACCTTGAGGACCCTAATGAAGGTCATTGGTGGGAGGAGACCGTTTAATGTCTTTGAATACATCTACAATGACATTGTGAACATCTCAATCACTCCAAACAGATCTTGCGGGTATGCCCCGTACATCATGTTGATGATTGAGAAGGTGACTGGACTTGAGTTCGTCAAGGATGTTCACCATACGGGGTTGAAACCGCAAAAGCCCACTGAGTACACTCTACCTTCGGCTCCTGATGCACCTCCATCCCCTGAAGCTGAGAGGAGGACTAAACAAACTCGGGATGTGAATGTCACTAGATCTTCAGCTGCTCCTCCTAGCTCTGCACCTGCCCGTGAATCCTCCGGTGGTGTGCTCAAAATGCTCACCTCTATCTTTGCCTGCTGCCGCAAGATTGAAGTCAGGCAGAAGAAGCATCAACACTATGTCAACGCCAACATCAAAGCTATTTGTGACAAGCTGGAGATTGAGCCGGTGGGATCCCCGCCCGCCTTCGAGGACTCCGAGGAAGAGTCTGCTCCGGCGAATGATGATGATGGTGGTGAAGATGAGGACAGAACCGAGACTGATGAAGAGAGTGGCGATGAGTGATTCCCCTCAATTTTTCCCTTTTTGGTGCCTTGATGCCAAAGGGGGAGAGATTGAGACTAGTAGCTTGTCTTTATGTTTTTGTGATCAAGGACATGTACTTATTTTTAAAACCTTGTAATGCACTATTTCTACTCTTATGTGTGATGCTTATTGTTGCTTGGATGATTATCTCAATGCTCATTATTGATTACCTTTACTTCATCACACCTTGTTGATCCCACACCTGTTAGGCACCCCACCATAAGGTGTGTGCATATGTGAGAAGCTTTTTTGTGGACTTATCATTATTCTCATATGTGCACACCTTATGAAAATCAAGATTTTATTCTCAATTGTGATATCTCAAATGGTTGTCATCAATCACCAAAAGGGGGAGATTGTAAGTGCATCTAGGATATCCCTTGTGGGTTTTGGCTAATTGGTGACAAACATATGAGATCCTAATGAATCCACTGAGATGATTGCAGGACAAACAAGTGAAACAGCTCGGTGCACACAAAAAGGTGAAAAATGAAGTGGTGTTCAAAGAAAGATATCTTGATGAAGCTTGGAAGACCAAATTAGATTTTGAATGTATAGGGAGTGTATGAAAGACACACTCCAAGAGCTCACAACTTTGCGCGAGGGTAAGGGATTAAAATTAATCTAACTTTCACAAAGCACCGGACTAGTCCGATCATGGACCGGACTAGTCCGTTCATCTTTCTGGAATCCCACTTATAGGGAGACCGGACTAGTCCGTGCATCCATCGGACTAGTCCGTTGATGTTTCTGGAGTCTCTCTTATTGAGGGACCGGACTAGTCCGATCAAGGACCGGACTAGTCCGTTGAACTTTCTGGAATCTCCCATTCATGGAGATCGGACTAGTCTGCGGACTAGTCCGATGAACTTTCTGGAGTCACCTACACATAGCACCGGACTAGTCCGAGCTTGGACCGGACTAGTCCGGCAAACTTTCTGGACTTCAAAATGCACTGAGACCGGACAAGTCCGGACTAGGACCGGACTAGTCCGGTGTTAGGGTTTTTTCAACGGCTACCTTTTGGAAACCCTATAAATATAGAGTCCACAGCTTTCCTATTAACACACACGTCGAATACTGACCAAACAACAAACCCTAGCGCCGCCACTTCATCCCAAGAGCCCAAAACACATCTCCCCACACATCTAAAGTGCAAAAAGAGTGAAATCAATTGAACACTTGGATTCGGGATTGGGAGATCGTCGTTCTTTTCATTGCGAGCTTTTGGGATTTGAGTGTATTTCATCACTTCTTTCGCTGTAATTCTCGTGGGAGCCCTCAACGTGTGAGGTTGCCCCACAAACCTGGTGATTACCGGTGATAGTGAGATCAAGTCGGCCTTTGTGGTGACTTGAAGAGGGAAAGGGTTAGAGGCCCGTCTCTGTGTGAGCTTCCTCAACGAGGACGTAGATCTCGTGGTGAGATCGAACCTCGGGAAAAATTCGTGTGTCTTGCGCCTTATTTCATTTAAATTTTGTTCACTAGATCGCTTAAGTGCTAAAACATCAACCTAAGGCAATTATAAGTTTTACCTGCATTCTTATATTAATCTCAAATAAAATATCAGTTGTTCTCATTTCCGCTGCTAAAGAAACTTAGATTCCCAATCAACACTTGATCAACACACATATTTTTAGCACACCGGACAAGTCCGCCCACACGACCGGACTAGTCCGGCCAACCAAGGTTTGACGATTCTATTAAGTGTGCAGGGAATTCAAAAGGCCTATTCACCTCCTCTCTAGGCCACATTCAATTGGATCTGTAAAACTCGAGTTATGATAAAACCACCGACGAAAGGTAGTGCTGTCCAGAAACTCGACGAGTAAAACTTGTCTGGAACAAGTCGGACAAACAAGGCACAAAAGTTCCTTCAAACTACGAATTTTATTCAATAGAACACAAGAGGAACAGCCCCTAAGTCGTGCACCACAAGCTTTGGCCTCCCTTGCTTATATAACCAGCACTTAGGCCAAAAATCTCAACTAGGACTCCAATCCTACTCCGATCACGAATTGAAACTTTCCATAACTGCTTAGGACTCTTCTATATGCAGATAGAAACAATCTTAAGACTTCCAAACACCTTAGGAATGTATCCCACATTCCTAAAACAACTCAAATTCGCGACCCACACGAAATCCTATCATAACCAAATCGATGCTTTCCATACCGAGCCATAACCGACTCCGCCGCAGCCAAAGTCATCAAACGATACGATCCGATCCTTCCAACCAGATCTTCCAATCCATAAACCATCTTCGGAACCATGTTGCCACATCATGCACCGCATGCACACGTGCGAACACCTTCCTTCGACGTCCAGTAACCTTCATATGCACTGCCCTTGATTCAATCATCCCGCGCGACCTCCTGACCAGCTCAACCACAGTTCCTCCCAAACTTGGTTGTTGGAGCCTCATCTCCTCCCTGAGACTAGTCCAATGGATCCCGTCACCAGCCATGACTTGAACTCAAGCAACACCTACACATAAATAAATAACGAATCCGTACGAGCCCAAGTCCACGACTTGACTCAAGTCAGTTCCGAACACAACACCTTACGTGAGCACCTCACATAAGCATGTTGCAAAGCATATCAAAATGATATCATCCATAACCATCAAAACACACCAAAAACTTAGTAAAAGAATACTAAGCAACCTTTCCATAAGTGTAAAGCAAGTTCAAAACATTTCACATGAAAATTTGGGACACTACGATCAAGCTCCGAACCTTGCAAAAGCCAACCGGAGCTTGAGCCGGAGCTTACCAAAGCTAGTACAACCTAGCGCCAAGGCTTATCAAAGATAGTCGGACCTAGTGCCGGAGCTATCCAAATCCAGTCAGACCTAGCGCCGGAGCTAACCAAAACTAGTCGGAACTAGTCAACCCAAAAGCCGAAGCTAGAGAAACATGTCGGATCTTAACAAAGACATGCTGGAGCTATCAAAGACATGCTGGAGATAACAAACATAAGTCGGACCTAGCAAAACATATCGGACCTTACGTCGGACCTAGCAAAAGCTCGGAGCTAGAGTCAGACCTTGCTAAAAGGATGTTATGGCAGCATTCAAAACTTTTATTGTCAAAACCAATGTATTCAGTACACATAGGTCTCACAGACCCCAAACACATTGCAGGTACCTCATGCGGATCCGCCTTTAGCAGGATAGCAAAACTCCAACTAGGACGAGACAGGACAGATGTAACTGGGCATATGGCAGATGATATGCGAAAGTAGGCAAAAATTAAAGCATAATGTAAATTATTTTGCTCGTTGGTTACTACCTTCCTGATTTTAGTTTTGTTATGTCTTAAGGTCCCAAGCCGGGCTTACGGTGCATGGGTAATTCAGTGCGACGGTATCTGGATTATGGTTATCGCCCTGCTCAGGAGTGTGTGCTGTCTGGCCCCCTGTACTCAGCCATTAGCGCTGAAGAGGCAAAGTGTACACGCTTAGGTTGCAGGACCAGACTAAGCAGGCTGTAAACTATGGACCTCCCACGGGCGTTAGCTTTTCAGGGGAGTGGCCATTCGGCGCCACGGGCTCCCGAGCAGGAAAAAAACCAAAGAACCCAAATACATCACAGGAACCTCAAGCAGACCCGCCAGCAGCAGTATTGCATAACTCTACTAGACGCAAGATAGGAGAAAGTGCCTGTACATATGACAAAGAATATGCGAGAACGAACATATTTTGGATGTTCACCATGCTTCTAGTGAAGATCCTTCCAGGAGAAAAGCCCCTTTCCTGGCGTGCCAAATGTCGAGGTGTCTCACTGACACCTCCCCCGGACCTGCTCGAAAGCAGCCCGCGAAGGTTTGATGTATTTTCGGGGGCTAGTCCAAGAAAGATCAAGCGCAGTGAACGATGAACACAAGGGATTTACGTGGTTCGGGCCGCCTGGGCGTAATACCCTACTCCACGGTGCTTTGTGTGTTGTATTGCTCGAGCATGTGTCGTGGTGTGAGCCAACGTGCGTAAGTCGATAGCTATCTGGTCTTTTTATAGTCCAAGGTCGGACAGCTTACAAGTGGGCCCTGAGGCCCGACAGGTGGCCCTGGGGTGATCTTATCTTGTACAAGATCTAAGGCTTCTTGCATACGCTGCCTATGACCGCGCCTTGAGGACTTGCTATCTTGCCGCGTCAGTCGCCAGTGGCCAGGCGTAGTCGTTGATGATGGCAGGGAATGTCCCATCCGTCTTGTCGATGTAAGCTACCCACTTGGCGGTGTAGGGTAGGCCTGCGGTGCCTTCACTGCGATGTGATTGGGCGTAGCGGTACCTGACAGGAGTGTGCACTGCATCGTGCGCCTAGGGAAGGCGCGCCTTCAATGCGCGACTGTACAGGATGTGCCGCCCTTTACTCTTTGGGGTCTACGGCTCATTCCATGCCGTGGGATACACTCTAGCTCTGGAGCCCCCCATGGTGGGAGCGAGGGCTTGATGCCGGAGGGCGCGTGGCAGCTCCGGAGCCCTGCTCGGTGGGAGCAAGGGCCCGGAGCCGGAGGACGCGTGGCATCTCCGGAGCCCTCCTCGGTAGGAGCAAGGGCCCGGAGCCGGAGGACGCGTGGAAGCTCTGTGACACCCAGTTCTGAAAAATGAACCAAGTGAACGCATATGTGTGCCCAGGATGTTCAACACACATACACGAGTGCATTCACAAAAGAGTATACAGGAAATTACCACATAACAAGATTAATTATCAAATTTTATTGCACAAACCATATTATCCTCGAATACAAGTTCTATTGAATATTAATGACAAGTTCAACTAATGCTGCGGAAATAAACAAAATAAGCAAACTAAACAGCTAGGCAGCATAAGCAATAGGGTATAGCGCAGCTCCAAAACATCATAGGCAAGCTGACGGTAGACACGGCCTATAACTCCGCATTTTCACCATTAAACTCCCAATCCTAACCTGCAACTGTTGGGGTGGGGATTGCAAGAGTGAGTACATGTCATACTCAGCAAGTGTGGAAAGTATGACATGTGGCTGATTCAAATGACGAATACAATAATGGCTAAGTGCTGAAAAGTACATTAAAACATTTGGAAAAGCAATATATTACGTGTATGTGAAATAAACCCATCATAATCATAAGTAATATCATAATACCAGTCTGAATTCATTACCATCACCCATAATTCCATATTTCACCATTGCCAATAATCATTTCTGATACCAAAAATTAATTCATAATGAGCCATAACCATTACCAAACCGTAACCATAACCAAAAACTATCCCAATACCAAGTTTCCTCTAATCATGTGAGGGTCCAGGTTGCTCATAACCGGGAGCACGGCTATCATGATAGTTTTAGACACACTCTGCAGAGGTTGTACCGCTTTACCCACGTGTTTGTGATTTCATCACCTTTCGATGACTATAGAATCTCAATTATGCCATCTCACACTTCCTTAGGTGTGTGGCCAAGAGATCACAAAATAGCCTTTACAAAGGGATTACTAGCCTATTTAGACCCCACTGAGGTTTCACCAGTGGCGATGTCTCCCACCGAGCACATCTTGAACCAAGGGCCCCCTCTTGAGCCATTCGGATCCCAGGGTAGTCCCACCAATCATCAACAAACCCAATCCGACTACCCCTTCTCCGAGCATCCTTAATGGTCCAAATAGCACTGGCAAAGCCCTAATTAATAAACTACGCCGCACCCATATTTGGCCTCGTGGTGGCACTGTAAATCCTGGATGGTCGCTCCACGAAAGAGTCCTTAGATCTAAAGCAAGAAAAACCACCATAACATCCAACCCATCCACATACCAAGCTTGCTTAGATCACCCATTACCATATCATATTAACCAGTTCATGTTAACCATAATCTCATACATGCATAATTAAATTGAGTGGTATAGTTGTTTTCCCATCCCAGTTGATTAAGCGAAGCAAAAAAGTAAAAAGCCCTTCCAGACTCTCTACCATAATTCCAGGTGACAAGGGCGGTTAAACAAAGCTAGTAAACTTCCTACCATAGGATTTCCCATCAAATTGACACAAGCATGCAATTTTGCAAACAATACATTTATTTTAAAATAGGATCAATATGCTTCAAGGACACTTGCCTTGCTCTTGCGGTTGATTGGGGTCGAAGCCTTCAAACTCTTGGTGCTGTAGATCCTCCGTGGAACTCTCTAGCGCAAATCCGTCTAATCCACACAATAAACATACAAGACAAGAAACATAATCAAAGAGTGCACAAATATTACTCAATATGACATGACATGCATGATTGATGCAAATGCAAGGTAGAACTTGTTAATAGATTGCCTTTAATGATCACTAATTAGTTCTAATAGATTTTAACAAGTTTATACAGGTTTGGAGTTGATTCAAATCAACTTTAGAATTAATTTGATGCAATTTAACCAGGAAAATCGGATGAGTCTGCAAAAGGCCGGACTAGTCCGCACTTCGCAGAACTAGCGAACTAGGGTTTTCTAGATCGACGTAAATTTGGACATTAGGGGTCAAATTCACGTAAGGAAAAGAGAATAGAAGGTATACCAGGTGTTTAGAACTCCAATGAATCAAGAAACCTGGAGGTAACACTTGGATCTTGATGATCTAGGGTTGATGATGAACTTGGAGGTGAATTGGTGATGAAGAACAAAACTTGATGGAGATCTTGATCCTCTTTCGTTTCCTCCACTTCTTCTTCTTGCTTGGGATATTCTCCTCCTTCCTTGATGGTGTCTCTCCACTAACTAGGGTTTGGGTGGGGTGGAAAACTGGCAAATAGATGTCAAACCAAGGGGTGGGGTTGTTTATATAGAGGTGGAGGCTAGGGTTAGATGGATTTCGAGTTTGGGAGGAGTAGAGGCCGGTTTAGAGTCCCACATGGGCTCTAAAAGAGTTAGGCACGATGTCCCTAGCCCCACTTAACGTGAAACCCAAGAAACAATTCGTAAAACAAAAGATCAACTCGGAGTCGCGAATATCGGACAAGTCCGGAAAGGACCAGACTAGTCCGAAGTCGTCCAGAGAGAAAATTGGACAAGTCTGGCCAAAAATCGGACAAGTCTGACTTTAGTCAGAGAGGAAAACGGACAAGTCCGCTGGAACACCGGACTAGTCCGAAAAAGTCCAGGGACTTAGCAAATTTCCAAGGATTCTTGGAATATCGGACTAGTCCGCACAAAATTGAACAAGTCCGAAAGTTTCCAGAGGCAAAATCGGACTAGTCCGCAGCAAAAACGGACAAGTCCGTTTTTAGTCAGAGAGAAATCGGACTAGTCCTCAGTAAAATCGGACTAGTCCGCACTTTCCTGCATTTTAAGTGCGGTTTTGCTCCAAATCAATTTTAAATGCTCCGAATCAATTTTAAACTCGTTCCACTTTATGTGGGTTAATGTTAAAAATGTATATGAATGTATGCAAGGCATGATGCATGAAAATGAGGGTGTTACAAACCTACCCCCCTTAAAATGAAGCTCGCCCTCGAGATTCGACGTGGAAGAGAAGAGATAGGGAAATTCCTTCTTGACTTCATCATCCAATTCCCACGTCGCTTCTTTTTCTGTGTGGTGCTTCCATTGAACTTTACACCATCTAATAACCTTGTTCCTTGTGACCCTCTCCTTAGTTTTCAAGATTTTGACCGGTTGTTCAGCATATGTCAAATCTTTCTCTAGTTCCAATCCTTCCATGGGCACTTGTTCTTCCGGTACTCTCAAGCATTTCTTGAGTTGGGAAACATGAAAGACATCATGTACGTCTGAAAGATGAGTTGGCATCTCCAACTTATACGCTACTTCCCCTCTTTTGTCCAAAATCTTGAATGGTCCAATGTAACGAGGTGCTAGCTTGCCTCTTATGTTAAACCTCTTATGCCCTCTCATTGGTGACACATTGAGGTAAACAAAATGTCCCACTTCAAAGGCTAATTTCCTTCTCCTATTGTCCGCATAGCCTTTTTGTCTTGATTGGGCAGCCCTCAAGTTTTCATGAATTATTTGGACTTGCTTTTCGGCTTCTTGCAACACATCCGGACCAAATACTTGAGTTTCTCCTGCCTCATTCCAAAATAAAGGTGTCCTACACTTCCTTCCATAAAGCGCTTCATAAGGTGACATCTTCAAACTTGCTTGGTAGCTATTGTTGTACGAAAATTATGCATATGGCAAGATTTTGTCCCAACTTTTCCCATGCTTTAAAGCACAAGCTCTTAACATGTCCTCTAAAATCTGATTCGTCCTCTCTGTTTGTCCATCCCTTTGAGGGTGATATGCTGAACTAAAATTCAACCTCGTTCCCAAAGCTTCATGTAGTTTTTGCCAAAATCTAGAAGTGAACTGTGAACCTCTATCCAGGACTATCTTCTTTGGAACTCCATGCAAACATACTATTCTTCCCATGTACAGTTCCGCCAATTTCTCTCCATTATAGGTGGTCTTGACGGGAATAAAGTGGGCTGACTTAGTTAACCGATCCACAATTACCCAAATCAAGTCGTAACCGGACTGAGTACGTGGTAAACTAACTATGAAATTCAAACCGATCTCTTCCCACTTCCATTCCGGAATCTTCAATGGTTGTAATAGTCCAGCTGGCCTTTGATGTTCCGCCTTGACTCGTTAGCACACATCACACAATGCTACGTATTCAGCTATGTCCTTTTTCATGCTATCACACCAATAGCAAGTCCTTAAGTCTTTGTACATCTTTGTACAACGAGGATGAATTGAGTATGGTGAGTAATGTGCCTCTTTTAATATCGTCTCCCGAATATGCTTTATATTAGGCACAACAATCCTCTTACCAAGCCATAGAGTGCCATGTTCATCCTCATCAAATCTGAATTCTCTCCCTTCTTTGGTCCTTTCCTTGATTTCCTTGATCTCCTCATTTCTGGTTTGTGCTTATCGAATTTCTTGCTCCAAGGTCGGATTTAAATCCATCATCTCCATCTCATTTACAAACCCGAGGTTCAACCGTTCAAACTCCTTACATAACTCGGATGGTAATTCTCGAACTGTGAGTTGATGACTTACTCCTTTTCTACTCAAAGCATCGGCCACTACATTGGCTTTTCCCGGATGATAGTTGATCCCCAAATCATAATCTTTGATGAGCTCCAACCATCTTCGTTGCCTCAAATTCAGATCTATTTGTGTGAAAATATACTTCAAACTCTTATGATCCGTATAAATTTCACACCTATGTCCAAGAATATAGTGTCTCCAAATCTTCAATGCATGTACCACGGCTGCAAGTTCCAAATCAAGTGTTGGGTAATTCTGCTCATGTTTCTTCAATTGTCTTGATGCATAGGCGACCACTTGACCTTCTTGCATCAATACACATCCAAGTCCTTGTCTCGATGCATCGCAATAAATATCAAAACTCTTGCTCACATCCGACAGTACCAAAATTGGGGCTGTTGTAAACCTCTTTTTCAACTCCTCAAAACTATTTTGACAAGCTTGAGTCCATTGGAAAACCTTTCCCTTCATTAGCAATTCTGTCATTGGCTTGGCTATCTTGGAAAAGTCCTTGATGAATCTATGGTAATATCCAGCCATCCCAAGGAAACTCCTTATTTCCTTGACATTTTGCGGCGGTTCCCATTTCAACACGTCTCTCACTTTTCCGGGGTCAACTGAAACTCCTCCTCCTGAAATTATATGACCCAAAAACGACACCTCTTTCAACAAAAACTGACACTTGTTGAACTCGGCATACCATTGATGCTCCCTCAATTTCTGCAACGTAAGCCTCAAGTGTTCCTCATGTTCCTTCTCATCCTTCGAGTAGATCATAATGTCATCAATAGACACCACAACGAATCTATCCAAGTACACCATGAAGACCTTATTCATGAGGTACATAAAGTAGGCAGGCGCATTTGTCAATCCAAAGGACATCACGGTGTACTCATAAGATCCATACCGCGTCCTAAAAGCTGTTTTGGGTATGTCCGATGGTCTAATATTCATTTGAAAGTATCCCGACCTCAAATCAATCTTAGAGAAGATACAAGCACCCTTCATCTGATCAAACAAGTCTTCTATGTGTGGCAAGGTGTACTTGTTCTTGATTGTTACCTCGTTGAGAGCTCGATAATCCACACACATCCTTTGGGTTCCATCCTTCTTGTCCACAAACAGCACGGGCGCTCCCCAAGGTGAAGATCTTGGGCAAATAAAACCTTTCTCTAGTTGCTCTTGAATTTGCTTCTTGAGCTCCGCTAATTCCATAGGAGGCATCCTGTACGGCCTCTTAGCTATAGGTGCAGTTCCAGGTATTAAATCAATAACAAACTCAATGTCTCGATCGGGTGGCATACCTGGCAACTCATCCGGAAAAACATCCAAAAATTCACACACCACCGAAATCTCCTCAATTGTGGCACCGTCCATATGGTTCAGCTCCAATTGCTTCGGTGTGGTTTGAGATGCTTCAAATTTACGGTGATCCCTTCCTCATTAGTCAACTTCACCGTCTTCGTGGCACACTCAATAACTCCATTGTGCTTCCTCGACCAGTCCATACCAAGTATAATGTCCAATCCTTGAGAATCCAAAACAATGAGGTTGGCGGAGAAGTGTACCCCCCTTATTCTAAGGCTTACTTTTGGACATACTATATTTGTCCTCATCTCTCCTCCAGGAGACTTAACCAATAGAGTAAACTTCATATGAGAGATAGGCAAACTATACTTGGTAATATACTTCGATGCAATAAATGAATGCGATGCTCAATAATCAAATAACATAGTCGCGGGGTTGGAGTTCGCGAGAAACATACCAAGGACCATGTCATCGCTTGTTGAGCATCCTCTGTAGATACATGGTTCAAATTGCCACGAGCAAAATTCTGCTGTCTGCGGTTCCCTTATGGCTGTCCTCCATTGGGTCTTGGGTTTTGCCTCGGCGCATTACTTCCTGGACCAAGGCCTGACTTAGGACATTGGTGCGCAAAGTGTCCAGCTTCTCCACAAGTATAGAACTTCTCAACTCCACAAGAATTATTGGGACGAGCTTGGTTTTGAGCATTGGCACCAGGAAAGTTAGCATGAGGTGCAAAAGGCATTGGAGGCCTAGGTGCCTGCATGACAGGGCGCTGGTGCACAAACTGAGTTCGGCGCGGTGCAAATCCAGGGCGTTGAGCAGGAATAAAAGAGCTGTAATATGGCGCATTAGGTGGTGCAAGGCGAGGATGCACATTACTCCCTTGTTGTTGTCCTTGATATGGCGCCTTCCTCTTGTTGTCTTGTTCCATCTCATGGACCTTGTTCTCAACCACAATTACTTTGTCCACAAGCTTCTGAAAATTGGCATAATCACAGTTGAGTAGTTGCACTTGGATTTCATTGTTCAAGCCCCTCATGGACATGTATTGTTTCCGGTTGTCCCGACTAACATCCTCAGGCGCGTATCCTGAGAATTGAGTGAACTTATTGAGATATTCACTCACGCTTGATTTTCCTTGACTGAAGTTCTCAAATTCTTGCCTCTTCAAGATCATAACACCCCGGGCACATAATGAGAACGAAAACTCTCCTTGAATTCGGCCCAAGTAATCCTCTCTTGATTCTCGTGAGCATTGCAATAAGCATCCCACCAATCCGCAGCTGCTCCAACTAGTTGATGACAAGCAAATAAGACCTTCTCCCGGTCACTGTATTGGACAATAGCAAGTTTCTTCTCCACGGACTTGAGCCAATCATCCGCATCCATAGGGTCAGCAGCTTGAGCAAAGGTTGGCGGCCTAGTCCTCATAAACTCTCCCAACCGGTTATGAGGGGGTGGGGGTGGCCGTGGAGGCATGTGGGGCTGATTGTTGATGTTGCCAGCCTGCAGTTGTCCTATAGTTTGTATCATGGTCTGCATGAGCTGGTTTTGCATAGCCAATAGCTGCTCAATGTTGATAGCTCCCTGAGTAGATCCTTGTCCAATGTTGTTCTGAGGCACTCCATTGTTCTCCTCCTCATCATTGCCATCCCTCTGGTTGCGAGTCCTCACCATCTGGAGAAAAGCAATAGGTAAGAATTACAAAACGTCCCCAACTATATGCATCAAGGGATATGAAACTAGACAACTAACTAGCCTACGTGGACATGGCAATGCTAAAGCATCCCAAAATCCTCTATTAAGCACACAAGCAAACAATATATAGCAAACAACACACCAACCAAAATACATCGATCTTGAGTGCTCCTATGTGCTCTAAAGTGTCCATTCTATCTAGGTTGCGTCCTATGGTCAACCTGTGGCTCTGATACCAATCTGTGACACCCAGTTCTGAAAAATGAACCAAGTGAACGCATATGTGTGCCCAGGATGTTCAACACACATACAAGAGTGCATTCACAGAAGAGTATATAGAAAATTACCACAGAACAAGATTAATTATCAAATTTTATTTCACAAACCATATTATCCTCGAATACAAGTTCTAATGAATATTAATGACAACTTCAACTAATGCAGCGGAAACAAATTAAATAAGCAAACTAAACAGCTAGGCAGCATAAGCAATAGGGTATAGCACATCAAAACACCACAGGCAAGCTGACGGTAGACACGGCCTCGAACTCCGCATTTTCACCATTAAACTCCCAATCCTGACCTGCAACTATTGGGGGGATTGCAAGAGTGAGTACATGTCGTACTCAGCATGTGTGGAAAGTATGACATGTGGCTGATTTAAATGACGAATACAATAATAGCTAAGTGTTGAAAAGTACATTAAAACATTTGGAAAAGCAATATATTACGTGTATGTGAAATAAACCCATCATAATCATAAGTAATATCATAATACCAGTCTGAATTCATTATCATCATCCATAATTCCAGATTTCACCATTGCCAATAATCATTTCCAATACCAAAAACTAATCCATAATGAGCCATAACCATTACCAAACCATAACCATAACCAAAAACCATCCCAATACCAAGTTTCCTCTAACATGTGAGGGTCCAGGTTGCTCATAACCGGGAGCACGGCTGTCGACTGTTGGAGTCGGCAGATCTCCTGACACTGCTAAAGTGTTGAAGGAGTTTGTAGTTCGGTGTGGGCGCGCGGAGACTTAAGAAGGTGAATTGCGGTTTAACACAGGAAACACTAGGATTTACGTGGTTCGGGCCGCCTGAGCGTAATACCCTACTCCACGGGTGTGTTTGTGTTGTATTAGATTGTCACGTATGATCTCCACGTCTGTGTTCGTCTGTCCCTGTGTGTATCGTCGGCCTGTCCTTTTATAGTACAAAGACAGGCCGTTACAAGCTGGCCTGGCCCGACATGTGGCCCCGGCGGTTACTAGTATTGATACACGATTAATTGTTGTTAATGATCCTGTAACGGGCTCCGACAGTGCCGTTACAGGTGTTAAGATCGTCCGTTTAAGTGTCATTAATATGGCATTAATGAAATTTAAACGGGTCTTGAAGTCCTTGGCTCTCCTTTGAAGATCCGGAGCTGTTACAAGGTCTTCCGGAGGTTAGAGGCTGCCAGCTCCGACGTTTAGACATGTGGCAGCTCCGGAGCTTGCTGTGGGAAGCAGGAAGCTCCGGGGCTACCTGACACGTGTCAGGTCCGGAGCTTCTCTCGGTCAGGGGTTAAGTCCGGAGGTGCCATTTCGGTACTCGGTCCGGAGCTTCCCCCTTGTGGGCGGTAGCTCCGATTCGGCAGTACACGTGGCGACCTAGGGATTAACCATGTTGGAGAAGCAGGTCCGGTCATGTCTGACAAGTGGGCCTCCGAGGGTCTTCAATTCAAGTAGTCGTCCTTCCCTCGAGATCTTTGTAATCTCAGGGGGTGTACGGTTTTTAGGGTACCGACACGGCTATCATGATAGTTTTAGACACACTCTGTAGAGGTTGTGCCGCTTTACCCACGTGTTTGTGATTTCATCACCTTTTGATGACTATAGAAACTCAATTATGCTGTCTCATACTTCCTTAGGTGTGTGGCCAAGAGATCACAAAATAGCCTTTACAAAGGGATTACTAGCCTATTTAGACCCCACTGAGGTTTCACCGGTGGCGATGTCTCCCACCGAGCACATCTTCAAACAAAGGCCCCCTCTTGAGTCATTCGGATCCCAGGGTAGTCCCACCAATCATCAACAAACCCAATCCGACTACCCCTTCCCCGAGCATCCTTAATGGTCCAAATAGCACTGGAAAATACCTAATTAATCAGCTAAGCCGCACCCATACTTGGCCTCGTGGTGGCACTGTAAATCCTGGATGGTCGCTCCATGAACCGGTCCTTAGATCTAAAGCAAGCAAAACCACCATAACATCCAACCCATCCACATACCAGGCTTGCTTAGATCACCCATTACCATATCATATTAACCAGTTCATGTTAACCTTAATCTCATCCATGCATAATTAAATTGAGTGGTATAGTTGTTTTCCCATCCCAGTTGATTAAGCGAAGCAAAAAGGTAAAAAGCCCTTCCCGACTCTCTACCATAATTCCAGGTGACAAGGGTGGTTAAACAAAGCTAGTAAACTTCCTACCATAGGATTTCCCATCAAATTGACACAAGCATGCAATTTTGCAAACAAAACATTTATTTTAAAACAGGATCAATATGCTTCAAGGACACTTGCCTTGCTCTTGCGGTTGATTAGGGTCAAAGCCTTCAAACTCTTGGTGATGTAGATCCTCCGTGGCACTCTCTAGCGCAAATCCGTCTAATACAAGAAACACAATCAAAGAGTGCACAAATATTACTCAATATGACATGACATGCATGATTGATGCAAATGCAAGGTAGAACTTGTTAATAGATTGCCTTTAATGATCACTAATTAGTTCTAATAGATTTTAACATGTTTATACAGGTGTGGAGTTGATTCAAATCAATTTTAGAATTAATTTGATGCAATTTAACCGGGAAAATCGGACTAGTCTGCAGAAGGTCGGACTAGTCCGCACTTCGCAGAACTAGCGAACTAGGGTTTTCTAGATCGACGTAAATTTGGACATTAGGGGTCGAATTCACGTAAGGAAAAGATAATAGAAGGTATACCAGGTGTTTTGAACTCCAATGAATCAAGAAACTTGGAGGTAACACTTGGATCTTGATGATCTAGGGTTGATGATGAACTTGGAGATGAATTGGTGATGAAGAACAAAACTTGATGGAGATCTTGATCCTCTTTCGTTTCCTCCTCTTCTTCTTCTTGCTTGGGATCTTCTCCTCCTTCCTTGATGGTGGCTCTCCATGAACTAGGGTTTGGGTGGGGTGGAAAGGTGGCAATTAGATGTCAAACCAAGGGGTGGGGTTGTTTATATAGAGGTGGAGGTTAGGTGGGCTCTAAAAGAGTTAGGCACGACGTCCCTAGGACCACTTAACGTGAAACCCAAGAAACAAGTCGTAAAACAAAAGATCAACTCGCAGTCGCGAATATCGGACAAGTCCGGAAAGGACTGGACTAGTCCGAAGTCGTCTAGAGAGAAAATCGGACAAGTCTGGCCAAAAACCGGACAAGTTCGACTTTAGTCAGAGAGGAAAACGGACAAGTCCGCTGGAACACCGGACTAGTCCGGAAAAGTCCAGGGACTTAGCAAATTTCCAAGGATTATTGGAATATCGGACTAGTCCGCACAAAATCGGACAAGTCCGAAAGTTTCCAGAGGCAAAATCGGACTAGTCCGCAGCAAAAATGGACAAGTCCATTTTTAGTCAGAGAGAAATCGGACTAGTCCTCAGTAAAATCGGACTAGTCCGCACTTTCCTGCATTTTAAGTGTGGTTTTGCTCCAAATCAATTTTAAATGCTCCGAATCGATCTTAAACTCGTTCCTCTTTATGCGGGTTAATGTTAAACATGTATATGAATGTGTGCAAGGCATGATGCATGAAAATGAGGGTGTTACAAGCTCCGGAGCCCTCCTCGGCTGGAATGGCGGGTTCGGAGCTTCTTCTTCTTGTATGCAGGGGTACCCGGTCTTGAGGGTACCGACAAATGCAAACCAATTCTTGTTTTAAAGTTTTAACATAGGTTATGCAAGATTGACAAAACCCTAGAATGTAATATGAAAATTAAGAACAAGTTTGACACAAGAGTTTATCCCGTGGTTCGGTTCCCACAGAGGCAACCTACATCCACGTTGAGGAGCCCACAAAAGGATCGAGTCTTCACTGACCCTAACCACGTCGAATCGCCACGAAGGCCAATTCTCTTCCACTATCACAAGGGGCAAATCACTAAGTTCAAGGGGTCTTCTCACAAGTTGAGGGCTCCCCAAGATTACAAAGTAAACACCACCAAGAACACACTCTTAAGATCAACAATGAAACAACAGGATTGTGTTAGAGATCAAACCCAAGAGCTCAAACTTGTGGAATCGTGTCTCTCCTTTGATCCAAAGTGAATCCTCAAGGGATTGATCTTTCTTGCGTTGGATTATGTGGATAGATGTGTTTTCTAGGCTCTTGGAGGGTGTGACGGCGCAGAGGGTCGAGAGTGTTAAAGGTAGGGCCGTGCACATCTATTTATAGGGTGTTTCCAAAAATTACCGTTATGGTTTCGAGGGTCCGGACTAGTCCATGGTGGAGTCCGGACTAGTCCGGTGTGTGGCGTGCAGGAAACCCTAAGTGTCTAAGAATATCGGACTTGTCTGGCTAGTAGCGTACTTGTTCGATTTTAGTTAGAAAGGTTTTCAGACTTGTCCGTGGTGATATCGGACTAGTCCGGTGTGGTGATACCCTTAGTGAATAAAGGACAAGTCCGCACTTGGAGGACTTGTCCAATTTTAGTCACAGGGTTTTTCGGACTAGTCTGTGAAGAGATGGGACTTGTCCGTTTTTAGTCAGAGGCATTATCGGACTAGTCCGCACATTATTGGACTAGTCCGGTGCGGACAAGTCCGCACCGGCTGGACTTGTCCGAACCTATACAGAGAGGATATCGGACTAGTCCGGTGTATATCGGACCAGTCCATTTTTTTCTTGTGAAATGTGATGTGTGTGAGGATTTTTTGTGCTTGAGCTCTTGGGATGTGTTACACCAACACACTCCAAACACAATGATATATTATATTTAGCTCTTGAGCTCTTTTTCAAATTGATCCTCATTCTCCTTTCTTTTTGGCGCTTTCTTCGTTCTTTCATTAAAACCTGCGCTCATCTCAATAGTGTGGTTAGGATCTCATTTGTTGTCATGAATCAACCAAAACCTACAAGGGATGCCTAGATGCACTTCCAATCTCCCCCTTTTCGGTGATTGATGACAACCAATTGAGATTTCACAAAGTATGATAAAAATTGATATTTTCATAAAGTGTGCATATATGAGCTTGAAACTCATTTAGCAATGACAACATATTACATATGTGCAATCTTTATGGTGGGATGCAACATTAAGTGAGTGAGAGCAGTAATCATGATGACAGTGAAATAATTGACATCAATATATCAACAACAAGCATATATGTCAATTTCAGAGCAAAATCATAGATTTCATAAATATGAGCATAAATAGTTCATAACATTGCATCACAAGACCAAAAGTATCAAAAGAGCATAATATGAAGTCCTACAACCCAAAAGAGACAAAAAGATGCATAAATGACGGTCTCATCTCTCAACCTATATCTAAGACCTAGTGACTCCCCCTCAATCTCTCCCCCTTTGGCATCAAGACACCAAAAAGAAGGAGAGGAGGGATCTAAGATCTTTGGTCCTCTCATCATCTTCATCTTCATTCTCGGGTTGAGGAGGAGGAGGAGGAGCGGATCCACTCGGACCTCCAATGCCAAAGTAAGCAAGCTCGGAGGGAGTCAAAGGCCCGAGCTCGGTGAAATCCGAGGCTAAATCTTCAGAAATGACAAGAGATCCAATGGGCTTGATCTCTAGCTTCTGGCAAATGTGTTTGACATTTTCTTTGACATACCGCATATCAGCCTTCCTCGCCTTGTTCAGCTTGTGAGTGTTCACTTTGGCCTTCTTGCATGAGGCAAAGATTGCTGCCAGGTACTTTAGAATTCCACTAGGAGACCCTTTTTGGGGAGGGGCCCTAGTGGAGGGATCATCCCTTGCATCTCCTCTAGCTCTCCTCGGAGCTTCTTCACTGGATGCAGGAGAAGGGGCAGCTTGGATAGAGACTCGGGGAGGCTTTTGGGGCCTCAATGGAGTGTGCTCCACATCCTTCACAAACTCGATCCATGTGACCTTCTCAATCATGAACATCAAGTAAGGTGCATAGCCACAAGATCTGTTAGGAGTGCAGGAGATGTTAACCATGTCATTCCATATGCATTCAAAGACATCAAACTTCCTGTCTTTGCTTATCACCTTCATCAGTGTCCTTATATAGCCTTGGACACTCCCTGCATCCCCATCCTTGGGGGCAATAGTCTTCCTCAGGACCCCATTGAGGACCACAAAGAATGGCTTCATATTCTTGGTGGAAGGACGGTTGAAAGTTGAGCGGGTGTCATAAAGGAACTTCATTTTGTCCTTCTCAAGGACACCTATGTTGTGAATGATCAAGTTGTCGCTGCTGGAGCTCTCAAGATGTAGCAGCTTTGCAAACTCGTCATAGGTAATGGTGTACTTGGATCCATGAGTCATCCAAGTCACCCGCTCTTCCATCACTTGCAAAGTAGCATGTAGAATAGAATTGAGCAATGACTTCGTCGTTCCAATTGTTCCTGAAGGCAAACAGATCCTTCAATCCATGTTTCTCCACTACCTGAACTACCTCATCAAAGGCTGAGCAACTCTTCCTTTCAAAGTGTGCCCAATCAATCCATTGGTTGCGCACCACTGGAGTGTTCATTGTGAGGTACACAGACTCATAGAAGTAAGCATGGAAGGTTCTCCAGAATCTTCCATCGGTTGCCTGCTTGGACCGGCTTTAGCAGTCCACATTTCTAAATTTGGAAGTCGTGTCGCTTCCCCTGCCATTGAACCTCTCCTCGGAGGGATCCCGGGTCCCTTGCTTTGGAGCTATCATCTTGAGAGGGCAAATTGGGCCCGTGGCAATTCCTTTGCCCTTGCCCTTAGCTTGGCAAGCAGCCGCCGAGCTAGGGCCAACACCTGTTGAAGCCTTGGAGACAGGCTTCTTGGCAAGGACCTTGCATCGATCCTGAGGTGGAGAAGGTGCCAGCTCGGATGGGCGCTCTTGGCGCTTCTTGCCTTGGCCCGTCGAGGGTCGAAGCAAGGCTTCTTGGTCCATCTCGGCCTCGAAATCGGAGATCTCGTTGTTGGAGCTCGACATTGTCTTGAGAATGGATTACACAAGGTATGGACGAGAATTGATGGCAAGAAATTGCATTGAGGAATGGGAAACTATGGTTGAGTTCAGACAAACATCGGACTTGTCCGGTGTACAGGTACGGATTAGTACGGGTGACCGGACTTGTCCGTACATGGATCGGACTAGTCTGGTGTTCATCACCTCGAACCCTAACTAGACAATCAATGGTGTTGCTCAATGCAAGAATAGCTCAACAACAATGTAATACATCAAGGAAGCATGTGTTTGGTGAAAGGAACTAAGCTATTTGATCAACAACGAAAGAAATCAAGATTTCTAGGGTTTGGGGGGCAATTTTACCAAAATTCCTTGATTCTTGGAGATGGATGGGTTGAAGGAGCGAACAAGTCGGTGGTCTTCAATCCCTATGCAATGGAGGTCGTTTTCCACCCAAACTTGGCGAGTTTTGATGGAGGAATCACCAAATCGCCGTGGGGAGCTCGAGCGAGGAGAGAGAGCGTGGGGCAAGTTGTGAGGATGAACAAGATTAGGTCTTGGTGGCTAGGGTTATGAAGTCGAAAAATTGGACTTGTCCGAAAATAATTGGACTAGTACGAACTCTTCCAGAGCCTAAATCGGACTAGTCAGTCGTCTGCCACACAAGTCCGAACTACCGGACACTCTGCGGACTAGTCTGCAGGGGTGGACTAGTCTAGGTAACCACAGACTAGTCCGTGGTTACCAGAACAGGAATGCTTAGCCCATTCATATATATTCGAATGTACTTATTAAGAAAATAGGGGGCAAAGCAAATCAAATAATCTTGATGAATATGATCAGTAAGCATACAATAATCAAGCTATGACCATAATTCATCAAGATCAAGTAGTTGAAATAGTTTTTGGAGAAAATTGAGAAAGATGATTTTCGCAACTCAAACAATATATTTTGAAGAGTCCATACATGTATGCAAGTTTTCAAGCCACATTCCGAGCATCAAGGATATTTAGTTCATTTCAGAGCTCGTAAAAACGTTTTTCATCAAGTGGCTTGGTAAATATATCGGCTAGTTGTTTTTCGGTGTTGACATGGGAAATAGCTATGTCTCCTTTCATTGAGTGGTCTCTCAAAAAGTGATGTCGGATGTCTATGTGTTTGGTTCTAGAGTGTTCAACTGGATTATGAGCAATTTTGATGGCACTCTCATTATCACAAAGGAGTGGAATACGGCTCATATTGTAACTGTACTCCCTTAGAGTTTGTCGCATCCAAAGGAGTTGTGCACAACAACTCCCAGCTGCAACATACTCAGCTTCGGCCGTGGATAAGGCAATGGAATTTTGTTTCTTGGAGGACCAAGAAACTAGGGATCTACCTAGAAATTGGCAGGTGTCGAAGGTACTTTTTCTATATACTTTGCATCCGGCATAATCTGCATCAGAGTATCCAATGAGATTGAACTTGGAACCTTTGGGGTACCAAAGGCCTAGGTTGGGTGTATGAACAAATATCTCAAGATCCTTTTAACGGCTGTCAAGTGACACTCCTTAGGATTTGCTTGAAATCTCGCACACAAACATACACTCAACATAATATCAGGCCTAGATGCACATAGGTAAAGTAAGGATCCAATCATGGAGCGATATACCTTTTGATCCACGCTTGGTCCATCTTCATGGAGATCCAAGTGTCCATTAGTTGCCATGGGAGTCTTGATAGGCTTCTCCTTGTCCATCCCAAACTTCTTGAGCATGTCTTGAGTGTACTTGGTTTGGCTTATGAATGTCCCTTCCTTTTGTTGTCTCACATGAAATCCCAAGAAGTACTTCAGCTCTCCAATCATAGACATCTCAAACCTATCTGTCATAATCTTACTAAATTCTTCACACAAGGATTTGTTAGTTGAACCAAAGATAATGTCATCAACATAGATTTGACAGATAAAAAGATCATTGTCGAAGTGTTTCGTAAATAATGTATAATCTGCTTTTCCAATCTTAAAACCATATTCAATTAAGAAATATCTAAGACACTCATACCAAGCTCTAAGAGCTTGTTTGAGGCAGTAGAGAGCCTTACACAATTTAAAGACGTGGTCGGGGAACTCTTTGTCTTCAAATCCGAGAGGTTTCTCCACGTACACCTCCTCCTTGATTGGACCGTTGAGGAAGGTGCTTTTCACATCCATTTGGTAGAGCTTGAAATCATGGTGAGTAGCATATGCAAGCAATATTCTAATTGATTCAAGTCTAGCTACGGGAGCAAAGGTTTCATCAAAATCAAAATCTTTGACTTGTGAATACCCTTTGGCCAAAAGTCGTGCCTTCTTCTTTGTCACCACCCCGTGTTCATCTTGTTTGTTGCGGAAGACCCATTTGGTGCCGACGACGTTCGCGTTAGGTCTTTTGACGAGTTCCCACACCTCGTATCGTTTGAAGTTGTTCAGTTCTTCTTGCATCGCCACCACCCAGTCCGGATCTTTCAATGCATCCTCAATCCTGCGTGGTTCCAAAAAGGACACAAAAGAGTAGTGCTCACAAAAGTTAGCTATGCGGGATCTAGTTGTTACTCCCTTTTGGATGTCATCAATGATGTTGTCGATTGGGTGATCTCTTTGGACGCATTGGTGTACTCTCGGGTGTGGCACTTGCGGTATTGTGTCTTCATGATCTTCTTCTTCTCCCCCTAGATGGTTGCCCTCATTGACTTGTTGATCATCATCGTCTTCTTAAGGTTGATCTTGTGTGGAAGCTCCCCCTTGATCATTGTCCTCCACTTGCGGTTCATCTTTCTCATGCACATGTAGAGGTGGCTCTTGTGGTCGAACATCGCCCAACGCCATTCTTCTCAATGCTTGACTTGGAGCTTCTTCTCTATCTAGCACACATGGATCAACTTGCTCTTCTTGAGAGCCGTTAGTTTCATCGAACACTACGTCATGTGCTACTTCAACAAGTCCGGAGGTCTTGTTGAAGACACGATAGGCGTAAGAGTTCAAATCATAACCAAGCAAGAAACCTTCATCGGACTTCAAAGCGAACTTTGAAGTCCTAGGCTTCTTGTTCAAAATATAGCATTTAGAACCGAAAGCTCAAAAATAAGAAATATTTGGCTTGTTACCGGTGAGTAGCTCATAGGATGTCCTCTTGAGTAGCCAATGAAGATAGAGTCGATTTATGGCGTGGCAAGCGGTGTTAACCGCTTCCGCCCAAAACCGATCTGAGGTCTTGTATTCATCGAGCATTGTTCTCGCCATCTCTATGAGGGTTCAGTTCTTACTTTCGGCAACTCCGTTTTGTTGAGGGGAATAAGGTGCTGAAAACTCATGCTTTATGCCTTCTTCGTCTAGGTACTCCTCAACTTGAGTGTTCTTGAACTCCGTGCTGTTGTCGCTTCGTATGTTCTTGACATTCAATGAGAACTCATTTTGGGCACGCTTGAGAAACTTCTTGAGGGTTCCTTGAGTTTTTGTCTTATCATGCAAAAAGAAAACCCAAGTGAAGCGTGAAAATTCAGCAACAATTACTTAGCCATATTTGTTACCGCTGATGCTTATGTAAGCAATTGGACCGAAAAGGTCCATGTGAAGTAGCTCGAGCGGTCTTTTTGTAGTCATGACGTTCTTCGTGGGATGAGGTGCTCCTACTTGCTTCCCGGCTTGGCACGCGCTATAAGGCTTGTCTTTCTCAAAAACAACATCCTTCAAACCTCGGATGTGATCGCCCTTGAAGAGTTTTTGAAGATTTCTCATACCAACATGCGCTAGCCGTCTATGCCACAGCCAACCCATGTTGGTCTTTGCAATCAAGCTGTGTCAAGTTCGGCTTTATCTTTGTTGAAGTCAACAAGGTAAAGCTTTCCCTTTAACACATCCTTGAATGAAATGGAACCATCACCCCTTCTAGAGACCGTCACACCCTCATTAGTGAACAAGCAATTATAACCTATTGAGATATGGAAAGCAGGTTATAATCTAAGGAATCGACATGTAACACATGAGAAAGAGTATGTTGAGACGATATAGTAATTTTACCGGTACCGAGCACCTTTCCTTGACTATTGTCTCCAAAATAGATGCCCTCGCTTTGATCCTCATTTTCTTCATACTCAACGAACATCCTTCTTTCTCCGGTCATATGGTTGGTGCAACCACTGTGTAGCACCCATTTCGATCCACCGGAGGAATAGGCCTACAAAAAATCATGCCTTGGTTTTAGGTACCCAAGCTTGCTTGGATCCTTGGAGGTTAGTTACAAGAGATTTGGGCACCCACACATGAGACTTGGTGTTCCCATGGCTTGGCCCAACATAATGAGCATAAACTTTAGCAAAATTACTTCTCATTAGAACATAGGATGCATCGAAAGTCTTGAATAATAGTTGTTGTTGTTTATGAATAGAACTAGTCCGGGAAACCGGACTTGTCCGGAGGACCGGACTTGTCCGGAGGACCGGACTTGTCCGTGTATGGACTGGACTAGTCCGGTGCTCATATGTGTTGACTTTAGGCTTTCTAGCTTGAGATGAGTTTCCCTTCACAAAGGAAATGCTTTCCTTGTTATTTTTATGGCTTCTAGCATATTGCTTTTTACCATAAGAATAACCAATGCCATATTTGACATTAGGAGGTCTTGTGGCCAAGTATGCACTACGTGCATACTTGATCTTCTCCTTGTCAAATATGCCACTTTGGGAAGGATGCTTGTCCGTGGTAGAGGTTGAGTTGTTTTTCAAGCTAGTGTCAATTTTAGCACATGAGCAAGTAATAGTACCTTCAGTTTTAAGGGGTTGAGAAGGTGAGCTTGAAGAGGATGAGGGGTCACTTTGTTTGAGTGACTCAACTTGTACCTCAAGGATCTTGTTAACCTTTGATAGGTTAGCAAGTTCGTCCTTGATGGTAGTATTTTAGTCGCTTAACTTCAAGCAAGCTTCCTTGCTTGAGGCTAACTCAAGTTCCAGTGACTTGCCTCGCTCCTTTTCAAGTTCGAGAAGTTTGTCAAGTTAAAGATATTCCTCCTTTTGGGAGATAATCATATCTTCTTGACGGTTGATCAACTTCTCCTTCTCAACAAGTTGATCAAGTAGAAATTTCATTTTCGCAGCTATTTTCTTATCTAAGCCAATGAGCATGTCTTCATTATCACTGGCGGCTTCACTATCACAAGAATAGGAATGCAAGGAAGAGGATTTGGTTGTTACCTTTCGTTTACCTTCCTTTGCCATGAGGCAAGTGTCGTTTCCCTTCCATGCGTCGAGATTTGGGAAGAGGGTGGACTTCTTAGTTGCCTTCTCGATGGCTATGCTAGCCATCTCCTCTTCCTCTTCGGAGAGGACTCATCGTTTGAGTCTCACTCCTTTCCTAGATGCGCTTGTCCAGCTTGCTTCTTCTTCTTCTTGAAGAATTTCTTGGGTTGAGGTCTTGTTTCCTTAGTTTTCTTCTTGTTTTCTTCGTATGGGCAATCAACTATAAAGTGGTGATATTCACCACAGTTATAGCATGCCTGCCTCAACTTTGGTCTTGACTTCTCTTTGTATTTTCCTTCACTTGATTTTCCCCCTTGTCTTTTCTTCATCATTTTCTTGAATCTCTTCATAAAGAGGATCATGTCCTCCTCATCTATGTCGCTGCTCTCATCATCGCTGCCTTCTTCTTGTTGAGCTTCTCGAGCTTCTTTTGACAAGGGTTTGCAAGTGGACTTCAAAGCGACCCCTTTTTTTGCCGAGGTGAGGTCGGCAATCTCCTTGACATGCTTTGCTTGTTTTTTCATCATCTCGAAATTGATGATTTTCCCAAGCAGCTCATCTGGGGTCATTTTCTTGTATACAGGGCTTTCTCTGATCATCGAGCATAAGGTGATGTTGTGAGGCATGAAAGCTCTAAGGATGAGCTTCACCACCTCGTGATCGTTCGACTTCTTGCTTCCGTATGGTCGAACCTTGTTGATAAGCGTCTTTAACTGGTTGTACATGTCTTGTGGCGACTCATCTTCTTCTATGGTGAATCTTCCCGATTCGCCTTCGATCATTTTGATCTTCGCTTCTCGCACATGACGATCACCTTCATGTGCAGTTTGCAATGTATCCCAGATTTCTTTCGCAATCTTGAGCCCATCCACCTTGGTGAACTCGTCCCGACTTAGAGAGGATGTAATGACTACTGCAGCTTGAGCATTCCAATAAATTGCTTGCTCTTGACTTGGGGTAAGCTCTTCATCGTCGTCTGGGATATCTATTCCTGTACACACAATGTGCCATAAACTGGGATTGAGCGAGATTAAGTGCATTTTCATGTTCTGCCTCCACATTGAGTAGTCATTGCTGTCGAAGTGTGGGGCTTTTCCTAGAGGAATAGATAAGTAATGGTTATTGTAAAAATTAAGACGATCGTAGTTAAAAGGATATCGGGAGTAGTTGGTGTGACTATCCCCCTTCTTCTTCTTCTCATCCTCGACCTTCACTTTCCCTTTCAAGAGAGCTTTCTTCCTTAGGAGCGCCTTGAGTTCAAGTGTCTCCTCATCGTCATCCTCGAAGTCCTGGATGGCATCGAGGAGCTTCTCCAATTTTTGAGCTTTTTCTTCTTCAACCTTCTCTTGGTTAAGACTCTTGTGCACATCCTTCATGTTCGACATATTCTCTTCAAGCGATTAGTCTCTTGCGAAGAGTCCTGCTCTGATACCAATTGAATGTGGCCTAGAGGGGGGGTGAATACGCCTTTTTGAAATTTAGTCGGAACCTACAGCACTTAACAAACTGATCAAATCCCGAGATATCGAACTAGTCCGGTAGAGTGCGGACTAGTCCGGTGCGTGCAGACTAGATTGATCAAGTTCGATCAATGATTTCTATACAAGCACGGTACGCAGCGAAATATAGTATGTAACTTGCAAGTATTGAGTCAATGAAGCCAAGTATAATGCAAACCAAATTTTTTTCAAAGTTTTAACGTAGGTTATGCAAGATTGACAAAACCCTAGAATGTAATATGAAAATTAAGAACAAGTTTGACACAAGAGTTTATCTTGTGGTTCGGTTCCCACAGAGGCAACCTACATCCACGTTGAGGAGCCCACGAAAGGACCGGGTCTTCACTGACCCTAACCTTTTCGAATCGCCACAAAGGCCAATTCTCTTCCACTATCACAAGGGGCAAATAACCAAGTTCAAGGGGCCTTCTCACAAGTTGAGGGCTCCCTAACATTACAAAGCAAATACCACCAAGAACACACTCTTAAGATCAACAATGAAACAACAGGAGTGTGTTAGAGATCAAACCCAAGAGCTCAAATGTGTGGAATCGTGTCTCTCCTTTGATGCAAAGTGAATCCTCAAGGGATTGATCTTCCTTGTGTTGGATTGCGTGGAGAGATGTGTTTTCTAGCCTCTTGGAGGGTGTGATGGCGCAGGGGGTCGGGAGTGTTAAAGTTAGGGTCGTGCACATCTATTTATAGGGTGTTTCCAAAAGTTACCATTAGCATTTCGAGGGTCTGGACTAGTCTGTGGTGGAGTCCGGACTAGTACGGTGTGTGGCGTGCAGGAAACCCTAAGTGTCCAGGAATATCAGACTTGTCTGGCTAGTAGCGGACTTGTCCGCTTTTAGTCAGAAAAGTTTTCGGACTTGTCCGTGGTGATATCGGACTAGTCTGGTGTGGTGATACCCTTAGTGAATAGAGGACAAGTACACACTTGGAGGACTTGTCCGATTTTAGTCAGAGGGTTTTTCGGACTAGTCCGTGAAGAGATAGGATTTGTCCGTTTTTAGTCAGAGGCATTATCGAACTAGTCCAGACATTATCGGACTAGTCCGGTGCGGACATGTCCGCACTGGCTGGACATGTCCGAACCTATACATAGAAGATATGAGACTAGTCTGGTGTATACACCAACACACTCCAAACACAATGATATATTCTATTCAGATCTTGAGCTCTTTTCCGAATTGATCCTCATTCTCCTTTCTTTTTCGTGTTTTCTTCATTCTTTCAATAAAACCTGCGCTCATCTCAATAGTGTGGTTAGGATCTCATTTGTTTGACATAAATCAACCCAAACCCACATGGGATGCCTAGATGCACTTTCAACATCGTTGTCAAGGTGAAGAACAAAGGCCCGCTCCTCGACAATCTTCAATCTGTCTTCAACAAGTTGTGCCTGACACGCACAAAGCTCAACCTGGACAAGTGCGTCTTTGGGGTTGGCTCCGGAAAACTTCTTAGTTCCTTGGTGGCTCATCGAGGAATTGAGGCAATTCCGACCAAGATCAAAGCCATCGAAGCGATGCGGCCTCCAGCCCCTGTCAAAGATGCCCAAAAGTTTACTGGATGCCTAGCTTTGCTCAGCTGGTTCATCTCAAGGTTGGCAGAGCAGGCGTTTCCCTTCTTGAAGCTGTTAAGGAAGTCAGGACCATTCCATTGGTCTGAAGAAGCAAAGAAGGCATTCTAAGAGCTCAAACAGCTCCTCATCACACTACCAATCATGGTTGATCCAGAACCTGGTGAGCCTCTTCTGCTTTATATTGCTACAACTACGGAGGTGGTCAACATGGTTCTGGTTGCGGAAAGACCAGAAACATCTTCAACTCAGGATTCTAGGCCCCTCCAGGAGGGTCCGGAGCTAGCAGAAGGCGAGTTTGCTTCCCAGCCCCAAGGCACAGATCCTAAAGGCAAGATGCCTGTGGATCAACCTCTCTCATCCGAGGGAATATCAACTGCTTAAGAAGGAGATTTGGAACCCTCCGGGAGGGTCCGAGTGGATGAAGAAGAAGCTTCGGACCCCTCCGGGAGGGTCCAAACTTTCCAGCGGCCAGTGTACTTCATCAGCAAAGTACTTCATGACGCCAAGACTCAGTACATTGAGGTGCATAAACTGTTGTACGCAGTTCTTGTTGCCCCAAGGAAGCTTCGCCACTACTTTCAGGCCCACAAGATATCAGTGATAACCTCTCTTCCACTTTGAGCTATTTTACCTAATACCAATTCAACAAAAATATCGTCAAGTGGGTTGCAGAGCTGGCAGAATTCGACATCGAATTCCTGTCTCGACATGCAATCAAGAGTCAGGCTCTGGCTGACTTCATGGCAGAGTGGACACGTTCTTCATCAACTCCAGGGAGCCTCAACGAGCAGAAGCCGGAACCTAAGATTTCGGTCTTCACTGATCCTCACTAGACTCTCTACTTTGACGGCTCCATGCAAAATCAGGGGGGCAGAGCTGGAATCCTTCTCCTAACCGGGGAGAAGGTGAAGTACATGCTGCGCCTCGACTTCAAGGAAACCAATAACATGGCAGAATATGGAGCTCTCATCTTCAGACTCAAGGTGGCACTATCATATGGCGTCTGGCGGCTGCTGGTGAAGGGTGACTCGCAACTCATTATCAAGCAATTCAAAGGTGAATGTAGTTGCTACCCACAGTTTGTTGCTTATCTACTTGAAGTTCAGAAGTTGCAGAAAGACTTCCACGTACTGGACCTCTGCCATGTCCAGCGTCTCAACAACGCTAAAGTTGACGACCTTTCGATGAAGGCTTCAACCGGGGCTCAAGCACCTGACGGGGTTTTTGTCAGGAGATTACAAGCACTCGCCGCTCAGCCTGCCAAACTAAGTGATGGGGGCGAGATCAGCACCCCAAAGCTGGCGGTCCTGGTGGCCCTGTTACCATGATGTCCACCAAGGATCGTAAGCGCTACAGGAAGCTCCGAGCAACCAAGCGCGCAAGATCCGGAAGCTCAAGTCAGTCCCGATGCATGGATCTCGGAGGTCCGGGACTACTTGAAAGACAATATCCTTCCTGAAGACAGTGTATCCGCTGAGCAAATTTTCAGATTGGCTAAAAGATACATGTTGGTAGAAGGGGATCTCTACTGACGTGGTGCCAACGACATTCTAATGTCTTGCATTTCCTGAGAAGAAGGATGTGAACTCCTCGTAGAGATTCATGGAGGCAAGTGCGGGAACCACGCGTCATCCTGCACGCTGGTCGGTAAGGACTTCCGACATTATTTTATTGGCCTAAAACACTCCAGGATGCAATTGAGCTGGTCAAAAACTGTGAAGCGTGCTAGTTCCACGCGAATCAAATTCACACACCGGCACTGTCACTGCAGATGATTCCTCCCATGTGGCCATTCGCTGTGTGGGGGATGGACATTTTGGGACCTTTCCCAAAAGCCGTCAGAGGGTACCGGTTCCTATATGTCGCCATCGACAAGTTCACGAAGTGACCGAAAGCTACTCCAGTTATGACTATCAACAAGCAATTAGCCATCAAATTCTTGAACTCCATTTTCTGCAGATTTACAGTTCTGAAGAGAATCATCACTAACAACGGGACCCAATTCACGAGTGCAGCATTCCAAGAGTACTATGAAGACCTCGGCATATCAGTGAGCTACGCATTAGTAGCTCATCCGGCAAGCAATGGCCAAGTTGAGAGAGCAAACGTAGAAATACTCAAGGGACTCAAGACACGCACTTATGAGCGCTTGAAGAAGCATGGTGCCAACTGCATAGAAGAGCTTCCGTCTGTGTTGTGGGCGAGCCGGACAACACCCAGCAAGGCAACAGGAGAGACACCTTCTTTTTGGTGTACGGAGCTGAAACAGTCCTTCCTCTGAAGATCACCATGTGTTCAATCCGGGTCCAGACCTTCGATGAAGCCACGCAGGACCAGCTCCGGCATTAAGACCTAGACCCCGTCGACGAGGCAATGTGTCCGATCATCAGTATTGATAGTCTGTGGTACAACTTTTGGAGATGAAGATTCAAAGACTTTTCACCCAAGTTTGACCCGAGACCACCATCAATCAGGTATGGGTCCATTTTTCCACTGAATGCCCATACAGGCCATTCCCTCTTCTTCAGCGGAGCCCAACGGTTGGTCAGGAAGTTCGCAATCACCATTAGAGGGGTCATCCCTCCTTCCACACAACTCCAGATCCTTAACAAGATTGGGTTGTATTCCTCCGTCAGCTTCGGGAGCACCTCCCAGGTGTCGGTTGTGGGAAGGCCGTCAGGCAGATCCAGCATGTCATGGCGATCCACCCTGATGATCACCCAATCCTTCTTCCAGCCATTTCACTTCCCGAAAGAAAACGACTTCAAGTACTTGAAGGGTGGATTCTTGCGCTTCATGAAGTAGTAAAAGTCAAGGAACTCATTCCCTTTCCTTGTTGTGTGGACAGTGAAGAAGGTCCGGAAGAGCACGATGCAGGGCGGCACACCTAGGGGAGGGCATAAAAACTGGAAACCATAAACTGAAACCAAATTAACCGGGAACCAGAACCAAACTAACTGAACCGGTGAAACCGGGAACAAGAACCGAACTAACCGAACAGGTGAAATCGATACATATTTTGGTTCTGATTATGTAAAAACTGGTTTTTTCTTCGGTTTTCGGTTAATTTGTTCGGTTAACTGAGTTAACCGAACATAATCAGCCCAGCACAATGCAAGGCCCAATAGTGGTCCAACCAACCCAGATACAGGCTTGCGGCCAAGGTCATATGCCAACCAGCAACCCTAAGCAACTTGATCCCCTTCTTCCACACTTCATCAGTCGCCACCCCGTCGGCACGCACATTCTACCAAGGAATCCAGATCCAGTCCTTCCACTTGAGATCCGCCTCGAGCTCCTGAGCGAGCCGTCATCCAAAACACCTCTGCCTGCTGCTCGCCGCCGTCCCGAGCTTCTCTCGCCCCGTGCTCCTCCGCCAGTGGTCCTCCATGTCGTGCTGCGCTGCCCTGTGCTCCTTTGCTCGACTGCCCGAAGAGCTTCCACACCCTCCTCCGGAGCGCTGCAATCGTCGTGCCCAACTGCTGAAGCGTCCCCGTGCCATCTGTCGGAGCTCTGCCCCGCCAGCCACAGCTCTGCCTCCTTGATCCTCATCGTGTCGTATCCAATCGTCACAGTGGAGCACGTCGAGTCGTTGTCGAAGTGTTTGTTACGACACTTCCCCCGGGCCCGCTGAGAAGCAGCCCGCGGAGGTTCTTTTATGGTTGGGGAACACGAAGATCAAGATCAAGATGGTGACCTCAGATATTTACGTGGTTCAGGCCGCCTGAGCGTAACACCCTACTCCACGGGGTTTATGTTGGTGTATTGCGAGTTGATCGGCTGGGATCAGGTTGAATCAGATCGAATCAGACCATCCCCGATGTTCGTGCAGTGCAGCCCTTTTATAGTTCTAAGGACTGACCGTTACAAAGCTTGTCTGGCCCGACATGTGGCCCTGGCATATTTGATGGCCTAATACACTGTCTAAAGGTATTAAGTATAATTAATAGTGTGATAACGTGCCTTCATGGCAGCGTTACCCCTATTAACAGTGCACTTATCGTGTGTCATTAATACGGTATTAATGACACAATATCAGTCCTTGTAACTGTCGCTTTAACCGTCTTTGAATGCTTGTAATAGACGTGATCCACTTGTACTTCTGTTGGCGATGAAGGTCTGGAGGCTCCACACGTGGCAGATCCGGAGCTCTCCCTTACGGGAGGGTAGGTTCGGGGTCGCTGTATACGTGTCGGCACCAGAGCTCCTCTCTGATGGGGGCTAGGTCCGGGGCTATTGTACACGTGTAGTCGCTGGAGCTTCCCTTGGTTGGGAGTTTAGTTTCGATCTTATTTTACACGTGTTAACCCGATAGCCATCCATGTGAGGGGAGCAGGTCCGATGCAGCGTGACATGTGAGACCTGCAAGGGCCTTCGACTCTGACGGGTGGAACTTTCTTGCACTTCTTGCGGTATCGCGGGGTATCCAGTACGCAGGGTACCGACAGTGGCCCCCGGGCCCACCTCTGGGAGAAACCCTTTGGGTTAAGTTATTCTGCCGGAGGTGGAGCCATTCTCGATTCCTGCGCTTCGATTTTCGAAAATCCTCTGATGCGCCGATAGAGTGACGGTCCGGGAGTGAACCTTTGACGTGTGGCTTGTTATGAATACGACAGATGAGATCTTTGAGTGCGGATCTCACACAATTGAAGGTCGCCGGTTCTCAATACGAAAATCGTATCGATTCCGTGCGCCCTGTCAAAGTGCCGACTTTGGGTTTCTCGCCGCTCATCATGACAACTGTTCGCCTTGGGTAAGAACCTCGATCTCTTCGTCGGGGTGGCCCAAGGCCCACTCGTCATTGACGGGGTAGATTTCTGAAAAGTTCCTTTGATCTCACTGTGGTTTCCATCCAAGCATCGCGGAGGCTTACTTAAGATGGAAAGTGTGCACGGCTTGAGGACTCTTTACGCCTTTGATCATCTTTGCACTCAGAGCCTCCCAAACTCCGCCTAACTTCCCTTCCTTTTGCTCCACTTTGCTGCGATGGAGTTTGGTCTCCCCAAGAGCCGCCTCAAGAGCGATGATGATCTGAAGAAGGTCAAGACCTACATGGGATGGTCCAGCGACTCCTTCAACCATTTGGTCCGCACCGGCAAGATCCCGTTCAAGAAGGAGCGCAATGGCGATATGGTGTACTTCACAGCGTACGCCATGGTGGGATTCATTCCACCTTTCTCTTCTTTCCTTTTGATACTGTTGGACTATTATGGTCTGCAGCTGTATCACCTAGGCCCCCATTCTCTTCTTCTCGTGGCAACATTCGTCCACTTTTGCGAGATGCGGGTGGGTATCCCCCCCCCCTGTGTCGAGCTTTTCCGCACCTTCTTCACCATCCACACCACCGGCAAGGGGTCCAATTTCCTTGGCTTCTACTATTTTGTGAAGCGCAAGAACTGCCCCTACAAATACTTGAAGTTGTTTCCTTCCAGCAAGTGGGACGACTGGAAGAAGGATTGGATCATCGTTACGGCGGAGGAGCACGAGAAACTGGAGCTACCCGAAGGTCTCCCCAATGTTGACATTGACGCTTGGAGTGTGGTTCCGGTGCTGTCAGATGCCTTCAACCCTGTTTTGACCAGGATCCGCGAGTGCGTGGAAGGTAGAGTGACCCCTCAGATAGTCTTCTGCAACTTCCTGGTCAACAGGTGGGCTAAACTGAAGAAGAGGGAGAAGCTCGTGTGGGCCCTCAACAGCGTGATGGATGACGACCGAATTGAAACCGGTCTGAAATCCAACTTGGATGATGAATCCTTGGAGTTTCATTTGAAGAAATTCTAGCATGGGATTAATGTCAACAACGACGACTTGGTTCCACCAGCAGCCTTCCTCCCCGTGAACATGGAGGCACAGTTTAGTAGGGAGCTCCGGAGGAGTATGCCGGTGCTTGACGACCTTGACGAGGTAGAGAGGCGTCCGACCACCAGATTGGTGATCCCCGGAGCGTCTGAGGGTGGTCCTGTCTTCTCCCCGAGCCAAAAGACTGAAGACACTGGCAAGGGCAAGGGCGAAGAGCCAGCTGAGCCCTCAAGGCGGAAAAGGAAGTTGGAGCACGCTGACGGGAGGTTCGTCAGACCTTCTCCTTCCACGACGACTCCTTCTCCCCGGCGGGGGAGGTCTTTTGCAACTACCCTTGCCCCGGTGCAAGCGCCTTCAAGAGGCGTCAGCTCCGGGCAATCGACCCCGGCCTTAGTGTCAGCTAAAGGCTCCAGGCCTGGGAGTTCTTCCTGGCCCAGAGGAGCTTCGGCCGAAAGAACTCCGACTGCTGCGAGTGGTCCTCAACTGAGGTCCGAAGCAGTTGTCTTACCAGACTTAGTGGGCTCTAGCGTCGGGCCCCAGAAGAAGTGGTTTCGAAGCGACTGGGGTGGCAGCATCCCTATGTAAGCATTGTTTGCTCGCCCTGACATGCCAATCTTGTTATTGACATGTTTTTAATCTTCTCTTTACTTTATTTCTAGGGTGCCAAAGAAGGGGCCGGGAGCTTCAACGCCTGTTGCAACGGCCAAGGTTGCGCCTGTCGAAGCTCTAGCTTCAAGCGCTGAGCCTCCTCGTCAAGCGGAGGCGGAAGTCGCGGTAGCTCCGGCGCCAGCTATCGTGAGCTTGGACTCGGAGTCCTCACCTGAAGCTCTTGTGGTAGCGCCGGACCACAGAAGAGGAGTTGAAGATGTACCCCTGGCAGCGGAGGATGATGCTCCAGCACCGGCGATGCCAGAAGTTCCGGATTTCGAGCCGAAAGTTGCCGAAGCCCTGGCTGCTGAGCCAGAAGTAGTTGAAGCCCCGACCATTGGTCCGAAAATTACCCAAGCTCCGTCCCTTGTGCCAGAAACGGTTGAAGATCCGACGGCTGAGCCGGAAGTGGTAGAAGGTCCGGCGGCTGAGCCGAAGGTGGTTGAAGATCTGGTGGTTAACCCGGAAGCAGTCGCTGTGCCAGAGCCTAAGCCGGCGGTGGTTGAGGCCCGAGTCAAAGTTCCGACTGCTACTCCAGAGGTGGTGGTCCTGGAGGTACCTAGGCCGAAGCCAGAGCAGCCTGAAGAACTGGCGAAAGGTCCTCCAACTTTGGAGCCGTCAACTGAAGACCCTGAAGTGGTGCCTTCAACTGCTCCGGAGGTGGAAGTTACCCCAGTGGGTTCTTCTGCTGCCGCTGAAGGGTTCCAGGAGAGCAGCCCTAGCACTGCAGAAGTGCAGGGGACCACTATTGTAGAGTGGGACCCAATTTTTGTGATGGAAAACCCTTTTGATCATGCAGAAATGGTCCCAACAGGCCCCGAACCTATCCCTCTAGCGTTGTCAATAGACAACGTCTGCTCAAGTCTCCGACAGGTCCAGCTTGCCTTCGATCAAGAGAGCAAAGCCTTGGAGGAGGAGCGCAACACCTTGAGGCGTTGGCGTAACAGACTCCATTTTGAAACCAGGCTTGCTCAGACGAGGTTGGCTGACCAGAAGGAATGGATCAAGGGGGAAAAAGCCCGGTTAGAGTAGTGGGATAAGTTAATGAAGGAGAAGGAAGACGCCATCCGGGCGCTTGATGCTAACTCCAGGGAAATTCTTGAGCAAGCCAAGGAGAGATGTGACGATGCTGATGAACGTTACGAAAAGCTCACTAAATTGAATGAAACTCTCCTGAAGCGTCGAGCGGACCTGGAGGCGAGGGAGGAAAAACTCCTGGGACAGCAGGAGGATGTGGTGAGGAGAGAGGCGGAGGTCACCCAGAAGTTGACTCTAGGTGAGAAAAATTTGGGGGATCGCAGCAAAAAGTTGGATCTATGGAAGGGGGGAGAGAGGAAGAACTGGAAGGTGGGGCAAGAACTCTCAAAAAAAGAGTCTGACATTGCCGCTAGGGAGGAGAGAGTTAAAGGCAGGGAGAAAGACCTTGCTGAAAGGCTGAACCGCATCCACCTCCGGGAGACGGAGCTAGCCGACCGGGAAAAGCAAGTTGCTGAAAGCATGCAGCAGCATGCTAAGTTGGCTGAGCGCCTTGCCCGTGAGGGTTCGAAGCTTGCAGCTGCCCGGAAGTCGCTGGAGGAGCTGCGGAGCCTGAAAGAGACTTAAGTCATTCAAGTGTGGGACTTCTTAGGGCGGGCGAATGATGCGCTGACATCGCTGGGCTTCGGTCATGTACGTGCGGACAACCCAGAAGTGGACTTGGACCAAGCGCTGGTGGCCCTCAACGGTGTTGGTAGCAAACTTGACGCAATGGGCGACGTCATCGCGAATCAGCTGGAGACATAGGGGAAGTCTTTGGCTACAAACATCGCAGAATACGTGCTGACGTGTTATGTGAGCCGAGATCCCCAATTCCCACTGGAGCCGGAGCTCGAAGGTCCCGTCGCTGAAGAGGAAGACGCCGCCAAAGCCAGCGTCCAAGAAGTTGCCCAAAAAGTAGCTTCATTCTTGCGCAGGTCTTAGGTTCTCCAGTAGCTTAGGACTTTCTTTCTTTTGCCTTCTGTTGTACTCTTCCCTATTTTGTAATCCAGTATCTCAAATTAATGAAATCCTCCTTTTTGCCTTCAAATTCGCTCTGTCTTCAATATATTGTGCCATATCTTATTGGCCCCCTGTTACAGGTGTACAATTGAAGTGTATACATGTACCAAAGGTTGTGGCAGTATGTTGACGACTTGAGCTTCGCAATTGTAGACTTTAGGTCTGAAGTCTTAAATTTTGAGGCGTCGAAGACAGGCCCCCCTGAGATGGTCGGAACTTGGTAGCTCCTATGTCTTTTACTATCAACATACTAGACGTTGACGGCGGACCCCTCTCGGAGGATGTCGGAGCTTAGTAGCTCCGGCGTCATCCACCATCACTATGAATTTTTGCTTTTCCTACACATTAAATGCAAGAGAAAAAGTAAAATTTGTCCTCTTGTCTATAAATTGGTTGTAACTTATCGTTCTTATTTGGACTTTAGATTCGAAGAAACTCAACATGATAACGAGTATTTTGATATAACCTTTTCTATATCTGCATGCCTTTTTAGTACTCATCCTACCGAGGTCTGTCGGGTTGTAGGTAGAGCGATGTACTTAGGGTGCAGGACCAGGCTAAGCCAATAGCACACTCCGGACCTATGTTGGCTTGACGTTCAGGTAAGTAGACTATGTAGCAATGTTAAGATCGAAAAATACTATCAATAAGGCTTGTAATGCATGTGAATTACTTGGAACAAAGCTCAAAAAGATTTGCACAATTTCATTATAGACAAGTGGGGTAAAAATAATTTGATATATTGATCTTTGCACAAAAGGTAAATGCACGTGGAGTCTGTTTTCACACAGTAATGCCTTTCATTATAGGTCCGGATTATAGGGGAGACAAGGAAACACTTAGGGTGTTGGACCAAGCTAAATCTGTGATACATCTTGTGCTAGCCCATAGAAAGTAGTTATACTTTTAGCGTTGTGACTGTCTCAAGTGTAACTTGAACTTCTCAGACCCTCCCGGAGGGGTCCGAATGTTCTCCCGAAGGACTTGCCCGTCTTTGTATAATGACTCTACGACATGCATTGTGTGTAATTACAGACTCACCTCCGTGATTCTAAGCATAAAACATCTGGAGGTGCTCGATGTTCCAAGGATTGGGAAGCGGGATCCGATCCTCAGTTGCCAAGCGAACGCATCCTGGTCGGGATACTTTAATTACTCGTAAGGGACCCTCCCAGCTGGGGGGGGGGGGGAAGTTTGTTCATCCCTTCACGGCTTAGTATCTTCCGAAGCACCAGGTCACCTTCTTCAAGCTGTCGATCGCGCACATGCCTTTGATGATAACGCCAGGGCGCTTGGCGATAACGTGCATTTCGAATAGCTGCTTGGCCCCTTCCCTCGTCGACGAGGTCAAGGTCTTCACGCCAGAGATGGTCTTGTGTGGCTTCGTCGAAGGTTCGGACCCGTAGGGACCCCAAGGTGATCCCTGGAGGAAGGACTGCTTCAGCTCCGTACACCAGGAAGAATGGAGTCTCCTTAGTTGATCGGTTGGGTGTTGTCCTGTTCACCCATAATGTGGACGGAAGCTCTTCAATCCAGTTAGCTTCGTGCTTTTTCAAGAGCTCATATGTGCGTGTCTTGAGTCCTTTTAAAATTTCTGCATTTGCTCTCTCGGCTTGGCCATTGCTTGCTGGATGAGCTACTGAGGCATAGCTAAGTTGAATGTCGAGGTCTTCGCAATATTCTTGGAATGCAGCACTTGTAAATTGAGTTTCGTTGTCAGTTATGACTTTGTTTGGAACTCCAAATCTACATATAATGGACTTCAAGAACTTGATTGCTGATTGTTTGTTGATTGTTACTACTGGAGTTGCTTCCGGCCACTTGGTGAACTTGTTGATGGCGACATACAGGAACCTGTAACCTCCGACAGCTTTTGGGGAAGGTCCCAAAATATGCATGCCCCACACGACGAATGGCCATATATGAGGTATCATTTGTAGTGATTGACCGTTGTGTGAATTTGTTTGGCATGGAACTGACATGCTTCACATTTTTTCACTAGCTCAACTGCATCCTAAAGTGTTGTAGGCCAGTAAAAGCCATGCCGGAAGACTTTATCGACCAGCGTGCAAGAAGAAGCGTGGTTCCCACACTCGCCTCCATGGATGTCCGTGAGGAGCTCGCGGCCTTCTTCCCTTGCAATGCACCGCATTAGGATGCCATTGGCACCACGTCGGTATAGATCCCCTTCTACCAACGTGTATCTTTTAGCCAATCTAACTATCCGGTCAGGAGATACACTGTCTTCAGGAAGGATGTTGTCTTTCAAGTAGCTCCGGATCTCCGAGATCCGTGCATTGGAGCTAACTTGAGCTTTTGAGTCTTGCGTCCTGGGTTGCTCGGAGCTTCTGACAGCACCTACGACCCTTGGTGGACTCCATGGTAGCAGGGCCACCGGGACCTCCAGCTTCGAGGTGTTGGTCTCGCCCCCTTCGCTCAGTTCGGCAGGCTGAGCTGTTGGTTTTGACAACCTCCGGACGAAGATTTCGTCGGGAGCTGGAGCTCCGGTTGAGGCTTTCGTCGAGAGTTCGTCGGTTTCGGAGTTATGAAGACGCTGAACATGATGGAGATCCAGGACTTCGAAGTCCTTTTGAAGCCTCTGGACATCAAGGAGATAAGCAGCTAATTGAGAGTTGTTGCAGGAACATTCACCTTTCACATGTTTGATAATGAGTTGCAAATCTCCCTTTACCAACAGCTGTTTGACACCATAAGATAGTGCCACCTTGAGCCCATAGATGAGAGCTTCAAACTCCGCCATATTGTTGGTTGCCTTGAAATCAAGGTGTACCATGTACTTGACTTTCTCTCCAGTCGGAGCCAGGAGAAGGATTCCAGCTCCGGCCCCCTGCTTCTGCACAGAGCCATCGAAGTAGATGGTCCAGTGAGGCTCGGTGAATACCGAAACTTTGAGTTCTGGTTTCTGCTCATTGTGGCCCCTAAGGTTTGATGGAGAGGGGGTCCATTTCGCCACAAAGTCAGCCAAGGCTTGACTTTTGATTGCTTGTCTTGACACGAATTCTAGATCGAATTCTGCCAACTCTGCTGCCCACTTTGCAATATTCCCGGTAGAATTAGGGTTATGCAAAATTGCACGTAGTGGAAAAGAAGTTACCACTGATATTTTGGGGGCTTGGAAGGAGTGACGAACCTTTCTTGAGGCAACAATAACTACGTAAAGCAGTTTATGCACCTCAATGTATCTTGTCTTGGCATCGTGGAGTACTTCACTGATGAAGTACACAGGGCGTTGGATGGTCCGGACCCTTTCAGAAGGACCCGAAGCTTCCTCTCCATCGACCCGGGCCCTGCTGGAAGGTCCTGAACGTTTAGGTTGTGCTTCTTGGACCCTCCCGGAGGGGTCCAAAACTTCTTCTTGTTCAACTCGGATCTCACTAGGAGGATCCAAATTATCTTAGTTAGCCAGGTGAAACTCTTCAGACGAAAGAGGTTGATCTCCTAGCACTTCGTTTTGAAGTTACGTGTCTGGGAGTTGAGACCCAGTCACGTCTTCAGGTGATTCCGGACCCTCTCGAAGGGGTCCATACTTTTGAATCAGATATGGCTCTGGTATTTCCGCAACCAGGACCATACTGACAACTTCGGTGGTTGCCGAAATGTAAACCAGTAAAGGCTCACTAGGATTAGGAGCTACCAATATTGGTAGTGTGGTGGGGAGCTGTTTCAGCTTTTGAAACGTCTTTTCTGCTTCTTCAGACCAATTAAAAGGTTCAGACTTCCTCAAGAGTTTGAAGAAGGGTAGTGCTCGTTCCGCCAGTCTTGAGATAAACCGCCTGAGCGCAGCTAGACATCCAGTTAGCTTCTAGACATCTTTAATGTGGGTTGGTGGCCGCATTTCTTCTATAGCCTTGATCTTCGCCAGATTTGCTTCAATTCCCCGGTGAGTCACCAAGAATCTCAGAAGCTTTCCGGAGCTAACCCCGAAGACACACTTGTCCGGGTTCAGCTTGGTGCGCGTGGTGCGCGGCTTGTCGAAGACGGCTTGTAAGTTGTGAAGGAGTGACTCCTTGTTTTTTATCTTCACGACGATGTCATCAACATACACCTCCACCAATTCTCTAATTAGCTCTCCAAATGTTTTGTACATAGCTCGCACAAATGTTGAAGCAGCATTTTTAAGACCGAATGACATGGCAGTATAACAATACAATCCATCTACTGTTATGAAGGCAGTATGCTCTTCATCTTCCTTAGACATTTGGATTTGATGATATCCAGAATATGCATCTAAGAAACACAGTAGCTCGCACCCGGAGGTGGAGTCCACTATCTGATCTATTCTAGGTAGTGGAAATGGATATTTTGGACATGCCTTATTTAATGTGGTGTAGTCGATACACATCCGAAGCTTCCCACCGGCCTTGGGTACAACAACTGGGTTTGCCAGCCATTTCGGATGGAAGACTTCCCGGATGAATCCAGCTTCAAGCAACTTCTTAATTTCCTATCGGATGAAGTTTTATCGCTCGATTGATTGCTTCCGCGGCTTCTGGTGTACAGGTCGAGCGTCTGGGTAAATCTTTATATTATGCTCAATCACCTCCCTAGGGATCCCAAGCATTTGTGACCGTTGCCAGGCAAACACGTCGACATTAGCCCGAAGGAAAGTGATGACCGCGAGTTCCTATTTGTTGTTCAGACCTCCCGATATACGGGTAGTCTGAGCAGCATCAGAACCAATTTGGACGACTTTAACGGGAATGTCGGCGTCACCGCTTGGTTGCACACGAGGTGTAGAGGTAGAGCCTTTGTGACGAATGCTTGGAGGCTTCGAAGTTGGCTCCTTACCAGATGCTACCTCTTGCGCTGTGGTAAGCGCATAGAGTTCTTACAGTGCAGTAACTCCTGTCGTACGGTCTCCGCGGATCCGGAGAACGCCCGCGGGTGTTGGCATCTTCAACACCAAATAACCATAATGGGCAGCAGCCATAAACTTGTATAAAGCTAGCCTGCCCAAAATGGCATTGAAAGGTAGACTGATCTACGCGACTTCGAAGACAAGTTTCTTGGTTCTGTAGTTCTCCAGGGGCCCGAAGGTCACTGGGAGTGTAATGGAACCAAGAGGAGTAATGGTTCCCGGACCTACTCCAGAGAAAGATCGGGATGGGAGAAGGTCCGAAGGTCGGAGCTGAAGCTTAATGAAAGCTTCGAAGCTTATGAAGTTTAGCCCTAAACCTCTGTCCACTATTACATGGTGGATTTGGATATTGTTAATGGTGGGTGACACCATCAACGGGAGTTGACCAGTCCCGATCATATTTCGGGGGCAGACCGAAGCATCGAAAATGATGGGTGTATCCATCCACTTCTGATGTGGTTCCGCCTTAGCAGCGGGTGCTACCATGGCCATATCCCACTGCATTGTCTTGAGGATGCGGCGAGAAGTGATGTCCCAAGAACCACCCTAGATGGTGTTCAAGCTCTTTCGACGTTCATTGTTAGAGACGTCGGAATCGTCGTCGACAGTGTTGTAAACGTCTTTCAAGACCTTTTTGGGGTCCTGGAAACCTAGCTCCTCTTCAGTCAGAGCTTCGTCGACTTTTTGTTTTCCTTCCCTTTGACAGAAAGGAGATTCTTCCTGGCGCTTGTTATAGCGCTCGGCAAGGTTCTGGACCTCCCGGCACTCTTCCAAACTGTGTCGGTTCGTCTTGTGAATCGGACACCATGCTTTGGAATTGTTGTCGTCCTCTGATGAAGGACGAGGTCGCTTCTCGGGGCGTGGCCCCCGGCTTCCATGAGCTGCAGCAGCAGCTGAAGCGTCGGCCGACGGCTTCTTTTTGCTGTTGGGTTTCTTTTTCTTCTTGCCACTACCGGAGGTAGCGGCTTCAGTTTTGGAGGACTTCTGGTTGGCTTCCGGAGCTGGCTTGGAGTGCATTTCACAGCCCTCCGCGGCTCTAGCACATTTGTCAGCTAGACTGAAGAGTTTCGTGACACTGGTAACTTCTTTAATGGCCAGCTTCTCTAGCATATTCTTATCTTGAACACCCTGTCTGAATGCAACGATAACAGAGGAGCTCGAGATTGAAGGAATGGTATTTCGTACCAGAGAGAACCGCTGGATGAAGGACCGTAGCGATTCCCCCGATGTTTGCTTTACGGCAAACAGGTCCAATTCAGTTTCGGGTCGGGTGTAGGAGCTCCCGAAGTTGGCAGTGAATTGCTGGCATAGTTCCGCCCAACTATTAATGGAGTCGGGTGGAAGACTCATGAACCGGGACCTTGTAGTCCCAGTTAAAGCCACCGGGAAGTAATTGGCCATTACAGCCTCATCACCCCCTGCTACCAGTATGGCGGTAAAGTAGATTTGAAGAAATTCAGCGGGGCTGACAGTCCCATCGAATTTCTCTGGTAAGTGGGGCCGGAACTTCTGTGGCCACCTGCCCATACGTAAGTGCAGCAGGGTTGTCCCGAGCTTCTCGCCTCTCATGAGTGCGCTCAATCTGGACACGGTCGTCCTGCTGCCGGTAACGGCGATCCAGTTCCGACCGCAGGTCATGAGTCAGAATCCTGGGAATTGTGTGGGTGCATCGTGCCCCAGGAGGCAATGAAGTCACCTGCTGAGATGTAGTACGTCTCCTCTGTTGTGAGACTTGCGAACCAAGTCAGGCGGACAAGGTCCGTCGTTGTGAAGGTGCTCGCCCTAAAGGGGGGGGGGGGGGGGGACCTTGGTTGCTCATGCTTGCAGCCGCAGCTGTGACCAGATGGTCGACATCAGCCCTCCACTGCTCCATAGCACCCTGGGGTGCACCTGGAGGCAGTGGGCATTGTAGAAGAGCTTGCGGAGCAATGAGCGTGTGCTCGGGGTTGTTGTTTGTCGATGTAGTGATCGACGCAGATGCTCCATCTTGTTGACCAGCATTGTTTGCTGGAACAGATGGTGGTTGTGGTGCCACAGCGCCTGCTGGAACAATGGCACCTGCTGGTTGTTGGACGTTGGAGGGATTGCCTCCAGCAGATTGTCCAGCGTGGTTGCCATTGGAGGATCCAACAGCTGAATTCACCATCTTGTGATCTCGGGATTTTGTGCCCCTACCTGGTGCGCCAAATGTCGAAGTGTTTGATACAACACTTCCCCCGGACCCGCTGAGAAGCAGCCCGCAGAGGTTCTTTTATGGTTGGGGAACACGAAGATCAAGATCAAGATGATGACCTCAGAGATTTACGTGGTTCGGGCCGCCTGAGTGTAACACCCTACTCCACAAGGTTTATGTTGGTGTATTGCGAGTTGATCAGCTGGGACCAGTTTGAATCAGATTGAATCAGGCCGTCCCCGATGTTCGTGCGGTGCAACCCTTTTATAGTTCTAAGTACTGACCGTTACAAAGCTTGCCTGGCCCGACATGTGGCCCTGGTGTATCTGATGGCCTAATACACTGTCTAAAGGTATTAAGTTTAATTAATAGTGTGATAACGTGCCTTCATGGCATCGTTACCCCTATTAACGGTGCACTGATCGTGTGTCATTAATACAGTACTAATGACACATTATCAGGCCTTGTAACTGCCGCTTTAACCGTCTTTGAATGCTTGTAATAGACGTGATCCGCTTGTACTTCTGTTGGCGATGAAGGTCTGGAGGCTCCACACGTGGCAGATCCGGAGCTCTACCTTGCGGGAGGGTAGGTCCGGGGTCGCTGTATACGTGTCGGCACCGGAGCTCCTCTGTGACGGGGGCTACGTCCGGGGCTGTTGTACACGTGTAGTCGCCGGAGCTTCCCTTGGTTGGGAGTTTAGTTCCGGTCTTATTTTACACGTGTTAACTCGGGAGCCAGCCATGTGAGGGGAGCGGGTCCGGTGCAGCGTGACATGTGAGAACTGCAAGGGCCTTCGACTCTGACGGGTGGAACTTTCTTGCACTTTTTGCGGTATCACGGGGTACCTGGTATGCAGGGTACCGACAGCCCTCATTAACGGTTTTTTCGGATTAACCAAAAACCGAACTGAAATTTACGATTAACCATGGCATCGGATTTTACTTTTCACTCCATAATTTCGGTTTCTATTTTTCAAAAACCGAATTTAAAAAAAAACAAAAAACCGAACCAAATTTCTCCGGTTAACCGAATGCCCACCCCTAGGCACACCCACCCACATCTCGCAAAATGGACGGAAGTCTCCACCAGCAAGGAGTTGGGGCCGAGATGATGGATTTGCAAACTTTCGATGTGTTTTTGCGACACTTCCCCCGAACATGCTAATGAGCAGCCCGCGGAGGTTCTTTTTTGGACGGGCGAATTTCTTGGAACTACGAGCACGATGAACACAGAGGATTTTTACGTGGTTCGGGCCACCGGGAGGCATAATACCCTACATCCACGGGGAGTTGTGTTGTATTGTATGAGCGAGGTGTGAGAGAGCCCTCCTTCTTCTGTCGTGGCTGCTTGGTCCTTTTATAGGTGAAGGCCCGACAGGTTACATTATGATCGGGGCTCGACAGGTGGTCCCGGGTTAATTAGTCATAAAAGTTTATTAACATGCTATTAATGACACATTAATGGATCTTGATGGCGCATTAATGTGTCCTGGTAATGCGTTAATGGTCTTGATAGTGCACTAACGTGTCCTGATGACACGTTAATGGTCTTCATGGTGCACTAAGGTGTCTTGATGACACATTAATGTTGTGTTGATGGCACGTTAATGCGGTCTTGAGTGTACACGTCGCCTTCTGGGGGTGCAGGGTGCGTGGTGGTGGCATCAGACCTCTCCTCAGCGAAGAGGTCAGGTCCGAAGTCCTTGGGACGCGTGGCAGCACCGAAGGTCTGGAGCTGCGGACCACGTGGCAGCACCAGAGCCACCCTTGGCAGGGAGGCAGATCCGGAGCTACGAACACGTGGCAGCACCGGAGCCACCCTTAGTAGGGAGGCAGGTCCGGAGCTGCGGGACACATGGCAGCACCGGAGCCACCCTACGTAGGGAGGCAGGTCCGGAGTTGAGGGACACGTGGTAGCTTCTGGGTACTTCCCCTCCTGGGAGGTGGAACCCAGCGTTTTGTCTTCCTTGTATGCGGGGGTACCCAGTCTACAGGGTATCGATAGTGGCCCACGGGCTCACCTCGGGAGAGGCGACGATCCCGGAGGTGGGACCACCATCATTAATGCTAAGAACGTCAATGGCGGGGTCCCTTGAGAGGTGTCGGTGTCGGAGCTTGAGGTCTGACGGCGGAGCTTGGTGAAGGTGCGGGAGCGTCCACCATCGACGCTAAGAACGTCGACATCGAGTCCCCTTAGAAGGTGCCAGTGCTGGAGGTTGAGATCTGATGTCTGAGCCCGAAGAAGGGTGAAGTCCTGCACAAGAGTGACAGCAGAAAGAGTAATAGTGCTCATTGGTTACAATCTTCCTACCATCAGTTTTGTTGTGGCTTACGGCCCTTAGCCGGGCTACGGGGTCTGAGTAATTTAGTGCGATAGTATTCGGGTACTGGTTGCCGCCTCACCCAGGAACGTGTGCTGTCCCGACCCCCTTACTGTAACGCAACACCAGAATAGGTAGAGTGGCGTACTTAGGGTGTTGTACTAAGCTAAGTCTTTAGCCGACTTCGGACCTGTCATTGGTGTTGGTATTCAGGCGAGTAGGCCATTCAGCGGGCACGAGATCCCAAATAAGAAAACTACCAGAAATATCCAAACACATCACAGGTACTACATGATGTCCGTCTGTAGCAGGATAGCATAACTCCTACTGTGGGCAAACCGAACGATGTAACAGAGCGAAAAAGGGAACAATATGCATAATATTTAAACATAATTATGTGAACATGGTGACAGAATCCGGATTTTGATTATTGCTTTGTCCAGGAGCATGTGCCCTTTAGTCCCCAATACTGAAACTGCAGTGCTGGGGAGGAAGAGTGTGCTGGCCTAGGATCACAGGACACGACTTTGGGTGCAAGACCAGGCTAAGCAGACCGCGCACTCTTGACCTCCCATGAACATTGGTCTTTCGGGGGACGTTTGACCCCTAGTACTAAGCCTCAACATTGGAAAGGTAGAGTGTGCATACTTAGGGTGCAGGACCAGGCTAAGCAGGTAGCACACTCCGGACCCAGTATTCAGCCGCAAGAAAGGTAGAATGCGCATACTTAGGATGCAGGACCAGAATAAGCAGACAACGCACTCCAGACCCTCTATTGACATTAGCTTTTCATGGAAAAGGTCGTTCAGAGCCATGGGACTCTAGGAAAAAAAAAACCAAGGAGACCGGATACGTCACAGGTATCTGGTGATGTCATTCTTGTTGTGGTAGATGTAGCCATGAGGCAAAGTGTACAGGCTTAGGTCACAAAGCACAGGCTTAGTGCAAGACCAGACTAAGCAGGTTGCACACTTTGAACCTCCCACTGGTGGCGGTGGCGGTATAAAGTCGTCGCGTGGTGACAGCAGTAACCATTGGGACTCTTATCCGCCAGATAAGCTCGCTATGGAACGGGAAGTGGCGTCGTCCTGCTGCTTCATTCATGGCGGGAGGGTCGAGAGGAGACGGCGATGGACTAAGGGTTCACCATCGTGGTGAGGCTCGTAAATCCAAAAAAGTTCCCCTACCCGGCGCGCCGAAATGTCGAAGTGTTTTTGTGACACTTCCTCTGGACCTGCTAAGGAGCAACACGGTGAGGTTTTTTTTTTAGGGGCGAATTTCTTGGAACTACGAGCACGATGAACACATAGGATTTTTACATGGTTCAGGCCGCTGGGAGGCGTAATACCCTACAGCCATGGAGAGTTGTGTTGTATTGTATGAGCGAGGTGTGAAAGAGCCCTCCTTCTTCTATTGTGGTTGCCTGGTCTTTTTATAGGTGAAGGGCCGGCAGGTTACATTATGACCGGGGCCCGACTGGTACGCGGGTTAATTAGTTATAAAAGTGTATTAACATGCTATTAATGACACATTAATGGATCTTGATGGTGCATTAACATGTCCTAATAATACGTTAATGGTCTTGATGGTGCACTAACGTGTCCTGATGACACGTTAATGGTCTTCATAGTGCACTAAGGTGTCTTGATGACACATTAATGTTGTGTTGATGACGCGTTAATGCGGTCTTGAGTGTACACATCGTCTTCCGGAGCTGCAGGACGCGCGTGGTGGCATCGGACCTCTCCTCAACGGAGAGGCTAGGTCCGGAGTCCTTGGACGCGTGGCAGCATCGAAGGTCCCGAGCCGCGGACCATGTGGCAGCACTGGAGCCACCTTGGCAGGGAGGCAGATCCGGAGCTACAGACACGTGGCAACACCGGAGCCACCTTTAGTAGGGAGGCAGGTCCAGAGCTGCGGGACACGTGATAGCTTCTGGGTACTTCCCCTTTTGGGAGGTGGAACCTAGCGTCTTGTCTTCCTTGTATGCAGGGGTACCCAGTCTACAGGGTATCGACACAAACCATAGGAGTCCAGCAACATCAACAAGAAGTTGAAGAATGGCGAGATGAGCCCCACCATGGCGAACGCCGAGAAGTAGATAATCTCGTCGGCGCTTTCCTACTTGAAGGGGAGCTTTCCGAAGCGAATCGAGTTCTTGAAGGAGTCACTCGACCACCCCATGTAGGTGCGGACTCTCGACAACTCGCTGTCGCTCTTGATCTTACTCGGAGGAAGTCCCAACTCCATCGCCGCAAAGTGGAGCAGATGTGGAAAAAGTGATGCAAGGGCGGAGAGATCTAAGCGCAAGATCAAATGAAAGTGTAAGGAGTTCTCTTCCCGTGCAAACTTTCTCCCTTTAGTAAGCCCCCGCAACGCTTGGATGGCAACTGCCTTTGTACTAAAATCACGCTCTGCAAAGTTACCTTATCAATGACAAGGGGCCCGGATCCACTTTGTTAAAAAGTCGCACCAGGTGAACTGTTGTCATGATGGGAAGTTGGAAGCCTGAAGACGGCGGCCTGACAGGGTTAAAAAATTATGTTGGGATCCGATACGAAAATTGCATTGAGAACCGGCATCCTTCAGTTTCGTGAGATCCGCACGTCATGCGTCTCACCTACCAAATCAAGAGAGACTGTGTGTCCTGAAAGGAAACCTGAAGCGGCATTACGGGAGAGATAATAGCCCCACCTCTGACATCAAAACCTCACAATCTCTACGAAGGTGGGCCCGAGGGCCACTGTCGATACCTTGTATACCAGGTATCCCTTCGTACCAGAAGAAGACGCGTCGAGTTCCACCTTCCAGTATCGTGGACTTCTGAAGGCAACACATGTCCCGTAGTGCCGAACATGCCTCCCTCCTTAAGGTGGCTCTAACACTACCATGTGTCCAGGGGTGTCGGGCCTGCGTCCCCGATAGGAGAAGCTCCGGAGCTTCCACGTGTCCAGTAGCTTCGGACCTACCTCCTGGGCAGGAGAAGCTCCGGACCTGCCACGTGTCTAGTAGCTTCGGACCTGCCTCTTCTCAGATGGAAGCTCCGGAGCTGCCACGTGTCACGCCCCCGGACCTAAGTCTGCAACGAAAAGACAGCAGAATCTCCAACAGCGCGGACATTCAATGGCCCATCAATTGGCCGTTACAAGACCTGGTTAATGCGTCATTAATGCTTTATTAATAACGCACGATCAAAGGACTATCAAGACGGGTAACACTACTGTTAAGGCACGTTATGATGTTATTAACCATCCATAACACCATAGATCGTATATAAGATGATGATTACAGCCAGAGCCACATCTCAGACCAAGGCACACTGTAACAGTCAGACATTGGCATATAAAAAGGTTGCGCTGCATGGTAGAAAAGAGGGATCCAATCCAAGCGGAGACACACTCAAGCTATACTCATACAATCAACGTGGAGTAAGCTATTACGCTCTGTGTTCACTCTTGTTTATATCTTGATTAGCTCTCTATCCGAATACGAACCTCCGCAGACTACTTCTTAGTACCGGAGAAAGTATCATAATCCGCACTTCGACAGATGCAAAAATGAAATATCAGTTATTTGGGAGATGTTTCAATTAAAAATCCAGGCAGACTATTGAGCGTGAAAGCACATTAGTCTGTTTGGCATCATACAAATTTATGGTCCCCGTTGCAACGCAATGCACGGGCAGAAAACTAGTACATTGATCAAATATCACATCTGTTTAGCATTCAACCAAATTGCACAGTATATTGCATATCTAAGAATCAAAGAAAAAAAACGCCTTATGCGTAGAGTATTTTTAACATAACCCAGGTTCGACGAAACTAGGAAGTGATTGATGACTAGAGAGCTCAAGAATTAATTAGAGACATACAAGGAGCAGGATGAATTAATTAGAGACATACAAGGAGCAGGAATTAATATTCCACGAAGCCTCAAACTCGAGCGGTGCCTTGTGTGAACTTGGGATCCTCACACCTGTACTTCCCGTCAGGACCGATACCAAAGCCCTTGGGATCAGCAAACACGTTTTCCAACAGCTGGCTGCGTGGAGGGTGTGGGCTTGCATCGGCAAACTCAACAGCCTCCTCAACAACATCTTCGATCTTCTTCTCGATGCTCTGCAGCTCAGATTCAGTTGCAAGGTTATGTTCGATTATGTGCTTTTTCAAGGCTGTGATGGGGTCCCTTGCTGCGTAGTATGATTTCTCATCTGTGCAGAGTCATTGTGTTACGGAGTTTGTCAAAAAAAAAAACTTGCCTTGGCTAAACTGTCAAAGACAGGAAATCTGTGCGATCTTAAAATAATTAAAAGCAATGGTATATTAGTCACAAGAAGTCTATTGAATTCTGAAATAAAACAAACAAACAGGACAAGTGGCGCCAGATGCCCATGAGTTGACTACAAGACAATCTAACCATACCTATCACTATCAGGATGTTGATGAATCACTGTATCAGATAAGATCGCCACAATGATGATAAGAACAAGAGCTACATACTGTTAGTAGCTGAATGTTTACTCTCATTGAAGAGAAGATGACACTAAAGAATTGAGGCAATTTTTCTTATCTATTCCTCACACAATGTCATTACCCTCGAAGGGGTTGAGGATGCCTTATTTATAGGCTCCTATCCAGTCAAGGTGCTGCTGCCCTAGCTGCTCTATAAGCAGTTCAAGATGCCATGCAAGCTGCTGTCTTAGAGATGCTAACAGTTGTCTTAAAAGCAGTCAAGATGTTGTTGTCCTAAAGATGCTAACAGTTGTCCTAGATGTTGTCCTCTAGTCTAAGATGTTGTTCTCTAGTCTAAGATGAGTACAACAATGAAAAGACCAAGGACTAAGGTACAACAAACTAAAGACAAGGGGACAAGGGACTAGGGAACCAAAGACCAAAGGACTACAAGACTTATTCTATCATTCTCCCCCTAAGTCTTTTACGTCGTCTTCTAAAAGGGTTGGATCATCCAGATCCTGTAGCAAAGTTAAATGAACTTGAGCCTCCCAAGGGGCTTGGTGAGCAGGTCCGCAAGTTGGTCCTTAGTGTTGATGTAGATCGCTTTGATGCTGCCTTCCTCTAAGGAGCCGGATGAAGTGGTACCTCACCCGGATGTGTTTGCTCCGTTCATGGAAAACGAGATTCTTTGCCAGGACTAGAGCAGACACGTTGTGCACCCTGAGTTCCACCCGTTTTACCGCTCCAGTGTCTCTGCCGAGGAGATCACCAAGCAGTCGAACAAGCCAGAGTGCCTGAGTCGAAGCGGTGGAGGCCGCTATGTACTCGGCCTCGCAGCTGGACATGACCACCACCTGCTGCTTGACCGACTGCCAGCTAACGAGGCACTTGCAGAAGAAAAAGAGGATCACGCTAGTGCTCTTGCTGGTGTCGATGTCACCAGCGTGGTCGCTGTCGCTGTACCCGACAAGGTGTGCCTCCCCAGGACACCTTGGGTAATAGAGGCCGTGATCGAAAGTCCTCGCAACATAGCGGATGATCATCTTCACAGCCTGTTGGTGCTCCATCGTCGGTCGCTGCAGGAACCGACTAACGTAGCCGACGGAGAATGTCAAGTCCGGCCGTGTGTGGGCGAGGTCGCGAAGGCTCCCCACAAGACGCCGGTACTTTGTAGCGTACACCTCCTCCGCCGTGTTGTCGCGGCTCAGCTTCAACCTCTCCTCCATCAGAGTGAGAGCTGGGTTGCAGTTTGTGAGCCCAGCTAGCTCAACAATGCGCTTGGCGTAGTCGGTCTGTCGAAGCGTGATCCCAGAGTCAGCCTAGTGCACCTCAATCCCTAGGTAGAAGGAGAGGGATCCTAGGTCACTCATCTGGAAGGTGACTTCTATCTCTTCCTTGAACGCTGTCACCTTCGCCTCCTTGGTGTCGGTGATCACCAAGTCGTCGATGTAGACACCCACCAGTAGGGTGTTTCCTCCATTGTCCCGCCGGTAGATGGCCGCCTCGTGCGGGCATTGCCCGAAGCCCATCCTCTTGAGCATGGAATCCAACTTGGCATTCCACGCCAGTGGTGCCTGCCGCAAGCCATAGAGGGCCTTGCGCAGGCGCAACACCTTGCCCCCCTTGCCAGGGAGCGCAAACCGCGGCGGCTGGTGTACGTAGACCTCCTCCTTCAAGTCGCCGTTGAGGAACGCCGACTTGACGTCCATGTGCTGGACACGTCAGCCTTCTTGGGCAGCCAGCGCAAGAAGAAGTCGCACGGATTCTATCCGTGCCACGGGGGCAAAGGCATCGTCGAAGTCGACCCCCTCCTGTTGCACAAAGCCGCGTGCCACCAAGCGAGCCTTGCGCTTGACGATGGCGCCGGCTTCATCCCTCTTATGCTTGAACACCCACTTAAGGGTGATCGCACGGTGACCGCGAGGGAGGTCAGCCAGCTCCCAAGTACGGTTCGTCTCAACCGCGTCCATCTCTGACTGCATCACGGCACGCCATGCCGCGTGTTTCTCGGCCTCCGCGAAAGACCGAGGCTCGCCGTCGTCGCACGCAAGGTGCAAATGTGCCTCTGGATCTTGATCATCCAGGTCGTGAGGGGCCAGTCCCGGCACCGGCTGGTCGCCGAGAATGTTCTCCATCTTGCGATACCACGACTACTCGCCGTCGTAGCACCCGTCGAGGCGCTCCTCGTCATGGGAGAGCGGAGTGACAAACTCCACATGGTCGTGCTCGACACGAGCTGGCGACAGAGTGGACGTGGCCGGAGGGGTGGCCGTTGGTGTTGGAGTGTGTGGGGTCGCCGGCTAAGGTGGAGGTGGACGCTCGGGGGATGGGGTAGACAAGCTCGGTGAAGAAGAGCTGCTTACTCCCCCAACTCCCTTTAAGTAGACGTCGACGATGAAGTCGTCGTTCATCGAGGTCGAACCATCGTCCACCGCCTTATCCCATGCCCATCCTCGCCCTTCGTTGAACACAATGTCGCGCGTCGTGCACACACGTTGTGTCTCTGGGTCGAGAATGCGATAGGCCTTCGAGCCCTCTGCGTAGCCAATGAACACCCCCGGAGGTGCTCCTGTCGTCGAGCTTGCCGATCTGGCCAAGCTCCTTAGCGAACGCAAGGCAGCCGAAGACCCGTAGGTGAGAGACCGTCGGCTTGCGCCCATACCAAGCCTCGTACGGCGTCCTGCCGTGGAGGGCCTTGGTGGGCGAACGGTTGAGGATGTATACGGCGGTCACCACCGCCTCTCCCCAGAAGACAGTCGGCATTCCCCTCTGCTTGAGGAGGGCTCGAGTCATCCCCACAACTGTCTGGTTGCGCCGCTCGACAACGTCGTTCTACTGCAGGTTGTAGGGCGCGAAGTAGTGACGTTGAACACCCTCATCCGCGCAATACGACGCGAATTCAGCCGCCGTGAATTCACCGCCGTTGTCGGTGCGCAACACGCCCAGCTTGCGGCCGCACTCCGCCTCCGCAGTGGCCTGCGCACGCCTGATGGCGTTTGCAGCCTCTCCCTTGCTGCCAAGGACCACCACCCATATGTAGCGGGAGAGGTCGTCGACAAGCAGCAGGAAGTAGCTCGTCCTCCTGGTGTAGCCGGTTAGCCGGTGTCACCGGGCGACACCGGGCGACACAAGTCCCTGTGAACGAGCTCGAGCCGCTCCTTGGCTCGAAAGCTCGACTGCTGAGGAAAAGAAAGTCGCCTCTGCTTCGTCACCACGCAGAAGTCGCAGAGCTGCTCAACGTGGTCAAGGTATGGCATGCATCGCACCATCTCCTTAGCACTGAGCTACTTTAGGGCCTCGAAGTGAAGATGCCCAAAGCGCTCGTGCCACTGCCATGCCTCATCCTCCCGAGGAGTGGCAAGACAAACAGGATGTGCTACCTGCACGTGTAGAACATAGAGTCGATTGTTGCCTCTAGTTACCTTGGCAAGAAGGTGACAATGGTGATCCCAAATCCTCATGACTCCGTCCTTGATCTCCACGCGCGAACCGCTCTCATCCAGCTGTCCCAAGCTGATGATGGAGTTTCTCAACGCGGGGATGTAGTAGACTCCGACAAGCAGCTTGTGCTCACCAGACTCGGCGGTGAGGATGACGGAGCCGACACCCTTGATCTCCACATCGGAGGCGTCACCAAACTTGACGAAGCCTCGGACATTGGGATCAAGCTCGGCAAAGTACTCCCGCCGACCGGTCATGTGATGGGTGGCGCCGGTGTCGAGGCACCACCCGTCAGTCTTGTCGTTGTTGGAGTCGTCGTCGAGAAAGGCGTGTGCTCTCGGCTCATCAAGATGAAAGAGAACCGTTGCGGTCGATGCCACTAGAGGTGGTTTGATGCTTCCATGTGCCATGAGCAAAGCTGGATCCTCCTCCACCTGTGCGATGTGGGCCTCCTCCTCCACTTGTGCGACATGGGCCTGGCCACGACGTGGCTGTCGACACTCTCTGGCCCAATGACCAAGCTTGCCACAATTGTGGCAGGTGTCGTCTTGTGTCGGCTTGTGGTTGCCGGCGGCACCGCCCTGGGCGCCTCTGCGGGCACGTCCTTGCGCCCCGGCCTGGGAGCCTACGCGCCCCTTGCGCAGCTTGCCGCGCTTGCGGCCGCCTGTCGAGGAAGAGGACTCTCCCTTCTTCCGGTCACCCTGGACAGCCTCCCACTGCTCGCGAGGGAGATGAAGCTTCCCACCAATGGTGATAGGCCCCGAGAGAGGTTGTGGTTCGTCGCTGTCGACGACCTTGAGGCGACCTATCGCCTCTTCGAATGACATCGTGGAGAGGTCCAGAAGAGACTCGATCGAGCAAGCGGTCTGCTTGTACTTCTCGGTGATGCAACGGAAGAGCTTCTCGACAACTCTCTCCTCGTCGTAGGTGTCGTCGCCGAACTGCACCAACTTCTGCAACAAAGTGTTGAGACGGATAGCAAAGTCATCAACGTCCTCACCTGGCTTAAAGGCCAGGTTCTCCCACTCCTTGCAAAGCGCTTGCAGTGTGGTCTTGCGGGCGCGGTCGCTGCCGATGCGTGCCGCAGCGATGGCGTCCCGAGCCTCCTTCGCAGTCTGCTTCTTGGAAAGCGAGAACTGCATCTCAGGTGGGACTGCAGCAATGAGGGCATCCAGCGCCCGTCGATCCTCGTAGTAGTCGACGTCGCCGTACCGAACTGCTTCCCACATGTGTCGCACCTGGAGCCGCACCCTCATCACCGCGGCCCACTCGGCGTAGTTGGTCTTGGTGAGGGTAGGCCACCCACCGCTGAGACCGACGTCCATGACAATGGCCTGGACCCCGTGGTGTCCATGGTACCTGTCCGGGGAGGGAGAACCGCGCCGTCTGTAATGGTTGCGTTCTCCGTCGACCCAGTCGCCGCCGCCGGGAGTGCCGCCGGCGCGTCCGCGCCCGTCTGGGTTGCGGCTGTCGCCATAGTTATTAAGGCGTCGCTTAAGTGGTAAGGCGGTTTTTGAGGTTAAGGCGTCCTTGTCGCCTTAATCTTATACATAAGGCGTCCTAAGGCGTCCGTAAGGCGTCCTAAGGCGCCTTAAGGCGTCCGTAAGGCGATAAGGCGAGGACGCCTTACTCTCTGCTTGTTGTTGCTGCCCCTCTACTCCCTCTGTTGCAGTGTGTCACATACTTTTTGCATGATCATGCAATGTCTGATGTGTTCGACAACTGGTATTGAGATAAACTTAAGATGTCATGCAAGCTGTTTTCCTAGAGATGCTAACAGCTGTCCTAAAAGCAGTCAAGATGTTGTTGTCTTAAAGATGCTAACAGTTGTCCTAGATGTTGTCCTCTAGTCTAAGGTGTTGTTCTCTAGTCTAAGATGAGTACAACAAGGACCAAAGACCAATGACTAAGGTACAACAAACTAAGGACAAGGGGACAAGAGACTAGGGGGGCCAGAGACCAAAGGACTACAAGACTTATTCCATCACATACTCCAAGAAATCTTTTGTTTGATAGTTCAATAGGCACTGCAAACCTTTAATTGCAACCAAGATTGCCCCTCAAAAAAATTTGTCGTACTTTCCTCATCCTACCGACTTATCCAACTAGCCATATCGACTTATCCAGCTAGCCAAAAAGGGAGCTACCCCCTCAATGCACAAAAGAAACAAATTTTAAAGATATTTCTTCATGCATTGTCAAGATGGTAACTGATTAAATTGCAGCTATGGTTTATATACTTCTCTTATAATCTTATTCTTATAAATCATATATGGTCCTCTCAATTTTTATGGTGCTAAACAAACAGTCAATGCTCAGGACTAGCATCAGCAAAATGACATCTAGATGTGTTGGATTACTAGTAATCTAGTGTGTAGTACTTCAAACTCAGTCACTCAGACACAAGACACCATAGAGAATATACTTGATGGTGGAATAAAATTTGATGCAACCTCCTATTCTTTCAGTCAACTAGAATAGATAAAAGCCATGTCACAGAACAATTACCCAAATAAAAGAGATGGGAAAGTAATAACTTACCAGGTTTCCTGAGCTCATCTGGGTCTGCAAGAGAGTGACCACGGAACCGGTAGGTTTCACACTCCACTAGGGTTGGTCCTTCACCTCTCCTTGCTCTCTCAATTGCCTCCTTTGCAACCTCCCTGACTTTCAGGACGTCCATTCCATCTACATGCACACCGGGCATACCGAATGCTGGCCCCTTCTTCCAGATCTCTGGGTCCGAAGTAGCCCTAATGTGTGACATACCGATTGCCCAAAGGTTGTTCTCCACAACAAACACAATAGGAAGCTTCCAAAGCTGTGCCATGTTCAGGCACTCAAAGAACTGTCCGTTGTTACAGGTACCATCTCCAAAGAATGCCAGCGTGACATCAAGACCATCGGGGCTAGATTGCTTGAGCACCTCATGGCGGTACTTAGCAGCAAAGGCTGCACCTGTGGCAACAGGAATGCCCTCTCCGATGAAGGCAAAGCCTCCAAGGAGGTTGTGGGGAGCAGAAAACATGTGCATGGAACCACCCTGTCCGCGGCAGCAGCCAGTAGCCTTGCCGAAGAGCTCGGCCATAACAGAACGGGCTGGGACACCCTTGGACAGTGCGTGGACGTGATCACGGTATGTGCTGACAACACAGTCAGCCTGGTTTAGAAGCTTGATGAAGCCAGTGGAGACAGCTTCTTGGCCATTGTAAAGGTGGACAAAACCAAACATCTTGCCACGGTAGTACATTTGTGCGCACATGTCCTCAAAAACGCGGCCTAGAACCATATCCTCGTACACCTCCAGTGCCTCTTCCCGTGTCACGAACTAGAGAAAATAAGGAAACTTGAATTAAGAGCATAATACTTCTCCAAGATTGTGAGTTGGGGGAAGCTGATAGTGTAAGCTTACACATAAATCAATCTAGTTCTGAATTAAGTGCATGACAAATCCGAAATTTTGGGACCCGAGAAACAAAACTATTTAGTCCATCTAAGTATCTAACCGTTTACATGGCAAATCTGGTTCCTACACAGGCCCGGCGCCCAAGATACAGTTGTGTGGCGCAGACGACCGGCAAAATACGCGCAAGATCGAAATTTTACGCGCAGCCAGCGCCCGGTATCACGGAGGAGGGATTTCCTTACCGGCTGCCCGGCGGCGGCCTTGTTCCCGGCGAGCACGTCGGTGGAGACGGCGAGAGCAGTGCGCAGCCGCGTCTGCTGCGCCCCGCGACAGCGCGGCCTGGCGGAGCCGGCCCCGACGGCGGGCAGCGCGGGCGACCTGTCGCCGCCGGATCTCGCGGCCACCAGCGCCAGGAACCTGGCGGCGGTGAAGGACGCGGCCGCCATCGCGTGGGTTCCTGTTTCCCCTGCTCTCCTTGGCCGGCCGGGTGGCGCGTGCTGCTCGTCCCGGATCCGCGCAATGCAACGGAATGGACGGATGCAGCTGGGATAAGAGAAGCGGAGGCGTATAAAGCGACGGGCGGAGAGAACGAGGATGGCGGAGGTTAGGTAAACAAGGGAAGGCTGCGTGTGTGTGGCCGCCTGCTCAGCCTTGGGGGGTCCGCCGGAGCCACACTACACACTACCCATCTTTCCTGTCTGAGCTTGGCGGCTCTGTAGTGCGTGTGATGTGATGCAGAACGAGGGTCAAGCATCTTCTGAAAACGAAACAAAGGACGATCATTACGTTAGAGTCAATTTGTTATTCATCTGCACAACCACAAGATATTCACCTGACTTTCTTAACAAGGAAGATTACTTACTGTTGCATCCAATGTGTAAGAACTATGGTTTTTATTGTTTCTCTGCAAAAACAAAGGAAGTGCTCGTTGTTTATGCTAATTTTTTTATGGTATTTTTTAGCAGAGAAGTATCCCGTGACATCCTGTCTTAAATGAATATTACTATTGGTTAGGGATGATAATCGTACTCGCGGGTTCGGATATCCGGCGGGTATTGCACACCACCGATACAGGTACGGGTATGAATTTTTACTCGTGGGTACGACCCGTACCCGACTCGACATCTTGCGGGGAAGGGTACAGGTTTTATTTTCTACCTACAGATATCCGACAGGTTACCTGAAATCTCTGAATCGACCCACAGAGCCTAGCCCATAATACCTGCATCAAGCAACTAAAAAGGGAAAACCCTAATCCCATACCTCACCCAGCCGCACATCCCCCATCCCCGTCTCCCGACTCTCCCCGAATCGTCCTCCTCTCGACGGGCCATTCGGCGACTCCATTGCCCGCTCCCTGTCTCCCTTCCTCGTCCGCGACCTCGGCCCTCGACGCCGTACGCCGCTAGCCCGCTTTCGCCCCGGCGGTGCCCCCGCAGCGCCACCCTCCTGCCCTCCCCGACCCAACTCAAACCCTAGCCGACCGCCGGCCCTCCTCGACTTCCATCGGGCAGCCGCACTGTTGCAGTACCGCCCGTCGACCACGATCTTGACAGCGACAATACGATTTGGTCGCCGCTGCCGCGTTGGCCCTCAGACCTGCCCGCCTTCGCCCTCCAACCTGGTCGTTGCCATCGCCCTGTCCATAGGTTTGCTTCGCTCTGCAATGAAGGCATACGGATTGAAGACAAACTGACAAAGAATCTGTAATAGCAGGTACCCGTCGGGTACCTGGAAACCGACTGTAACCCATCGGGTTTGGGTTCAGGTATAATTTTTTACCCGCGGGTTCGGGTACAGAAATTTACCCGCACACAATTTCTGTCGGGTCGAGTTTTTACTCTACCCGACACGACCCGACCCGTTGCCATCCCTACCATTAGTGTGTTGATTTTTAAGACAATGTTTTGCAGAAAAAATATTTCCGTCGAAACATTATATGAATATTGTAATTATAGTCTACTTACCTCCGGCTCTCCCCATAAGCAGCTCGGCCATGTCTTGTTTAATCATCTATCTACCTCTGTCTCTTCTCATAAATAGAGTGGGGGTTACAATGCTTCTTATCTCTTCATAGTATCCTTCGGCGTGTCTTACGGCGAGGTCGGGTTGTAGAAGACACCGCTGTGTCTGCCCAGCCTTGTCGACTGTTAGTACCATGTGTGTAGTGCCCCTTGCCATCGTGCCGGAAGGAATAGGATATGAAAGACGTCGGCATGATCTATGACCCATGTCAGGATAAACTTGAACGTGATAGTTGTCGAAGTGTGCAATCGACACTTTCCTCGGTACTAATAAGAAGTAGTCTGCGGAGGTTCTTTTTAAGAGAGGCGAATTATCTGGGTCTACGAGCTAGATGAACACGGGTGAACATGAGGGATTTACGTGGTTTGAGCCGCTGGAGCATAATACCCTACATCTACGAGAGTTTGTGTGTTGTATTGCGTATGTATAAGTATGCGAGAGTCTGGTCTCTCATGAGTGAGTGTAGGTTTGCCTCAGCTGCCTCCCTCTGTTGGTGGTTGCTCGGTCCTTTTATATACTAAGGGTCGGTAGCTTACATTAAGACTGAGGCCCTACAGGTGGCCGCAAGTTAGCTAGTCTTGAAAGCGCATTAATGTGGTCTTAAGACACGTTAATGGGTCTTGATAACACATTAAAATGGTCTTGATGACACGTTAATGAGTCTTGATAGCGTATTAATGTTGTCTTGAAGACGTGGTCTTGATGGCGCACTAATGCTATCTTGAAGGCACGTTAATGTGGTATTGAGTGCACACATCGTCTTCATGAACCACGGGGCACGTGGCAGCACCGGAGTCCTCCTGCAGAGAGGTTGGGTCCAGTGCCGCGGGGCGCATGGCAGCATCGGACCTCTCCTCAGCGGGGAGGTTGGGTCCGGAGCTACGAGTCGCGTGGCAGCACCGGATCTCTTCTCAACGGGGAGGTTGGGTCTAGTGTCGCGGGACGTGTGGAAGCACTAGACCTCTCCTCAGCAGATAGATTAGGTCCGGAGCCGCGGGATGCGTGGCAGCACCGGACCTCTCCTCACCGGAGAGGTTGGGTCCGGAGCGGCGGTACGTGTGGCAGCACCGAACCCCTCCTCAGCGGGGAGGCATGTCCGGAGCTACAGGACATGTGGCAGCACCGGAGCCACCCTTAGCAGAGAGCCAGGTCCGGAGCTGCGGGACACGTGGTAGCCTCTGGGTACCTCCCTCTTTGTAGGTGGACCCATCGTCTTGTCTTCCTTCTATGCGGGGGTACCCGGTCTGTAGGGTACCAACAGTGGCTCCTGAGCCCACCTCGGGAGAGGCAACAATTTCGTAGGTGGTGCCACCATCATCAACGCTAAGAACGTCAACAGCGGGCCCCTGGGAGGTGCCGGTGTCAGAGCTTGAGGTCCAACAGCGGAGCCCGAAGAAGGGTGAACTAGGACCTGCACAAGAGTGACAACAGAAAGAGTAATATTGCTCATTGGTTACAATCTTCCTGCACTCAGTTTTGTTGTGGCTTACAGTCCTTAGCCGGGCTACGAGATCTGAGTAATTCAGTGCGATAGTATCCGGGTATTGGTTGCTGCCTCACCTAGAAGCGTGTGCTGTTCGGACCTGTCTTACTTTGATGCAACACCAGAAAAGGTGGAGTAGGGTACTTAGAGTGATGGATCAGGCTAAGCCTTTAGCACAATCCGGATCTATCATTGGCATTGGTTTTCAAACGAGTAGGCCATTCAGCGGGCACAAGATCCCAAATGAGAAAACTACCAAAATACCCAAACACATCACAGGTACTACATGTTGCCCGTCTGTAGCAGGATAGAACAACTCCCACTATGGGCAAACAGAAAGATGTAACAGAGCGAAAAGGGGACAATATGCATAATATTGAAACATAATTATATGAATGGTGACAGTATCCGAATTATGGTTATTGCATTGTCCAGGAGCATGTGCCTTTCAATTATCTGTATTGAACCGCAGCGCTGGGGAGGAAGAGTGTGTTGTCTTAGGCTCAACGGGCACAGGCATATGGTGCAAAACCAGGCTAAGCAGGCTGCACGCTCTTGACCTCCCACAGACATTAGTCTTTCGAAGGACGTTCAACCCCCAGTACTGAGCCACATCATTGGAAAGGTAGAGTGTGCATACTTAGGGTGCATGACCAGGCTAAGAAGGTAGTGCACTCTGGACCCCAAGAACTCAGCCGCATGAAAGGTAGAGTGTGCATACTTAGGGTGCAGGACCAGACTAAGCAGACAACACACTCTAGACCCTCTATTGGCATTAGTTTTTCATGGGAGTGATCGTTCAACGCCATGGGACTCCGAGCAAGAAAATAACCAAGGACATCGGATACGTCACAGGTACCTGGTGGCGTCATTGTTGTTGTGGTCGCACGTAGTCGTCGTGTGGTGGCGAAAGTAGCCATGAGGCAAAGTGTACAGGCTTAGGGTCACAGGGCACAAGCTTAGGGTGCAAGACCAGGCTAAGGAGGTTGCACACTTTGGACCTTCGACTTACGACGTCATTGTTGCGATGGTGGAAGAAAGTCATCGCGTGGTCACAGCAGTAGCCACCAGAACCGTGACCATGTGTCTGCCAGGTCAACCTGCTATGGAGCGGCAAGTGGCGTCGTCCTGTCCGCTCTCATCATGGCAGGAGGGTCCAGAGAAGCCAGCGATGGACTAAGGATTCACCATCGTGGTGAGGCTCTTAGATCCAGATGAAAGTGCATCTAGGCATCCCCGTGAGTTTTTAATGATTGATGATGACAATTAAGAGACTAATGAGCTGAGTTGATCTTAAGCACAGGTGTAATGGTTGAAATGAGACAAAAACCCTCAAAAAGAAAAGATCAAAACGGGCGTCAAAGACTCAAGCGTAGAAAATAGGGTTTCTATGGTATTGAGCTTAAGTGAGCCGTATCATGTGTGAGGGTGGATGTATCATGTGCATTGAGATCATTCTAGAGGGCTCAAAGTGGTGGTTGAGAGAAAAAACTAAGTGAGAAGCCAAAATGAGGAAAATGCTAGGAGGCCGGACTAGTCCAATCCTCAGGGCCGGACTAGTCCGACTAGGCAGGGAAGTCTGTTTTAAAAGGTATCTAGAGGAGATCGAACTTGTCCATATGGGTACGGACTAGTCCCTTCATCTCTTAGTAAAGTTGGAGCAAAGTCCCCGAAAACCGGACTTGTCCGTTCTGGAACGGACCAAAGCTCTATGGAGAAGTTTGGACTTGTCCGTGGTGGTACGGACTAGTCCGTTTGAGACTTAGTGCGAGAGAAACCGAGCAAACCCTAGAGGGTCAGACTAGTCCGCCCCGTGTGGCCGGACTAGTCCAGGCCTACCCAGTTGAGTCCGTTTTGGAATGGAGCAAACCTTTATGTCCTACTTCGAACTAGTTCGTTGTTGATCGGACTAGTCCGTTTTGTTAGTGGCTGTTTGAAATTCAAATGTTGGCGCGCACGTCATCTGGTTTGTCGATTGATGATGTGAAATTGTTGGTGGTCCCAGAAGGCTGGACTAGTATGTGGCCGAGGGCCGGACTAGTCCGAGGTTGTCCTGGTGGCAACGGTTAGTTCCCGGAACCCATATAAAAAGGGGACCCCTGGCCCCTATTTGATGACCTTTGAACCCTATCACTGCCACAAGTGATCTAGAGCCTTCCAAAGCCTTTCACTTGTCCTACTAGCCCTCTACGACCAAATCTTGAAAAGATTAGGGTTTGGGGAGGAAAGTTGTCGGTATCCTGCGTACCAGGTACCCCACAATAGTGCAAGAAGTGCAAGGGAGTTTCACCTGTCAAAGTTGAAGACCTCCGTAGGACCCACGTGTTACACGTCATTGGACCTGCCTCCTTCATATGGGTAGCTCCGGCACTACCACGTGTAATATAAGACCAGAGCTAAACTCCCTACATAGGGAAGCTCCGTGCTTGACACGTGGCGAGTGACTCTGGACCTAACCCCCAGTAGAGGGAAGCTCCGGTGCTGCCACGTGCATAGCGACTCCGGACCTACCTCCTTGTGAGAGGAAGCTCTGGAACAGCCACGTGTCGAGCCTCCGAACCTACGGCACCAACGGGAATACTGACGGATCTCCAACGACACAAACATTCAAGGGACAGTTGTTGCTACAGTTACAAGGCCTGATTGTGTGCCATTAATACAATATTAATGGCTCACGATCAGAAGAGCCTAAATACTAGTAACGCTGCCATTAAGGCGCGTTATCACACTATTAGGGTGCTTAAACACATTTAAATTATATATTAGGCAATAATAACCGCCAGGGCCACATGTCGGGCCAGGTAATTGATGTAACAGCCATCCGTTGGTCTATAAAAGGGATTGTGTTGCGCGATACAAACAACCAAGCTCATACGCACGCAAGCTCTAGTGAATCTCGAATACAACAACACACACCCCGTGGAGTAGGGTATTACGCTCAGGCGGCCTGAACCATGTAAATCCTTTGTGTCATCATCTTGTCTAGAATCTCCGCACGCCCAAACCGATCCAAGAACCTCCGTGGGCTACAATTTAGTAATATCGGGGAAAGTGTCATTTGTACGCTTCGACATTTGGCGTGCTAGGTAGGGGTCCTGAGATCTCAAGATGGTGAACTCCGTCGCAGGATCATCCAACGGCAACAACGCTGAGTAACCAGCTGGAGGGAATCCTTCCAACATCCAACAGCCAACAACCGCCATTGTCCTGGCGGGTGTCATGCCACCACCACCACTGTCTGTTCCGGCAAACAATGTTGGACGGCAGGATGGAGTACTCACGTCGATCACGGCATCGACGAATAACAACCATGAGCACGCGCTAATTGCTGCGAATACTCTACTCCATTGTCCACCACCTCCAGGAGCACCCCAGGGTGCGATGGAGCAGTGGAGGTCTGATGTTGAACATCTGGTTGTAGCTGCAGCCGATGGCATCAGCAATCAGGGTCCTCCTCCTTCGGGGCAAGCACCTTCACAACGCCGGATCTTGTCAGGAAGACTTGGTCCGCGAGCTTCACAACATGGGAGACATGATGTATCCCAACAGGTGACCTCGCTGCCCTCCGGGGCACGTTGCACCCACACTGTGTCGAGGCTTTCGACGCACGACCTGCGGTTGGAGCTCGACCGCCTTTACCAACAGCAGGACGGTCGCGTCCACATCGAGCGTGCTCACGAAAGGCAGGAGGCTCGTGAGAACCCTCCTCCTTCGGGAGTGGGGGCGTCTGTTCAGCCTTGGCCATGCACCTACGCATGGTCCGCTGGCACCAGAAGTTCTGGCCCCATCTGCCGGAGAAATTCAATGGGACTGTCAACCCTGTCGAATTCCTTCAAATCTACTCCACTGCTATACCTTCGGCGGGCGGCAATGAGGCCGTGTTGGCCAATTATTTCCCTGTGGCTTTTATTGGGACCGCCAGGTCTTGTTTCATGAGCCTCCCGCCCGACTCCATTAATAGTTGGGCGGAACTATGCCAACAGTTCACCGCCAACTTCGGAAGTTCCTACACCCGACCAGGCACCAAACTGGACCTGTTTGTAGGTAAGCAAACATCAGGAGAATCGTTGCGGTCCTTTATCCAGCGGTTTTCTCAGGTACGTAATACCATTCCCTCCATCTCCAATGCATATGTCATCGTGGGATTCAGACAGGGTGTCAGAGATAAAAAGATGTTGGAGAAGCTGGCGACGAAGGAGGTCACCAGCGTCATGGAGTTGTTCAGCTTGGCTGACAAGTGCGCCCGGGCTGCAGAGGGACGAGAAATGCACTCAAAGCCAGCTCCGGAGGTTAATAAAAAGCCCTCCAAAGCTGAAGCCACTACCTCCAGTGGTGGCAAGAAGAAGAAAAAGACCAACGGAAAGAAAAAGTCATCGGCCGACGCCCCAACTAATGCGGCTGCTACAGCTTCGGGTGGCCGGGGGCCACGCCCCGAAAAACAACCTCGACCTTCGTCAGAAGACGACAACAGTTCCAAGATGTGGTGTCCAATCCACAAGACGGACAAGCATAGTTTGGAGGATTGCCGAGATGTCCAGAACCTTGTCAAGCGCTACAACAAGCACCGAGAAGAAGCTTGTTTCCGTCAGCGGGAAGGAAAGCAAAAAGTCAATGAAGCTCCAACTGAAACGGAGCTAGGCTTCCAGGACCCCAAGAAGGTCCTAAAGGTTGTGTACAACACAGTTGATGATGATTCTGACGTCTCTAACAACGAGCATTGGAAGACTCTCAACACCATTTATGGGGGGTCCTGGGACATCACATCTCGCCGTGTCCTCAAGATAATGAGGCGGGAAATGGCTGCAGTAGCTCCTGCTACCAGAGCAGAACCACATCTGAAGTGGATGGATACTCCCATCACTTTTGATGCAACGGACTGCCCCAAGAACATGGTCGAGCTGGCTAACTGCCACTGATGGTGTCTCCAACCATTAACAACGTCCACCTCTACCATGTCTTGGTAGACGGAGGCGCGGCGCTCAATCTTTTGAGCTTCGAAGCATTCATGAAGATCCAGCTCCAACTCTCAGACCTTCTCCCCTCAAGACCATTCTTCGTGGTAGGTCTGGGGGCCATCAACCCTCTCGGATCCATCACTCTCCCGGTGACCTTCAGGACTCGGGAGAAGTACAGGACTGAGAAGCTGGTCTTCGATGTCGCTCACATCAGTCTACCCTTCAACGCCATCCTGGGCAGGCCTGCTCTGTACAGGTTCATAGTCGCGGCTCACTACGGCTACCTGGTGTTGAAGATGCCAACACCCTTCAGCGTCCTCCGGATCTACGGAGATCGCGATGTAGGAGTTACTATGTTGGAGGAACTTCATGCACTTGCCACGGCGCAGGAAGGATCCTCTGGTAAAGAGCTAGCTGCTCAACCTCCGAGCACTCGTAATTGAGGCTCGACCTCTGCACCACGTGTGCAGCCAAGCGGCGACACTGATGTTCCCGTCAAAGTCATCTAAATCGGGTCTGATGCTGTCCAGACTACCCGTATATCGAGAGGTCTGGAAAACAAATAGGAACTCGCGCTCATCGCTTTCCTCCGGGCGAATCTTGACTTGTTTGCCTGGCAACCGTCACAAATGCCTGGGATCCCTAGGGAGGTGATTGAGCACAATCTGAAGATTTATCCCGACGCACGGCTAGTACACCAGAAGCCCCGAAAGCAATCAGTTGAAAGGCATAACTTCATCTGACAAGAGATCAAGAAGCTGCTTGAAGCTGATTTCATTCGGGAGGTTCATCACCCAAAATGGGTGGCAAACCCAGTCGTTGTACCCAAGTCCGATGGGAAGCTTCGGATGTGTATCGACTACACCACCTTAAATAAGGCATGTCCAAAAGATCCATTTCCACTACCTAGAATAGATCAGATAGTGTACTCCACCTCTGGGTGTGAGCTATTGTGATTCCTATATGTCTACTCTGGATATCATCAAATCCAAATGTCTAGGGAAGATGAATAGCATATTGCCTTCATAACAGTAGATGAATTGTATTGTTATACTGTTATGTCATTTGGTCTCAAAAATGTCGCTTCAACTTTTGTGTGAGCTATGCGCAAAACCTTTGGAGAGCTAATTAGGGACTTGGTAAAGGTGTATGTCGACGACATCGTCATGAAGGTCAAGAGCAAGGAGTCACTCATTGACAACTTGCAAGCCGTCTTCGACAAGCTGCGTATCACCGGCACTAAGCTGAACCCAGACAAGTGTGTCTTCGAGGTTAGCTCCGGGAAGCTCCTTGGTTTCTTTGTGACTCACCGAGGAATTGAGGCGAACCTGGTGAAGATCAAGGCTATTGAAGATATGCGGCTGTAACACCCTCATTTTCATGCATCATGCCCTACATGCACTCATATACATGTTTAACATTAGCCCACAACAAGAGGAACGAGTTTAAAATTGATTCGGAGCATTTAAAATTGATTTGGAGCAAAACCGCACTTAAAACGCAGGAAAGTGCGGACTAGTCCGATTTTACTGAGGACTAGTCCGATTTCTCTCTGACTAAAAACGGACTTGTCCGTTTTTGCTGCGGACTAGTCCGATTTTGGCTCTGGAAACTTTCGGACTTGTCCGATTTTGTGCGGACTAGTCCGATATTCCATGAATCCTTGAAAATTTGCTAAGTCCCTGGACTTTTCCGGACTAGTCCGGTGTTCCAGCGGACTTGTCCGTTTTCCTTTCTGACTAAGATCGGACTTGTCCGATTTTTGGCCAGACTTGTCCGATTTTCTCTCTGGACGACTTCGGACTAGTCCGGTCCTGTTCGGACTTGTCCGATATTTCGTGACTCCGAGATTGACCTTTTGTTTTACGACTTGTTTCTTGGGTTTCACGTCAAGTGGGCCTAGGGACGTCGTGCCCAACTCTTTTAGAGCCCATGTGGGACTCTAAACCGGCCTCTACTCATCCCAAAACTCGAAATCCATCTAACCCTAGCCTCCACCTCTATATAAACAACCCCACCCCTTGGTTTGACATCTATTTGCCACTTTTCCACCCACCCAAACCCTAGTTCGTGGGGAGCCACCATCAAGGAGGGAGGAGAAGATCCCAAACGAGAAGAAGAAGAGGAGGAAACGAAGGAGGATCAAGATCTCCACCAAGTTTCGTCCTTCACCACCAATTCATCCCCAAGTTCATCACCAACCCTAGATCATCAAGATCCAAGTGTTACCTCCAAGTTTCTTGGTTCATTGGAGTTCTAAACACCTGGTATACCTTCTATTCTCTTTTCCTTACGAGAATTCAACCCCTAATCTCCAAATTCACGTCGATCTAGAAAACCCTAATCCGCTGATCTCGCAGAGTGCGGACTTGTCCGATCCCAAGCGGACTAGTCCGATTTTTCTGGTTAAATTGTGTTGAATTAATTCTAAAATTTGATCTAATCAACTCCAAACCTGTATAAACTGGTTAAAATCTATTAGAACTAGTTAGTGATCATTAAAAGCAATCTAGTAACAAGTTCTACCTTGCATTGCATCAATCATGCATGTCATGTCATGTTGAGTAATATTTGTGCACTCTTTGATTGTGTTTCTTGTTTTGTATGTTTATTGTGTGGATTAGACGGATTTGCGCTAGAGAGTGCCACGGAGGATCTACAACCTCAAGAGTTCGAAGGCTTTGACCCTAATCAACAGCAAGAGCAAGGCAAGTGTCCTTGAAGCATATTGATGCTGTTTTAAAATAAATGTTTTGTTTGCAAAACTGCATGCTTGTGTCAAATTGATGGGAATCCTATGGTAGGAAGTTTACTAGACTTGTTAAACCACCCTTGTCACCTGGAAATTATGGTAGAGAGTCGGGAAGGGTTTTTACCCTTTTGCTTCGCTTAATCAACTGGGATGGGAACAACTATATCACTCAATTTATTTATGCATGGATGAGATTATGGTTAACATGAACTAGTTAAATATGGTATGGTAATGGGTGATCTAAGCAAGCCTGGTATGTGGATGGGTTGGATGTTACGGTGGTTTGCTTGCTTTAGATCTAAGGACCGGTTCATGCGAGAATAAGCCAGGACTACAGTGCCACCACGAGGCCAAGTTATGGGTGCGGCGTAGCTGATTAATTAGGGCTTTGCTAGTGCTGTTTGGACCATTGTGGATGCTCGGGGAAGGGGTAGTCGGATTGGGTTTGTTGGTGATTGGTGGGACTACCCTGGGATCCGAATGGCTCAAGAGGGGGCCCTTGGTTGAAGATGTGCTCTGCGGGAGACATCGCCACCGGTGAAACCTCAGTGGGGTCTAAATAGGCTAGTAATCCCTTTGTAAGGGCTATTTTGTGATCTCTTGGCCACACACCAACGGAAGTGTGTAATATGACTGACGGGTCATGGGCATAAGGGAGGTTCTTAGTCGCCGAAGGGTGATGAAATCACAAACACGTGGGTAAAGAGGTACAAACTCTGCAGAGTTAATTAAAACTATCATGATAGCCGTGCTCCCGGTTATGAGCACCTGGACAACTTCCATGATTAGAGGGAAATTGGAATTTGGGATGGTCATGGTTTGATAATGGTTATGGATGGTTATGGATTAATCTCTGGTAATGAATATGGTTATTGGCAATGGTGAAATCTGGAATTTTTTTTGATGATGGTAATGAATTCAGATTTGGTATTATGATATCATTTATGATTATGATGGGTTTACTTCACATACATAAGATATATTGCTTTTCAAATGTTTTACCGTACTTTTCAGCACTTTACCATTATTATTGTCGTCATTTGAATCAGCCACATGTCATACTTTCCACACTTGCTGAGTACGACATGTACTCACTCTTGCAATTCCCCACCCCAACAGTTGCAGGTCAGGACTGGGATTTTAATGGCGATAATGCGGAGTTCTAGGCCGTGTCTACCGTCAGCTTTGCCTGTGGTGTTGATTGGAGCTGCGCATATACATACCCTGTCGCTTATGCTGCATAGTTGCTTAGTTTGCTTAGTTGTTTAATTAGTTTATTTCCGCTGCATTAGTTGAACTTGTCATTAATATTCATTAGAGCTTGTATTCGAGGATAATATGGTTTGTGTAATAAATCTGATAATTAATCTTGTCTTGTGGTAATTTTCTGTATACTCTTTTGTGATTGCACTCGTATATGTGTGATGAACATCCTGGGCACACATATGCGTTAGCTTGGTTCATTTTCGGAACCGGGCGTCACAGATTGGTATCAGAGCCACAGGTTGACCGTAGGATGCAGCCTAGATAGAATGGACACTTTAGAGCACATAGGAGCACTCAGGAATCGATGTATTTTTGCTTGGAGTGCTGTTTGCTATATATATTGCTTGCTTGTGTGCTTAATAGAGGATTTTGGGATGCTTTAGCATTGCCATGTCCACCTAGGCTAGTGTAGCCAGTTGTTTAGTTTCATATCCCTTGATGCATATAGTTGGGGCGTTTTCTAATTCTTACCTACTGCTTTTCTTCAGATGGTGAGGACTCGCAACCAGAGGGATGGCAATGATGAAGAGGAGAACAATGGAGTGCCTCAAAACGACAATGGACAAGGAACGGCTCAGGGAGCTATCAACATCGAGCAGCTATTGGCCATGCAAAACCAGCTCATGCAGACCATGATACAGACTATGGGACAGCTGCAGGCTGGCAATATCAACAATCAGCCCCACATGCCTCCACCGCCACCCCCACCTCCTCATAACCGATTGGGAGAGTTTATGAGGACTAGGCCGCCAACCTTTGCTCAAGCTGCTGACCCTATGGACGCTGATGATTGGCTCAAGTCCGTGGAGAAGAAGCTAGCCATTGTCCAATGCAGTGACCGGGAGAAGGTGCTATTTGCTTCTCATCAACTCGTTGGAGCAGCTGCAGATTGGTGGGATTCTTATTGCAGTGCTCATGAGAACCAAGAGAGAATTACCTGGGCGGAATTCAAGGAGAGTTTCCGTTCTCATTATGTGCCGGAAGGTGTTATGCTCTTGAAGAGGCAAGAATTTGAGAACTTGAGACAAGGAAAATCAAGCGTGAGTGAATATCTCAATAAGTTCACTCAACTCTCAAGATATGCGCCTGAGGATGTTAGCCGGGACAGCCGGAAGCAATACCTGTTCATGAGGGGATTGAACAATACGATCCAAGTGCAATTGCTCAACTGTGATTATGTCAATTTTCAGAAGCTTGTGGACAAGGCAATTGTGGTTGAGAACAAGATCCGTGAGATGGAGCAAGAAATCAAGAGGAAGGCGCCATATCAAGGACAACAACAAGGAAGTAATGTGCGCCCTCGCTTTGCGCCACCCAATGCGCCTAATTACAGCTCCTCTATTCCTGCTCAGCGCCCTGGATATGCACCGCGCCCAACTCAGTTTGTGCAGCAGCGCCCTGTCATGCAAGCACCTAGGCCTCCGACGCCTTATGCACCTCGTGCTGATTTTCCTGGAGCCAATGCTCAAAACCAAGCTCGTCCCAATAATTCTGGTGGAGTTAAGAAGTGCTATACTTGTGGAGAAGCTGGACACTTTGCACATCAATGTCCTAAGTCGGGCCTTGGTCAAGGAAGCAATGCATCGAGGCAAAACCCAAGACCTAATGGAGGACAGCCACAAGGAAGCCGTGGACAGCAGAATTTTGCTCGTGGCAACGTGAACCATGTCTCTACGGAGGATGCTCAACAAGCGGATGATGTGGTCATTGGTATGTTTCTCGCCAACTCCAACCCCGCGACTATGTTATTTGATTCTGGAGCATCGCATTCATTCATTGCATCGAAGTATGTTGCCAAGTATAGTTTGCCTATCTCTCATATGAAGTTTACTCTGTTGGTTAAGTCTCCTGGAGGAGAGATGAGGACAAATATAGTATGTCCAAAAGTAAGCCTTAGAATAAGGGGGGTAGACTTCTCCGCCAACCTCATTGTTTTAGATTCTCAAGGGTTGGATATTATACTTGGTATGGACTGGTTGAGGAAGCACAATGGGGTTATTGAATGTGCCACAAAGACAGTGAAGTTGACCAATGAGGAAGGGATAACTGTAGAATTTGAAGCATCTCAAACCGCACCGAAGCAATTGGAATTGAATCATATAGACGGTGTCGCAATTGAGGAGATTCCGGTGGTGTGTGAATTTTTGGATGTTTTTCCGGATGAGTTGCCAGGTATGCCACCCGATCGAGACATTGAGTTTGTTATTGATTTAATACCTGGAACTGCACCTATAGCTAAGAGGCCGTATAGGATGCCTCCTATGGAATTAGCGGAGCTCAAGAAACAAATTCAAGAGCAATTAGAGAAGGGTTTTATTCGCCCAAGCTCTTCACCTTGGGGAGCGCCCGTTCTATTTGTGGACAAGAAGGACGGATCCCAAAGGATGTGCGTGGATTACCGAGCTCTCAACGAGGTAACAATCAAGAACAAGTACACCTTGCCACGCATAGAAGACTTGTTTGATCAGATGAAGGGTGCTTGTGTCTTCTCTAAGATTGACTTGAGGTCGGGATACTTTCAAATGAAGATTAGACCATCGGACATACCCAAGACAGCTTTTAGGACACGGTATGGATCTTATGAGTACACCGTGATGTCTTTTGGATTGACAAATGCACCTGCCTACTTTATGTACCTCATGAATAAGGTCTTCATGGAGTACTTAGATAAGTTCGTTGTGGTGTTTATTGATGATATTATGATCTACTCGAAGGATGAGAAGGAACATGAGGAACACTTGAGGCTTACGCTGCAGAAATTGAGGGAGCATCGATTGTATGCCAAGTTCAACAAGTGCCAGTTTTGGTTGAAAGAGGTGCCATTTTTGGGTCATATAATCTCAGGAGGAGGAGTATCGGTTGACCCCGGAAAAGTGAGAGACGTGTTGAAGTGGGAACCACCGCAAAACGTCAAGGAAATAAGGAGTTTTCTTGGGATGGCTGGATATTACCGTCGGTTTATCAAGGATTTTTCTAAGATAGCCAAGCCTATGACGGAGTTGCTAACGAAGGGAAAGGCATTCCAATGGACTCATGCTTGTCAAGAGAGTTTTGAGGAGTTGAAGAAGCGGTTGACAACAGCCCCAGTTTTGGTATTGCCGGATGTAAGCAAGAGTTTTGACATTTATTGCGATGCATCAAGACAAGGGCTTGGATGTGTATTGATGCAAGAAGGTCAAGTGGTCGCCTATGCGTCAAGACAATTGAAGAAACATGAGCAGAATTACCCCACGCATGATTTAGAACTTGCAGCCGTGGTACATGCATTGAAGGTTTGGAGACACTATATTCTTGGACATAGGTGTGAAATTTATACGGATCATAAGAGTTTGAAGTATATTTTCACACAAACGGATCTGAACTTGAGGCAACGAAGATGGTTAGAGCTCATCAAAGATTATGATTTGGGGATCAACTATCATCCGGGAAAAGCCAACGTAGTGGCCGATGCTTTGAGTAGGAAAGGAGTAAGTCATCAACTTACCGTTCGAGAGTTACCGTTCGAGTTATGTAAGGAGTTTGAAAGGTTGAACCTCGGGTTTGTAAATGAGATGGAGATGATGGAGTTAAATCCAACCTTAGAGCAAGAAATTCGAGAAGCACAAACCACGGATGAGGATATCAAGGAAATCAAGGAAAGGATCGAAGAAGGGAGAGAATTCAGATTTGACGAGGATGAACATGGTACCTTATGGCTTGGAAAGAGAATCGTTGTGCCTAATGTAAAGCATATTCGGGAGACAATATTAAAGGAGGCACATGACTCGCCATACTCAATTCACCCTGGTTGTACGAAGATGTACAAGGATTTGAAGACTTGTTATTGGTGGGATAGCATGAAAAAGGACATAGCTGAATATGTAGCATTATGTGATGTGTGCCAACGAGTCAAGGCGGAACATCAAAGGCCAGCCGGATTATTGCAACCGTTGAAGATTCCGGAATGGAAGTGGGAAGAAATTGGTATGGACTTCATAGTTGGGTTACCCCGTACTCAGTCCGGGTATGACTCAATTTGGGTAATTGTGGATCGTTTAACCAAGTCAGCTCATTTTGTCCCTGTGAAGACCAAGTATACAGCTGCACGATTGGCCGAAATATACATGGAGCATATTGTGTGTCGACATGGAGTCCCTAAGAAGATAGTCTCGGATAGAGGTTCTCAATTTACCTCCAGATTTTGGCAAAAATTGCATGAAGCTTTGGGAACGAGGTTGAATTTTAGTTCAGCATATCATCCTCAAACGGATGGACAAACCGAGAGGACCAATCAGATTTTGGAGGACATGTTAAGAGCTTGTGCTTTAAAGCATGGGAAAAGTTGGGACAAAAGCTTGCCATACGCGGAATTTTCATACAACAATAGTTACCAAGCAAGCTTGAAAATGTCGCCATATGAAGCGCTTTATGGGAGGAAGTGTAGGACACCTTTATTCTGGAATGAGGCAGGAGAAACTCAAGTATTTGGTCCGGACGTGTTGCAAGAAGCCGAAAAGCAAGTCCAAATAATTCGTGGAAACTTGAGGGCTGCCCAATCAAGGCAAAAAGGCTATGCGGATAATAGGAGAAGGAAATTAGCCTTTGAAATAGGAGATTTTGTTTACCTCAAGGTGTCACCAATGAGAGGTCATAAGAGGTTTAACATAAGGGGTAAGCTCGCACCTCGTTATATTGGACCATTCAAGATTTTGGACAAAAGAGGAGAAGTAGCATATAAGTTGGAGATGCCAGCTCATCTTTCAGACGTACATGATGTGTTTCACGTTTCCCAGCTCAAGAAGTGCTTGAGGGTACCGGAAGATCAAGTGCCAATGGAAGAATTGGAACTAGAGGAAGATTTGACGTATGCCGAGCAACCGGTCAAGATCTTGGAAACCAAGGAGAGAGTCACAAGGAACAAGGTGATTCGATGGTGTAAAGTCCAATGGAAGCACCATACAGAAAAAGAAGCAACTTGGGAGCTAGAAGACGATCTCAAGAAGGAATTTCCCCATCTCTTCTCTTCCGCGTCGAATCTCGAGGGCGAGATTCATTTTAAGGGGGGTAGGTTTGTAACACCCTCATTTTCATGCATCATGCCCTACATGCACTCATATACATGTTTAACATTAGCCCACAACAAGAGGAACGAGTTTAAAATTGATTCGGAGCATTTAAAATTGATTTGGAGCAAAACCGCACTTAAAACGCAGGAAAGTGCGGACTAGTCCGATTTTACTGAGGACTAGTCCGATTTCTCTCTGACTAAAAACGGACTTGTCCGTTTTTGCTGCGGACTAGTCCGATTTTGGCTCTGGAAACTTTCGGACTTGTCCGATTTTGTGCGGACTAGTCCGATATTCCATGAATCCTTGAAAATTTGCTAAGTCCCTGGACTTTTCCGGACTAGTCCGGTGTTCCAGCGGACTTGTCCGTTTTCCTTTCTGACTAAGATCGGACTTGTCCGATTTTTGGCCAGACTTGTCCGATTTTCTCTCTGGACGACTTCGGACTAGTCCGGTCCTGTTCGGACTTGTCCGATATTTCGTGACTCCGAGATTGACCTTTTGTTTTACGACTTGTTTCTTGGGTTTCACGTCAAGTGGGCCTAGGGACGTCGTGCCCAACTCTTTTAGAGCCCATGTGGGACTCTAAACCGGCCTCTACTCATCCCAAAACTCGAAATCCATCTAACCCTAGCCTCCACCTCTATATAAACAACCCCACCCCTTGGTTTGACATCTATTTGCCACTTTTCCACCCACCCAAACCCTAGTTCGTGGGGAGCCACCATCAAGGAGGGAGGAGAAGATCCCAAACGAGAAGAAGAAGAGGAGGAAACGAAGGAGGATCAAGATCTCCACCAAGTTTCGTCCTTCACCACCAATTCATCCCCAAGTTCATCACCAACCCTAGATCATCAAGATCCAAGTGTTACCTCCAAGTTTCTTGGTTCATTGGAGTTCTAAACACCTGGTATACCTTCTATTCTCTTTTCCTTACGAGAATTCAACCCCTAATCTCCAAATTCACGTCGATCTAGAAAACCCTAATCCGCTGATCTCGCAGAGTGCGGACTTGTCCGATCCCAAGCGGACTAGTCCGATTTTTCTGGTTAAATTGTGTTGAATTAATTCTAAAATTTGATCTAATCAACTCCAAACCTGTATAAACTGGTTAAAATCTATTAGAACTAGTTAGTGATCATTAAAAGCAATCTAGTAACAAGTTCTACCTTGCATTGCATCAATCATGCATGTCATGTCATGTTGAGTAATATTTGTGCACTCTTTGATTGTGTTTCTTGTTTTGTATGTTTATTGTGTGGATTAGACGGATTTGCGCTAGAGAGTGCCACGGAGGATCTACAACCTCAAGAGTTCGAAGGCTTTGACCCTAATCAACAGCAAGAGCAAGGCAAGTGTCCTTGAAGCATATTGATCCTGTTTTAAAATAAATGTTTTGTTTGCAAAACTGCATGCTTGTGTCAAATTGATGGGAATCCTATGGTAGGAAGTTTACTAGACTTGTTAAACCACCCTTGTCACCTGGAAATTATGGTAGAGAGTCGGGAAGGGTTTTTACCCTTTTGCTTCGCTTAATCAACTGGGATGGGAACAACTATATCACTCAATTTATTTATGCATGGATGAGATTATGGTTAACATGAACTAGTTAAATATGGTATGGTAATGGGTGATCTAAGCAAGCCTGGTATGTGGATGGGTTGGATGTTACGGTGGTTTGCTTGCTTTAGATCTAAGGACCGGTTCATGCGAGAATAAGCCAGGACTACAGTGCCACCACGAGGCCAAGTTATGGGTGCGGCGTAGCTGATTAATTAGGGCTTTGCTAGTGCTGTTTGGACCATTGTGGATGCTCGGGGAAGGGGTAGTCGGATTGGGTTTGTTGGTGATTGGTGGGACTACCCTGGGATCCGAATGGCTCAAGAGGGGGCCCTTGGTTGAAGATGTGCTCTGCGGGAGACATCGCCACCGGTGAAACCTCAGTGGGGTCTAAATAGGCTAGTAATCCCTTTGTAAGGGCTATTTTGTGATCTCTTGGCCACACACCAACGGAAGTGTGTAATATGACTGACGGGTCATGGGCATAAGGGAGGTTCTTAGTCGCCGAAGGGTGATGAAATCACAAACACGTGGGTAAAGAGGTACAAACTCTGCAGAGTTAATTAAAACTATCATGATAGCCGTGCTCCCGGTTATGAGCACCTGGACAACTTCCATGATTAGAGGGAAATTGGAATTTGGGATGGTCATGGTTTGATAATGGTTATGGATGGTTATGGATTAATCTCTGGTAATGAATATGGTTATTGGCAATGGTGAAATCTGGAATTTTTTTTGATGATGGTAATGAATTCAGATTTGGTATTATGATATCATTTATGATTATGATGGGTTTACTTCACATACATAAGATATATTGCTTTTCAAATGTTTTACCGTACTTTTCAGCACTTTACCATTATTATTGTCGTCATTTGAATCAGCCACATGTCATACTTTCCACACTTGCTGAGTACGACATGTACTCACTCTTGCAATTCCCCACCCCAACAGTTGCAGGTCAGGACTGGGATTTTAATGGCGATAATGCGGAGTTCTAGGCCGTGTCTACCGTCAGCTTTGCCTGTGGTGTTGATTGGAGCTGCGCATATACATACCCTGTCGCTTATGCTGCATAGTTGCTTAGTTTGCTTAGTTGTTTAATTAGTTTATTTCCGCTGCATTAGTTGAACTTGTCATTAATATTCATTAGAGCTTGTATTCGAGGATAATATGGTTTGTGTAATAAATCTGATAATTAATCTTGTCTTGTGGTAATTTTCTGTATACTCTTTTGTGATTGCACTCGTATATGTGTGATGAACATCCTGGGCACACATATGCGTTAGCTTGGTTCATTTTCGGAACCGGGCGTCACAGCGGCCCCCAACCCGCATCAAAGACGTCCAGAAGCTAACTGGATGTCTAGCTGCGCTCAATCGGTTCATCTCCAGACTGGCGGAGCGGGCACTTCCATTCTTCAAGCTATTGAGGAAGACTGAGCCATTTCATTGATCCGAAGAAGCAGAAAGGGCGTTCCAAGAGCTCAACAGCTCCTCACCACACTACCAATCTTGGTAGCTCCGGACCCTGGTGAGCCTTTACTGCTTTATATTTCTGCAACTACAGAGGTTGTCAGCATGGTCCTGGTCGCAGAATATGAAGCTCTTATCTATGGGATCAAGGTTGTGCTATCTTTTGGCGTCAAGCAGATGCAAGTGAAGGGTGACTCGTAGCTCATCATCAAGCAAGTCAAAGGCGAATGCTGCTGCAACAACCCTCAACTTGTTGCTTATCTCCTTGAAGTCCAGAAGCTCCAAAAGGATTTTCACATTCTGGATCTCTGCCATGTCTAGCGTCTCAACAATGCAGAAGCTGATGAACTCTCGACGAAGGCTTCAACCGGAGCTCCGGTTCCTGATAGAGTCTTTGTCCAGATATTGTCAAGACCAACCGCTCAGCTCGCCAAACTGAGTGAAGGGGCGAGACCAGCACCTTGAAGCTTGCAGTCCAAGTGGCCCTGTTACCATGGCGTCCACCAAGGGTCGTAGGTGCTGCAGGAAGCTTCGAGCAACCCAGCATGCAAGACTCAGCAGCTCAAGATAGCTCCAATGCATGGATCTCGGAGATCCGAAGCTACTTGAAAGACAACCACCTTTCTGAAGATGGTGTATCTGCTGACATGATCGTCAGATTGGCTAAAAGATACACGCTGGTAGGAGGGGATCTCTACCGGCGCGGTGCCAACGACATCCTAATGTGGTGCATTTCAAGGGAATAAGGCCGCGATCTCCTCGCGGAGATCCATGGAGGCGAGTGTGGGAACCACACGTCTTCCCGCACGCTGGTCGGCAAAGCCTTTCGGCATGGCTTCTACTTGCCTACAACACTCCAGGATGCAGTAGAGTTGCTAAAAAAGTTTGAAGCGTGCCAATTCTACGCAAAACAAATTCACACACTGACTTAGTCACTGCAAATGATTCTTCCTACATGGACATTTGCTGTGTGGGGCATGGACATCTTGGGACCTTTCCCAAGAGCCGTCGGAGGTTACAGGTTCCTGTATGTCGCCATCGAAAAGTTCACCATGTGGTCAGAAGCTACTCCAGTTGTGACTATCAATAAGCAGTCAACAATCAAGTTCTTGAAATCGATAGTCTGCAGATTTGGAGTTCCAAACAGAGTCATCACTGACAATGGAACTCAATTTATAAGTGCAGAATTTCAAGAGTATTGCGAAGACCTCGACATTCAAGTCAGTTACGCATCAGTAGCTCACCCGGCAAGTAATGGCCAAGCCAAGAGAGCAAATGCAGAAATATTGAAAGAACTCAAGACGCGCACTTATGAGCGCTTGAAGAAACATGGAGCCAACTGGATCGAGGAGCATCCGTCCGCACTGTGAGCAAGCAAGACTACACCTAATCGGTCAATTGGAGAGACACCCTTCTTCATGTTTTACGGAGCTAAAGCAGTCCTTCCTCCGGAGATCACCATGGGGTTCCTTCGTGTCCGGACCTTCGACGAAGCCGCGCAGGACCAGCTCTGGCGTGAAGACCTTGAACTCGTCGACGAGGGAAGGTGTCAAGCAGCTGTTCAAAATGCACGCTATCGCCAAGCACTCTGGCGCTATCATGAAAGGCATATGCGCAAACGACAGCTTGGGGAAGGCGATCTGGTGTTGTGGAGAATACTAACTCGTGAAGGGATGAACAAACTTTCCCCCAGCTGGGAAGGTCCCTTCCGAGTGATTAAAGTAGCCTGCCCCGAATGCGTACGCTTGGCAACTGAGGATGGGACCCCGCTTCCTAATCCTTGGAACATCGATCACCTCTGTAAGTTCTATACTTAGTGTTAAGGAGTTGAGTCTGTAATTGAATACAATGTAAGTTATAGAGTCCATACACAAAGTCGGGTAGGTCCTCCAGGAGAACATCCAGACCCCTCTGGGAGGGTCTGAGAAGTTCAAGCAACACTTGATACAGTCGCAACACTAAAAGTGTAGCTACCTACCCTGGGTTAGTACAAGATGTATAACAAGCTTAGCTTGGTTCCATACCCTAAGTGTGTCCTTGTATCCCCTGTAATTTGGACCTATAATAAAAGGCATTGTTGTATAAAAGCAGACTCCACGTGCAGTAATTTTGTGCAGGCTCATTCTCTCTTATTTATCCTTCTCCTTCTTGTCTATAACGAGTTGTGCAATTCTTTTTTAGTTTTAGTCCAAGTTATTCATATGTTGTACAAGTTATATTGGTGGTCTCTTCGGATCTTAGCATTGTTGCATGGTCTACTCGCTTGAACGCCAAGCCAACACAGGTCCGAAGTGTGCTATCGACTAAGCCTGGTCCTGCACCCTAAGTACGCCACTCTACCTGCTTTCCAGCAGGCCTTAGTAGGGCGGGTCCTAAAAGCATTCGGATCTCGAAAGTTTATATCAATGTCCTTGTTATCATATCGAGTTTCTATGGATCTAAAATTCAAATAAGAATAATAAGTCGCAAAATAGTTATAAATGAGAAGATGAATTTTACGGTTTTTCTTGTCTCTGATACACAGGAAAAATGAAAACTCATGGCAATGGTGGACGACGCCGAAGCTATTAAGCTCCGACAACCTCCAAGGGGGCTCCCGTCGACGTTTCAGACGCTGAAAGTGGGCGCTGCCCGAGCTAACAAGCTCCGGCAACTCCCATGGGGGCCCACCATCGATGTGAAGCATAATGCCAATTCAAGTGAAGATGGTGAAACCAACTGGGGGGCCCGCCGTTGATGTTCTACGCATTGACAGTGGGTGTCGTCGGACCTACCAAGCTCCGACAACCCGAGGGGGCCCGCCGTCGACGTTCTACGCGTTGAAAGTGGGTGTCGTCAGACCTACCAAGCTCCGACAACCCAGGGGGCCCGCTGTCAACGTTCTACGCGTTGACCGTGGGTTTCATCGAACCTACCAAGCTCCGAGAACCCCATGGAGCCTGCTATCGACGTTTTACGTGTTGACAGTGGGTGTCATCGGACCTACCAAACTCCGACAACCACAGGGGGTCCGCCGTCAACGTTCTACGCGTTGACAGTGGGTGTCGTCAGACCTACCAAGCTCCAAGAACCCCAGGGGCCCGCTGTCGACGTTTCACACGTGGACTGTGGGTGTCGTCGGACCTAACAAACTCCGACAACCCCAGGAGGCCCGTTGTTGATGTTCCGTCAACGCAACAAAAGCTCAACGGAGAAGTCAAAAATAAACTTCGGACCTAAAAGCTACAAGTTTGAAGTGTCCAAGTCATCAAAACATCGTCAAATCCTTTTTGTACATGTTCGCAATCAAATTGTGTACATCTACCAGTGGGCAAAAAAGATAAATGATAGTGTATTGAAGACGAGGACAAAATGGAATTCATTGCAAAAAGAGTGGATTTCATATATCTGAAGTACTGGATTACAAAATGAGGATTACAGTAAAAGGCAAAAGGAAAGGATCCTAGCTACTGGAGTATCTAAGTCCTACGGAAAAATGATGCAACCTTCTCAGCAGCTTCTTGGACTCTAGCTCTGGCATCATCCTCCTCTTCGGCAATGAGTCCTTCGAAGACCGGACCTAGAAAATGTTGGGGTCTCGGCTCTTGTAACACGCCAGGACATATTCGGCGACATTCTTGGCCAGAGATTTCCTCTCAGTCTCCAGCTGGTCAGCGATGACACCACCCATCGCGTCGAGTTTGCTGCCAGCAAAGCCAAGTGCCACCAGTGTCTGGTCCAGCTCCGGAGCTGGGTTCTCCGGGCATACTGTGCTGAAGCCAAGTGGCACCAAAGCTCTGTCTGCACGCCCCAGAAAATCCAACACCTGCTGGGACTCAGTTGCTCTCGAGCTTCGCAGCTCCTCTAGTGACCTTCTGGCCGCCGCAAGATCCGAACCTTCCCGAGCGAGGCGCTCGACCACTTTGGCATGTTGTTGCATACTCTCAGCTATTTCCTTTACGCGGTCGGCTAGCTCCGTCTCCCGGAGGTGGATGCGGTTCCGCCGTTCGGCCAGGTCCTTCTTCCTACCTCTTACTTTCCCTTCTCTGGTGGCAACATCAGCTTCTCTTTTTGAGATCTCCTGCCCTAGTTTCCAGTACTTCTCCTCGTCTTCTTTGCTCCACAAATCAAGCTTCTTAGTGCGATCTACTAAGTTTTGCTCTCCCAGAGTCAGCTTCTGGGTGAACTCCTCTTATCTTTTCAAAACATCCTCCTCCTGTTCCAGGAGTTTCTCTTCTCTCGCATCGAGGTCTGCTCGGCTCTTCAGTAGAATCTCATTTAATGCATTGAGGATGTCGTGACGTTCGTCTACAGCATCATTCCTTTCCTTGGCATGCTTGAGAATCTCCCGAGAATTAGTGTCGAGGGCCCTGATGGTGGCCTCCTTTTCCTCCAACAACTTGCCCCAATATTCCATCCGGGCCTTCTCCTTCTCGACCAACTCCTTCTGATCAGCAAACCTCGTCTATGCAAGCTTGGTCTCGAAGTGGAGCCTGTTGCGCTAACGCCTCAAGGTGTGGCGCTCTTCTTCAAGGACCTTACTGTCATGGTCAAAGGTGAGTTGGACCTGTCGAAGGCTCGAGCAAGCATTGTTAATAGACAACGCCAAAGGAATAGGCTCTGGACCTGCAGGGGTCATCTCCGCCGGCTCCAGAGGGTCTTCAAGAACAAAAATAGGGTCCCATGCCACAAGTGTGGTTCCCTCAACTTCTACGGCATTAGGACTGCCCTCCGGGAGCTCCTTGATCACTGCTGAGGAAGATCCCACTGGGGAAACTTCTACCTCCAGGGCTGACGCCGAAGGTCCAGCCGCAGGGTCTTCAGCTACTGGTTCCGTGGGTGGAAAGCCCGCCTTGCTTCCTCAGGGTGTTACGGCTCAGGTATCAACACCTCCAAAGCAATTACTTCCGGAGCGTTCATTGGAGCTTCGTCCGAAGCCAATTCCACTGCCGGCTCAGGCGCCGGAACATCAACCATCTCTGGCTCAGTGGCGGAGCTTCAACTATCTCCGGCACAGAGGCCAGAGCATCGGGCACCTCCGGCTCAATCGCCAGATCTCCAACAACTTTTGGTAAAGGCGTCGGAGCTTCAGGTACCTCCGTCTCAAGTGCCGGAACTTCCGACACCTCCGACTCCTGCACCGGAGCCTCAATGTATGGTGCTGCTGTTGGTGGTGCATCTTCAACAACTTCTCCTCCGTGGTACAGCGCTACCACGGGAGCTTATGGCGTCTCTTCTGGATCCAAGTCCACGACAGCTGGCGCCATAGCTACCGTGTCTTCTGCCACCACCTGGGGAGGCTCAATGGTTGAAGCCGGAGCTTCAGCATACACAATTCCAGTCGCTATAGCAGATGCCGAAGCCTCAAACTTTTTTCTCAACACCCTGGAAACAAAAGGTCGATAAGATTAAAAACATAATAAAAACAAGTTTAGCATTTCAAGGTAAGTTGAAGATGCGTACCTGGGATGCTACCACCCCAGTCGCCGCGGAATCTCTTCTTCTGAGGCCCGGAGTCAGAGCCCACCAAATTTGGTGAGACAGTAACTTCGGACCTTGGTCGGGGGCCATCTGCGGTAGTTGGAGTCTTCTCAGGCGGAACCCCCCTCGGCTGGGAAGGACCTCCGGACCCGGAGCTCACAGCCAGCACCGGAGCCGGAGTTGACCTGTCGGAGCTTGAGTCCCTCGAGGGCGCTGGCACCGAAATAGGTGTGGTCACCGAAGGTCTCCTTCGCCGGGGAGAAAGGGTTGTTGGAGTTGGAGTAGACCCGATGGGGCTCCCGTCAACATGCCTCAACTTTCTTTTGTGGCTGGAAGATTGAGCCGGTTCGTTGACTTTACCTTGCCCTTGCCAACTTCTTTGACTCTTTGGCTCTCGGCAGGGGTAGTCACCCTCTCAGAAGCTCTGGGGATTGTAACCCCAGAGACAGGGCTCCTCTCTACCACGTCCAAGTCATCCAATGCCGGCATCTTCCTCCGGAGCTCCCTACTGAACTCTAGAATCATGTTCAGAGGCAGGAAAGCAGTCGGCGGAGTCAAGGCGTCATCAGTGAGGGACCCGTGGTGAAGTTTCTTGAGATAGAGCTTCAAAGCTTCGTCATCTAAGTTGGAGTTCAAACCAGTTTCAATTCGGTCATCATCCATCACACTATTGAAAGCCCATGCGAGCTTTTCCATTGTCTTCAGCAGAGCCCACCTGTTCACAAAGAAATTCCCAAAGACCATTTGGGGGGGTCACTCCACCCACCACACGTTCTTGGATTCTGGCCAAGACAGGCTTGAACGCATCGGACAGCTTTGGAACTACGTTCCAGGCATCGATGTCAACGTTGGGGAGTCCCTGGGGCAGCTCCAACCTATCGTGCTCCTCCACTGTGATGATGATCCAATCATTCTTCCTGACATCCCATTTGCCGGAGGGAAACGACTTCAAGTACTTTAAGGGGCAGCTTTTGCACTTTATGAAGTAGTAGAAGCCAAGCAGCTCTGTCCCCTTGCTGGTGGTATGGACCGTGAAGAAGTTCCAAAATAGCTCAATGCAGGGAGGCACGCCCACCCACATCTTGCAGAAGTGGACGAAATTCGCCACCAGCAGGAGGGAGTGGGGGCCGAGATGATGCAGTTGGAGGTCATAGAAGTCCAGCAGCATCAAGATGAAACTTGAAAAAGGTGGGATCAGTCCCACCATGGCATACGTTGAGAAATACACCATATCGCCACGACACTCCTTCTTGAAGGGGAGCTTGCCGACGCAAATCATGTTGTGGAAGGAGTCACTGGTCCACCCGATGAAGGTCCAGACCTTCGTCAGATCATCCTTGCTCTTGATGCGGCTTTTGGGAAGACCTAACTCTATCGCGACAAAGTGGAGCAAAAGAAGAGAAAGCTAGGCAAAGGTTGGGAGGCTCTGAGCACTAGTTTGATCAAAAGCGTAAAGAGTCCTCAAACCATGCGGATTTTCCTTCTTAAGTAAGCCTCCGCAACACTTAATGGAAACAACAACAAGAGCAAGGCCACATTTCAAAAATCTACCCCGTCAATGATGAAGGGGCCTGGGGCCACCCTGATGAGAAGTCGAGGTTATTACCCCAGGCGAACCTTGTCATGATGGGCGGCGGGAGGCCCGAGGGTGGCAACCTCACAAGGCGCTCGGAATCGATACGGTTTTCGTATTTGGAACCGGCGACCGTCAATTTCGTGAGATCTGCCGCGCGGATATCACCTGCCACATTCAAAGAAAGCCACGTGGTGATGGTTCAACAGCGAACCATCACCCCAACTGCACCTTTGAAGCCGCGACGCGAGAATCGAAGATGGCCCCACCTCCGGTAGAATAACTTAACCCAAAGGATTTCTCCCAAAGGTGAGCCCGAGGGCCATAGTCGGTACCCTGCATACTGGGTACCCCACAATACTGCAAGAAGTGCAAGGGAGTTCCACCTGTCAAAGTTGAAGACCTCCGTAGGCCCCACGTGTTACACGACACTGGAACTGCCTCCTTCATATGGGTAGCTCCGACACTACCACGTGTAGTATAAGACCGGATCTAAACTCCCTACATAGGGAAGCTCCGTGTTTGACACGTGGCCAGTGACTTCGGACCTAACCCCTAGTAGAGGGAAGCTCCGGTGCCGCCACGTGCATAGCGGCTCTGGACCTACCTCCCCGTGAGGGGAAGCTCCAGAACAACCACGTGTCGAGCCTCCGGACCTACGACACCAATGGGAATACTGACGGATCTCCAACGACACGAACATTCAAGGGACAATTATTGTTACAGTTACAAGGCCTGATTATGTGCCATTAATACAATATTAATGGCTCACGATCAGAAGACCATTAATACCAGTAACACCGCCATTAAGGTGCATTATCACACTATTAGGGTGATTAAACACAATTCAATTGTATATTAGGCAATAATAACCGTCGGGGCCACATGTCGGGCCAGGCAATTGATGTAACAGCCACCCCTTAGTCTATAAAAGGGACTGGGCTGCGCGATACAGACAACCAAGCTCATACGCACACAAGCACCAGTGAATCCCGAATACAACAACACACACCCTGTGGAGTAGGGTATTACGCTCAGGAGGCCCGAACCACATAAATCCTCTGTGTCATCATCTTGTCTAGAATCTCCGCGTGCCCAAACCGATCAAAGAACCTCCGTGGGCTACAATTTAGTAGTACCCGGGGAAGTGTCATTCGTACGCTTCGACAAAAGTGAAGGAAGATCATCACGCTTTGGCTCTCGGTTTGATCTCTTGCACATTGTGTTGTGCTTTGCGGCTTGTGTGAGTTGAGCTTCGTGTGCTCCTTATTGTATTGATTTGCGGGAGCCTCAACTTGTGAGCAGCCCCAATCAAACTTGGTGATTACCCATTGATATAGTGGAAACCCAGCCAGGCATTGTGGTGGCTTGGTGAGAGAAGGGTCAAGTGAGACTCGATTCTTGTGTGGACTTCTCAACATGGATGTAGGCTTCTTCGTGGAGCTGAACCACGGGATAAATCGTGTCTCTCTTGTCGTTTTACATTTGATAATCACTAGAATTGCTATTAGGGTTCATATTGTTCTTCATCTTGTGCATTATTGAAATCTTGTAAAGTAAGTGCTTTAACTTCTCAATCTAAGCTATGCTAGGTTACTAGTCATTGTATCCACCTTTGGTGAACATAAATTCCGCAAATCACTTGTAGAAATCAAGTTTTTAGGTTTCCTCCTGTGCTAAGCGGACTAGTTCGACCCTGTCCAGACAAGTCTGACCTTAGTGATTTAATCTCGTTTGATTAAGTCATTTCAGGTCTTATTGCCTATTCATCCCCCTCTAGGCGACTTTCAATTGGTATCAGAGCAGGTTTCTCCACCAAGAGTCTAACAACTCAAAGAAGAAATGGCCAGAAGGGGTGACAACGAGATTCCGGTAATTGTTGATGACACCAAGACGAAGAACGTCGATGTTCTTCAAGATGATCCAAATGACGACGAAGAAGTTCGTATTCTCAAGGCACGGCTTCGTGAGAAGCTCAATGTGCCCAAGAAGGAGATCAAGCCAATTGCTCCGATCAACGTTGACAATGGGAGTAGTTCACAAGACTACTCCCGGTATCCTTACAACTATGAGCAACTAACCGCGGGCAATCACTATTTATCTATCCCCATTGGTAAACCTCCTCAATTTGATGGAAATGATTACTCTATGTGGAAGCATAATATGAAGATGCATCTCATTTCCTTAAACCCTAGTTTGTGGCAAATTGTTATGACAGGTGTACATATTCCCAAGAATGAGGAAAACATCACTCCGGAGCAAGCCGTCCTCCTCCATCACAATGCTAAAGCCGTTAGAGTGATTACCTCCTCATTGACTCGAGAAGAGTTCAACCGCATTGAAGGGTTGAAGGTTGCCAAGGAGATATGGGAAACTCTCAAGACAACACATGAGGGCAACCGTGTCATTAGGGAGGCTAAGATCGAGATGATCGAAGGAGAACTTGGGAGGTTCACTATCATGGATGGTGAATGTCCCCAAGACATGTACGACCGCCTCAAGAATCTCAACAACAAGAGTCGTTCTTTTGGAAGCACCCGGTGGACCGACCATGAGGTGGTAAAGAGGATGATTCGAGCATTCATGCCTCAAAAAGTCACTCTTTGCTCACTAATTCGTGAGAGTTCGGGTTTGCACAAGATGAGTCCGGAAGAAGTGCTTGGGAGAATTATCAACCATGAGATGATGGAGAAAGAAGCTATATTCTACAATGATCTACAAAAGCTCTCCTCCTCGAAGAAAAGGGATGTTGTATTCAAGGCAACATCATGAAGATCACAAGAAAAGGAAGAGAGTGATGAAGAGAGCCCCGACACCGATGAGGAAGAGGCACTCTTCATCAACAACTTCAAGAGGATGTTTAGAAGAAGGAGGGGGAGCTACCATCATGAAAGAAAGAGCAAAGACTAGCCCAAGACAAGATCAAAGAGGGCTTGCTACAATCATGGGGAGTATGGCCACTTCATTGTGGATTGCCCACATGAGGAAAACAAGAAGAGGAAGGAGGGCAAGTCCAAAGAGAAGAAGTACTTCAAGTGGAAGAAGCAATTGGGACGTGCCCACCTTGGAAATGAGTGGGATTCAAATGAGGAATCCTCCGCCGATGAAGAGGAGAAGATAGCAACCATTGCCATGAAGAAGACAAACGCGAAGAACAAGCTCTTCCCCAACTTGGAGAAATCAAGGCCAACTTGCCTCATGGCCAAGGAGGGAAGAAAGAAGGTTAAATATAAATCCTCCTATTCAATTTCTTTGCATGATGATTTTGATAGTAGTAGTGAGAATGAACATATGCTTAAGGATATGAGTAAAAGTACCTTGAAAAGATTGAGGTTGTTGACGGATGAGATATTTGACAAGGAAGAGCTCATCAACCGTCAAGAGGACATGCTCATCTAACAAAAGGAGAGATATCAAGAGGTTGCAGAGCTCTTGGAGCTTGAAAGAGAAAGACGCAAGACACTTGAGCGTGAACTCACTTTGAGCAAGGAAACTTGCTCAAACCTTGAGAACACCACAATTGTGCTCAAGGATGAACTTGTTAGTTTGACACAAGCTAACAAGATCCTTGAAACACAAGTGAAGTCTCTCAAGGTCAATGCCCCTTCTTCCTCTACAAGATCACCTTCTACAAATGTCAAATCCGAAGTGCCTCAACCTTGAAAATGCTCAAACTTGATTATGAAACTTAAAGATGAGCTTAAGTTGGCACACACCAATCAAGCACCAAACGGTGGCATCTTTGACAAGGAGAAGATGGCATATGCACATAGTGCATACGCCAAGACAAGACATCCCCTTGTCAAGGATGGTCTTGGTTGTTCTAGGGAGATGAGGCAAAATGCCAAAACTCTCAAGAATGGCAAAGACTTGATTTTTTTTTGTCAAGGGAGGCTCATACAACAATAAGGGAAAGAACATCGCTACATCACCCAAAGTGCCTAAGAAAGAACCACATCCATCGTTCCATGACTTTGATGCTTCATATGTGTTATTAAGGAATAAATTTGGTAAAGCTTATGCTAGGTATGTTGGGCCACACAGCAAGAGTCCTAAACCTTGCGTGTGGGTGCCCAAGTGCCTCTTGACTAACATCAAAGGACCCAACACCGCTTGGGTACCTAAAGTCAAGGCTTAAATCTTTCTTGTAGGCATACTCCTCCAGTGGAACCAAATGGGTTCTTGATAGATAATTCACTAATCATATGACCAGAGAGAGGAAGATGTTTGTGGAGTATGAGCAAAATGAAGATCCAAGTGAAGGAATCTATTTTGGGGACAATAGCCAAGGAAAAATCCTTGGCACCGATAAAGTTGCTATATCCCCTAATCATACCCTTTCAAATGTTTTACATGTTGATTCACTTGATTATAACCTATTGTCCATATCACAACTATGTGACAAAGGTTATAATTGTTTATTCACTAATGATGGTGTGACCGTCACAAGGAGAAGCAATGACTCAATTGCTTTTAAGGGTGTACTCAAAGGAAAGCTCTATCTTGTGGATTTCTCCGCGGATAAAGCCCAACTTGATACATGCTTAATTGCAAAAAACTATCATGGGATGGTTTGGCATAGAAGGATAGCCCATGTTGGTATGAGAAACTTGCAAAAACTCCTTAAGGGCGAGCACATCCGTGGTTTAAAGAATGTTGTGTTTGAAAAGGATAGGCCATGTAATGCATGCCAAGCTGGAAAGCAAGTTGGAGCTCCACATCCATCCAAGAACATTATGACGACAACAAGACCATTGGAACTTCTACACATGGATCTATTCGGTCCAATCTCCTACATAAGTATTGGTGGTAACAAATATGGTCTTGTTATTGTTGATGATTTTTCACGTTTCACCCGGGTATCCTTCTTGCATGATAAAAGTGAGACTCAAGGTGTCCTCAAGAAATACTTAAGGAGAGCTCAAAATGAGTTCTACTTATGTATCAAGACCATAAGGAGTGACAACGGCACCGAATTCAAGAATACTCAAGTTGAAGAGTTTTTTGATGAAGAAGGCATCAAGCATGAGTTCTTGGCCCCCTACTCGCCTCAACAAAATGGGGTGGTCGAGAGGAAGAATAGAACTCTAATTTATATGTCAAGAACCATGCTTGATGAGTAAAAGATGTCGGACTGGTTTTTGGCGGAAGCAGTTAACACCGCTTGCCATGCCATAAACCGGTTATATCATCACCGCATACTCAAGACGACGTCTTATGAGCTCCTAACGGGTAACAAGCCCAACATTTCTTACTTTCGTGTTTTTGGGAGCAAATGCTACATTCTCAATAAGAAGCCTAGGACTTCGAAGTTCGCTTCTAAGTCTGATGAGGGTTTCTTGCTTGGTTATGACTCAAACACCTACGCCTATCGTGTCTTCAACAAATCCTCCGGGACCGTTGAAGTAGGACGAGATGTGGTGTTTGATAAGACTAATGGCTCTTTGATCGTCATGTGCTAGATCAAGAATAAGCTCCACATGTGGTGATAGGAAGGATGACACTTGGAGATATACGACCACAAGAACAACCTCAAGATCCAAGTGACCATCTAACACATCAAGCAAGCTCTTCCTCAAATGATCAAGATCAAGTTCCCCAAGATGCGCTCCAAGAAGATGAAAATAGAGGCATCAATCAAGGGGGAGACAATGAAAATGAGGAAGACAAAGATGAAGATTCAAGACCTCAAGCGCCTCACCCAAGAGTGCACCAAAGCGTTCAACGGGACCATTCCGTTGACAATATACTTGGAGACATCTCCAAGGGGGTAACTACTCGATCTCGTGTTGCAAATTTTTGTGAACATTACTCTTTTGTTTCTTCTTTGGAGCCTCACAAGGTTGAAGAAGCACTACAAGATCCGGATTGGGTAATGGCCATGCAAGAAGAGCTCAACAACTTTGAAAGAAATAAGTATGGGAGCTCCTGAAGAGGCCTGATGCGAATGTTATAGGCACCAAGTGGGTGTTCCGCAACAAACAAGATGGGCAAAGGGTGGTTACAAGGAACAAAGCACGACTTGTGGCCAAGGGGTATTCACAAGTCGAAGGTTTGTATTTCGAAGAAACCTTTGCTCCCGTAGCTAGGCTTGAATCAATTCGTATATTACTTGCCTTTGCTACTCACCATGATTTTAAGCTATATCAAATGGACGTCAAGAGTGCATTCCTCAATGGTCCAATCAAGGAAGAGGTGTATGTGGAGCAACCTCCTGGTTTTGAAGATGAAAAATTCTCAAGCCATGTGTACAAATTGTGTAAGGCTCTCTATGGCCTCAAACAAGCTCCTAGAGCTTGGTATGAGTGCCTTAGAGACTTTCTAACTCAAAATGGTTTCAAAATTGGAAAGGCGGATTACACTCTATTCACTTAGCACTTTGATGATGATTTGTTTGTTTGCCAAATATATGTCGATGACATTATATTTGGTTCTACTAACAATGTTTTTTGTGATGAGTTCTCTAAGATGACGACGGAAAGATTTGAGATGTCCATGATGGGGGAGTTGAAGTTCTTCCTAGGTTTTCAAGTAAAGCAACTCAAGGAGGGCACGCTCATTAGTCAAACTAAGTACACACAAGATATACTCAAGAAGTTTGACATGGACAAGGCCAAACCCATCAAGACTCCTATGGCAACCAATGGGCATCTTGATCTTAATGAAGATGTTCCAAGTGTGGACTAAAAGGTATATCGTTCCATGATAGGCTCATTGCTTTACTTATGTGCATCTAGGCCCGATATCATGTTTAGTGTGTGTATGTGTGCTAAATTTCAAGCTGCTCCAAAGGTGTATCATTTGACCGCCGTTAAGAGAATTCTTAGATATTTGGTTCACACACCAAGCCTAGGACTTTGGTACCCCAAAGGTTCTAAGTTTAACCTCATTAGATATTCCAATGCAGACTATGCGGGGTGCAAAGTTTATAGGAAGAGCACATCCGGAACTTGCCAATTCCTCGGTAGATCTCTAGTGTCTTGGTCCTCAAAGAAACAAAATTCCATTGCTCTTTCCACAGCTGAAGCGGAGTATGTTGCCGCCGAAAGTTGTTGTGCACAACTTCTTTGGATGCGACAAACTCTTAGGGACTATGGCATAAACTTGTGCCATATTCCCCTCCTATGTGACAATGAGAGTGCCATCAAAATAGCCCACAATCCAGTTGAGAATTCAAGGACCAAACACATCGTTATCTGCCACCATTTCTTGAGAGATCACTCCGTCATAGGAGACATTGCAATTTCCCATGTGAGAACCAAAAAACAATTAACCGATATTTTTACCAAACCCCTAGATGAGAAAAGATTTTGTGAACTTAGGAGTGACCTCAATATCTTAGATTCTCGAAATGTGGCTTGAGTCTAGCACATCTGATTGTTATATTCAAAATTCACACATGCTTGCGAAAAATTCATCCTCCTCAATTTTCTACAAATTATTTTGAAATTTTTGAATCTTTGTGAATTATGGTCATATTTTGATTGTTGATTGCTTACTTACCATGTTTAAAAAGATATTTTGTGAAAATATAGTCCAAAAGGATCAAATCTCCGCTAAAAACTCAATATATAGGAGTTTTCAGCCTTAGGACTGGACTAGTCCGCTCACCATACTGGACTAGTCCGTTGGATCAATATAGTCCGGACCTAGTCTGCTGGCCGGACAAGTATGGGTCCCCAACCGGACTAGTCCGTCCCTTGGGGACTTAACCTCCCCTGGAATCCCTCGACCTCTTCACTCTTACCCACACAGTCTCTCTCTTCAAAACGCACGAAAACCGCCCCAAATCGGCGATTTTCGATTCCAACCACCAAATCTCGATTCCAATCCATGGATTGAAACCCTAGGGTGCGTGGGAAATCTTCCCCAAGCATCAGAGGCCGATTCCTCACCCACATTTCGTCGAATCAAAGATTCGAAGAGGTATTCTTGACCTAACGCCAAAACCTTCAAAATTCAATTCTTTTAGGTCTATTGATAGAAACTTCTTCACAAATGTTGTTGTCGACATCATTGTGATCATGTACCTCAATTTTGGTGGTAGGATCCGTAGATTTTGCAAAATTTCTCTAGATTAGGGTTCTTGTTGTGTGAACCGAACTAGTCCGGCCACAGCGCGGACAAGTCCAGCTTTGTACGGACTAGTCCGGCCCCTGGGCGGACAAGTCCGGGTTACAACATGAAAACCCTAACCTTGTTAATTTTTTTGAATTCTAATGTCATGTCTCTACTTCCTTGGACTCACACACATTCCTTTGCATTTCTTATTAGCAACTATGTCAGATTCCGACTATGTCCCACTTTTTGACTCCGAGGCCGAGGCGGGAAGGCAAGCACTATACCGTCAAAAGCGCGAGGAGGACGAGATTGTCATGGCATATCTCGACACTCAGTCAGAAGCTAGAAGAGCAAAGAAGACACAACGGGAGGCTCATAACTCAGCGGCAGTCGAGGCAGCTCCCAAGAGGAAGAGGCTTGTGTCTGTGGGGAGAAGGCAAAATCCCAGGAGGCAAGGACCTCCAAGGACAAGGGCAAGGAACCAGTGGATGCTGCACCCAAGAAGAGGGTCCTCGTTGCTAAGAAGCCTGCAAGCAAGGCAAAGAAGGGAGTTGCTCAGCCCATCGGTCCTTTGAGGATGTCTTCACCTGCACAGAACCCCAACCGTGCAGCTGCCTTCGATGCCAAGATCTTCAAAGGCAAAGGGGCTGAGAAGGCTAGGAAGCTCAGGAAGGTCAATGTCTACCAAAGGTAGAGGAGCACAGTGGATCCCCGCTTTTGGTGTGACTTCCACTATGACTACTACAGGACAATCTACATGTCCAAGTAGACTCCAGTTACAGATGCTCAGTGGATCGATTGGGACTACATGGCCCAAAAGGATCACGTGGCCTTCAATGCTGTGATTGAGTCCATAGAGCGCCATGACTTGAAGAAGTTCATGGCATTTCAATATGATTGGAATGTGGAGGTCATTCCTCAATTCTACTCCACTGTCTACTGCCACACCGACAGGGACAGGGGGATCACCTGGATGACACATGGAGAGCAATACTCCACCACCTACTGGGAGTTTGCTCGGCTACTAGACTTGGAGGATCAACTGGAGAATGAGATCATCATCTCCAATCTAAGGCCAGTTGACCGAGACACCTTGGAGTACATGTATCCAAGTCATGTACCATTCAAGGCTGGACATATCAGGAACATCAAGCCCTTCTATAGTGTCCTCAACCGGGTGCTCAGGAAGACTATTGCCCCCAGGTATGGAGATACGGGGATTATTCAAAGAAATTTGAGGCACCTAATGGTGCTAATTGATGGAGATGTCCAGTTTAATGTGGTGGACTACATCTTTGACGACATCTTCACCATCTTGCATACTCCAAAATAGTCATGTGGATACGCTCCTTACATCATGTACATGATCGAGAAGGTGTCTGGGCTCACCTTCAAGAAGGACATCACCCACCGAAGGCTTCGTCCTCAAATCCCTCCTCCGAAGCCTGCTGCCCATAGAAGGAAGAATGCGAATCCTCCCACTTCTTCCTCTCACTTTGTGCCATCACCTCCTCCACCACCTCCTTCATCACAATGTGGCAGTGGTTTCCTCAAGTGCTTTAAAGCCATCTTCTCCTCTTGCCGGAAAGCAGAGGTTCGACAACGTCGCATGGAGCGTCGTCAAGAGAAGTATCTCAAGGCGATGTGCAACAAGCTGGACATCCCCATGTCTCCTGTCGCGGAGAGTGATGGGGAGATGACTCCATTCCCGGAGTTCACCGCCGAGGAGCTTGCTTAATTCAGTGAAGTTGGCACCTCCACATCCGCTCCATCGGAAGATGATGATAATGATGATCCGGAGGCCACAGAGAGCGACAGCGGGGACCAAGGAGGAGGAGACGACGAAGACGACGATGACGCCGATGATGATGAGGAGTAGACCTTAGGGCTCTTCTTTCTCTCTTTTCCTTTTTGGTGTCTTGATGCCAAAGGGGGAGAGATTGGAAGGGGTTTGGAAAAGGGGGTACTTAGATAGTTTTATGGAGAGATTGATCCACTATGGACTTATGTTTTAAAACTCTCATTTCAAGTTGTTGTATAACTTAATCTATGTTCTCATACATTTTGTCTAAATTGTGATGTGTTGCCTCAATTACATGTTTATCTTGCATATTTATTGCCTTATCACAATTTATGAGCACATCACTTAGACACCCCACCATAACATGTATATGTATGAGAACTCCCTCAATTTATCTTACTCATCATGCATACATTGAGGGGGAGTCACTCATACAAATACATGTTATGAAAACAAATTATTACCCTTTTTGTTGAAGTCTTAATGTGTTGTCATCAATCACCAAAAAGGGTGAGATTAAAAGTGCATCTAGGCATCCCTATGGGTTTTGGATGATTGATGATGACAATTAAGAGACTAATGAGCTGAATTGATCTTAAGCACAAGTGTAATGGTTGAAATGAGACGAAAACCCTCAAAAAGAAAACATTGAAACGGGCATCAAAGACTCAAGTGTAGAAATTAGGGTTTCTATAGTATTGAGCTTAAGTGAGCCGTATCATGTGCGAGGGTGGATGCATCATGTGCATTGAGATCATTCTAGAGGACTCAAAGTGGTCGTTGAGAGAAAAACCTAAGTGAGAAGCCAAAATGAGGAAAATCCCAGGAGGTCGGACTAGTCCGGCTAGGCAGGGAAGTCCATTTTAAGTCGAACTAAAGGTCTCTGGAGGAGATCGGACTTGTCTGTATGGGTACGGACTAGTCCGTTCATCCCTTAGTAAAGTTGGAGCTAAGTCCCCAAAAAGCAAACTTGTCTGTTTTGGAACGAACCAAAGCTCTCTGGAGAAGTTCGGACTTGTCTGTGGTGGTACAGACTAGTCCGTTTGAGACTTAGTGCGAGAGAAACCGAGCAAAACCTAGAGGGTCGGACTAGTCCGCCCCTGTGGCCAGACTAGTCTGTGCCTACCCAGTTGAGTCCATTTTGGGACGAACCAAACCTTTTTGTCCTACTCCGGACTAGTCCGTTATTGACCGGACTAGTCCGTGTTGTCAGTGGCCGTTTGAAATTCAAACGTTGGTGCACACGTCATATGTTTTGTCGATCAATGACGTGAAATTGCCGGTGGTCGCAGAAGGCCGGACTAGTCCCGGGTTGTCCTAGTGGCAACGGTTAGTTCCCGGGACCCCTATAAAATGGAGACCCCCGACCCCTATTTGATGACCTTTGAACCCTAGCGCCACCACAAATGACCTAGAGCCTTCCAAAGCCTTTCACTCATCCTACTAGCCCTCTAATACCAAATCTTGAAGATATTAGGGTTTGGGGAGTAAAGTGAAGGAAGATCATCGCGCTTTGGCTCTCGGTTTGATGTCTTGCACACTGTGTTGTGTTTTGCGGCTTGTGTGAGTTGAGCGTCATGTGCTCCTCATTATATTGATTTGTGGGAGCCTAAACTTGTGAGCAGCCCCAATCAAACCTGGTGATTACCAATTGATATAGTGGAAACCAAGCCGGGCATTGTGGTGGCTTGGTGAGAGAAGGGTCAAGTGAGACCCGGTCCTCGTGTGGACTTCTCAACATGGATGTAGGCTTCTTCGTGGAGCTGAACCACGGGATAAATCATGTCTCTCTTGTTGCTTTACATTTGATAATCACTAGAATTGCTATTAGGGTTCATATTGTTCTTCATCTTGTGCATTATTGAAATCTTGTAACCTAAGTGCTTTAACTTCTCAGTCTAAGTTGTGCTAGGTTACTAGTCATTGTATCCACCTTTGGTGAACATAAATTCCGTAGATCACTTGTAGAAATCAAGTTTTTAGGTTTCCTCCTGTGCTGAGCGGACCAGTCCGGCTCTGTCCAGACAAGTCCGGCCTCAGTGATTTAATCTCGTTTGATTAAGTTATTTCAGGTGTTTTTGCCTATTCACCCCCCTCTAGGTGACTTTCACCAGAAAAGTCCCCCCTTCCTGGCGCGCCAGATGTTGAAGTGGCGCTATATGGAGGGCACATGCTGCAATCATCATATTCTCTGTACTTGTGGTCGATTCAGTGACCAATGCTAGAACATCATCCTACATGTGAGCAGCAGTTGCTGCTGCAGCAGGTGGTGGTCCATTGTTCCAAAGCTGATGCGCTGCACCAGCTTGTGGATAAGTGGCGGGATTGCCACCAGGACGATGAGAGGTATCGCCAACTTCATTGCCCCTTCCAGCCCGTGCATCCGGGCCAGTGGAAGCAGCAGCATATGTGACACCCGATTCCCAAAATGAACCCAGTGAACGCATATGTGTGCCCATGACGTTCAACACACATACACGAGTGCTTCACAAACGATATACAAAAAATTACCATAGCACAAATTATTAAATAAATATTTTTATTACAATATTCAAATAATCCTCAAATTACAGACTTTAATGGACATTATTATTGATAAAATCTGAAATTAATGCAGGGAAAATAATCTAACTGAGCAACTAAGCAAAGGAGATCGTGCGGCTCCAAACAACACCACAGGCAAGTCGACGGCAGCACACAACCTAGTACTCCGCATTATCCTCAGGATACTCCCAAACATCACCTAAAACTGTGGGTGGGGGAATAGCAAGGGTGAGCACATGTCATACTCAGCAAGTGTGGGAAAATAATGTCATGTAGCTTAAACAAAAAATTGACAATAAATAATGGCTAGTTGCTGAAAAGTACATTTAAAACATGTGAAAAGCATATTAAGATGTCTATGTGAATTAATCTCATCATATCTCAAATAAACATAATAACTCATATTCATCATTCATTATCCATCCATATGCCATATCCTTACCATCATTATTAGCCATGTTCATTTATCAACATTCAATCCATAACCATAATCAAACCATAACCAATTTCCCAATTTCCACTCTAATCATGTGAAGGTCCAAATTGCTCATAACTGGGAGCACGACTATCATGAGAGTTTTAGCACTCTGCAGAGGTTGTACCATTTTACCCACAAGTTTGTGATTTCATTCCCTTTCGGTGACTAAGAAACCTCCATCATGCCCATGACCCGTCGGTCACATTACACACTTCCATCGGTGTGTGGCCAAGATATCACAAAATATCATTTATAAAGGGACTACAAGCATATTCACACCCACTGAGGTTTCACTGGTGGTGATGCCTCCAACTGAGAACATCCAACCAAGGCCCCCCTCTTGTGCCATTCGGATCCTAGGGTAGTCCCGCCATTATTGCAAACCCAACTGTCTCCCATTCCATGCTCCTCCAAATGATCCAAACAATGATGGCAGTACACCTAATTAATTGGCTAAGCCGCACCCATATTTGGCTTTGTGATGGCACTGAAAAACCTGGGATGTCGCCCCATGAACCGGTCCTTAGATCTAAATCAAGCAAAACCACCAAATCCTTCCAACCCATTCCACATAACCGACTTGCTTAGATCCATAAGTTCCATGTTTCTAAAGGGTCATTATCACCAATTACCATAACTCCTATGTTCAATAGTTCATAATTAGGTCATGTAGTTATTCCCAATCTGTAAGACCTATGTGTGCTGAATACATTGGCTTGTAGTGAATACACTTGGCTTTGATTATAAAAGTTTTAAATATCACCAAAACACCTTTTTATCAAGGTCCGACTCTAGCTCCGAGCTATAGCAAGGTCCGACCATAGGTCCGACTCGTTTTGGGTAGCTCCGGCTACGTTAGATGCTAGGTCCGACTTCTTGGTAAGGTCCGACTAGCTTTGGTTAGCTCCGGTGAGCTTTATCTTTAGCTTCGGCATATATTTGATAGCTCCGACATGCTTTTGCTAAGCTCCGACGTATTTTGTCTAGCTCCGGTTTTGGGTTGACTAGTTTTGACTAGTTTTTGGTAAGCTCCGGTGCTAGGATCTATTAGTTTTGGTAAGCTCCGGCAGGTGCTTCATTGTAATAGTTTTGGTAAGCTCCGGCTTGCTGTGGGATGGTCCGGAACTTGACCGCAATACTTCTGTTTTTCATTTGCAATGTTTCGTACTTGCTTTACATGGTTGGAAAGTTTGCTTAGTATTCTTTTACTAAGTTTTTGGTGCATTTTGGATGATATGGCTGATATCGTTTTGCTATGCTTTGCAACATGCTTATGTGAGGCTCTCACGTAAGGTGTTGTGTTCGGAACTAACTTGAGTCAAGTCGAGGACTTGGGCTCGTATGGATTGGTTGTTTATTCATGTGCATGTGTTGCTTGAGTTCAAGTCATGGCTGGTGACGGGATCCATTGGACTAGTCTCAGGGAGGAGATGAGGTTCCAACAACCAAGTTCGGAAGGAACTGTGGTTGAGCTGATCAGGAGGTCGCGCAGGATGATTGAATCAAGGGCGGTGCATATGAAGGTTACTGGACGTTGAAGGAAGGTGTTTGCACGTATGCATGCGGTGCATGACGTGGCAACATGGTTCCGAAGATGGTTTATGGATGGGAAGATCTGGTTGGAAGGATCGGATCATACCGGTTGATGACTTTGGCTGCGGCGGAGTCGGTTATGGCTCGGTATGGAAAGTATCGAGTTAGTTATGTTAGGATTTCGTGTGGGTCACGAATTTTAGTTGTTTAGGAATGTGGGATATGTTCCTAAGGTGTTTGGAAGTCTTAAGATTGCTTCTATCTGCGTATAGAAGAATCTTGAGCAGTTATGGAAAGTTACGATTCGTGATCTGAGTAGGATTGGAGTCCTAGTTGATATTGGGTTGGCCTAAGGGCTGGTTATATAAGCAAGGGAGCCCAGAGCTCGTGGTGCACGACTTTGGGGCTGTTCCTCTTGTGTTCTATTGAATAAAATTTGTAGTTTGAAGGAACTTTTGTGCCTTGTTCGTCCGACTTGTTTCAGACAAGTTTTACTCGTCGAGTTTCTGGACAGCACTACCTTTCGTCGGTGGTTTTATCATAACTCGAGTTTTACAGATCCAATTGACGTGATTCTTTTTGGGTTGTCTTCACAACTTGATTTTCTATAATCTGTCAAAGTTTCACGGTCATTGGATTTGTGGTCTATGATCTACACGAGTTTCTTTGCAGCGTTCCAGAACCTTTTTTTTCTCGGGTAGGACAGATTGACCATTGTTTGATCTTTCGATCATAACTTGAGTGTTTTTTTCGTCGGATTTGAGTGATTCTTTTTGTGTTGTCTCCTTGACTTGATTCTCTCTGATATCTATCACTTTTGTCACGGTGAAACACGTTTAGATTAGTCTCACACACGATTTCTTTAACAGATCGTTTTTCTGCCGAAAGGGTTTGGGGTTTAATTGTTTCTGCTGCGTAAGATTTTTAAATCTACTATTCACCCCCCTGGTAGCTTTTCATGTGCTCTTCAGTCCTACAATTGGTATCATAGCTACGGTGCTCTAATCTTTGAGATTTGCACGTGTTTTTGACTAATCATCATGGAGAAGTACTCCGCCAAACCTTGTGTGTTTGCCGGTATTGATTTCCAGGTTTGGAAGGCACGCATGGAGGCTTTCATCCAGGCACAAGGCTTTGCAATATGGGAGAAGGTATACAAGCCTTACGAAGTGCCATCAAATGATCAAGTTATAGCTACAAATCTGAGAGATGTCGACAACAACAACAAGGCTCGGAACTTGATCATACAAGGATTAACTCAAAGCGACTTCGACCGTGTTGCACACCTCCGATCTGCATACGATGTGTGGAAAGCACTTTGTGACTACCACGAAAGATCCAACATGATCAAATAGGTAAGGCAAGACATGTTCACAAAGTAATACATGCGCTTCAAGATGCAACCCGGTGAGTCTATTGATGACCTTTTTGCTCGCTTTAATAAAATTCTCAGCAACTTGTGTAGTGTCAATGTTAATTTTTCAGATGCTGAAAATGCTAGGCAATTGCTAAGTGCATTAGATATGTCAATTTGGGAGATGAAAGTCACATCTATTTGTGAATCTACTGTCATGAGTTCTCTTACATTAGATGTACTCTATTCTAAACTAAAAACTCATGAAATTGACATCCTAGCACGTAAGAACCCAAATAAGTCTATTGCATTTGTTTCACAACGTGATATGTCTAGCTCCGGCCAATCATCATCTTGCAATACTCTTGCTTTGTTGTCCTCACTAACCCTGGAGCAGATCGAAGAATTTCCAGAAGAGGAGTTGACACTCATCTCTACTAGATTCTCAAAAGCATTGCAAAATGTGAGAACTAGAAGGAGAGGAAGCTCCGGACCTCAACGCTGTTTTGAATGTGGTAAAATAGGACACTTTCGTACGGAATGCCCTAACCTTTCAGGTCCGACCACCCGGGAAGAAAAACAAAGCAAGGTCCAGACCTCCTTTGGAAATTCCAACAAGAAGAAGAAAGGTACCATAGGACGCAAGATGATCAACAGTTTCATCACCGCGCTTCAAGAGTTCAGTTCAAGTGACGTGGACATTGGAAGTGATGAAGATGAAGATGATTTGGCAAACTTGTGCTTTATGGCGAGCAAGTCAAGATCAAGTATGGAGGAGGCAGAACACAACAGCGATAATGAAGAGGTATGTCCTACTTGCGAAGAAATGTGTGATGCTATTTATCGTGCCACTGTTATTGTTAATAAAAAGGACAAAAAGCTTAGGGATAGTGCTGCTAAAATTGAATCACTAGAATCTGAAATCAACCATTTAAAAACTTTGATTCCTAGTAATGATGCATTTTCCTCATGTGATTTAATATATGAACAATTGTCGTCATTAAGAAGTGCGCACACCTCCACACTTGATAAACTTGAGTTAGAAATTAAAAAGAACAAAGAGCTTGCTGCACTTAATGATAAAAACTTGAAAGATGCTGGTTGTTCTACAATTGATTTGCATTGTTCTACTTGTGATGATCTTGATAAGAAACTACAAGATGCTATGAATGAAATTTCTATATTGAACAATGCTTTACGCTCTCATGAAGTTAAATTTTGTTCCAATTGCAAACTGAAAGGAAAAACATCATGTGAAAATTGCCTTGATCTGTCCAATAAACTTGATGACATGCATAGGACATTAGATCGGTTTTGTAATGGGAATAAGAACCTAAACTTACTGCTGAATTCTTCCAAGTCTTGCAATTATAAAACTGGTTTAGGTTTTGATTCTCATCCTCATGCTTAGGCACATCCACCTAAAATTGTAAAGTCATTAGGAAGTGGTTTGATTCAAACAGTTCCTAAACAAAAAGGAGTGGTTTTCAAATCTGCAGGAGTGTTGCCTCATTTGGTTTCAAATAAAAATATTGCTTGCTCATCTAGACATGAACACAAAGTTAAATTTCATTGTACCTTCTGTGGTAGAGATGGTCATGTCATAGATTTTTGTTATAGACTAGCTAAACAACAGAAAAGGGAAAGAATGATTGCTAGATCTCATAACCTTCATGCAAAATTTGCTGCACACATTGAACCGAATGTACAACCTGCTGTTTTGAGTCAAAAACATTCAAAGTTTACCTCCGGACCTTCTGTTTTTGCCTCCGGAGCTACTGATTTTTGTTCTACACAAGTAACATTTTATAGGTCAGTAGTCAAGAATAAAAAATCTCAAACTTTGACTTATAAACCTGCTGTTTTGTCTCAGCTTTCGCGTGTTTTTCCTGCTGCACGTCGCGTGACTCAGTACTGGATTCCTAAATGCCTTTTGACTAACCCCAGTATTGAGTCATCGATGTATTGTGCTTCTATGTAGGTTACACGTTTGAGGAAGGAGAACGTTTGGATTGTGGATTCAGGTTGCTCACGCCACATGACCGGTAACAAAGATTGGTTCTCCTCCCTCTCTTTTGTGTCACGTGTAGAGAATGTTACTTTTGCCGATAATTCTTCAACTCCTATAATTGCTAAGGGTTCGGTTAGAGTAAATGATCACTACACTTTGAAGGATGTGGCACTTGTCAAGAATTTGAAATACAACTTGCTTTCTGTTTCACAATTGCTAGATGAAAATCTAGAAATTATTTTCAATAAAAACTGCTGCAAAGTTGTAGGTTCAAATAGTGAGCTTATTTTTAACATGTCTCGGTTTGGAAGAGTTTTTAAAGCTGATTTTGATATGTCTTCCTCTAAGCATAGGTGTCTAGCTGCTAATGATTCAAAGGACTTATATTTTTGGCATCGTAGACTTGGTCACGTAGGCTTTGATCACCTAACGCGTGTTAGTGCTCTTGATCGCATACTTGGGTTGCCTAAGCTTAAAGGGGACAAAGAAATTGTGTGCTCTTCTTGTAGACATGCTAAGATGGTTGCAGGTTCACATACTCCTCTCACAATGATCATGACAACTGAACCATGCCAACTTTTGCATCTTGACACCGTAGGACCTTCACGTGTTCAATCCTTCGGTGGTAAATGGTATGTCCTTGTTATTGTTGATGATTATTCTAGATACTCTTGGGTTTACTTTATGGCGTCTAAGAATGAAGTTTTTAGTCACTTTAGAACTTTATTTCTTAGATTATCAATTGATTACCTAGGATCTTTAAAAGCAATTAGAACTGATAATGGAACTGAATTTAAAAATCAATCTTTTGATCACTTTTGTGCTGAAAATAGAATAGATCATCAATTCTCTTCACCATATGTACCTCAACAAAACGGTGTTGTAGAAAGAAAGAACATAACCTTAGTTGAGATGGCTAGGACTATGCTTGATGAATATCAAACTCCTAGGAAATTTTGGGCTGATGCGTTAGCAACCGCTTGTTATATCTCAAATCGTGTTTTCTTGCGTGCTAAGCTAGGTAAAACACCATATGAGCTCCGGTTTGGACATAGGCCTAGTGTTACACACTTTCGGGTCTTTGGTTGCAAATTCTTTGTTAAGAAACATGGTATCTTGATAAATTTGAACCTAGATCCATTGATGGCATGTTTCTTGGTTATCCATCTCATACTAGACGCTACCGTGTGCTTTTACTTGACACTAACAAAATTGTGGAGACTTGTGAAGTGTCTTTTAATGAAGCTAGCTCAGGTACTAGCTCCGGTGTTGCAGGATCAGATCCGTATCCTCAGGGGGAGGGTATTTTTGAAGATGAAGAAGAGCCGGTGATACTGCCTGGTAGTTCCGAAGGTGACACGTGTCCAGCTCTGGACATTGAACAAGCTCCGGCTATCACCTATGCTGGTCCTGATCGTCCACAAGTCACAAACTCATCAATCTACGATGAACCTAATGAAGAAGAAGCTTGTGAGACATCTGTTCCCCTACGTTTTTACAAAGATCACCCCCCACAACAGATGATTGGAAGCTTGCACGAACGAGTCACACGGTCCAAGTTTTGCGAACCAAACTCTCATGCTCATTCTGCTTTTGTTGCTTCTTTTGAACCCAAAGATATATCACACGCACTCACTAATGAATCTTGGATTATTGCCATGCAAGAAGAGTTAGAAAATTTTGAAAGAAATAATGTTTGGAAACTTGTACCTACACCTCAAGGTCACACTTTAATTGGAACTAAATGGGTATTTAAAAATAAACAAAGTGAGGATGGGGTTGTGGTTAGGAATAAGGCTAGGTTGGTTGCTCAAGGTTTCACTCAAGTTGAGGGTCTAGATTTTGATGAAACATTTGCTCCTGTCGCTAGATTAGAAGCCATAAGAATTTTGTTAGCTTTTGCAGCATCTAAAGGTTTTAAGCTATTTCAAATGGATGTTAAAAGTGATTTTCTTAATGGCTACATAGATGAGGAGGTTTATGTCAAACAACCACCGGGTTTTGAAAATCCAGATTTTCCTAATCATGTTTACAAACTGTCCAAAGCCTTATACGGTCTCAAACAAGCCCCTAGAGCATGGTATGATAGGTTAAAAACATTCTTACTTGAAAACGGGTTTACCATGGGCAAGGTTGATAAAACTCTTTTTGTGCTTAAGTATGGCAATGACTCATTATTTGTTCAAGTGTATGTGGATGATATTATCTTTGGTTGTGCTTCTCATGATCTTGTGTCCAAGTTTTCAGCAATGATGAGTTCCGAATTTGAAATGAGTATGATGGGTGAACTCACTTACTTTTTGGGGCTGCAAATCAAGCAAACCAAGGAGGGTACCTTTGTGCATCAGACAAAGTATACAAAAGACCTCCTAAGGCGCTTCAACATGGACAAAAGCAAGCCCCTTCGGACACTAATGGGAACAGCAACAACACTTGAACTTGATGAAGATGGTGAACCCGTGAATCAAAAAGAATATAGAAGCATGATCGGATCACTTTTGTACCTCACGACATCAAGACCGGACATACAATTCAGCGTATGTCTTTGTGCACGGTTTCAAGCTTCCCCACGTGCTTCACATCGTCAAGCCGTCAAAAGGATTCTCAGGTACTTACATGGAACTCAAGAATTTGGCATTTTTCTTCCTTCTTCCTCAACCGTTACTTTGAAAGCTTTTTCGGATGCTGATTTTGGGGGTTGTAGGATTGATAGGAAAAGTACTTCCGGTGCTTGTCATTTTCTTGGTAATTCTCTTGTTGCTTGGTCCTCTAGAAAACAAAATTCAGTTGCTCAATCCACATCCGAATCTGAATATGTAGCTGCTGCTAGTGCTTGCTCACAAATTCTTTGAATTGTTCAAACACTTAAGGACTATGGGGTTGATCTAGACAGTGTTCCACTGTTTTGTGATAACACTAGTGCCATTTGCATTGCTAAAAACTCTGTGCAACATTCTAGAACTAAGCACATTGACATTAGGTATCACTTTCTGAGAGATAATGTTGAAAAAGGAAACATTGTGCTTCACCATGTAGATACCGAACAACAATTGGCTGACATTTTTACAAAACCTTTGGATTTCACTCGTTTTTGTTACATTCGTAGTGAAATAGGGGTTATGCATCCTCATGGCTTAAATTGAGGGGGAGTTTTTGAAACTTGGGAAGTCTATGTCTGGATCTGAAATAAAAATAATATGAGCATAGTATTTCATACATATATGACTTTGTGATTCCTTTTACATGCTGAAAGTTCTTACTACATTACTCGTGTTATACATTTTGTAGTTTTTGCCATGTCTAGTAATTGGAATAATTACTTACACTAAAACTGGTCATGGTCGAACTTTCTTGCTGTTTTGAACTTGTTACATGTTCACAAGTGCTTTTAATCATAAAGAATTAATCAAGTAATCAACTCACATGTTGAGTTTTTATGAACAAATATAAATTGAGAAAAGATCAAGAGAATATGCATGCATCACACTTCTTCTTTTGAGATGGCTTGTCATTGCACTTAGAAATGAACTTGGAAGAAGTTGTGTATGACTAAAACCATGTCCTTAAGCTTCTGATTGTCAAATGACATAGGCTTGGCTTGGTTGGTTAGTATAAGGCAGATGCGCATATAATCTCTTGCAAATATCATATGATCTAAATTTATGCTTTGAAAAATAATAAAATGCAGCAACTAGTGTCATGCTTTCAAGTTTTGAAATAGTTAAGTTTGTGAGATCATGACTTGCTTAAATTGAAAATTACATTTGATCTCTAGCATGGCTTACACTACTTTATGTATTTCATTAATGTGATAATGTAAGGTACTTGATAATATGACTTGGATGAGTTTTTTTATATGTATATGTTATAATATGCTCATAACAACTAAAGGGGGAAAGATAATTTGTTTATATGCTCATGACTTGCTGAATACATTGTCAAAGGGGGAGAGATAAGCATGAAGAGAAAGAAAATATGTGCATAAGGAGAGATAATAAAGGGGGAGATAATATGGGATAATTTTTCTTCTCATTTTACTTTTGATTTACAAAGGGGGAGAAATTGCCTTCAAAACTTTTATGTGAATAAGCCAATGTTCGGATTTTAAATGGTGTTGCCAATGCATTCATCAAGGGGTAGATTGTAAGACCTATGTGTGCTGAATACATTGGCTTGTAGTGAATACACTTGGCTTTGATGATAAAAGTTTTAAATATCACCAAAACACCTTTTTATCAAGGTCCGACTCTAGCTCCGAGCTATAGCAAGGTCCGACCATAGGTCCGACTCGTTTTGGGTAGCTCCGACTACGTTAGATGCTAGGTCCGACTTCTTGGTAAGGTCCGACTAGCTTTGTTTAGCTCCGGTGAGCTTTATCTTTAGCTCCGGCATGTCTTTGTTAGCTCCGGCATATATTTGATAGCTCCGGCATGCTTTTGCTAAGCTCCGACGTATTTTGTCTAGCTCCGGTTTTGGGTTGACTAGTTTTGACTAGTTTTTGGTAAGCTCCGGTGCTAGGATCTACTAGTTTTGGTAAGCTCCAGCAGGTGCTTCATTGTACTAGTTTTGGTAAGCTCCGGCTCAAGCTCCGGCTTGCTGTGGGATGGTCCGGAACTTGACCGCAATACTTCTGCTTTTCATTTGCAATGTTTCGTACTTGCTTTACATGGTTGGAAAGTTTGCTTAGTATTCTTTTACTAAGTTTTTGGTGCGTTTTGGATGATATGATTGATATCGTTTTGCTATGCTTTGCAACATGCTTATGTGAGGCTCTCACGTAAGGTGTTGTTTTTAGAACTAACTTGAGTCAAGTCGAGGACTTGGGCTTGTATAGATTGGTTGTTTATTCATGTGCAGGTGTTGCTTGAGTTCAAGTCATGGCTGGTGACGGGATCCATTGGACTAGTCTCAGGGAGGAGATGAGGTTCCAACAACCAAGTTCGGAAGGAACTGTGGTTGAGCTGATCAGGAGGTCGCGCAGGATGATTGAATTAAGGGCGATGCATATGAAGGTTACTGGACGTCGAAGGAAGGTGTTTGCACGTATGCATGCGGTGCATGATGTGGCAACATGGTTCCGAAGATGGTTTATGGATGGGAAGATCTGGTTGGAAGGATCGGATCGTACCGGTTAATGACTTTGGCTGCGGCGGAGTCGGTTATGGCTCGGTATGGAAAGTATCGAGTTAGTTATGTTAGGATTTCGTGTGGGTCACGAATTTTAGTTGTTTAGGAATGTGGGATATGTTCCTAAGGTGTTTGTAAGTCTTAAGATTGCTTCTATCTGCGTATAGAAGAATCTTGAGCAGTTATGGAAAGTTACAATTCGTGATCTGAGTAGGATTGGAGTCCTAGTTGATATTGGGTTGGCCTAAGGGCTGGTTATATAAGCAAGGGAGCCCAGAGCTCGTGGTGCACGACTTTGGGGCTGTTCCTCTTGTGTTCTATTGAATAAAGTTCGTAGTTTGAAGGAACTTTTGTATCTTGTTCGTCCGACTTGTTCCAGACAAGTTTTACTCGTCGAGTTTCTGGACAGCACTACCTTTCGTCGGTGGTTTTATCATAACTCGAGTTTTACAGATCCAATTAACGTGATTCTTTTTGGGTTGTCTTCACAACTTGATTTTCTATCATCTCTCAAAGTTTCACGGTCATTGGATTTGTGGTCTATGATATACACGAGTTTCTTTGCAGCGTTCCAGAACTGTTTTTTTCTCTGGTAGGACAGATTGACCATTGTTTGATCTTTCGATCATAACTTGAGTTTTTCTCATCGGATTTGAGTGATTCTTTTTGTGTTGTCTTCGTTACTTGATTCTCTGTGATATCTATCACTTTTGTCACGGTGAAACACGTTTATATTAGTTCCACACACGATTTCTTTAACAGATCATTTTTCTGCTGAAAGGGTTTGGGGTTTAATTGTTTCCGCTGCGTAAGATTTTTAAATCTACCATTCACCCCCCTCTGGTAGATTTTCACGTGCTGTTCGATCCTACACAATCCCAATTAAGCAAAGCGAAGCAAAACTGAAAAATACCCTTCCCGACTCTCTACAATATATTCCAAGCGACAAGGATGGTCAATCGAGACTAGTAAACACCTATCATGGGTTTCCCTTCAATTTGAAACAAGCATGCAGTTTTGCAATCAAAACATTTGAAAACAGGATCTGAAAGTGCATCTAGGCATCCCCGTAGGTTTTGAATGATTGATGACGACAATGAAGAGACTAATGAGCTGAGTTGATCTTAAGCACATGTGTGATGGTTGAAATGAGTCAAAATCTATCAAAAAGGAAAAGGTTGAAACTCGAAGACTCAAGCATAGAAATTAGGGTTTCTATTGTGTTGAGTTTAGACTAGCTGTATTAAGTGTGAGGGTAGTGGTGGTTGAGAGAAAAACCTAAGTGAGAAGCCTTAGAGAGAGAAAATTCAATGATCGGACTTGTCCGGGCCTCAAGACGGACTAGTCCGGATGGCCAGAGTAGTCCATTTTAGAACGGACTAAATGTCTCTGTTGGAGTTCGGACTTGTCCGTATGGGTACGGACTAGTCCGTTCCGCCTTGGTGAGCGTCTGTGGAGCTATGTCTTGTGAGGTCGGACTAGTCCGGACCCCCAGAGTAGTCCATTTTGGGATGGACCAAATGGTTCTGTTTGAGTTCGGACTTGTCTGTTGTGGTACGGAGTGGTCCATTTATACCTTGGTGAGAGATCCCGAAGCCATGTTCTGAGAGGTCGGACTTGTCCACCCCAGGGGCCGGACTAGTCTGGGCTCTCCCAGAGTAGTCCGTTTTCACGCGGACTAAAGTGTTCTGTACGACTTCGGACTAGTCCGTTTTGGGCCGGACTAGTCCGTGTTGCCAGTGACCATTTGAAATTCAAACGTTGGCAGGGACGTCACCAGTTTTGTCGATCGGTGACGTTGAATTGTTGGTGGTCCCAAAAGGCGGGACTAGTCTGTGATATAGGGCCGAACTAGTACGGGGTTGTGTTGATGGCAACAGTTAGCTGTCGGGACCCCTATAAAAAGGGCGCCCCCGGGCCCTATTTGAAAAGTCTTGAACCTTAACGCCACCACAATAGCCCTTGAGCCTTCCAAAGCCTTCTACTCGTCCTACTTGCCCTCTAAGACCAAATCTTGAAGAGATTAGGGGTTGGGAAGGAGAGTGAAGGAAGACCATCGTGCTTTGGCTCTCTGTTTGATATCTTGCACTTGGTGTTGCGTTTTGTGGCTTGTGTGAGTTGAGCTTCCTGTTCTCCTTGCTGTATTGATTCGTGGGAGCCTCAACTTGTGAGTAGCCCTAAGAAACTAGGTGATTACCTTTTTGATATAATGGAAACCATGCCGGCCATTGTGGTGGGTTGGTTAGAAGAGGGTCAAGTGAGACCCGGTCCTTGTGTGGACTTCTCAACGTGGATGTAGGCTTCTTTGTGGAGCTGAACCATGGGATAAATCATGTCTCACTTGTCACTTTATATTTCGGTATTCACTAGAATTGCTATTAGGGTTCATATTGTTCTTCATATTGTTCATCATTGAAATCAAGCAACCTAATTGATTACATTTGTTAATCTAAGTTATACTAGGTTGCTAGACATTGCTTCCATCTTTCGTGAACCTAAATTCCATAGATAAGTTGTAGAGATCAAGTTTTTAGGTTTTCACCCTGTGTTGAGCGGACTAGTCCGACCTTAACCATACAAGTCCGACGTCAGGAATTTAATATTGTTTGATTAAGCGATTTCAGGTCATATTCCCTACTCACCCCCTCTAGGTGACTTTCAATTGGTATTAGAGCAGGACTCTCCACCAAGAGTCTAACAACTCGGAGAGGAGATGGTCGGAAGGGGTGATAACGAAGTTCCATTGATCATCGACGATGACAAGATGAAGAACATCAATGTTCTTCAAGATGTTCCCAATGACAACGAGGAAGTGTGTCTACCCAAGGAGCGACTTCGTGAGAAGCTAGGTCTTTCCAAGAAGGAGACCAAGGCGATCAATCCAATCAACAACAATAATGGGAGTAGTTCACAAGACTACTCCTGATATCGCTCAAGACGACGTATGAGGGCAATCGTTTCATTCGGGAGGAAAATGTCGAAATGATTGAAGGAGAACTTGGGAGATTCACTATCATGGATGGTGAGTCTCCCCAAGACATGTAAAACCGCCTCAAAACCCTCATCAACAAGAGTCAATCTTATAGAAGCACCCGGTGGACGGACCATGAAGTGGTGAAGAGAATGATTCGGGCATTCATGCCTCAAAATGTTACTATTTGCTCACTAATTCGTGAAAGTCCGAGTTTCCATAAGATGACTCCCGAAGAAGTGCTAGTGAGAATTGATAAGGAGGTTTGGGCCCGATCTTCCGAAAGGTAATGGATAAGTTGATTGATGGAGATCCCAACGTTGATGATCTGAGGCTCTCGAGTAGAACAAAAAAAAACCCCTGCAATCACTACACCACCACTCTGTTGGTTATCAACCGTGCTGCACACGATTAACCTCGCCAAGAAGGCTAATCCCTACAGGTGCAACCGAGAACACGAGCAAGAACTTAGAAGACACGATATGAAATCGTGAAGTTGGGGTTTCACAAATAGTAGAACGACTGTCGGTACCCTGCGTATCGGATACCCCTTGGGACTGCAAAGAGTACAAAGGAACTCCACCTATCAGTGTTGGAGACCTTCGAAGGCCCCACGTGTTATACGGAACCGGACCTGCCTCCCTTCTATGGTTAGTTCCGGTGCCACCACGTGTATCATAAAATCGGAGATACATCCCATACATGGGAAAGCTCCGGACTAGATACCTGTGTGGCACCCCCAGACCTAACCCCCGACAGAGGGAAGCTCCGGTACTGCCACGTGTACAACAGCACCGGACCTACCCGTCCTAGACGGTAAGCTCCGGAGCTGCCACGCGTCGAACTGACGGACCTTCGACTTCAACAGGCTGATTGGCAGACCTCCAACAGCTCGGACCTTCAAGTGACATTAAAGCTTTATGACCCGATTATGTGTCATTAATGCTATCTTAATGATACACGATCGGAGGACCCTTAATACCAGTAACACCACCATCAAGGGGTGTTACCACACTGTTAAGGGTAATTAAGTACATTAACTGTGTATTAAGCATCAGTAACCGCCAGGGCCACATGTCGGGCCAAACTAATGATGTAATGACCGGTCCTTGTACTATAAAAGGACTAACCGAGCGATACATGAGAGGGCTCAGGAGACACATCCACACACACGCTGAAGACACTCTAGTGCTCAGATGCTCAATACAACAGCTACACACCCGTGGAGTAGGGTATTACGCTCAGGCGGCCTGAACCACGTAAATCTTCGTGTCAACTGGCCAACTTGTTCTGAATCTCTGCGTGCCCACAACCGAACTACAAACTCCACGGGCTACCAAAGGTAGTACCGGGAGAATTGCTGGAACCAAACTTCGACAGTTGGAGCGCCAGGTAGGGGCGCCCGAGATTCAAACATGGTGAACTCTGCTACTGGATCATCCAACGGCAACCACGCTGTGCAACCTGCTGGAGGCAATCCCTCCAACATGCAGCAGCCAGTAGGTGCTGTGGCTCCAGTAGGAGTCATGCCACTGCCGCAACCATCTGCTCTAGCAAATCAAGCTGGACGTCGAGATGGGGCGTCCGTGTCGGTCACAGCATCCGCGAACAACAACCCTGAACACGCGATTAATGATGAACATGCTCTTCTCCAACGTCCACCGCCTTCAGGAGCACCCCGAGGTGCGATGGAGCAGTGGAGAGCTGATGTGGAACATCTGGTTGCTGCAGCAGCCGATGGCATCAACAATCAAGGTCCTCCCCCCTTGGGGCGGGCCCCATCGCAGCATCGGACCTTGTCGGGTAGACTTGGTCCGCACGCCTCTCAGCACAGGAGACGTGCCGCAGCTCAACAAGCAATGTCGCTGCCTTCCGGGGCACGACGTACTCACACGGTATCCAGGCTTTCAACTCACGACCTCCGGGCCGAGCTTGATCATCGTTACCGTCAACAGGACAGCCGTGTCCACATTGAGCGTGCTCGCGAGAGGCTCAGGACAGTCCTGCTCCCGAGGGAGTAGGAGGAGGCTGTTCAGCCTTGGCCATGCACCTACGCATGGCCAGATGGCCGCAGAAATTCCGGCCTCACCTGCCGGAGAAATTTGACGGGACTGTCAATCCTGCTGAATTTCTCCAAATCTACTCCATCGCTATCCTTGCGGCTAGAGGCAATGAGGTCGTGATGGCCAATTATTTCCCCATGGCTTTGACTGGGATCACCAGGTCCTGGTTCATGAGCCTTCCGCCTGACTCCATCAACAGTTGGGCGGAGCTGTGCCAACAGTTCACTGCCAACTTCGGGAGCTCATACACCCGACCAGGCACCGAACTGGACCTTTTGCTGTCAAACAAAAAGGGGGAGAGTCCCTGCGGTATTTCATCCAGAGTTTCTCCCAAGTACAAAATACAATTCCTTCTATCTCAAGCGCTTATGTTATTGTGGCATTCAGAAAGGGTGTTCGAGACAAGAAGATGCTGGAGAAGCTGGCGACCAAGGAAATCACCAGCGTCACGAAACTCTTCAGCTTGGCGGACAAGTGTGCCAAAGCTACGGAGGGCCGTGAAATGCACTCCCAACCACCTCCGGAGGACAACAAAAAGTCCTCCAAGGGTGAAGCCGCTACCTCCGGAAGTGGCAAGAAGAAGAAAAAGTCCAAAGACAAGAAGAAGCCGTCGGCCGGCACACCCACTACCGCTGCTGCTGCAGCTCTGGGTGGCCGGGGCCACGCCCTGTGAAACGACATCGGCCGTCCTCTGAAGATGGTAGCAGCTCCAAGATGTGGTGTCCCATACACAAGTCGAACAGCCACAACCTAGAAGGCTGCTGAGAGGTCCAGAACCTTGCCGAGCGTTACAACAAGCGCTGGGAAGAAGTTCCTTTCTATCAAAGGGAAGGAAAACAAAAAGTCGACGAAGCTCCGGCTGAAGAGGAGTTAGGCTTTCAGGACCCCAAAAAGGTCTTGAAGGCTATTTACACCTTCGTTGACGACGACTCTGACGTCTTTGACAACGAGCGCCGGAAGACCATGAACACCATCTTTGGCGGTTCGTGGGACATTACCTCCCGCCATGTCCTTAAGACAATGCGGCGGGACATGGCCTCTGTAGCTCCCACAACCAGGGCGGAGCCTCATCGGAAGTGGATGGACACTGCCATCACTTTTGATGCTTTATACTGCCCGAGGAACATGATCGGAGCTGGCCAACTTCCACTGATGGTATCTTCGCCCATCAATAACATCCAGCTCCACCACGTAATGGTGGACGGAGGTTCGGGGCTGAACCTCATAAGCTTCAAAGCCTTCGTCAAGCTTCAGCTCTGACCTTCGAATCTTCGCCCCTCCCGACCTTTCTCCGAAGTAGGTCCGGGGGCCATAACTCCACTCGGTGCCATTACTCTCCCGGTGACCTTCGGGTCTCGGGAGAATTACAGGACCGAGAATTTGGTCTTCGACGTGGCACAGATCAACTTACCCTTCAACGCCATCTTGGGCAGGCCAACTTTGTACAAATTCATGGCCGCTGCTCATTATAGCTACCTGGTGTTGCAGATGCCAACACCTTCAGGCGTTCTCTGGATCCACGGAGATCCCACCGCCAGAGTTACTACTCTGGAAGAACTCCACGCGCTTGCTACAACGTAGGAGGAAGAATCTGGAAAGGAGCAAGCTTAGAAGCCTCTGAGACTTCGTCATCGAGGCTCAACCTCCGCACCTCGTGTGCAACCAAGCGACGACACCGACATTCCCGTCAAAGTTGTCCAAATCGGTTCCGATGCTGCTCAGACCACCCGTATATCGGGAGGTCTGAACGAAAAATAGGAACTCGCGCTCATCACTTTCCTCCAGGCTAATGTCGACGTGTTTGCCTGGCAACTGTCACAAATGCCTGGGATCCCTAGGGAAGTGATTGAGCACAATCTGAAGATTTATCCCGATGCTCGGCCTGTACATCAGAAGCCTCGGAAGCAATCAGTAGAGCGACAGAACTTCCTATGTCAAGATGTGAAGAAGTTGCTCGAAGCTGGATACATCCAAGAAGTCTTCCACCCAAAATGGCTAGCAAACCCAGTCATTGTACCCAACGTCGGCGGGAAGCTTCGGATGTGTATCGACTACACTACACTGAATAAGGCATGTCCAAAGGATCCATTCCCACTACCTAGAATAGATTAGATAGTGGATTCCACCTTCGAGTGTGAATTACTGTGTTTCCTAGATGCATATTATGGGTATCATCAAATGAGAGTGTCTAGGGAAGATGAAGAGCATACTTCCTTCATCACAGTAGATGGATTATACTGTTACACTATCATGCCATTCGGTCTCAAAAATGCTTCTTCAACGTTTGTGCGAGCTATGTACAAAACATTTGGAGATCTCATCAGAGATATTGTGGAAGTGTATGTCGATGACATCGTCGTCAAGATCAAGAACAAGGAGTCATTCCTTGACACCTTGCAAGTTGTCTTCGACAAGTTGCGGGTCACACGCACAAAGCTGAACCCAGACAAGTGTGTCTTTGGGGTTAGCTCCGGAAGGCTTCTTGGATTCTTGGTGAACCACCGAGGAATAGAGGCAAATCCGGCGAAATATTAAAGCTATTGAAGACACACGACCACCAGCTCGCATCAAGGATGTCCAGAAGCTAACTGGGTGTCTAGCTGCCCTCAGTCGGTTCATCTCGAGACTGGCGGAACGGGCTCTACCCTTCTTCAAGTTATTGAGGAAGTCCGGACCATTCCAATGGTCTAAAGAAGCAGAGAAGGCATTCCAAGAGCTGAAGCAACTCCTCACCACTCTACCAACTTTAGTAGCTCCGAACCCTGGTGAGCCACTTCTGCTTTATATTTCAGCAACTGACGAAGTTGTTAGCATGGTCCTGGTTGCCAGAACCATCCCCAGTTCAGGAATCCAGACCCCTCCGGGAGGGTCCAGAATTGCCTCAAGGTGAGTCTGGGTCTCAAACCCCAGATCCGGATCCTCGAGGCAAGACAACGGAGGATCAACCTCCTTCAAATGAAGGAGTTACTGTTGCCAAACAAGAAGATCTAGACCCCTTCGGGAGGGTTCGGGTCACTTCTGAAGAAGCTCCGGGTTCCTCCAGCAGGAACCTGGAGGTCCCCGAAGAAGGTTCGGACCCCTCCGGGAGGGTCCGAGTTGATGAGGAGGAAGCTCTGGGCCCCTCCAGGAGGGTCCGGACAGTCCAACGCCCAGTGTACTTCATCAGCGAAGTACTCCATGATGCCAAGAATCGGTACTTAGAGGTGCATAAGCTACTCTACGCAGTGCTTATTGCCTCTAGGAAGCTTCGCCACTACTTCCAAGCCCACAAGATTTCAGTGGTAACCTCTTATCCACTACGTGCAATCTTGCATAATCCCAACTCGACTGTGAACATTGCAAAGTGGGTAGCGGAATTGGCCGAGTTCGATCTTTAATTCGTCCCAAGACAAGCGATCAAGAGTCAAGCATTGGCGGACTTCGTGGCGGAATGGACCCCCTCTCCATAAAATTCTGGAGGTCCTAGTGAGAAAAAGTCGAAACCCAAGGTTCCGGTCTTCACTGAGCCTCACTGGACTCTCTACTTCGACGGCTCCGTGCAGAAGCAGGGGGCCGGAGCTGGAATTCTTCTCCTCGCTCCGACCGGGGAGAAGGTCAAATACATGGTTCACCTTGACTTCAAGGCAACCAACAACATGGCAGAGTATGAAGCATTAATCTACGGGCTCAATGTAGCACTGTCATATGGTGTCAAACAGCTATTGGTAAAGGGTGATTCATAGCTCGTTATAAAACAAGTCAAAGGTGAATGTTGCTGCAACAACCCTCAACTAGCTGCATACCTACTTGAAGTCCAGAAGCTTCAGAAGGACTTCGACGTCGTTGATCTCTGCCATGTCCAGTGTCTCAACAACATTGAAGCTGACGAACTCTCGATGAAAGCTTCAACCGGAGCTCCGGCTCCCGACGGAACCTTTGTCTGGAGGTTGTTTAAACCTACAGCTCAGCCTGCCGAACTGAGCGAATGGGGCAAGACCAGCACCTCGAAGCTGGCGGTCCTGATGGCCCTGTTACCATGGCGCCCATCAAGGGTCGTAGGTGCTGCAGGAAGCTTCGAGCAACCCAGCACGCAAGACTCAGATGCTCAATCTAGCTCCGATGCATGGATCTCAGAGATCCGGAGCTACTTGAAAGACAACTTCCTTCCTGAAGATAATGTATCCAATGACCGGATAGTCAGATTGGCTAAAAGATACACACTGGTAGAAGGGGATCTCTACCGGTGCGGTGCCAACGGCGTCCTAATGCGGTGCATTACAAGGGAAGAAGGCCGCGAGCTTTTCGCGGAAATCCATGGAGGCGAGTGTGGGAACCACGTGTCTTCCTACACGTTGGTCGGTAAAGCCTTCCGGCATGGTTTTTACTGGCCTACAACACTCCAGGATGCAATCGAGCTAGTGAAGAAATGCGAAGCATGCCAGTTCCACGCAAAGCAAATTCACACGCCAGGTCAACTCCTACAAATGATACCTCCTACATGGCCATTCACTGTGTGGGGGATGGATATGTTGGGACCTTTCCCAAGAGCCGTCGGAGGTTACAAGTTCTTGTATGTTGCCATTGACAAGTTCACCAAGTGGCCGGAAGCAACTCCAATTGTGACAATAAACAAGCAGTCAGCTATCAATTTCTTGTAGTCCATAGTATGCAGATATGGAGTCCCAAACAAGATCATAACTGACAATGGGACCCAATTCACAAGCTCTGCATTCCAAGGATATTGCGAAGACCTCGACATTTGAATTAGCTATGCCTCCGTAGCTCACCCGGCAAGCAATGACCAAGCTGAGAGAGCAAATGCTGAAATCCTAAAAGGACTCAAGACGCGCACATATGAGCGCCTAAAAAAACATGGAGCCAACTGGATTGAAGAGCTTCCGCCCACCCTGTAGGCCAACAGGACAACTCCAAACCGATCAACTGGAGAGACAACCTTCTTCCTGGTGTACGAAGCTCAAGCAGTCCTTCCTCTGGAAATCACCTTGGGGTCGCTTCGGGTCCGGACCTTCGACGATGCCACGCAGGACCAGCTCCGGCGTGAAGACCTTGACCTCGTCGAAGAGGGAAGGTGCCGAGCAGCTGTTCGGAATGCCCGATACCACCAAGATCTTCGGCGCTATCACCAAAGGCATGTGCATAGCCGACAGCTCGAGGAAGGCGATCTGGTGCTACGGAGAATAGAAACTCGAGAAGGGTTAAACAAACTTTCCCCAGCTGGGAAGGACCTTTTTGAGTGATCAAAGTATCTTGTCCCAGATGCGTTCGCTTGACAACCGAGGATGGGACACCGCTCCCTAATCCTTGGAACATTGAGCACCTCCGTAAGTTCTACTCTTAAAATCACGGAGGTGAGTCTGTAATTACATATGATGTATGTTATAGCGTCATTGTACAAAGTCGGGTAGCTCCTCCGGGAGGACAACCAGACCTTTCCGGGAAGGTCCGCAAAGTTCAGGCAACACTTGTCACAGTCTCAGAACTAAAAGTGTAGCTAGCTACCCTGGGTCAAACGAGAAATGCAACACACTTAGCCTTGTTCAGTACCCTAAGAGTGTACTTGTTTCCCCTGTACCCCGGACCTATAATGAAAGACATCATTATGTGAAAACAGACTCCATGTGCATTTATTTTGTACAGGCTCAATATTTTTTTATTTTTCTCTTTCTTGTCTATAACAAAGTTGTGCAATTCTCAAGAAACTTTAGCTCGAACAATTCATGTATGATCCAAGTTGCATTGTTAATTCTTTTGGGTCTTAGCATTGTTGAATGGCCCACTCGCCTGAATGCCGCCAAGCGAATCTAGGTCCGGAGTGTGCTATCGACTTAGCCTGGTCCTGCACCCTAAGTACGCCACTCTACCTACACCCTGGCAGGCCGAAGTAAGGCGGGTCCAGGAACGATTGGACCTGAAAAAAACAAACAAATGCGCTTGATTGTATTCGGAGTTGCTGTCGATCTAAAATTTCTTTCGGGAATAGTAAGCCACAATTGAGTTATAGACAAGAAATGGATTTACTATTTTTCTTGACTTCAGTGTGCAAGAAAAATAAAAATCTCATGATGATGGTGGACGATGCCGGAGCTATTAGAGCTTCGACATTCCCTAAGGTGGCCCACTGTCGATGTTTTAAACATTGATGGTAGGCATCGCCAGAGCTATCAAGTTCCAGCAAATCCAGGGGGTCATCCGTCAACGTGAAGAAAAGATGGTGGAAGAATACTCTCTGCTGTCGAACCTCTACGTGTTGACAGTGGTCGATGCCGGAGCTACCAAGCTCTGACAAACCGAGAGGACCTGCTATCAACGCTCTACGTGTTGATGGTGACCACTGCCAGAGCTACTAAGCTTCGACGGTGGTCGCTACCGGAGCTACTAAGCTCCGACAACCTTAGGGGCCTCTACTTTCGACGCAACAAGACTTCAGACCTATGCTCTACAAGTTTGAAGCATGCAAGTCTTCAACAACTGCTACATCCCTTTTGGTACATGTTCACAATCAAATTGTGCACATCTACCAGGGGGCCAAGTAAGACAAAGGTGTTGAAGAAAAAAAATGAAATTCATAAAATTCTTGGATTTCATTCATCTAGAGACAAGAGATTACAAAATTGAGAAAAAAAGAAGAGAAAATACAAGTGGGGGCTACAAAGAGAGAGTCATAGATCCTACGGAAGAATTAGGCGACTTTCTGGGCAACCACCGACACGTTGGCTTTGGCGGCATCTCCCTCTCCGTCGATGGGGCCTTCAAGCACCGGGTCTAGCGGGAAATGAGGATCCCGGCTTGTGTAGCACATCAGCATGTACTCTGCGACGTTCTTCGCCAGGGATTGTCCTTCAGTTTCCAACTGGTCCACGATGACATCGCCCATCTTGGAGAGCTTGTTACCCACCGAGCTCAAGCCTACAATGCCTGGTCCAGCTGCGGCTCCGGATCATTCGGACGCACGGGACTAAAGCCCAGCGGCGTCAGCGCATCATTGGCTTTGCCCAGGAAATCCCATACTTGTTGGGACTCCGCAGCCCTTGAGCCTTGCACCTCTTTCAAGGACCTCTTGGTCGCCGCAAGCTTCGAATCCTCTCGGGCAAGGCGCTCGACCGCTTTGGCGTTCTGCTGAATCTTTTCAGCAACCTGCCTTTCGAGTTTACCAAGCTCCTCTCCCCGGAGGTGAATCTTGTTCCGACGATCGACCAGGTCTCTCTCCCGGCCCCACAGTTTCTTCTCCCTGGCAGCAACTTCGTTCTCCCTCTTGGTGAGGTCCTTTCCCCGCTGCTAGGCCTTCTTCTCCTCGCTCTTGTAGCGCTCCTCTAGCTTCTTGGTGCGCTCCGCGAGGCTCTTGTCACCCAGAGTCAGCCTCTGAGTAAGCTCCTCCTCCCTCTTCACGAGGTCATCCCGCAGCTCCGGGAGTTTTTGCTCTTCATCTTTGAGCTTTTTCTCCCGCTCCTCAAGAGCCTCCCGGCGCTTGACGAAGCTATCGTGGATGGTGCTGATCTTCTCTTGGCGTTCATTCGCTGCTTCATTAGAAGCTACGACCTGTTCGTGGATGGCCCGGGACTAGTTGTCGAGGGATCGCACCATGCTTTCCCTCTCGTCCAGCAGCTAGCCCCAGTACTCCATCCGGGCCTTCTCCCTTTTCACCCACTCGTTGTCGTCAGCCAGCCTGGTTTGTGCCAGCTTGGTCTCTAATTGGAGTCTGTTGCACCACCTCCTAAGGGTTTGGCGCTCCTCCTCGATGGCCTTGTTGTCGTGGTAGAAGGCCAGCTGAACATGACGAAGGCTGGAGCAGGTGTTGTCGATAGACAGTGACAGGGGGATCGGCTCTGGACCTGCCAGGGTCCTCTCCGCTCGTTCCAGCGGGTTCTCCATAACAAAAATTGGGTCCCACTCTACAAGAGCGGTCCCCTGAGCTTCCGCGGCACTAGGGCTGCCCTCTGGGATAATCTCGGTCGCTGCCGAGGAAGGTCCGCGGCAGAAGTTTCTACCTCCGGAGTAGGCTCCGAAGGTCCCACCGCCAGATAGTCAGCAACTGGTCCCTCAGGCGGGGGACCAACAACTTCATCTTGGCGCTCTGGCTCAGGTGCGGGTATCTCCGGGACCACCACCTCCGGGGCAGGCGTTGAAGATTTGGCTGGAGCTGAGGCCACTTCCGGCTCCAACGCTGGTGACTCCTCCATCGCCGGTTGAGGCGCTGGCGCTTCGACCTCCATTGGCTCGGGTGTCGACACTTCAGTGATAACTGGCTCAGGCGCCGGAACTTCATCAACCACTGGCTCTGCCGCCGGGGCTTCAACAACCTCCGGCTCTAAGGCCAGAACAGCAACAACCCCTGGCTCTGAGGCCGGAGCGTCCATCATCTCAGCATCCAAAACCGGAGCTTCACCCTCTGATGCTGGTGCCACTGGTGCATCTTCATTCCCGTAGTCCGACGCTACCACGGGAGCTTCAGAGGATGACTCAGGGTCAAGGACCACGACAGCTGGCGCCGGAGCTGCCGCGGCCTCAGTCACCACCTGGGGTGACGCTGGAATTGGAGCCGGAGCCTCCGCCTGCACAGCATCAGCCGCTGCTGTAGGAACCGGAGCTTCAACCCCTTTCTTGGGTACCCTGTGGATGAAGTACAAAAAAACTCAAAATACGATTATAAAAAAAAAGAATCAACTGAGGTAAAAAATCAAGTTTACCTTGGGAGACTTCCACTCCAGCTAGCGCGGAACCTCTTCGTCGGATGCTCGGAGCCCGACCCTTTCGTTATTGGCGTAGTAGCTCCGGAAGGCTCCCCAGAGCTTGCTCCCGCCGTCAGCGACATCTTGGTTGAGACCCCCTCGACTGGGAAGGACCCTCGGACCTAGAGCCCTTGGCAGGCTCTGGCGCCGAAGTCACCTGGGCGGAGCTGATGTTCCAGGGAGATGCTGATGTTGGAGTGGTTGTCACCGATGAAGACCTCCCCCACCGGGGAGAAGGAGCTATCGTGGAAGGAGCAGGTCCGACGGGCCTCCCGTCAGAGTGCTTCAACTTCGTCTTGCGACTCGAGGGCTCAGGTCAACCCCTTGCCCTTGCCTACGACTTCAACTCTTGGCTTCGGGGCGGGAACGGAGCCATCCTCTGAAGCACCGGGGATCGCCACCCCGGAGGTTGATCGCCTCTCCATCAAGCCCAAGTCGTCCAACAGCGGCATCTTCCTCCAGAGCTCTCTGCACTCCTCTGGTATCATATTCAGAGGAAGGAAGGCCGCCGGTGGAGACACATCGCTAGGGCCGATGTTCCCAGGCTGGAACTTCTTGAGATGGGTCCTCAAGGCTTCACCGTTCAAGTTGGTGTCCAAGCCAACCTCAATGCGGTTGGTATCCATCTCACTGTTGAAGGCCCAGGCAGGCCGCCCCCTAGCCCTCAGCTGTGCCCACCTGTTCATCAAGAAGTTGCCGAAGACCATCTAGGGGGTCACCCCACCTTCGACACACTCCTGGATTCTGTCCAGAATGGGCCTGTAGTCCCTCGATAGCTCCGACACGTCACTCCAAGTGTCGGTGTCGACGTGGGGGAGGCCTTCAGGCAGTTCCATCCTCTCATGTCCCTCCATGGTGCTGACCGCCCAGTCCTTCTTCCAGTCATCCCACTTGCCGGAAGGAAAGGACCTCAAGTACTTGAGGGGGGAGTTTTTCCGCTTCACAAAGTAGTATAAGCCAATGAACTCATCACTCTTCCCGGTCGGGTGGACAGTGAAGAAAGTCTGGAACAACTCCACGCAAGGGGACACACCCACCCACATCTCGCAAAAGTGGACGAAAGTTGCCACCAGCAAGATTGAGTGGGGGCCAAGATGGTGGAGCTGCAGACCATAGAAATCTAGCAGCATCAGAAAGAAAGTGGAGAAAGGTGGGATCAAACCCGCCATGGCGTACCCAAGGAAGTACACCATATCTCCGGCTCGCTCCTTCTCGAAGGGAAGCTTGCCGCAGCGAATGTCGTTGTCGAAGGAGTCACTGGACCAACCCATGTAGGTCCGGACCCTAGACAACTCCTTCTTGCTCCCAATGCGGCTCTTGGGAAGTCCCAACTTCATTGCAGCACGGCGGGGCGAGAGTGGAAAAGCAAGCAAAAGTTTGGAGGATTTGAGCACAAGTTCAAATGAAGGCGTAAGGAATCCCCAAACGATGCACGCTTTCCTTCTTAAGTAAGCCCCCGCAACGCTTGGATGGAAATCGCAGAGGACCCAACGATACAGTTCAAAAACTTCACCCTGCCGATGACAAGGGGGCCCGGGGCCACCCCGACGATCAAGTCGAGGTCCTTACCCCATGCGAACAGTTGTCATCATGAGAGGCGGGAAACCCAAGGGCGGCGGCCTCACAGGGCGCACGGAACCGATACTGTTTTTGTATTGGGTACCGGCGACCTTCAATTGCATGAGATCCGCACGCATAGATCTCACCTGCCGCATCCCGGATATGTCACGCGGCGATGGTTCAACTATGAACCACCATCTCAATGACACATCCAAAAACCCTTCAAGACATGGCGCAGAAATCAAAAGATGGACCCACCTCCAGCAAAATGACTTAATCAAAAAGGTCTCTCCCAAAGGTGGGCCCAAGGGGCCACTGTCGGTACCCTACGTACCGGATACCCCTTGGGACTGCAAAGAGTACAAAGGAACTCCACCTATCAGTGCTGGAGACCTCCAAAGGCCCCAAATGTCATACGGAACCGGACCTGCCTCCCTTCTATGGTTATTCCCGGTGCCGCCATGTGTATCATAAAAACGGAGCTACATCCCATACATGGGAAAGCTCCGGACTAGATACCTATGTGGCACCCCCAGACCTAACCCCCGACAGAGGGAAGCTCCGGTACTGCCACGTGTAACTGGACCTATCTGTCCTAGACGGTAAGCTCTGGAGCTGCCATGCGTCTAACCGCCAGACCTTCGACTTCAACAGGCTGATTGGAGGACCTCCAACGACTCGGACCTTCAAGGAACATTAAAGATTCAATGCCTGATTATGTGTCATTAATGCTATCTTAATGATACATGATCGGAGGACCCTTAATACCAGTAATGCTACCATCAAGGGGCGTTACCACATTGTTAACGGTAATTAAGTACATTAATTGTGTATTAAGCATCGGTAACCGCCACGGCCACATGTCGGGTCAGGCTAACAATGTAACGGCCGGTCCTTGTACTGTAAAAGGACTGACCGAGCAATACACGAGAGGGCTCGGGAGGCACATCCACACACGCGCTGAAGACACTCTAGTGCTCAGACGCTCAATACAACAGCTACACACCCGTGGAGTAGGGTATTACGCTCAGGCGGCCCGAACCACGTAAATCTCCGTGTCAAATTGCCACCTTGTTCTGAATCTCTGCGCGCCCACAAACGAACTACAAACTCCACGGGCTACCAAAGGTAGTACCAGGAGAATTGCCGAAACCAAACTCCGACAACGACAATATTATTAATCTAAGGAAAAACCTATTGTTTATGGCGGCCACCATGGAGTATATATAGGTGGAAGGACGTCTAAGGAGGTGTTGGGGTCGTGACCTAACCCTAAGACACAAAAATAATATACTTAGGCTTGATACAAGGCCCAATGGCGCAATATGGTGTTGCAGCACCCTGACAGATTTTGAAATCGACTTTGTTTTGCCGATTCTCGTCGACTCCATAGGTATTTTGACATGAGACCATCTGCATTGGAAAATTTATCCTCTCCCCTTTCCATGCATATGTAGAACGTCCAAAACGGAGATCGTATGTGTCCTGGGCGTCCGTTTTAGTGCGAACAGCTCCTGGACTTCGAGTTGGACACAAATTTGAGTTGGACTCGGTTTCCATCTTCTTTGAACATATTCTCTAGTCCTCCACGTCCCTAAAACTTCCTACAAGTACTCCTTGAACCTCTCCATGGGTCCTAATCACAATTAAATCATTAGGTAGCAATCTGTTCTCAAAAACATATAAGGAAACATCTAAGAACGAGCTCACCTCTGAAATTAATTGTTGTGTATACTCTCTATTGATTGCATCTTGTATGTTCAATGGAAGGTTGTTTTTATCTATATAAGTGATGCCCTCATCATCCTCCCCTTCTTGAATTGGAGTCGTCCTCGACTCAAGTTCATTTTTTCTCATGTGTTGGCCCAAATGTGCAATGCCATCAAATCTTCTTGTATGCATGAAAGGAGGGCAAGGCGGTGAAAGACATAGTACACCATCTTGATCTTGTCCATCAAATAAGAGCGCACATTCACTTGAGCCAAGATCCCAAACAAATAAACATTGTTTCATGTTTGTAGGTGCAATGATAACGTGCATGATCTCGTCATTCTCTACTTCTTTATGACAAGCCATCCTCGGCTTGCTCGTATGCCTAGGAAAGAGGCTTTTGCGGATAGTATGAGCGCTGTCCTTATTGCACAACCGCAGCGAACAATGCTTCTCTTTTATTTGTTGTCCCCGCTGCAAGGAAAAAATACTAGAAAAACTTGATAAGGCATTATTAGCATTAGTGCATTCATTTACTTTACCATGTTGTTGTAGCACAAAAGGAGCTCGCACATTTGAATATATGTAAACTTTATGCATCATAAACATACCACTATGTTCATATTTGCCTATAGCATGAAAAGTATTTCTTGTCAACAAAGATTATTCAGTTTTCAAAAATATTCTTCTCTCTACAGTATCTCGATCACAAAGAGTGTCAAATTCAATATAACCCAATGTATTTAGTGAAGACAACAATTTCAGCTCCTCATTTTCAGCAGTAATGGGAATCAAATTATTAATTTTTGCACAAGTAGGTGAATCAATAACAGAATCATCAAGTTCACTAACTTGTTTTCGCATAGGTATAATAGAATTATCGGCACACAATTCTTTATTAGCGCAAGGATCAGCAGAAAGATCAACATGTGGCAATGGTGTATCAATAAACATTTCCACTAGTTGTTCCTCGACAATAGCATGATTGGTAGGAAAATTGAGAACATCTAAAAACTTCTCACCTTCAACAAGTGTGTTGTGATATTTGTTACCTTTATTCTGATTTTCAGCAGAAAGTTTAGATGCATTATGGGTTGTGTTGGTACCCTACGTACCAGGTACCCCACGATACCACAACAAATGCAAGGAAGTTCCACCCGTCAGAATCAAAGGCTCTCGCAGGTCCCACATGGCACGTTGTACCAGACCTGCTCCCCTCACATGGCTGGCTCTCGGGTTAACACGTGTAAAATAAGCCCGGAACAAAACTCCCAACCAGGGGAAGCTCCGACGACTACACGTGTACAATAGCCCCAGACCTAGCCCCCGTCAGAGAGGAGCTCCGATACTAACACGCGTACAGCAATCCCGGACCTACCCTCCTGCAAGGGAAAGCTCCGGATCTGCCACGTGTGGAGCCTCCGGACCTTCGTCACCAACGTAAATACAAGCCGATCATGACCATTACAAACGTTCAAGGAATGCTTAAAGCAGCAGTTACAAGGTCTGATAATGTGTCATTAATACCATATTAATGACACACGATCAGTGCATCGTTAATAGGGGTAACGCTACCATGAAGGCACGTTACCACACTATTAACTGTACTTAATACTCTTTAGACAGTGTATTAGGTCATTAAGCACGCCAGGGCCACATGTCTGGCCAGACTAGCTTTGTAACGGTCAGTCCTTAAAACTCTAAAAGGACTACACCACGCGACATTCTGATCCAAACTGATTTTGATCCAAGCTATCGCGACCTGACCTTAGCGAACTCACTCGCTGAATACAATTACACAAACCCGTGGAGGAGGGTGTTACGCTCAGGCGGCCCGAACCACGCCGAACCACGTAAATCTCTGAGTTCACCATCTTGATATTGATCTCTACGTGCCCCAACCACTAAAAAACCTCCGCCGGCTGCTTCTCAGCGGGTCCGGGGGAAGTGTCATAATTAACACTTTGACATTTGGCATGCCAGGTAGGGGGAGCATCATCTTGAGATCACAAGATGGTGAATTCAGCTGCTAAATCATCCAACGGCAATCATGCTGAACAACCTGCTAGAAGCAACCCCTCCAACGTTCAGCAACCAGCAGGTGCCAACACTACAGCAGGCACTGTAGCACCATCTGTTCCGGCGAACAATGCCAATCAACGAGATGGGCATCTGCGTCGATCACCACATCGGCAAGCAACAACCCCGAACACGCGCTCGTTGCTACGCGAGCTCTTCTGCAACATCCACCACCTCCAGGTGCACCCCAGGGTGCTATGGAGCAGTGGAGGGCTGATGTCGACCATCTGGTCGCAGCTGCGGCTGCAGGCATCAGCAACCAAGGTCCTCCTCCTTCGGGACGAGCACCTTCACAACGACGGACCCTGTCCGGCCGGCTTGGTCCACAAGCCTCCCTGCAAAGGAGGTGTGCTGCCTCCCAGTAGGTGACCTCGTTGCCCCCTGGGGCGCGACGCACCCATACAATCACTAGGATTCGGACTCATGACCTGCAATCGGAATTGGATCGCCGTTATTGGCAACAGGACGATCGAGTCCACATCGAGCGTGCTCGCAAAAGGCGAGAGGCTCGGGACAACCCTGCTCCTCAAGGAGTAGGAGGAGGTTGTTCTGCCCTAGCCATGCACTTACGTATGGTCAGATGGCCACAAAAGTTCCGGCCTCATTTGCCGGAAATATTCGACGGGACAGTCAACCCCGCCAAATTTCTGCAAATCTACTCTACTGCCATATTGACAGCGGGAGGTGATGAGACTGTAATGGACAATTACTTCCCTGTGGCCTTAACCGGGACTGCAAGGTCCTGGTTCACGAGTCTTCCACCCGACTCCATTAATAGTTGGGCGGAACTATGCAAACAATTCACTGCCAACTTCGGGAGATCCTACACCCGACTTGACACTGAATTGGACTTGTTTGTTGTAAAGCATACGTCAGGGGAGTTGCTACGGTCCTTCATCCAGCGATTCTCTCAAGTACGAAATGCCATTCCTTCAATCTCGAGCTCCTCTGTTATTGTTGCATTCAGACAGGGTGTTCAAGATAAGAAGATGCTAGAAAAGCTGGCTATTAAAGAAGTTACCAGCGTCACGGAACTCTTCAGCTTAGCTGACAAATGCGCTAGAGCTGCGGAGGGCCGTGAAATGCACTCCAAGCCAGCTCCAGAGACTAATCAGAAGTCCTCCAAAGGTGAAGATGCTACCTCCGGTAGTGGCAAGAAGAAGAAGAAGCCCATCAGCAAAAAGAAATTGTCGGATGGCGCTCCAGCTGCTGCTGCTGCAGCTCCTGGAAGCCGGGAGGCACGCCCCGAGAAGTGACCTTGTCCTTCATCAGAAGACGACAACATTTCCAAAGCATGGTGTCCGACTCACAAGACGAATCGACATATCTTGGAAGAGTGTTGGGAGGTCCAGAACCTTGCTGAGCGCTATAACAAGCGCCGGGAAGAAGTTCCTTTCCTTCAAAGGGAAGGAAAACAAAAAGTTGTCCAAGTTCCGACTGAAGAGGAGCTAGGTTTCCAGGACCCTAAAAAGGTCTTGAAAGCCGTCTACAACACTATCGACGACGACTCCGACGCCTCCGAAAATGAACGTCGGAAAACCCTGAACACCATCTATGGTGGTTCTTAGGACATCACTTCTCATCGCATCCTCAAGACAATGCAGTCGGACATGGCCATGGTAGCTCCTGCTGCTAAGGCAGAACCACATCAGAAGTGGATGGACATACCCATCATTTTCGATGCTTCGGACTGCCCTCGAAACATGATCGGGGCTGGTCAACTCCCTTTGATGGTGTCACCCACCATTAACAATATCCAAATCCACCATGTAATGGTGGACGGAGGTTCTGGGCTAAACCTCATAAGCTTCAAAGCTTTTGTTAAGCTTCATCTCTGGCCTTCGAACCTTCGTACATCCCAGCCTTTCTCCGGAGTAGGTCCGGGAACCATTACTCCTCTTGGTTCCATTACACTGCCAGTGACCTTCGAGACTCGGGAGAACTACAGAACCGAGAAACTGGTTTTTGACGTTGCGCAGATCAGTCTCCCCTTCAATGCCATTTTGGGTAGGCCAGCTTTATACAAGCTTATGGTTGCTGCCCATTATGGTTATTTGGTGTTGAAGATGCCAACACCTACGGGCGTTCTCCGGATCTGCGGATATCGTACCGCAAGAGTCACTGCACTGGAAGAACTCTATGCGCTTACCACAGCGCAAGAGGAAGCATCCGGTAAAGAGCCAGCTGTGAATCCTCCAAGCATTCGCCACAAAGGCTCTACCTCTGCACCTCGTGTGCAACCAAGCGGCGACACCGACATTCCCGTCAAAGTCGTCCAAATTAGTTCCGATCCTGCTCAGACTACCCGTATATCGGGGGGTCTGAACAACAAATAGGAACTTGCGCTCATCACTTTCCTCCGGGCTAATGTCGACGTGTTTGCCTGGCAACAGTCACAAACGCCTGGAATCCCTAGGGAGGTGATTGAGCACAATCTGAAGATTTACTCAGACGCACGGCCTGTACACCAGAAGCCTCGGAAGCAATCAATCGAGTGACAAAACTTCATTCGATAGGAAATCAAGAAGTTGCTCGAAGCTGGATTCATCCGGGAAGTCTTCCATCCAAAATGGCTGGCAAACCCAGTTGTTGTACCCAAGGCCGGTGGGAAGCTTCGGATATGTATCGACTACACCACCTTAAATAAGGCATGTCCAAAAGATCCATTTCCACTACATAGAATAGATCAAATAGTGGATTCCACCTCCGGGTGTGAACTACTATGTTTCTTAGATGCATATTCTGGATATCATCAAATCCAAATGTCTAAGGAAGATGAAGAGCATACTGCTTTCATAACAGTAGATGGATTGTATTGTTATACTGCCATGCCATTTGGTCTTAAAAATGCTGCTTCAACATTTGTGCAAGCCATGTACAAAACATTTGGAGAACTAATTAGAGACTTGGTGGAGGTGTATGTTGATGACATCGTCGTGAAGATCAAAAACAAGGAGTCACTCCTTGACAACTTACAAGCCGTCTTCGACAAGCTGCGCACTACGCGCACCAAGCTAAACCCGGACAAGTGTGTCTTCGGGGTTAGCTCTGGGAGGCTTTTGGATTTCTTGGTGACTCATCAAGGAATCAAAGCAAATCTGGCGAAGATCAAGGCTATAGAAGAAATGTGGCCCCCAACCCGCATTAAAGATGTCCAAAAGTTGACTGGATGCCTAGCTGCGCTTAGTTGGTTCATCTCGAGACTGGCAGAACGGGCGTTACCCTTCTTCAAACTCTTGAGGAAGTCCAGACCATTTCATTGGTCTGAGGAAGCAGAAAAGGCATTTCGAGAGCTAAAGCAGCTCCTCACCACACTACCAATCCTGGTAGCTCTGAACCTTGGTGAGCCTTTACTGCTTTACATTTCGGCAACAACAGAGGTTGTCAGTATGGTCCTGGTCGTGGAAAGACCAGAGCCATCTCCAATTTAGGAGTCTAGACCCCTCTAGGAGGGTCCGGAGCTACCTGAAGGCGAGTCTGGGTATCAACCCTCAGGCACGAATCCTCAAGGAGAGATGTTAGAGGATCAACCTCCTTCAAACGAAGGAGTAACTGCAACTGAACAAGAAGATTCAGACCCCTCTACGAGGGTCCGAGTCACTCCAGAAGAAGCTTAGGGTTCCTTCAGTACGGACCAGGAAATTCCAGAAGAAGGTCCGGACCCCTCCGGGAGGGTCCGGGTTGATGAGGAGGAAGCTCTGGGCCCCTCCGGGAGGGTCCGAACAGTTCAACGCCCAATGTACTTCATCAGTGAAGTACTCCACAACGCCAAGACAAGATACATTGAGGTGCATAAACTGCTTTACGCAGTTCTTATCGCCTCAAGAAAGCTTCGTCATTACTTCCAAGCCCACAAAATATCAGTGGTAACTTCTTTTCCACTGCGTGCAATTTTGCAAAACCCCAATTCTACTGGGAATATTGCAAAGTGGGCAGCGGAGCTGGCAGAATTCGATCTAGAATTCGTGTCGAGACAAGAAATTAAAAGTTAATCCTTGGCTGACTTTGTGGCGGAATGGACTCCCTCTCCATCAAACCCTGGGGGCCACAGCGAGCAGAAACCAGAGCTTAAAGTTCCAATATTCACTGAGCCTCACTGGATCCTCTACTTCGATGGCTCCGTGCAGAAGTAGGGGGCCGGAGCTGGAATCCTTCTCCTAGCTCTGACCGGAGAGAAGGCCAAGTACATGATACACCTTGATTTTAAGACAACCAACAATATGGCGAAGTATGAAGCCCTCATCTACGTACTCAAGGTGGCACTATCTTATGGTGTAAAACAACTGTTGGTGAAGTGAGTGTAACACCCTTATTTTCATGCATCATGCCCTACATACATTCATATACATGTTTAACACTAACCCACATAAAGAGGAACAAATTTAAAATTGATTTGGAACAAAACCACACTTAAAATGCTGAAAAGTGCGGACTAGTCCGACCTTCTGCAGACTAGTCCGATTTTGCTGACTAAATTGTGTTGAATTAATTCTAAACATTGATCTAATCCCATCCAAACCTGTATAAACTTGTTAAAATCTATTAGAACTAGTTAGTGGTCATTAAAAGCAATCTATTAACAAGTTATACCTTGCATTTGCATCAATCTTGCATGTCATGTCATATTGAGTAATATTTGTGCACTCTTTGATTGTATTTCTTTTCTTACATGTTTATTGTGTGGATTAGACGGATTTGCGCTAGAGAGTGTCGTAGAGGATCTCTAGCACCAAGAGTTTGAAGGCTTTGACCCTAATCAACGGCAAGAGCAAGGCAAGTGTCCTTGAAGCATATTGATCTTGTTTTGACATAAATGTTTTGTTTGCAAAACTGCATGCTTGTGTAAATTTGATGGGAATCCTATGATAGGAAGTTTACTAGCTTTGTTTAACCACCCTTGTCACCTGGAATTTATGGTAGAGAGTCGGGATGGTTTTTTTACCTTTTGCTTCGCTTAATTAATTGGGATGGAAGAACAACTACACTACTTAATTTAATTATGCATGGATGAGATTATGGTTAACATGATCTGGTTAAATATGATATGGTAATGGGTGATCTAAGCAAGCCTGGTATGTGGATTGGGTTGGATGTTATGGTGGTTTGCTTGCTTTAGATCTAAGGACCGGTTTGTGGAGCGACCATCTAGGATTTACAGTGCTACCATGAGGCCAAGTATGGGTGCGGCGTAGCTGATTAATTAGGGCTTTGCCAGTTATATTTGCACCATTAAGGATGCTCGGGGAAGGGGTAGTCAGATTGGGTTTGTTGATGATTGGTTGGACTACCCTGGGATCCGAATGGCTCAAGAGGGGGCCCTTGGTTGAAGATGTGCTCAGTTGGAGACATCGCCACCGGTGAAACCTCAGTGGGGTCTAAATAAGCTAGTAGTCCCTTTGTGAAGGCTATTTTGTGATCTCTTGTCCACACACCTAAGGAAGTGTGAGACGGCATAATTGAGATTCTAGTCATCGAAAGGTGATGAAATCACAAACACGTGGGTAAAGCGGTACAACCTCTACAGAGTGTGTCTAAAACTATCATGATAGCCGTGCTCCCGGTTATGAGCAACCTGGACCCTCACATGATTAGAGGTAACTTGGTTTGGAATGGTTTTTGGAATGGTTATGGTTTGGTAATGGTTATGGCTGGTTAGGGATTAATTTCTGGTATTGAATATGGTTATTGGCAAATAGTGAAATCTGGAATTATTGATGATGGTAATGAATTCAGACTGGTATTATGATATTACTTATGATTATGATGGGTATACTTCACATACATATAATATATTACTTTTCCAATGTTTTAATGTACTTTTCAGCACTTTGCCATTATTATTGTCGTCATTTGAATCAGCCACATGTCATACTTTCCACACTTGCTGAGTACGACATGTACTCACTCTTGCAATCCCCCCCCCAAACAGTTGCAGGTCAGGATTGAGAGTTTAATGGTGATAATGCGGAGTTCTAGGCCGTGTCTACCGTCAGCTTTGCCTGTGGTGTTGATTGGAGCTGCGCTATACCCTATTGCTTTTGCTGCCTAGCCGTTTAGTTTGCTTATTTAGTCTATTTCCGCTACATTAGTTGAACTTGTCATTAACATTCATTAGAGCTTGTATTCGGGGATAATATGGTTTGTTTAATAAAATTTGGTTAATTAATCTTGTTCTGTGGTAATTTTCTGTATACTCTTTTGTGAATGCACTCGTGTATGTGTGTTGAACATCCTGGGCACACATATGCGTTCACTTGGTTCATTTTCGGAACAGGGTGTCACAGGGAGATTCACAAGTCATCATCAAACAAATGAAAGGTGAATGCTCCTGCAACAATTCTCAATTAGCTGCTTATCTCCTTGAAGTCCAGAGGCTTCAGAAGGACTTCGAAGTCCTGGATCTCCATTATGTTCAGCGCCTTCTTAACTCCGAAGCTGATGAACTCTCAACGAAAGCCTCAATCGGAGCTCCGGCTCCTGACGGAATCTTCGTCCGGAGGTTGTCAAAACCAACAGCTCAGCCTGCCGAACTGAGCGAAGGGGGCGAGACCAGCACCTCGAAGCTGGCGGTCCCGGTGGCCCTGTTACCATGGCGTTCACCAACGGTCGTAGGTGCTGTCGGAAGCTCCGAGCAACCTAGCACACAAGACTCAGAAGCTCAAGTTAGCTCTGATGCATGGATCTAGGAGATCCGGAACTACTTGAAAGACAATATTCTTCCTGAAGACAGTGTATTCGCTGCCCGGATTGCCAGATTGGCTAAAAGATACACGTTGGTAGAAGGGGATCTCTACTGATGCGGTGCCAATGGCATCCTAAAGTGATGCATTGCAAGGGAAGAAGGCTGCGATCTTCTCGCAAAAATCCATGGAGGTGAGTGCGGAAACCACGCATCTTCTCGCACGCTGGTCGGTAAAGCCTTCTGGCATGGCTTTTACTGGCCTACAGCACTCCAGGATGCGGTTGAGCTAGTGAAGAAATGTGAAGCATGTCAATTCCATGCAAAACATATTAACACACCGGCTCAATCACTACAAATGATACCTCCTACATGGCCATTTGTTGTGTGGGGCATGGATATCTTGGGACCATTCCCAAAAGCCGTCGGAGCTTATAGGTTCCTATATGTCGCCATCGACAAGTTCACCAAGTGGCCGGAAGCAACTCCAGTAGTAATCAACAAACAATCAGCAATCAAGTTCTTGAAGTCCAATATATGCAGATTTGGAGTTCCAAACAAAGTCATAACTGACAACGGAACTCAATTTACAAGTGCTGCATTCCAAGAATCTTGCGAAGACCTCGGCATCCAACTTAGCTACGCTTCAGTAGCTCATCCAGCAAGCAATAGCCAAGTCGAGAGAGCAAATGCAGAAATCTTAAAAGAACTCAAGACGCACATATATGAGCGCTTGAAAAAGCACGGAGCTAACTTGATTGAAGAGCTTCCATCCACATTATGGGCAAATAGGACAACACCTAACCAGTCAACTTGGGAGACTCCATTCTTCCTGGTGTACGGAGCTGAAGCGGCCCTTCCTCCAGAGATCACCTTGGGGTCCCTCCGAGTCCAGACCTTCGACGAAGCCACGCAGGACCAGCTCCGACCTGAAGACCTTGACCTCGTCGACGAGGGAAGGTGCCGTGATACCCGGTTCCGAATATGAACCAAGTGAACCCATATGTGTGCCCAGGATGTTCAACACACATACACGAGTGCAATCACAAAAGGATATACAGAAAATTACCACATAACAAGATTAATTAACCAAATTCTATTACACAACCAGATTATCCTCGAATACAAGAACTAATGAATATTAATGACAAGTTCAACTAATGCAGCGGAAAAAACTAAATAAGCAAACTAAACAGCTAGGCAGCTTAAGCGATAGGGTATAGCGCAGCTCCAATCAACACCACAGGCAAAGCTGACAGTAGATACAGCCTAGAACTCCGCATTATCACCATTAAACTCCTAATCCTGACTTGCAACTATTGGGGGGAACTGAAAGAGTGAGTACATGTCGTACTCAGCAAGTGTGGAAAGTATGACATGTGGCTGATTCAAATGACGAATATAATAATGGCTAAGTGCTGAAAAGTACATTAAAACATTTGGAAAAGCAATATATTATATGTATGTGAAGTAAACCTATCATAAACCATATAATCATCATAATACTAGTCCATAATTCATTACCATCATCCATATACTAGATTTCACCATTGTCGATAGCCATATTCAATACCAGAAATTAATCCATAATGAGCCATAACCATTACCGAACCATAACCATCCCAAAAACCATTTTAATACCAAGTTTCCTCTAATCATGTGAGGGTCTAGGTTGCTCATAACCGGGAGCACAACTATCATGATAGTTTTAGACATGCTCTGCAGAAGTTGTACCGCTTTACCCACGTGTTTGTGATTTTATCACCTTTCGATGACTATAGAATCTCGATTATGCCATCTGAAAGTTGCCTAGAGGGGGGGGGGGGGGGTGAATAGACTAATCGACCTGAAATGACTTAATAAAACGAGATCAGTACTTAGGGGGCAGACTAGTCCGGTCTAGGGATGGACTAGTCCGGTCCACCTGCAGGGAAAACCTAAAAAGGGTTTCTAACAAGTTTTAGTTTGATTCTTGTGATGCTAAATGTGTTAGAATGATTCAGTGAACCTTAACAAGTTATATAGCAAGTATGAAGCTAAGGATCACAACGAAATGAAGAGATGAGTGAAAGACAATAAAGCTAACCCTAGAAGCGATATGCGATAAATGAAAGTGAATTACACAAGGGACACAAGGATTTTATCCCGAGGTTCGATCCCACACAAGGATCTACGTCCCCGTTAAGGAGTCCACGAAGGACCGGGTTCAACAACCCTTCTTTCACCAAGTTTACCACAAGGGCCTAACTTGGTTCTCCACTATCACAAGGGTGAATACAAGATTTGTTGGGGCTTCTCACAATCTGAAGCTCCCACCACAAATACAATCTCAAATCACAAAGAATGACTCAAGCCATAGATCACAAAGATTCGACAAGTGCAAGAGATCAAACCGAGAGCCTAGAGCGGTGTTCTTCCTCTTCTTCACCTCACCAAACCCTAATCCACACAAGAATTAGTTTTAGAGGTAAGGTAGGCAAGAAGGAGGCTTTTGAAGGCTCAAAGTCTGCTGTGGCGGCGCTAGGGTTTCAAAGTTCTCAAGGGTTGGTTCAAATGAACCCAGGGGTCCTCTATTTATAGAGGAACCAGACCCATACTGCTGACTTCAGCAGATGGGCGGACTAGTTCGGCCTACGGACCAGACTAGTCCGGCCTTTGGGACCACTGACGTCCCTGACAACTGCCACACTGCGCGACAATCGTCATGCTACACGCCAAACTTCAAATTCAAACGGTCACTTCATAACGGACTAGTCCGATCTCACATAGAACCTTTTGTTCCGTGTAAAAACGGACTAGTCTAGAGACCACAGACTAGTCCGGCCCCCAGGGCGGACTAGTCCGGACTCCTAGACTTGGTCGTTGAAGCACCTAACTCTCACAAATCTGGACTAGTCCGGCCCCCAGGCCGGACTAGTCCGATCTCAATCAGGACCAGTTGGTCCAGACTAAAACGGACAAGTTCGGGGTTTTGAGACTTAGTCCCAAAAAACCACTCCATGACTACCCCGGACTAGTCCGTCCCACTACGGACTAGTCCGAAGTCAGTCAGGCCCTTCTGGTCCGCCTGAAAACGGACTAGGGCGGCCAGGAGCAGACTAGTCCGGCCACCAACACGGACTAGTCCGGCCTCTCCTGCCAGACCACTCTAACACTCTTCTCTCAATAGGTTTTGATCTCTAAACCGCTTTGAGCTCCCCACTTGATCTCAATGCACTTTACGCACACATCCTCACACATATATGGCTAGTCTAAACTCGACACGCTAGAAACCCTAGTTTCTTCTTTTCGAGTCGACACCGCCGTTTTCATCCTTTTCCTTTTTGAGGGTTTGTGTTTCCACTTGAGTCCACACCTGTGCTTAAGATCACTCAGCTCATTAGTTACTTAATTGTCGTCATCAATCATCCAAAACCCACGGGGATCCTAGATGCACTTTCACCATCTCACACTTTCATGGGTGTGTGGCCAAGAGATCACAAAATAGCCTTTACAAATGGATTACTAGCCTATTTAGACCCCACTGAGGTTTCACCGGTGGCGATGTCTCCAACTGAGCACATCTTCAACCAAGGGCCCCCTCTTGAGCCATTCGGATCCCAGGGTATTCCCACCAATCATCAACAAACCCAATCCGACTACCCCTTCCCCGAGCATCCTTAATGGTCCAAATAGCACTGGCAAAGCCCAAATTAATCAGCTACGCCGCACCCATACTTGGCCTCGTGGTGGCACTATAAATCCTGGATGGTCGCTCCACGAACCGGTCCTTAGATCTAAAGCAAGCAAAAGCACCATAACATCCAACCCATCCACGTACCAAGCTTGCTTAGATCACCCATTACCATATCATATTAACCAGTTCATGTTAATCATGGCCTCATAAATGCATAATTAAGTGTGTAGTATTGTTTTCCCATCCCAATTAATTAAGCAAAGCAAAAAGGTAAAAATCTCATCCCGACTCTCTACCATATATTCCAGGTGACAAGGGTGGTTAAACAAAGCTAGTAAACTTCCTATCATAGGATTCCCATCATATTGACACAAGCATGCATTTTTGCAAACAAAACATTTATTTCAAAATAGGATCAATATGGTTCAAGGACACTTGCCTTGCTCTTGGGATTGATTCGGGTCGAAGCCTTCAAACTCTTGGTGCTGTAGATCCTCCGCAACACTCTCTAGCGCAAATCCATCTAATCCGCACAATAAACATACAAGACAAGAAACACAATCAAAGAGTTCACAAATATTACTCAATATGACATGACATGCATGATTAATGCAAATGCAAGGTAGAACTCGTTAATAGATTGCTTTTAATGATCACTAGCTAGTTCTAATAGCTTTTAACATGTTTGTACAGGTTTGGAGTTGATTAGGTCTAATTTTAGAATTAATTCAACACATTTTAACCAGGAAAATTGGACTAGTCTGCAGAAGGCCGGACTAGTCCGCACTTCGCAGAACTAGCGAACTAGGGTTTTCTAGATCGACGTGGATTTGGAGATTTGGGGTTGAATTCACGTAAGGAAAAGGAAATAGAAGGTATACCAGGTGTTGAGGACTCCAATGAATCAAGAAACTTGGAGACAACACTTGGATCTTGTCGATCTAGGGTTGATGATGAACTTGGAGATGAATTGGTGATGAAGAACGACAGCTTGGTGGAGATCTTGATTCTCTTTCGTTTCCTCCTCTTCTTCTTGCTTGGTATCTCCTTCTCCCTCCTTGATGGTGTCTCTCCACGAACTAGGGTTTGGGTGGGGTGGAAAAGTGGCAAATAGATGTCAGGCCAAGGGGCTGGGTTGTTTATATAGAGGTGGAGGCTAGGGTTAGATGGATTTAGAGTTTGAGATGAGTAGAGGCCGATTTAGAGACCCACATGGGCTCTAAAAGAGTTATGCACGCCGTACCTAGGCCCACTTAACGTGAAACCCAAGAAACAAGTCATAAAACAAAGGATAAATTCGGAGTCACGAAATATCGGACAAGTTCGGCAAGGACCGGACCAGTCCGAAGTTAGTCAGAAAGAAATCAGACAAGTCTGGCCAAAAATCGGACAAGTCTGACTTTAGTCAAAGAGGAAAACGGACAAGTCCGCTGGAACATCGGACTAGTCCGGACAAGTCCAGGGACTTAGCAAATTTTCAAGGATTCTTGGAATATCGGACTAGTCTGCACAAAATCGGACAAGTCCGAGAGTGTCCAGAGGCAAAATTGGACTAGTCCGCAGCAAAAACGGACAAGTCCGTTTTTAGTCAGAGAGAAATCGGACTAGTCCTCACCAAAATCGGACTAGTCCGCACTTTTCAACATTTTAAGTGCGGTTTTGTTCCAAATCAATTTTAAACTCGTTCCTCTTTATGTGAGTTAATGTTAAACATGTATATGAATGTAAGTAGGGCATGATGCATAAAAATGAGGGTGTTACAAACCTGCCCCCCTTAAAATGAATCTCACCCTTGAGATTCGACGCGGAAGAGAAGAGATAGGGAAATTCCTTCTTGAGATCATCCTCCAATTCCCACGTTGCTTCTTTTTCTGTGTGGTGCTTCCATTGAACTTTAAACCATCTAATAACCTTGTTCCTTGTGACCCTCTCCTTGGTTTCCAAGATTTTGACCTGTTGTTCGACATAAGTCAAATATGTCTAATTCCAATCCTTCCATTGGCACTTGTTCTTCTGGTACTCTCAAGCACTTCTTGAGCTGGGAAACATGAAAGACATCATGTACATCTGAAAGATGAGTTGGCATCTCCAACTTATACGCTACTTCTCCTCTTTTGTCCAAAATCTTGAATGGTCCAATGTAGCGAGGTACTATCTTGCCTCTTATGTTAAACATCTTATGACCTCTCATTGGTGACACCTTAAGGTAAACGTAGTCTCCCATTTCGAAGGCAAATTTCCTTCTCCTATTGTCCGCATAGCCTTTTTGTCTTGATTGGGCAGCCCTCAAGTTTTCACAAATAATCTGGTCTTGTTTTTCATCTTCTTGCAACACATCGGGTCCAAATACTTGATTCTCCCCTGTCTCATTCCAAAACAAGGGCGTCCTACACCTCCTTCCATATAGTGCCTCATATGGTGACATCTTCAAACTTGCTTGGTAACTATTGTTGTATGAAAATTCTGCATATGGCAAGCTCTTGTCCCAACTTTTCCCATGCTTTAAAGCACAAACTCTTAGCATGTCCTCTAAAATATGATTGATCCTCTCGGTTTGTCCATCCGTTTGAGGGTGATACGCTGAACTAAAATTCAACCTCGTTCCCAAAGCTTCATGCAATTTTTGCCAAAACCTGGAAGTGAATTGTGAACCTCTATCCGAGACTATCTTCTTCGAAACTCCATGCAAACATAATATTCTTCCCATATACAGTTCCACCAATTTCTCTCCATTATAGGTGGTCTTGATGGGAATAAAGTGGGCTGACTTAGTTAACCGATCCACAATTACCCAAATTGAGTCGTAACTGGACTGAGTACGTGGTAACCCAACTATGAAGCCCATACCGATCCCTTCCCACTTCCATTCCGGGATCTTCATGGTTGCAATAATCCGGCTGGCCTTTGATGTTCCGCCTTGACTCGTTGGCACACATCACACAATGCTACGTATTCAGCTATGTCCTTTTTCATGCTATCCCACCAATAGCAAGTCTTCAAGTCTTTGTACATATTCGTACAACCGGGGTGAATTGAGTAAGGTGAGTCATGTGCCTCTTTTAGTATTGTCTCCCAAATACGCTTCACATTAGGAACGACAATCCTTTTACCAAGCCATAGAGTACCATGTTCATCCTCATCGAATCTGAATTCTCTCCCCTCTTGGGTCCTTTCCTTGATTTCTTGAATTTCCTCATCCTTAGTTTGGCCTTCCTGAATTTCTTGCTCCAATGTTGGGTTTAACTACATCATCTCCATCTCATTTACAAATCCAAGGTTCAACCGTTCACACTCCTTACATAACTCGGATGGTAACTCTCGAACCGTGAGTTGATGACTTACTCCTTTTCTACTCAAAGCATCGGCCACTACATTGGCCTTTCCCGGATGATAGTTGATCCCCAATTCATAATCTTTGATGAGCTCCAACCATCTCCGTTGCCTCAAGTTTAGATCCGTTTGTGTGAAATATACTTCAAACTCTTGTGATCAATATAAATTTCACACCTATGTCCAAGGATATAGTGTCTCCAAATCTTCAACGCATGTGCCATGATTGCAAGTTCCAAATCATGTGTTGGGTAATTCTGCTCATGTTTCTTCAATTGTCTTGATGCATAGGCGACCACTTGACCTTCTTGCATGAGAAAACATCCAATTCCTTGTCTCGAGGCATCGCAATATATGTCAAAACTCTTGCTTACATCCGGTAGTACCAAAACTGGGGCTGTTATCAACCTCTTCTTCAACTCCTCAAAACTGTTTTGACAAGCTTGAGTCCATTGGAAAGCCTTTCCCTTCATTAGCAATTCCTTCATTGGCTTGGCTATCTTGGAAAAGTCCTTGATGAATCGACGGTAATATCCAGCCATCCCAAGGAAACTATTTATTTCCTTTACATTTTGCGGCGTTTCCCATTTCAACACGTCTCTCACTTTTCTGGGGTCAACCGATACTCCTCCTCCTGAGATGATATGACCCAAAAATGATACTTCTCTCAACCAAAACTGACACTTGTTTAACTTGGCATACAATTGATGCTTCCTCAATTCCTGCAACGTAAGCCTCAAGTGTTCCTCATGTTCTTTCTCATCCTTCGAGTACATCATAATGTCATCAATAAACACCACAACGAACCTATCCAAGTACTTCATGAAGGCCTTATTCATGAGGTACATAAAGTACGTAGGCGCATTTGTCAATCCAAAAGACATCGCAGTGTACTCATAAGATCCATACTGTGTTCTAAAAGCTGTCTTGGGTATGTCCGATGGTCTAATCTTCATTTGAAAGTATCCCGACCTCAAACCAATCTTAGAGAAGACACAAGCACCTTTCATCTGATCAAACAAGTCCTCTATGCGTGGCAAGGTGTACTTGTTCTTGATTGTCACCTCGTTGAGAGCTCAGTAATCCACACACATCCTTTGGTTCCATCCTTCTTGTCCACAAACAGCACGGGCGCTCCCCAAGGTGAAGAACTAGGGCGAATAAAACCTTTCTCTAAATGCTCTTGAAGTTGTTTCTTGAGCTCTGCTAATTCCATAGGAGGCATCCTATACGACCTCTTAGCTATAGGTGCAGTTCCAGGTATTAAATCAATAACAAACTCAATGTCTCAATTAGGTGGCATACCTGGCAACTCATCCGGAAAAACATCCAAAAATTCACACACCACCGGAATCTCCTCAATTGCGGCACCGTCCATATGATTCATCTCCAATCGCTTCGGTGCGGTTTGAGATGCTTCAAATTCTATGGTGATCCCTTCTTTATTGGTCTACTTCACCATCTTCATGGCACACTCAATAACTCCATTGTGCTTCCTCAACCATTCCATACCAAGTATAATGTCCAATCCTTGAGAATCCAAAACAATGAGGTTGGCGGAGAAGTCTACCCCCCTTATTCTAAGGCTTACTTTTGGACATACTATATTTGTCCTCATCTCTCCTCCAGGAGACTTAACCAATAGAGTAAACTTCATATGAGAGATAGGCAAACTATACTTGGCAACATACTTTGATGCAATGAATGAATGCAATGCTCCAGAATCAAATAACATAGTCGCGGGGTTGGAGTTGGCGAGAAACATACCAATGACCACGTCATCCGCTTGTTGAGCATCCTCCATAGAGACATGGTTCACGTTACCACGAGCAAAATTCTGCTGTCCACGGTTCCCTTGCGGTTGTCCTCCATTGGGTCTTGGGTTTTGCCTCGGAACATTGCTTCCTTGACCAAGTCCTGACTTAGGACATTGATGTGCGAAGTTTCCAGCTTCTCCGCAAGTATAGCACTTCTTAACTCCACCAGAATTATTTTGGTGGGCTTGGTTCTGAACATTTGCACCAGGAAAATTAGCACGAGGTGCATATGGCATCGGAGGCCTAGGTGCTTGCATAACAGGGCGCTGCTGCACAAACTGAGCTGGACGCGGTGCAAATCCAGGGCGATGAGTAGGCGCAAAAGAGCTGAAGTAAGGCGCATTGGGCGGTGTGAAGCGAGGGTGCACAATACTTCCTTGTTGTTGTCCTTGATATGGTGCCTTCCTCTTGTCGTCTTGCTCCATCTCACGGTTCTTGTTCTCCACCACAATTGCTTTGTCCACAAGCTTCTGAAAATTGGCATAATCACAGTTGAGCAATTGCACTTGAATCTCATTGTTCAAGCCTCCCATGAACAAATATTGCTTCCGGCTATCCCAGCTCACATCCTCAGGCGCATACCTTGAGAGTTGAGTGAACTTGTTGAGGTATTCACCCACACTCGATTTTCCTTGCCTCAAGTTCTCAAATTCTTGCCTCTTCAAAATCATAACTCCTTCCGGCACATAATGAGAATGGAAGCTCTCTTTGAATTCAGCCCAAGTAATCCTCTCTTGGTTCTCGTGAGCATTGCAATAAGAATCCCACCAATTCGTAGCTGCTCCGACTAGTTGATGAGAAGCAAATAAGACCTCCCGGTCACTGCATTGGACAATAGCAAGCTTTTTCTCCATAGAATTTAGCCAATCATCCGCATCCATAGGGTCAGCGGCTTGAGCAAAGGTTGGCGGCCTAGTCCTCATAAACTCTCCCAACCGGTTATGAGGAGGTGGGGGTGGCAGTGGAGGCATGTGGGGCTGATTGTTGGTGTTACCAGCCTACAGCTGTCCCATTGTTTGTATCATGGTCTGCATGAGCTGGTTTTGCATAGCCAATAGCTGCTCAATATTAATAGCTCCTTGGGCAAGTCCTTGTCCATTGTTGTTCTGAGGTGCTCCATGGTTCTGCTCCTCATCATTAGCATCCCTCTGGTTGCGAGTTCTCACCATCTGAAGAAAAGCAAGAGATAAGAATTAGAAAACGTCCCCAACTATATGCATCAAGGGATATGAAACTAAACAACTGGCTACTCTAACCTACGTGGATATGGTAATTCTAAAGCATCCCAAAATCCTCTATTAAGCACACAAGAAAACAATATATATATAGCAAACAACACACCAAACAAAAACACATCGATTCCTGAGTGCTCCTATGTGCTCTAAAGTGTCCATTCTATCTAGGTTGCGTCCTACGATCAACCTGTGGCTCTGATACCAATTTGTGACACCCGGTTCCGAATATGAACCAAGTGAACGCATATGTGTGCCCAGGATGTTCAACACACATACACGAGTGCAATCACAAAAGGATATACAGAAAATTACCACAGAACAAGATTAATTAACCAAATTCTATTACACAACCAGATTATCCTCGAATACAAGCACTAATGAATATTAATGACAAGTTCAACTAATGCAGCGGAAATAAACTAAATAAGCAAACTAAACAGCTAGGCAGCTTAAGCGATAGGGTATAGCGCAACTCCAATCAACACCACAGGCAAAGCTGACGGTAGACACGGCCTGGAACTCCGCATTATCGCCATTAAACTCCCAATCCTAGCCTACAACTATTGGGGGGGGGGTTGTAAGAGTGAGTACATGTCGTACTCAGCAAGTGTGGAAAGTATGATATGTGGCTGATTCAAATGACGAATATAATAATGGCTAAGTGCTAAAAAGTACATTAAAACATTTGGAAAAGCAATATATTATATGTATTTGAAGTAAACCCATCATAAACCATATAATCATCATAATACTAGTCCACAATTCATTACCATCATCCATATACCAGATTTCACCATTGCCGATAGCCATATTCAATACCAGAAATTAATCCATAATGAGCCATAACCATTACCGAACCATAGCCATCCCAAAAACCGTTCCAATACCAAGTTTCCTCTAATCATGTGAGGGTCCAGGTTGCTCATAACCGGGAGCACGACTATCATGATAGTTTTAGACACACTCTGCAAAGGTTGTACCGCTTTACCCACGTGTTTGTGATTTTATCACCTTTCGATGACTATAGAATCTCAATTATGTCGTCTCACACTTTCATAGGTGTGTGGCCAAGAGATCACAAAATAGCCTTTACAAAGGGATTACTAGCCTATTTAGACCCCACTGAGATTTCACCGGTGGCGATGTCTCCAACTGAGCACATCTTCAACCAAGGGCCCCCTCTTGAGCCATTCGGATCCCAGGGTAGTCCCACCAATCATCAACAAACCCAATCCGACTACCCCTTCCCCGAGCATCCTTAATGGTCCAAATAGAACTGGCAAAGCCCTAATTAATCAGCTACGCCACACCCATACTTGGCCTCATGGTGGCACTGTAAATCCTGGATGGTCGCTCCACGAACCGATCCTTAGATCTAAAGCAAGCAAAATCACCATAACATCCAACCCATCCACATACCAAGCTTGCTTAGATCACCCATTACCATATCATATTAACCAGTTCATTTTAATCATGGCCTCATAAATGCATAATTAAGTGTGTAGTATTGTTTTCCCATCTCAATTAATTAAGCGAAGCAAAAAGGTAAAAATCCCATCCCGACTCTCTACCATATATCCAGGTGACAAGGGTGGTTAAACAAAGCTAGTAAACTTCCTATCATAGGATTCCCGTCAAATTGACACAAGCATGCAATTTTGCAAACAAAAAAATTATTTCAAAACAGGATCAATATGCTTCAAGGACACTTGCCTTGCTCTTGGGATTGATTCGGGTCGAAGCCTTCAAACTCTTGGTGCTGTAGATCCTCCGCAACACTCTCTAGCGCAAATCCGTCTAATCCGCACAATAAACATACAAGACAAGAAATACAATCAAAGAGTGCACAAATATTACTCAATATGACATGACATGCATGATTAATGCAAATGCAAGGTAGAACTTGTTAATAGATTGCTTATAATGATCACTAGCTAGTTCTAATAGCTTTTAACATGTTTGTACAGGTTTGGAGTTGATTAGGTCTAATTTTAGAATTAATTCAACACAATTTAACCAGGAAAATCGGACTAGTCTGCAGAAGGTCGGACTAGTCCGCACTTCGTAGAACTATCGAACTAGGGTTTTCTAGATCGACGTGGATTTGGAGATTTGGGGTTGAATTCACGTAAGGAAAAGGAAATAGAAGGTATACCAGGTGTTTAGGACTCCAATGAATCAAGAAACTTGGAGACAACACTTGGATTTTGGCGATCTAGGGTTGATGATGAACTTGGAGATGAATTGGTGATGAAGAGCGACAGCTTGGTGGAGATCTTGATCCTCTTCTTCTTGCTTGGGATCTCCTTCTCCCTCCTTGATGGCGTCTCTCCACGAACTAGGGTTTGGGTGGGGTGGAAAAATGACAAATAGATGTCAAGCCAAGGGATGGGGTTGTTTATATAGAGGTGGAGGCTAGGGTTAGATGGATTTTGAGTTTGAGATGAGTAGAGGTTGGTTTAGAGACCCACATGGGCTCTAAAAGAGTTAGGCACGATGTCCTTAGGCCCACTTAACATGACACCAAGAAACAAGTCATAAAACAAAGGATAAATTTAAGTCACGAAATATCAGACACGTCCGACAAGGACCAAACTAGTCTGATGTTAGTCAAAAAGAAATCGGACAAGTCTGGCAAAAAATCGGACAAGTCCGACTTTAGTCAGAGAGGAAAACGGACAAGTCCGCTGGAACACCGGACTAGTTCGGACAAGTCCAGGGACTTAGCAAATTTTTAAGGATTCTTGGAATATCGGACTAGTCCGCATAAAATTGGACGAGTTCGAAAGTGTCCAGAGGCAAAATCGGACTAGTCCACAGCAAAAACGGGCAAGTCCGTTTTTAGTCAGAGAGAAATAGGACTAGTCCTCACCAAAATCGGACTAGTCCGCACTTTTCAGCATTTTAAGTTCGGTTTTGTTCCAAATCAATTTTAAACTCATTCCTCTTTATGTGGGTTAATGTTAAACATTTATATGAATGTAAGTAGGGCATGATGCATGAAAATGAGGGTGTTACAGGTGCCGAGCAGCCGTTCGAAATGCACGTTATCACCAAGTGCTTCGGCGCTATCATCAAAGGCATGTGCATGACCGACAGCTTGAAGAAGGTGACCTGGTGCTCCGGAAGATACTAACTCGTGAAGGGATGAACAAACTTTCCCCCAGCTTAGAGGGTCCCTTCTGAGTCATTAAAGTATCCTGACCAGGGTGCGTTCGCTTGGCAACTGAGAATGGGATCCCACTTCCCAATCCTTGGAACATCGAGCACCTCCATAAGTTTTATGCTTAGAATCACAAAGGTGAGTCTGTAATTATACACAATGCATGTTGTAGAGTCATGTTACAGAGTCGAGCAAGTCCTCCGGGAGAACATCTGGACCCCTCCAGGAGGGTCCGGGAAGTTCAAGTAACACTTGACACAGTCACAACACTAAAAGTGTAACTACTTGCTCTGAGATAGTACAAGATATATAGCACATTTAGAAGGGTCCAACACCCTAAGTGTGTCCTTGTCTCCCCTGTAATCTGGACCTACAATGAAAAGCATTGTTGTGTGAGAAAAGACTCCACGTGCATTTACTTTTTGTACAAGGCTCAATATGTCAAATTATGTTTACCCCGCTTGTCTATAATGAAGTTGTGCAAATCTTTTTGAACTTTGTTTCAAGTAATTCACATACATTACAAGCCTTATTGATAGTATTTTTGGATCTTAACACCGCCACATAGTCTCCTTACCTGAACGTCAAGCTAACATAGGTCCGGAGTGTGCTATCGACTTAGCCTGGTCCTGCACCCTAGGTACGCCACTCTACCTACACCCCGGCAGGCCTCAGTAGGATGAGTACTAAAAAGGCATGTGGATCTAGGAAGATTATATCAAAACGCTCATTATCATGCTGAGTTTCTTCGGGCTCAAAGTTCAAATAAGAACAATAAGCCACAACCAATTTATAGAAAAGAGGACAAATTTTACTTTTTATCTTGCCTTTAATGTGCAGGAAAATAAAAAATTCATAGCAATGATGGGCGACGCCATAGCTACTAAGCTCCGACATCTCCGAAGATAGGTCCGCCGTCAACACCTAATATGTTGACGCAGGAGCTATCAAGCTCCGACCATTCCAGGGGGCCTGTCTTCGACGCTTCAAAATTGAAGACTTCAACATACTATCATAACCTTTGGTACATGTACACACCTCAACTGTACACATGTACCAGGGGGCCAGCAAGACACGACACAGTATATTGAAGACAAAGTGAAATCTAAGGCAAAAAGGAGGATTTCATTAATCAGAAGAATTGGATTACAAAATTGAGATTACAAGGGACAAAGGGAGAAAAGTCCTAGCTACTGGGGGATCTAGGTCCTGTGGAAAAACGAAGCAACCTTCTCAGCAGCTTCTTGGACACTAGCCCTGGCGACATCCTCCTCCTTCACGATGATTCCTTCAAAGACTGGATCAAGGGAGAAATGGGGGTCTCGGCTTTGGTAACATGCCAAGACATATTCGGTGATGTTCTTGGCTAAGGATTTACCCTCTGTCTCCAGTTGATAGGCAATGACGTCACCCATCGCGTCGAGATTGCTACCAGCAGAGCTAAGTGCCGCCAGCGTCTGGTCCAGCTCCTGCGTCAGGTTCTCTGGACGTACTGGACTAAACCCAAGGGGCACGAGGGCCCTGTCCGCACACCCCAGGAAGTCCCATACCATCAGGGACTCAGTCGCCTTGGAGCTCTGCAACTCCTCCAGTGACCTCCGGGCGGTCGCAAGCTCCGAACCTTCACGGGCAAGTTGCTCAACCAACTTAGCATGCTACTACTTGATCTCAGCAACCTGCTTCTCTTGGTCAGCCAGCTCCGTCTCCCGGAGGTGGATGCGGTTCTGCCTCTCAGCTAGGTCCTTCTCCCTGCCCTTGACTCTCTCCTCCCTAGCGGCAACGTCAGACTCTCTTTTCGAGACTCTTGCCCAACGTTCCAGTTCTTCTTCCTCTCTTCCTCCTTCCATAGTCCAGCTTTTTTCCGCGATCCGCTAAATTTTTCTCACCCAGAGTCAACTTCTGGGTGACCTCCGCTTCTCTCCTTACCACATCCTCCTGCTGTCCCAGGAGTTTTTCCTCCCTCGCCTCCAGGTCCGCTCGGCGCTTCAGGAGAGTTTCATTCAACTCCGTGAGCTTTTCATAACGCTCGTTAGCAGCGTCATGCCTCTCCTTGGCTTGTTCCAGGATTTGCCTAGAGTTAGCATCGAGTGCCCGGATGGCGGCCTCCTTATCTTCCATTAACTTGTCCCACTACTCTAACAGGGCCTTCTCCCCTTTTATCCACTCCTTCTGGTCAGCCAGCCTCATTTGAGCAAGCTTGGTCTCAAAATGGATTCTGCTGCGCCAATGCCTCAAGGTGTTGCACTCCTCTTCCAAAGCTTTGCTCTCATGGTCGAAGGCTAGCTGGACCTGCCAAAGACTTGAGCAGGCGTTGTCTATGGATAACGCCAGAGGGATAGGTTCTGGGCCTGCCAGGATCATTTCCGCAGGCTCAAACGGGTTCTCTGTTACAAAAATTGGGTCCCACTCTACAATAGTAGTCCCCTGAACTTCTGCAGCACTGGGGCTGCTCTCCTGGAGACCTTTAGTGGCAGCAGAAGAACCCACGGGGGGAACTTCTGCCTCCGGAGCAGGTAAAGGCACCGCTTCCGGGTCATCAGTCGGTGGCTCCGACGTTGAAGGATCTGTCGCCAGCTGCTCTCGCTCCAGCCCAGGTACCTCCGGGGCCACCACTTCTGGAGCAGCAGCTGGAGCTTCAACTGGGGCTTCGACTGCCGCTGGCTCAGGCTCTAGTGCAGCGACCACCTCCGGCACAATCGTCGGACCTTCAACCACCTCCGGCACCGCTATCGGACCTCCAACCTCCTCCGGCTCAGCAGCCGGACCCTCTACAACCTCTAGCTCAGTCGCTGGATCTTCAATCGTATCCGGCACAAAGGCTGGAGCTTGGGTGATCTCCAACTCAACGGCAGAAGCTTCAACTATCTCTGGCTCAACAGCCAGGGATCAAGCAACTTCCGGCTCAGAAGATGGAAGTTCTGGCATCATCGGTGCTGGAGCATCAGCCTCTGCCGCCAGGGGCACCTCTTCAACTTCCCTCCTGCGGTCCGGCGCAACCACAAGAGCTTCGGGTGAGGACTCTGAGTCCAAGCTCACGATAGCTGGCGTCGGAGCTACCGCGACTTCTGCCTCCGCTTGACGAGGAGGCTCAGCGATCAAAGCTGGAGCTTCAAAAGGTGCAGCCTCAGTCATTGCAACAGGTGATGAGGCTCCGGGTCCTTTCTTCGACACCCTGAAAACAAAGGGAAGAGAAGATTAAAGACACATCCAAAAGCAAGATCAACATTTTAGGGTGAGTAATCAATGCTTACCTTGGGATGCTACCACCCCAGTCGCCTCGGAACATCTTCTTCTTAGGCCCGGAGCTAGAGCCCACCAAATCTGGTGAGACAACTGCTTCAGACCTCAGTTGAGGAACACTCGTAGCCGCCGGAGCTTCCTTTCGACGGGAAGAACTCCCGGACTTGGAACATCTAGTCGGCACTGAGGCCGGGGTCGACTACCCGGAGCTAACGCCTTTTGAAGACGCTTGCACCAGAGCAGGGGTAGTATCATAAGACCTCCCCCTCTGGGGAGAAGCAGCCGTCGTGGAAGGAGCAGGCCTGACGGACCTCCCGTCAGTGTGCTTCAACTTCCTCTTCTGGCTGGAAGGCTTAGCTGGCTCTTTACCCTTGCCTTTGCCGACGTCTTCAGTCCTTCGACTCGGGGCGGGGACAGGACCACCCTCGAAAGCTCCGGGGATCGCCAATCTGGTGGTCGGAAGCCTTTCCACCTCACCAAGATCGTCAAGCGCTAGCATACTCCTCCGAAGCTCCCTGCTGAACTGTGCCTCCATGTTCAGAGGGAGGAAAGCCGCCGGCGGAGTTAAGTCGTTGCCTTAGACGTCAATTCCATGCTGGAACTTCTTTAGATGAAGCTCCAAAGCTGCGCCATCCAAGTTGGATTTTAGACCGATTTCAATCTGGTCTTCATCCATCACATTGTTGAGGGCCCATGCAAGCTTCTCCCTCTTCTTCAACGGATCCCACCTGTTGACTAGGAAGTTGCAGGAGACCATCTGGGGGTCACTCCACCTTCCACGCATTCGCGGATCCTGGTCAAGGCAGGGTTGAAGGTCTCTGACAGCACCGGAACCACACTCCATGCGTTAGTGTCAACTTTTGGGAGACCTTCGGGCAGCTCCAACTTCTCGTGCTCCTCTGCCATGATGACGATCCAATCTTTCTTCCATTGTCCCACTTGCAGGAAGGAAACGACCTCAAATATTTGTAGGGGCATTTCTTGCGCTTCACAAAATTGTAGAAGCCAAGAAACTCGGACCCCTTCCCAGTGATATGGATGGTGAAGAAGGTGCAAAAAAGCTCGATGCGGGGGGGAATACCCACCCAATCCTCGCAGAAGTGGACGAATGTCGACACAAGAAGAAGAGAATGGGGGCCAAGGTGGTACAGCTGCAGACCATAGAAGTCCAGCAGCATCAAAAGGAAAGTTGAGAAAGGTGGGATCAGCCCCACCATGGCGTATACATAGAAGTACACCATGTTGCCGTCGCGCTCCTTCTTGAACGGGAGCTTGCCGGTGTGGACCAGATGGTTGAAGGAGTCGTTGGAACACCCCATGTAGGTTCGGACCTTTTTCGGATCATCATCGCTCTAGGCGGCTCTTGAGGAGACCCAACTCCATCGCGGCAAAGTGGAGCAAAGAATGGAAAGTTAGGCGGAGTTTGGGAGGCTCTGAGCGCAAAGATGAATGAAGGCGTAAAGAGTCCTCAACCCGTGCGCACTTTCCTTCTTAAGTAAGCCTCTGCAACGCTTGGATGGAAACCGCAATGAAATCAAGGGTGCTTTTCAAAAATCTACTCCGTCTGTGACAAGTGGGCCTGGGGCCACCCTGACGAAGAGATAGAGGTCCTTACCCAAGGCCAACCGTTGCCACGATGGGCGGCAGGAAACCCAATGTCGGCGCTCTGACAAGGCGCGCAGAATAGATATGGTTTTCGTATTGGGAACCGGTGACCTTCAATTGCGTGAGATCCGCACTCAAAGATCTCATCTGTCGTATTCATAGCAAGCCACGTGTCGAAGGTTCACTCCCGGACCGTCACTCTATCAGCGCATCAGAGGACTTTTTGAAAATCAAAGCGTGGGGATCGAGAATGGCCCCACCTCCGGCAGAACAACTTAACCCAAAGGGTTTCTCCCAGAGGTGGGCCCGGGGGACACTATCGGTACCCTACGTACCGGGTACCCCACGATACCGCAAAAAATGCAAGGAAGTTCCACCCATCAGAATCAAAGGCTCTCGCAGGTCCCACATGGCATGTTGCACCGAACCCGCTCCCCTCACATGGCTGGCTCCCGGGTTAACACGTGTAAAATAAGCCCGGAACAAAACTCCCAACCAAGGGAAGCTCCGGCGACTACATGTGTACAACAGCCCCGGACCTAGCCCCCGTCTGAGAGGGGCTCTGGTACTGACACGCGTACAACAATCCCGAACCTACCCACCCGCAAGGGAAAGCTCCGGATCTGCCACATGTGGAGCCTCCGGACCTTCATCACCAACGGAAATACAAGCCGATCATGACCATTACGGACGTTCAAGGAATGGTTAAAGCAGCAGTTACAAGGTCTGATAATGTGTCATTAATACCATATTAATGACACATGATCAGTGCACCATTAATAGGGGTAACACTGCCATAATGGCACGTTACCACACTATTAACTATACTTAATACTCTTTAGACAGTGTATTAGGTCATTAAGCACGCCAGGGACACATGTCGGGCCAGTCTAGCTTTGTAATGGTCAGTCCTTAGAACTATAAAAGGACTACACCGCGCGACATTCTGATCCAAGCTGATTCTGATCCAAGCTATCACGACCTGACCTTAGCGAACTCACTTGCTGAATACAATTACACAAACCCCGTGGAGTAGGGTGTTATGCTCAGGCGGCCTGAACCACGTAAATCTCTGAGGTCATCATCTTGATATTGATCTCTGCATGCCCCAACCACTAAAGAACCTCCGCGGGCTGCTTCTCAGCAGGTCTGGGGGAAGTGTCGTAATTAACACTTCGACAGGTTGATTCATCAAACAATTCAGAAGAGTTGTTCAACACCTCCTCTTTTGCATAGTTTCTTGTGGAAGGAGTAGTGGAGGTAGCCTGAAGATCATGTGAAGTCTCGGTTGGTGTGTGATCCAAATTTGCCAATCTTACCTTCTTCGTGCTTCCCTCTTGTCTAACAGCTACAACATCCTATCCACCAGGTTACGGAACTCCGCATTATTTTTAGTGAACACCTCCGTCATATTGTTCATCATGTTACGCAACCCAGCATTTGAAATTCTATCACCATTATCTTCTGCCATGTTAGTAGTACAAAAAAAGACAACATGAAGATGTTATTCCTATCAACTACAAAGGGTAGTTGCAATGTAAGAGGTTGAAAGACAATCTCTCTCGCTAAAGCGTCTTACCATGCTCTTACAAGTGTCCTTACCGACACAACAGATAGTGTGGATGGTGAGATGAACCAATGAAGCTTGGGGTGATTGCAAAAGGTACATGTTCTTCTCAAGAGAAAGTGGAGCTTGGATGGCACTTTATATGTAGCAAGGATTAGCAACAATGCAATCAAGTAGTAAAGTTGAATAAGTATCCAAAGTACTTTTCAAAGTTGCTGGCCTAAATGTGTTCCTAGTAGTCCAAGCTAGCAAGACATGAAACAAAACTATAGGACACAAGGATGCAAGCACTTCCGTTTTTCTTTTTCTTTGTTTTTCTTTTCTGTTTTTTTATGCGACTTTTGTATCTTTTTTTGCACTTCACTTTATCTTTTGTATTATTTAGAATGTGTTGCAAAAGAAGAACACCATGCAAAGCAATTAAAGATATCTCATAGGTCTGTTATAGATTTTCCGCTCAATTTTCTAAGGACAATTAGGCACCTTTAGAGGCCCCAAATCTAAAAACTTTCAACAGCAATATTATAGACCTATCTCTCCTCTTTAATTTCAGTATATGGAATACCTATTTTGGATCAGATCAATAGGAGATATTGCTCCTGAAATACAGACTGTTCAGAAATTCTAGGTCAATATTAGTTTCGAATCTAATGCAATTTTGACCTTGACAACTCTATGTTCTAGGAAACTGATGAATACAAAAGTTATAGAGAACTTCTTAAGCTTTCCCGAAAGTACAAGAACACAAAAATCCAAGTGTGTGTGAGTGAGATATGTTGAAAATACCAAACTGGACATAGATGAATCTAATCTGGAAGTGATAACGTGATTCAAAAGGATGAATCAACACAATGCAAAACTCAAACTAAGGCCAAAAACACTTTCTAAACCAGCAATATGACTCAACCACGGACACAAACTCAACAAAACCAAACTGAAAACAAAAGTTGGAAATACTCAATGGTGGTTTGGACAAAGTAATGAACAGATCTACTAAACTGCAAATTTTTTTGTGGCTTTTTTGTGGAGTCTAGGTATGAAAAACAAAACTAATGTAATGGGAAGATGAATTACCGAACGGGCAACCTGGAAATCTGATACCAATTGATAAGGAGATGAGTCCCGATCTTGTGAAAGGTAATGGTTAAGTCGATTGATGGAGATCTCGACGTTGATGATTCGAGGCTCTCGAGTAGAAAACGAATGATGAGGACATCACTCCTATGCATATACACAACACTCCATTCAACATACAAGATGCAATCAATAGGATTCACACACACCAATTAATTTTAGAGGTGAGCTCGTTCTTATATGTTTCCTTATATATTTTTGGGATTAGATTGCTACCTAATGACTTAATTGTGATTAGAATCCATAGAAAAGTTAAAGGAGTAATTGGAGGAAGATTTAGGGGCGTGGATGACCAGAGTATAAGTTCAAAGAGGATGGAAACCGACTCCAACTCAAAATCGTGTCCAACTCGGAGTCCAGGACCAATACGCACTAAAATGGATGCCCAGGACGCATACAAACTCCGTTTTGGACGTTCTACATATGCACGGAAAGGGGAGAGGATAAAATTTCCAATGGCTCTGGTCCCATATAAAAATTCCTTTGTAGTCGATGGTAATCCTCGAAACAAAATCGAGTTCAAAATCTGTCATGGTGCTGCGCCACCGTATTGGGCCATTGGGCCTTGTATCAAGTTTAAGTCCATTATTTTCGTATATTAGGGTTAGGTCACGACCCCAACACCCCCTTGTACGTCCTCCCACATATATGTACTCCATAGTAGCCATCATAAACAATTGAGTTTTGCTTAGATACAATCTGTCATTGAACAGTGTCGCCGATCATCGGTTGTGAGACCCCAAATTCGTGATCAATTCAGTTTTGATTGCAACTTCTCTGTTCTTGCTTGTGTTCTTGATTGCGCTTGCAGGGATAAGCCTTCGTGGCGAGTTCATTCGTGTGACACAGGTGATAACCAACGGAGCAGGGTGTTGTGATTGCGGGGTTTCGTTCGTTCGAAGCCTTAGATCATCAACGTCGAGATCTCCATCCAATCAAGTTTACCATACCTCTCAGAAGATCAGGACTCATCTTCCGTATCAATTGGTATCAGATTTCCAGGATGCCCGTTAGGTCATTCATCTATCCATTACATTAGTTTTGTTTTTCATACCTAGAGTCCACAAAAAAGCCACAAAAAACTTGCAGTTTAGTAGATCTGTTCATTACTTTGTCCAAACCACCATTGAGACTTTGCAACTTTCGTTTTTAGTTTGGTTTTGTTGAGTTTATGTCCGTTGTTGAGTCATATTGCTGGTTTAGAAAGTGTTTTTGGTCTTAGTTTGAGTTTTGCATTGTGTTGATTCATCCTTTTGAATCACGTCATCACGTCCAGATTAGATTCATCTATGTCTAGTTCGGTGTTTTCATCATATCTCACTCATACGAACTCGGATTTTAGAGTTCTTGTACATTATGGAAAGCTTGAGAAGTTATATACAACTTATGTATTCATAGGTTTCCATGTAAACGGAGCTATCATGTTCAAAAGTGTATTAGACCTGAATAAGTTCTCGACCTAGAATTTCTGAATAGTCTGTATTTCGGGGACATTATCTCCTATTGTTCTTGTTCAAAATAGGTCTTCCATATATTGAAATTAAAGAGAAGATATATATATATATATATATATAATCTTGATGTTGTAAGTTTTTCTCTTTAGAGCCTCTAACTGTGCCAATTTGTCTCTGGAAGATTGAGTAGAAAATCTGCGACAGACACACGAGATATCTTTGATTGGTTTTTATTGTGTTCTTCTTTTGCAGCACATTCTGAGAAAAGAAAGACAAAAGAAAAAGGCAAGTGCAAAACAAGATACAAAAGCTGCACAAAAAATAGGAAAAAAAACAAAAAAAAAACAGAAGTGCTTGCATCCTTTGTGTCATCTAGTTTTGTCTCATGTCTTGCTTGCTTGAACTACTAGGAACACAGTTAGGCCAGCAACTTTGACAAGTACTTTGGACACTTATTCAACTTTACTATCTGATTGCATTGTTGCTAATCCTTGCTACATATAAAGTTTCATCCAAGCTACACCTTACTCTTGAGCAGAATCGATACACCTTTTGCAATCATACCACGCTTCATTGGTTTCTTCATACCGACCACCGTTTGCCACCTGCAGTGTCGGTAAGATCACTTGTAAGAGCGTGGTAAGACACTTGAGAGTGTGTGATTCCACTTCCATATTGCCATTATCCTTTGTAGTTGATAGGGATAACATATTTTTTGTTGTCTTCTATTCGCTACTAACAATGTCAAGTAAAAGCAAGAATCATGCATGTCAGAGTCTGGTTCCGGCAATTCTCCCGATACTACTATTAGTAGCCCACAGAGTTTCTTAGTTCGGTTGGGGCGCGCGGAGATTCAGAACAAGATGGCGACTTGATACGAGGATTTACGTGGTTCGGGCCGCCTGAGCGTAATACCCTACTCCACGGGTGTGTTGTTGTTGTTGTTGTTGTTGTTGTTGTATTCAGTGTATGAGAGCGTGAGCCAGAGAGAGGCCAAAAAAGTTTCCCTGTGTATCGCTCGGCCAATCCTTTTATAGTACAAGGGTTGGCCGTTACATCATTATCTTGGCCCGACATGTGGCCCTGGTGGTTTTTGATGCCTAATACGCAATTAATGTGCTTAATTCCCCTTAATAGCGTGATAAAGCCCTTTAATGGTGGTGTTACTTGTATTAAGGGTCATCCGATCGTGTGTCGTTAAGATAGCATTAATGACACATAATAGGGTCTTTAATCCTTTAATGTCCCTTGAAGGTCTGAGCCGTTGGAGGTCCACCAATCTGCCTGTTGAGGTTGAAGGTCCAGCGGTTGGACGCGTGGCAGCTTCGGAGCTTACCGTCTTGGATGAGTAGATCCGATGCCATGGTACACGTGTCGGTACTGGAGCTTCCCTCTGTCAGGGGTTAGGTCCGGGGGTGCCACACGGGTATCCAGTTCGGAGCATTCCCATGTAGGGATTGTAGCTCCGATTTTATGATACACATGGCGGCACTGGGACTAACCATATGAGGGAAGCAGGTCCGGTTACGAGCAACACGTGGGGCCTTTGGAGGTCTTCAACTCAGATAGGTGGAGTTCCTTTGCACTTTTTGCAATTCCAAGGGGTATTCGGTACGCAGGGTACTGACAGTGGCCCCCTGGCCCACCTCTGGGAGAGACCTTCTGGATTAAGTCATTCTACCAAAGGTGGGTCCATCTTTTGATTTTTACGCCGTGTCTTCAAGGTTTTTGAATGTACCGTTGAGGTGATAGTTTGTAGATAAACCATCGCCGCGTGGCATCTTCTGGACGTGGCAGGTGAGATTTGCTCGTGCGGATCTCACACAATTGAAGGTCGCCAGTTCCCGATACAAAAATCGTATCGGTTCCGCGCGCCCTGTCAGGCTGTCACCCTTGGGTTTCCTGCCTCTCATCATGACAACTGTTCGCCTGGGGTAAGGACCTCGACTTGATCGTCTGGGTGGCCCCAGGCCCCTTTGTCATTGACAGGGTGTAATTTTTGAAATGTATCATTGGCCCTTTTGCGGTTTCCATCCAAGCGTTGCGGGGGCTTACTTAAGAAGGAAAGCGCGCACGGTTTGGGGATTCTTTACGCCTTCATTTGAACTTGCGTTCGAATCCTCCAAACTTTTGCTTGCTTTTTCCCTCTCGCCCCGCCGTACTGCGATGGAGTTGGGTCTCCGCAAGAGCCGTCTCACAAGCGATGTGATCTGAAGAAGGTTCGGACCTACATGGGGTGGTCCAGCAACTCCTTCAACCACCTGGTCCGCGCCGGCCAGCTCCCGTTCAAGAAGGAGCGCGACGGTGACATGGTGTACTTCTCTGCGTACGCCATGGTGGAGCTGATCCCACCTTTCTCAACTTTCCTCTTGATGCTGTTAGACTTCTATGGTCTACAGTTGTACCACCTTGGCTCCCACTCCATTCTTCTTGTGTCAACATTCGTCCACTTCTGCGAGATGTGGGTGGGTATTCCCCCCTGCGTCGAGCTTTTCCGTACCTTCTTCACCATCCACACCATCGGCAAGAGTTTCGAGTATCTTGGCTTCTACTATTTTGTGAAGTGCAAGAAATGCCCTTACAATTACTTGAGGTCGTTTCCTTCTGGCAAGTGGGACGACTAGAAGAAGGATTGGATTATCGTCACGGCAGAGGAGCACGAGAAGTTGGAGTTGCCTGAAGGTCTTCCCAATGTTGACACTGACGCCTCGAGTGTGGTTCCGGTGCTGTCAGAGGCCTTCAACCCTGCCTTGACCAGGATCCGTTAGTGTGTGGAAGGAGGCGTGAGCCCCCAGATGGTCTTATGCAACTTCGTGGTCAACAAGTGGGCTCTGCTGAAGAAGAGGGAGAAGCTCGCCTGGGCCCTCAACAGCGTGATGGACGATGACCAGATTGAAACCGGTCTGAAGTCTAATTTGGACAGCGCTGCTTTGGAGCTTCATCTCAAGAAGTTCCAGCATGGCATTGACGTCAAGGGCGACGACTTAACTCCGCCGGTATAACACCCTCATTTTCATGCATCATGCTCTACATACACTCATATACATGTTTAACATCAACCCACATCAAGAGCAACGAGTTTAAAATTGATTTGGAACAAAACCGCACTTAAACGCAGGAAAGTGCGGACTAGTCCGATTTTCCTGAGGACTAGTCCGATTCCAATCTGACTAAAAATGGACTTGTCCATTTTTGCTGCGGACTAGTCCAATTTTGCCTCTGGAAACTTTCGGACTTGTCCGATTTTGTGCGGACTAGTCCGATATTCCAAGAATCCTTGAAAAATTGCTAAGTCCTTGGACTTTTCCGGACTAGTCCGGTGTTCCAGCAAACTTTTCCGATTTCCTCTCTGTTTAAAGCCAGACTTGTCCGATTTTTGGCCAGACTTGTCCGATTTTCTCTCTAGACGACTTCGGACTAGTCCGGTCCTTTCCGGACTTGTCCGATATTTCGTGACTCCGAGTTGATCTTTTGTTTTACGACTTGTTTCTTGGGTTTCATGTTAAGTGGGCCTAGGGACGTCATGCCTAACTCCTTTAGAGCCCATGTGGGACTCTAAACCAGCCTCTACTCATCCCAAACTCGAAATCCATCTAACCCTAGCCTCCACCTCTATATAAACAACCCCACCCCTTTGCTTGACATCTATTTGCCACTTTTCCACCCCACCCAAATCCTAGTTCGTGGAGAGCCACCCTCAAGGAGGGAGGAGAAGATCCCAAGCAAGAAGAAGAAGAGGAGGAAACGAAAGAGGATCAAGATCTCCATCAAGTTTTCGTTCTTCATCACCAATTCATCTCCAAGTTCATCATCAACCCTAGATCACCAAAATCCAAGTGCTACCTCCAAGTTTCTTGATTCATTGGAGTCCTAAACACCTGGTATACCTTATATTATCTTTTCCTTACGTGAATTCAATCCCTAATCTCCAAATTCACGTCGATCTAGAAAACCCTATTCTGCTGATTTCGTAAAGTGTGGACTTGTCCGGTCCCTAGCGGACTAGTCCGATTTCCCTGGATAAATTGTGTTGAATTTATTCTAAAGTTTGATATAATCACATCCAAACATGTATAAGATTGTTAAAAGCTATTAGAACTAGTTATTGATCATTAAAAGCAATCTATTGACAAGTTCTACCTTGCATTTGCATCAATCATGCATGTCATGACATATTGAGTAATATTTGTGCACTCTTTGATTGTGTTTCTTGTCTTGTATGTTTATTGTGTGGATTAGACGGATTGGCGCTAGAGAGTGCTGCAGAGGATCTCTAGCACCAAGAGTTTGAAGCCTTTGACCCTAATCAACCGCAAGATCAAGGCAAGTGTCCTTGAAGCATATTGATCCTGTTTTAAAATAAATGTTTTGTTTGCAAAATTGCATGCTTGTGTCAATTTGATGGGAATCCTATGATAGGAAGTTTACTAGCTTTGTTTAACCACCCTTGTCACCTGGAATACATGGTAGAGAGTCGGGAAGGGTTTTTACCTTTTTGCTTCACTTATTAATTGGGATGGGAAAACTACACTACACATTTAATTATGCATTATTGTTATTCTGTTAATGTGAACTGGTTAGTATGATATGGTAATGGGTGATCTAAGCAAGCTTGGTATGTGGATGGGTCAGATGTCATGGTGGTTTGCTTGCTTTAGATCTAAGGACCGGTTCATGCGAGAATGATCCAGGACTACAGTGCCACCACGAGGCCAAGTATGGGTACGGCGTAGCTGATTAATTAGGGAATTGCCAGTGCTATTTGAACCATTAGGGATGCTCGGGGAAGGGGTAGTCGGATTGGGTTTATTGATGATTGGTGGGACTACCCTGGGATCCAAATGGCTCAAGAGGGGGCCCTTGGTTGAATATGTGCTTAGTTGGAGACATCGCCACCGGTGAAACCTCAGTGGGGTCTAAATAGGCTAGTAATCCCTTTGTAAAGGCTATTTTGTGATCTCTTGGCCACACACCGACAGAAGTGTGAGACGGTGTAAGGATCGAATACCCAAGAGGGAGGGTGAATTGGGCTTCTTTTCACAAATTAAAGCAATAAAACTTAATTACTAAAAGCCCAATTCCCTATGCAAACAACCTATGCATTCAAGTGAATAGTAACTTTGCGGTATATGAAATGCATAAGTGTAAGGGGAGAGGAAGAAAGCGCAAACTCCCGAGGAGAAACGAAGACACGGAGATTTATCCCGTGGTTCGGCAAGATCGTCAAGATCTTCCTACATCCACGTTGTGGCACCCACCAAAGGGTATAGCCACTCCCAAGTCACCGAGACCGGGGATCTTCACTATATTTCTCCGTTTGCCAACCTCTGCAAGGTGGAGCTCAAGCCTTGTACAAGTTGGATCCTTCGGGCTTCCACAACTGTCTTGGTAAGCTCCGGAAGGCTCTCTCCAATAAAATCACCAAGGGACACTCCCTTACAGCTCTCACTACACTAGAGACTCTAATCACCAAGAATAGAGGCACACAAGCACTATCTCTAGTTAGTTCTAGCCTATCTCTTGGTGTACAAGTGGTGAAAATGATATGGAAGTGGTAGCTCAATGTCTTGAATGCTTGGTAAGGTGTAGAGTAAGTCTGGGCTTCAAGTCATATCGAATAGACTAGTTGAAGGGGTATAAATAGCCAGCCTTCACGAAATAGTCATTGGAAAAGTAGGCTGACATCACTGTTCTACAAACATCGGATGCTCCGATGTTCTCCCTTCAGTTATCAACGATCGAATCCAAATGAGCTGATGTCACTGTGTCAGATATGACCGTTGTTAGACTGATATTACACTTGCCTTCTCATTGGATGATCCGGTGGCACTTCATCCAGAATTGGTTCAGAATTGATGCTTACTGGAGTGATCGACCGATGTGTTTAGTTGTACATCAGATGGTCCGGTGTTACACTTGGTCCAGGGAGATTGCTTTCTATACTGATGGACCGATGTAACATCCCCTTCATCATCGGATGATCCGGTGAGTACTTAGCTCTGAGGTCTTCTTCTTCTGCTAAACCAACTCGACCGATGTGTTGTTTTCTGGAAACATCGGTTGATCCGGTGAGTTGATTTTGTTTGCTTTGAGTTGTTCTAAGTGATTCTTTTGGAATTTTCTTGGGTGACCTCTTATACATTGGTTTGAAATATTCTTCTGATGATTATCAAGCATTGAGTGCTGTCAATTTTGGTTGAATAATTTTGACATATGAGCTTTTACTTCTAATCTTCATAAAAGTTGATTGATCTCATAGAATGATTGTTTAGGGGTCTCCAATTATATCCAATGAGCAGTATATGATATTCATATAGATTTCATTTGAGTGTGACAAGTGATATGGGAGATCTTGCATCCACAAATTCATTAGTAAAATCCAATGGTTGTCATTAATCACCGAAATCATACCTCATGGGGCCTAGATGCTTTCAACTCCCACTTTTTGGTGATTGATGATAACACAACAAGTAAAGCATAATAGTAATGAATTTGAGAATATGATACTCAAGAGGATATGCAATAAGTACAAAGTTTAGCACACTTAAACTTGAAGGGTCAAAAAACGATCAATAACTCGAAAGCTCAATCGATCAATAACTCAAGAGAATAAGTGGCACACAAATACTCAATGAATAGCAAAAGAGTAGAAAATCTCCAAATTACAAAAGAACTCCCAAAAAGATAGACTCCCCCTACAACTAGGACTCCCCCTGAGACTAAGCTATCCTCCCCCTGACTCTTCTCCCCCTTTGGCATCAAGACACCAAAAAGGAAGCTGAGTGCCTAAGGATTCTGAGCGCTCGGGGCGATGACGAACTGGTCACCGTCGGGGGTGCTGTCGTCGGAGCTGTTGCCTGCTACTGCTGAGGCTGGAGTAGCAATGACGGGAGCTGCAGGAGCTGCTGTCGGTGACTGCTGAGTCTGAACCGCTGGCAACGGGGCACTGACAACAGACGCTAGCGTCTGCTGGAAAAGCGTCGTAGCCGACAGGGGAGAGTGGATAGGAGCGTCCGGAGCTAGCAGAGGGGACATACTGATCGTCAGGATCGGCATAGTTGGCACTGGCGCTGAAGCTGGTGCCAGGACAGGCGGACCTGGAGCAAGGCCTGGAAGTTGCGACGGCAGGGCAATCCCGGTCTGCGTGTAGAGGTTGGTGATCAACCCCAGGATGCCCATCATCGCCTGCTGCGTCTGTTGCTGTTGGTCGAGAGAGCGCTAGTGCATCTGATCAATCAGCCCAGTCAGCCTGTCAGTGTCCTCTCGCCTCTCACGGGCTATCTGTCGCTGCATCTCCTGCTGGAGCTCCAAGAGACGCTCAACCTGCTCAGCTCGGGCCTGCTCAGTTGCAAGCCGGTCCAGGCGCTGCTGCTCAACCATCTGCTGAAGTAGGGAGGTAAGCTCAGATGGTTGAGAGACCTGTGCCTCTGACACCGGAGGTGGAGTAGGAGGTGGCACAGTCGAGCCTCCAGCCTCCGCGTCGTGCTACCTGGGTGAGGGAGGAGGTGGGAAGTACTCCTCGACACTGTCGCTGGTGTCACTCTCAGACCATATATGCTGTAGATCCTCACCTTTAGCCTCTGCCTGTGCTAGTCTCTCGTCTTCCTTCTCCAGGTCTGACCAGTCTTCCTCTAAGAGATGGGCACGGACCTGACGCTCAACTGGACATCCAAGGCGGCGGTCTCCAGGAGATGGAGCACGGTAGTGGCCGAACCGTGTGACGCTCTCGTCGGTGAGACTGTCACGCACGGCGGATCCCTCTGGAGCTACCATGTAGAGCAAGTAACTGATCCGGTGACCAAACACAAGCTAACTCATCATCCCAACTCCATCAGTGATTACATCCTCCATCTCACAAATGAGAATGTCCACAATATCGAACTCCATCCCGTTCATGACATAGAACAGGAGAGTCTGCTGTAAGCTGGTGAACCCCTCAAGGTATCCAGACCTCGGCAAAAGTGTGCGGCGCAAGGCAAGGTGCACAGTGTGTGCAGCTGGAGTGAGTAGTGTTGGTACCCTCGGCTGGTCTGGAGAGAAAGACTGAGCAAACAGTGAGCGTATCTCCTCAAGCGGTGGTGCCACACCTCCAGTGAGTGGCCTCCTCGGTGGGTCAACCTGTCCATACCCCCTCTCGTGCAGGCAAGTGTCATGGAGATCCACTCCTAGCAGCTGTCCCAAAGTCTGCCTGGTCAAGTGATGATGCTGGTCCATGAACATGAAATCAATGGATCTGCGGCCCTCAGAGACGTAGAGTGTGGCATAGAATACTCAGACCCAGTCCTCCACGTAGGCACTCCTCTCGTAAGACATCAGCTCCACTAGCCCTCTATACCTCTCAAAGTAAGGGCGTATGTCTGTCCCTGCTGCAAATGCAAGCTGATCCCAATCCAAAACATTGTGCTGGAAGAGCTTATGGCCCCGACGTCTGTAAGTCTCGTACAGAGACGCCTGTGTCAGGGTCCAAAAGCGGCTGCCCACAAGTGCCTCTCTGGGCTGCGGGAACCACTCCTCAAGTAAAATGCTCCACCTGAGCTTCCTGAGCTGCTTGGCCTTCAACTTCCTGTAGTCTATCAGCCGTACACCCTCACCAACACGGACGCTGGTGTCCATCTCATAGACGGCTCTCTGGGCCTCCACGGGTCCTGGCTGAGCACCGGCGAACAAGCAGCACTTCGGGCTCCTCTTCTTCCTCTGACTCCTCTGGCACGGGAGGCTGCCTCTATCGGGCCTCGCGGATCCTCAACGATCCTCCTCGGCCACACTCTCGCTCCTCATTGGCGCGAGCGTCCATTAGGGCTTTCTTCGCCTCCTTCGACAACTTCTGCTTTTTGGTGGCCGGCTCCTCAATAGCCTTGCCCTTTCCCTTCTTGTCACGACCCATGACGACGATGAAGACGGGGTCGCGAGACACGAGCTCGGGCAGACGGGACGGCGACACAAAGATCTTCGTGGCCGGGGAACCCTAACGGTGAAGCACGGCGACCGAAAGGAGGGCACCACGACGGTGCAGAGGACTGTGGTGCGACACCTAGGACGGTGTGGGGCGGCGGCAGTGGTGCGGCGGTGGTGAGGCGTGGGAGCGGCGGCGGCGGAGGTGCTTGGGGAGGCGGTGGCGCTGCGTGGCACTGCGTGGGGCACAGGGTGAGCGGCGGCGGCGGCCGGAGGCGGCAGCGGCGGCGGCTCGGAGGGCAGCGGTGGCCGGAGGGTGGCGGTAGGGCGAGGGAGCGGCGGCGATGGAGGTGTCGGGGCGTCGGTGGCGGAAAGCAAAATCGGGGAGAGAGAAGAGAGGTGAAGCGGCGCGTTAAAAAAGTGGGGCCCAAACCCTAGCTCAAATTTTAACACCGGATGAGCCGATGTCAAATGATAGGAGCATCGGTCGAATGGTACAGTAAGGGTATTCCAAAAAGTACCATTGACATCGGATGATCCGACGATGAGAGGATTAGCATCAGTTGAATGTAGCACAACTCCAGAAATGTGAACATCGGATGCACCGATGTTTCTCAGAATGAACTCGTTGATTTATTTGACTTTCTGACTAAGTTGACCCTTTGCATTTGAAAACAAACTGATCCGATGAGCTTCTGGCCTAAGCATCGGATAATCCGATGACTACAAAACAGCAACATCTCATATATGTCCTTTGACTCAAACAAACAAACACGAAGAAACACAAGTCTTAGGACTTTTTGGGCAACCCCTTACCCCTAAAAAAAAACTAGTTGCCAATAACTTGGCTAAGCCCTAAAGCAAATGGAACACCGAAAAATAAGGAATAAATCCAAATAAAATGTAAGGCCCATGCTTTGTGAGCTAGAGGATGAAAACTTCTATCTCTTTAAAGCATGTTCTTTTAGGCATTAACGCACCTAATATTTTGTTCTTTCCACATCGTATGAGTTGAGATATTGCATTTCAAACAAGTCTCTTTCTCATGAAGTGGGTTCCCCTTTGTGACAATCTATCGTATGCAATGCCAAACAGTTTATAATGCAAGAAATTTAAACGTGAGTGCAAGTCTATATGGCAGGCATCATGCAAGACATAAATTAAATCTATCTTGCCAAATTTGAACCTTTCAAAGGCTTCTTCAGGGAGAGCCACTCTCCAAGTCTTGGGGAAACCCAAAAGAACCTCCATCCCAAGCTAACTCTTGCTCACCCCTATCCTTTGAAAGTTAGATAAGACCTATATGAGATGCACTCTTACATGATCATGGCAACTTACATGACGTTTGATGCATCACATTTAATTCACTTCTTAGTCTAGAAAAAGTTTTCTCATCAAGTGGTTTAGTGAAGATATCCACCAATTGTTCTTCGGACCTAACACCTCGCAAGGAGATGTCTCCCTTAGCTTCATGGTCCCATAAGAAATGATGACGAATATCAATGTGCTTAGTGCGGGAGTGTTGAACGGGGTTCTTAGCTATCTTAACCGCACTTTCATTGTCACAAAGGAGAGGCACACAACCAAGTTTAATACCAAAGTCCAAAAGGGTTTGCTTCATATAATGAATTTGGGCACAACATGCACCGGCCGCTATGTATTCCGCTTCCGCCGTGGACAAAGCAATGGAATTTTGCTTCTTGCTAGACCAAGATACTAGGGAACGCCCAAGCAAGTAGCACCCACCAGAGGTGCTCTTGCGATCTACACGGCATCCGGCAAAGTCCGAATCCGAGTAACCCAAGGGATGGAATGTTGCACCTTTAGGGTACCACGGGCCTACACTAGGGGTATGCTTGAGATACCGGAGTATCCTAAAGACCGCCTTCCGATGCGATTCTTTAGGTGCCGCTTGATAGCGAGCACACAAGCATACACTAAACATGATATTGGGCCTAGATGCGGTAAGATAAAGCAATGAACCAATCATGGAACGGTAATTAGATTGGTCAATAGGTTTACCGTCCTTATCCGCGTCGAGATGACAATTTGTTGCCATTGGAGTACTTCTTGAGCTACAATCTCCCATCTCAAATTTCTTCAAGAGGTACTTGGTGTACTTTTCTTGATAGATGAAGATCCCCTCTCGAAGTTTCTTGATTTGAAATCCGAGGAAGAAGTTGAGCTCTCCAATCGTCGACATCTCGAATTCCCTAGACATCATTTTGCCAAACTCATGGCTAAGAGCTTCGTTAGTTGAACCAAAAATAATATCATCGACATAAACTTGACAAATAAATAATTCTCCGTCGATGTGTAGATGTTAGAACTTGAAGCTCCCCCTTGATCATGGCTCTCCTCAACTTTAGGCTTGTCACAACAACATCATTCTTGCTAAAGGTGCACATTAGCCCAAGATCACAAAATTTGTGCAATAGAAAGCAAATTTAAACTAAGTGACTTAACATGCAACATATTTGAAATAAATAAACCATGTGAAAAATACAATCTTACCCAACCGAATTACCTTCCCCTTAGAATTATCACCAAAGGTGACTTGTTCATGATTGTCGGGGTCCTCTATGGAGGTGAACATACCATCATTGCTGGTCATGTGTTCAGTGCACCCGCTATCGAGTACACAATGCTTTCCACTGGCTTTGTAGTTCACCTACACACATGAATTCAATTTTTGATTTTTGGCACCCAAGCCAACTTAGGTCCTTGTATGTGTGATCCAAGTGTTTTTGGGACCCAAAGTTGCTTGGGGAGCTTCCCCTTCATGCCCTTTATGTCCTTGCCAATGAACCTTGCCTTCACCTTGCCATCTACTTTACTCAAGAGATAATAATGATCATTGAAAGTAGACTTGTAGTTAGTAGGCAATTTTGGAGAAGGCCGGTTAGGAAGAGGACACTCCTTTGTATGGTGACCGGTGACCTCACAATGTTGGCAATAGGAACCAACTTCCTTGTGAAGCTTGTTCTAAGCTCCGGTGAGGGCACCTTTCCTTTGTTAGGCACTGGGAAGGATCCAAGTCCTCTCTTGTTGAAGGCCTTTGCTTGTTGGAAGAGGATTTCTTTGTGCTTGACTTCTCCTTTAGATAGTCTTGCCACACTAGTGCGGAGACTTTCAATTTCTTCCAACAAGTCCTTCTCCCTAGCATTCTCTTTCAAAGGCAAAGACTTATGCAAGACATTAGTGGCATGAGAATTAATGGATACCTTATCATTAAGAGTTTGTTTCTTTATATTTTTCAATTCTTGATCAAGAGCTTCATGAGCAAGGTTAAGTACTTGACGCTCTTGGATTAACTCATTGTGCTTTCCCAAGAGTGCTTGGTGTGCTAAGTCAAGCTCATGGTGATCTAGCTTGATTTGAGCCTTATCCTCTTCAATTTGCTTGACCTGAGATTTGAGCGTGTCATGCTCCTTAAGTATGCTTTCATACTTGTCAAGCAAATCGAGGTTAGCACTCTAAAGCTTAGCACGAGTTTCTTCAAGAGCCTTGACCTTACTATTTTCCCTCTTAATGATAGTGTGGTATTCATTTATTAATGAAGTTAAATCATGGGGGAAAGCTCATCAACGCTAGAGTCATCACATACCTTGGTGTTACCTTTAGCCATGAGGCACATGGGAGGTGGATGATAAGGTTAATTATCATTGTTTGCAATGGCAAGGCCGGCCAAGCTTTCTTCTTCCGTTTCACTCTCTTCATCACTTGATTCTTCATCGGTGATCCATTCATTTGCCTCACACATGAATACCTTTTGTGGTCCTTTTCTCTTCTTTGGGAAGAGTTTTGCCTTCTTGCCTTTGTCATGCTTCTTCTTCCCAAAGAATCTTGGTTTGGGTTGGACCTCTTCTTCATCATCTTCACTATCTTCAAGCTTGCGATGCTTGCCCTTGTGGTTCTCTCTTCTTTTGTCCGGTTTTGGACAATCATAGGAGATGTGGCCTAAATCACCACAATTGTAGCAAGTCTTGTTGTCATCTCTCTTTGGTAGAAATGCTTTCTTTTTGGGATCAAGGGTGTATCCCTTCTTGGCAATCTTGGAGTTCAAGCGAGAGAACTTTCTCATCATTGATGCAAGCTCATCATCGTCATCTTCACTTTATGCTTGCTCTTCTTCACTTGGGTTAGGCTCAACAACTTTATTTTTATTGAGATTTGTTCTCTTGATGGAAGCCTTTAGAGCAATTGTGGTTGAAGATGATTCCTCCATCATCCCAAGCACACTCATCTCATGAGCGTGAATCTCTCCAATAAGTTTTGAAACTTCAATGTGATCAAGAGATTCTTTTTGAAGCATGGAGTTGATGATGTTGTACTTTTGCTTAGGAAGGAGCATAAGAATCTTGCGGTTGATGAGTCCCTTGCCAAGAGAAGCAATGTCAAGAGCATTAATTTCCTCAATAAGCACATTCAAGCGAGAAAACATTTCATTGACATTTTCATGTGGTAGCATTTTGAACTCGTCATATTTGGCTTTAAGCATATGATATTTTAGTTCTTTGACACGAGAAGAACCCTCATGGATTTCAATCAAGCAAGCCAAAATTTCACAAGCTTTCTCATTGCTAGCAATCCTAGCAAATACATCTTTACTAATGCATTCATAAATTGCATTTCTAGCTTTAGCATCCCACTTGATTTGATCACCAACATAATTATGCTCACCAAACTCTGCATGGGTCACTTCCCATACCTCGGGAGCAATAGCCTCTAGATAAGCACGCATGCGTGCTTTCCAATTGGCAAAGTTCTTGCCCTCGAAGATAGGAACCGAACCCCCATTCTTGGCCATTTTAGCTCTCTAGCTGTGAAGCTAGAATGATCCAATGAGCAACCTTGCTCTGATACCAATTGTAAGGATCGAATGCCCAAGGGGGGTGAATTGGGCTTCTTTTCAAAAATTAAAGCAATAAAACTTAATTACTTAAAGCCCAATTCCCTATGCAAACAACCTATGCATTCAAGTGAATAGTAACTTTGTTGTATATGAAATGCACAAGTGTAAGGGGAGAGGAAGAAAGCGCAAACTCCCGAGGAGAAACAAAGACATGGAGATTTATCCTGTGGTTCGGCAAGATCGTCAAGATCTTCCTACATCCACGTTGTGGCACCCACCAAAGGATATAGCCACTCCCAAGTCACCGAGACCAGGGATCTTCACTATATTTCTCCGTTCGCCAACCTCTGCAAGGTGGAGCTCAAGCCTTGTACAAGTTGGATCCTTCGGGCTTCCACAACCGTCTTGGTAAGCTTCGGAAGGCTCTCTCCAATACAATCACCAAGGGACATTCCCTTACAGCTCTCACTACACTAGAGACTCCAATCACCAAGAATGGAGGCACACAAGCACTATCTCTAGTTAGTTCTATCCTATCTCTTGGTGTACAAGTGGTGAAAATGATATGGAAGTGGTAGCTCAATGCCTTGAATGCTTGGTAAGGTGTAGAGTAAGTCTGGGCTTCAAGTCATATCGAATAGACTGGTTGAAGGGGTATAAATAGCCAGCCTCCACAAAATAGCCATTGGAAAAGTAGGCTGACATCACTCATCTGCAAACACCGGATGCTCCGATGTTCTCCATTCAGTTATCATCGGTCGAATCCAAATTAGCTGATGGCACTGTGTCAGATATGACCGTTGTTAGACCGATGTTACACTTGCCTTCTCATCGGATGATCCGGTGGCACTTCATCCAGAATTGGTTCAGAATTGATGCTTACTGGAGTGATCGACCGATGTGTTTAGTTGTACATCGGATGGTCCGGTGTTACACTTGGTCCAGGGAGATTGCTTTCTATACTGATGGACCGATGTAACATCCCCTTCATCATTGGATGATCCGGTGAGTACTTAGTTCTGAGGTCTTCTTCTTCTGCTAAACCAAGTCGACTGATGTGTTGTTTTCTGGAAACATCGGTTGATTCGGTGAGTTGATTTTGTTTACTTCGAGTTGTTCTAAGTGATTCTTTTTGAATTTTCTTGGGTGACCTCTTATACATTGGTTTGAAATATTCTTCTGATGATTATCAAGCATTGAGTGCTGTCAATTTTGGTTGAATAATTATGACATATGAGCTTTTACTTCTAATCTTCATAAAAGTTGATTGATCTCATAGAATGATTGTTTAGGGGTCTCCAATTATATCCAATGAGCAGTAGATGATATTCATATAGATTTCATTTGATTGTGATGAGTGATATGGGAGACCTTACATCCACAAATTCATTAGTAAAATCCAATTGTAGGATCGAAGAGCACGTGAAAAGCTACCAGAGGGGGGGGTGAATGGTAGATTTAAAAATCTTACGCAGCAGAAACAATAAAACCCCAATCCCTTCGGTAGAAAAACGATCTGTTTAAAGAATTCGTGTGTGAGACTAATCTAAACGTGTTTCACCGTGACAAAAGTGATAGTTATCAGAGAGAATCAAGTCACGAAGACAACACAAAAAGAATTACTCAGATCCGTCGAGAAAAACTCAAGTTATGATCGAAAGATCAGACTATGGTCAATCTGACCTACCCGAGAAAAACAGTTTCTGGAATGCTGCAAAGAAACTCGTGTAGATCAAAAAAAACAAATCCAATGACCGTGAAATTTTGACAGATGATAGACAATCAAGTTGTGAAGACAACCCAAAAAGAATCACGTCAATTGGATCAGAAAAACTTGAGTTATGATAAAACCACCGACAAAAGGTAGTGCTGTCCAGAAACTCGACGAGTAAAACTTGTCTGGAACAAGTCGGACGAACAAGGCACAAAAGTTCCTTCAAACTATGAATTTTATTCAATAGAACACAAGAGGAACAGCCCCAAAGTCATCTACCCGAACTTTGGCCTTCCCTTGCTTATATAACCAGCCCTTAGGCCAACCCAATAAAACTAGGACTCCAATCCTACTCAGATCACGAATCCTAACTTTCCATAACTGCTCAAGATTCTTCTATACGCAGATAGAAGCAATCTTAAGACTTCCAAACATCTTAGGAACGTATCCCACATTCCTAAACAACTCAAATTCGTGACACACACGAAATCCTAACATAACCAACTCGATATTTCCATACCGAGCCATAACCGACTCAGCTAGCAGCCTAAGTCTTCAACCGATACAATCTGATCCTTCCGATCAGATCTTCCTTCCATAATCCGTCTCTAGAAGCATATTTCCACGTCATGCACCTCATGCATACATGCGAACACCTTCCTTCGACCTTCATATGCACTGCCCTTGATTCAATCATCCTGCGCGACCTCCTGACCCGCTCAACCACAGTTCCTCCCGAACTTGGTTGTTGGAACCTCATCTCCTCCTGAGACTAGTCCAATGGATCCTGTCACCAGCCATGACTTGAACTCAAGCAACACCTGCACATGAACAAACAACTAATCCATACGAGCCCAAGTCCTCGACTTGACTCACGTTAGTTCCGAACACAACACCTTATGTGAGTACCTCACATAAGCATGTTGCAAAACCACAGTAGAAACAATATCAACCATATTCAACCAAAACGCACCAAAAACTTAGCAAATGAATACTAAGCAATCTTTCCAATCATGTAAAGCAAGTATGAAACATTGCAAATGAAAAAGCAGACGTACTTCGGTCAAGTTCCGGACCTTGCCAGAGCAACCCGGAGCTTGAGCCGGAGCTAAGAAGAAACACTGCGGTCAAGTTCCGGACCTTGCCAGAGCAACCCGGAGCTTGAGCCGGAGCTAACAAAAGCTAGTAGAACCTAGCGCGGGAGCTTACCAAAACTAGTACGGAACTAGTCAACCCAAAACCGGAGCTAGACAAAATATGTCGAAGCTTAGCAAAAACATGCCGGAGCTATCAAATATATGTCGGAGCTATCTAAGACATGCCGGAGCTATCAAATATATGTCGGAGCAATCAAAGACATGCCGGAGCTAAACATAAAGCTCACCGGAGCTATCCAAAGCTAGTCGGACCTTACTAAGAAGCCGGACCTAGCTTCGAACATAGCCGGAGCTACCCAAAACAAGCCGGACCTATCGTCGGACCTTGCTGTAGCTCGGAGCTAGAGTCGGACCTTGATAAAAAAGGTGTTTTGGTGATATTAAAAACTTTTATCATCAAAGCCAAGTGTATTCACTACAAGCCAATGTATTCAGCACACATAGGTCTTACAATCTCCCCCTTGATGAATGCATTGGCAACACCATTTAAAATTCCGAACATTGGCTTATTCAAATAAAAGTTTTGAAAACAATTTCTCCCCTTTTTGTTTAAATAAAAAATAAAATGAGAAGGAAAAAATATCCCATATTATCTCTCCCCCTTTATTAACTTTCCTTATGCACATATTCTCTTCATGCTTATCTCTTCCTTTTTGAATGTGTGATTAATCTCTCCCCCTTTGACAATGTATTCAGCAAGGTAAAAGAGAAATTTTAATTGTTATGAGATATAAACAAATTATCTCTAGTTGTTATGAGCATATTATAACATATACATATAAACAAAGCTCACCCAAGTCATACTATCAAGTAACTTACACTATCACATCAATGAGATACATAATGTAGTGTAAGCCATGCTAGAAAGCAAGTGTGATTTTCAATTTTAGCAGGTCATGATCTCACAAACTCAACTATTTCAAAACCTGAAAGCATGACATTTGTTGCTGCATTTTATTATTTTTCAAAGCATAAATTTAGATAATATGATATTTGCAAGAGATTATATGCTCATCTGCCTTATTCTAACCAACCAAGCCAAGCCTATGTCATTTGACAATCAGAAGCTTAAGGACATGGTTTTAGTCATACACAACTTCTTCCAAGTTCATATCTAAGTGCAATGACAAGCCATCTCGAAAGAAGAAGTGCGATGCATGCATATTCTCTTGATCTTTTCTCAATTTATATTTGTTCATAAAAACTCAACATGTGAGTTGATTACTTGATAAATTCTTAATGATTAAAAGCATTTGTGAGCATGCAACAAGTTCAAAACAGCAAGAAAGTTTGACCATGACCAGATTTAGTGTAAGTAATTATTCCAATTACTAGACATGGCAAAAACTACAAAAAGTATAACACGAGTAATGTAGTAAGAACTTTCAGCATGTAAGAGGAATCACAAAGTCATATATGTATGAAATAATATGCTCATATTATTTTAATTTCAGATTCACACATAGACTTCCTAAGTTTCAAAAACTCCCCCTCAATTTAAGCCATGAGGATGCATAACCCCTATTTCACTCCGAATGTAACAAAAACGAGTGAAATCCAAAGGTTTTGTAAAAATGTCAGCCAATTGTTGTTCGGTATCTACATGGTGAAGCACAATGTTTCCTTTTTCAACATTATCACGGAGAAAGTGATACCTAATGTCAATGTGCTTAGTTCTAGAATGTTGCACAGGGTTTTTAGCAATGCAAATAGCACTAGTGTTATCACAGAACAGTGGAACACTATCTAGATCAACCCCATAGTCCTTAAGTGTTTGAACAATCCAAAGAATTTGTGAACAAGCACTAGCAGCAGCTACATACTCAGATTCGGCTGTGGATTGTGCAACTGAACTTTGTTTTCTAGAGGACCAAGCAACAAGAGAATTACCAAGAAAATGACAAGCACCAGAAGTACTTTTCCTATCAATCCTACAACCCCCAAAATCAGCATCCGAAAAAGCTTTCAAAGAAACGATTGAGGAAGAAGGAAGAAAAATGCCAAATTCTTGAGTTCCATGTAAGTACCTGAGAATCCTTTTGACGGCTTGACGATGTGAAACACGTGGGGAAGCTTGAAACCGTGCACAAAGACATACGCTGAATTGTATGTCTGGTCTTGATGCTGTAAGGTACAAAAGTGATCCGATCATACTTCTATATTCTTTTTGATCCACGGATTCACCATCTTCATCAAGTTCAAGTGTTGTTGCTGTTCCCATTGGTGTCCGAAGAGGCTTGCTTTTGTCCATGTTGAAGCGCCTTAGGAGATCTTTGGTATACTTTGTTTGATGCACAAAGGTACCCTCCTTGGTTTGCTTGATTTGCAGCCCCAAAAAGTAAGTGAGTTCACCCATCATACTCATTTCAAATTCGGAACTCATCATTGCTGAAAACTTGGACACAAGATCATGAGAAGCACAACCAAAGATAATATCATCCACATACACTTGAACGAATAATGAGTCATTGCCATGTTTAAGCACAAAAAGAGTTTTATCAGCCTTTCCCATTGTAAACCCCTTTTCAAGTAAGAATGTTTTTAACCTATCATACCATGCTCTAGGGGCTTGTTTGAGACCATATAAGGCTTTGGACAGTTTGTAAACATGATTAGGAAAATCTGGATTTTCAAAACCTGGTGGTTGTTTGACATAAACCTCCTCATCTATGTAGCCATTAAGAAAAGCACTTTTAACATCCATTTGATATAGCTTAAAACCTTTAGATGCTGCGAAAGCTAACAAAATTCTTATGGCTTCTAATCTAGCGACAGGAGCAAAAGTTTCATCAAAATCTAGACCTTCAACTTGAGTGAAACCTTGAGCAACCAACCTAGCCTTATTCCTAATCACAACCCCATCCTCACTTTGTTTATTTTTATATACCCATTTAGTTCCAATTAAAGTGTGGCCTTGAGGTGGAGGTACAAGTTTCCAAACATTATTTCTTTCAAAATTTTCTAACTCTTCTTGCATGGCAATAATCCAAGATTCATTAGTGAGTGCGTGTGATATATCTTTGGGTTCAAAAGAAGCAACAAAAGCAGAATGAGCATGAGAGTTTGGATCGCAAAACCTGGACCGTGTGACTCGTTCATGCAAGCTTCCAATCATCTGTTGTGGGGGATGATCTTTGTAAAAACGTAGGGGAACAGATGTCTCACAAGCTTCTTTTTCATTAGGTTCATTGTAGATTGATGAGCTTGTGATTTGTGGACGATCAGGACCAGCAGAGGTGACAGCCGGAGCTTGTTCAATGTCCGGAGCTGGACACGTGTCAACTTCGGAACTACCAGGCAGTATCACCGGCTCTTCTTCATCTTCGAAAATACCCTCCCCCTGAGAATATGAATCTGGTCCTGCAACACCGGAGCTAGTACCTGGGCTAGCTTCATCAAAAGACACTTCACAAGTCTCCACAATTTTATTAGTGTCAAGTAAAAGCACACGGTAGCCTCTAGTATGAGATGGATAACCAAGAAACATGCCATCATTGGATCTAGGTTCAAATTTATCAAGATTACCATGTTTCTTAACAAAGCATTTGCAACCAAAGACCCGAAAGTGTGGAACACTAGGCCTATGTCCAAACCGGAGCTCATATGGTGTTTTACCTAGCTTAGCACGCAAGAAAACACGATTTGAGACATAACAAGCGGTTGCTAATGCATCAGCCCAAAATTTCCTAGGGGTTTGATATTCATCAAGCATAGTACTAGCCATCTCAACTAGGGTTCTGTTCTTTCTTTCTACAACACCGTTTTGTTGAGGTACATATGGTGAAGAAAATTGATGATCTATTCTATTTTCAGCACAAAAGTGATCAAAGAATTGATTTTTAAATTCAGTTCCATTATCACTTCTAATTGCTTTTAATGATTCTGGGTGATCAATTGATAATCTAAGAAATAAAGTTCTAAAGTGACTAAAGACTTCATTCTTAGACGCCATAAAATACACCCAAGAATATCTAGAATAATCATCAACAATAACAAGAGCATAACATTTACCTCCGAAGGATTGAACACGTGAAGGTCCTACGGTGTCAAGATGCAAAAGTTGACATGGTTCAGTTGTCATGATCATTGTGAGAGGAGTATGTGAACCTGCAACCATCTTAGCATGTCTACAAGAAGAGCACACAATTTCTTTGTCCCCTTTAAGCTTAGGCAGCCCACGTATGCGATCAAGAGCACTAACACGCGTTAGGTGATCAAAGCCTACGTGACCAAGTCTACGATGCCAAAAATATAAGTCCTTTGAATCATTAGCAACTAGACACCTATGCTTAGAAGAAGACATATCAAAATCAGCTTTAAAAACTCTTCCAAACCGAGACATGTTAAAAATAAGCTCACTATTTGAATCTACAACTTTGCAGCAGTTTTTATTGAAAGTAATTTCTAGATTTTCATCTAGCAATTGTGAAACAGAAAGCAAGTTATATTTCAAATTTTTGACAAGTGCCACATCCTTCAAAGTGTAGTGATCATTTACTCTAACCGAACCCTTAGCAATTATAGGAGTTGAAGAATTATCGGCAAAAGTAACATTCTCTACACGTGACACAAAGGTGAGGGAGGAGAACCAATCTTTGTTACCGGTCATGTGGCGTGAGCAACCTGAATCCACAATCTAAATATTCTCCTTCCTCAAGCGTGTAACCTACATAGAAGCACAATACGCCGATGACTCAATACTGGGGTTTGTCAAAAGGCATTTAGGAATCCAGTACTGAGTCACGCGACGTGCACCAGGAAAAACACGCGAATGCTGAGATAAAACAGTAGGTTTATGAGTCAAAGATTGAGGTTTTCTTTTCTTAACAGTTGATTTAGAAGTTGTTACTTGTTTAGAGTGAAAACCGGTAGCTCCGGAGGTAAAAGCTGAAGCTCCAGAGGGAACAATAGAAGATCCGGTAGCTCTTGGAGCTATCGGAACTATCGGAGCTGCTTTTGCAGATTTCTTACCAGAAGGTCTGGAAGCTACCTTCTCAAATTTCTAACTCACTAAAGCAGGTTGTGTTTTTCTAATTGCATGAAAGTTATAAGATCTAGCAATTTTTCTTTCCTTTTTCTGTTGTTTAGCTAGTCTATAACAAAAATCTATGACATGACCATCTCTACCACAGAAGGTACAATAAAATTTAACTTTGTGTTCATGTCTAGATGAGCAAGCAATATTTTTATTTGAAACCGAATGAGGCAACACTCCTGCAGATTTGAAAACCACTTCTTTTTGTTTAGGAACTGTTTGAATCAAACCACTTCCTAATGACCTTACAATTTTAGGTGGATGTGCCTTAGCATGAACATGAGAATCAAAACCTAAACCAGTTTTATCTTTGCTAGACTTGGAAGAATTCAGCAGCAAGTTTAGATTCTTATCCCCATTAGAAAACCGACCTAGTGTCCTATTCATGTCATCAAGTTTCTTGGACAAGTCTAGGCAGTTTTCACATGAAGTTTTTCCTTTTAGTTTGCAATTGGAACAAAATTTAACTTCATGAGAACGTAAAGCATTGTTCAACATAGAAATTTCATTCATAGCATCTTGCAGTTTCTTATCAAGATTTTCACATGCAGAACAATGCAAGTCAATTGTAGAACAGCTAGCATCTTTCAAGTTTTTATCATTAAGTGTAGCAAGCTCTTTGTTCTTTTTAATTTCTTCATCAAGTTTATCTAGAGTGGAGGAGTGTGCACTTCTTAATGTGGACAATTGTTCATAGATTAAGTCACATGAGGGACATGCATCATCACTAGGAATCAAAGTTTTTAAACGGTTAATTTCAGATTCTAGTGATTCAATTTTAGCAGCACTATCCCTAAGCTTTTTGTCCTTTTTCTTGACAATAATAGTTGCACGAGAAATAGCATCACACATTTCATTGCAGGTAGAACATACCTCATCATCGTCACTGTTGTGTTCTGCTTCCTCCTGACTTGATCTTGATCTTGCTTTGCCCGCCATGAAGCATAAGTTGGCCAGATCATCATTATCTTCATCACTTTCAAAGTCTACATCACTTGAACTGAGCTCTTGAAGCGCGGTGATGAAGCTGTTGATCATCTTGCGTCCTATGGTACCTTTCTTCTTCTTGTTGGAATTTCCAGAGGAGGTCCGGATCTTGCTTTGTTTTTCTTCCCGGGTGGTCGGACCTGAAAGGTTAGGGCATTCTGTACGAAAGTGTCCTGTTTTACCACATTCAAAACAGCGTTGAGGTCCGGAGCTTCCTCTCCTTCTAGTTCTCACATTTTGCAATGCTTTTGAGAATCTAGTAGAGATGAGTGCCAACTCCTCTTCTGGAATTTCTTCGATCTGCTCCAGGGTTAGTGAGGACAACAAAGCAAGAGTATTGCAGGATGATGATTGGCCGGAGCTAGACATATCACGTTGTGAGACAAATGCAATAGACTTGTTTGGGTTCTTACGTGCTAGGATGTCAATTTCATGAGTTTTTAGTTTAGAATAAAGTACATCTAATGTAAGAGAACTCATGACAGTTGATTCACGAATAGATGTTACTTTCATCTCCCAAATTGTCATGTCTAATGCACTAAGAAGTTGTCTAGCATTCTCAGCATCAGAAAAATTTACATTGACACTACGTAAGTTGCTGAGAATTTTATTGAAACGAGCAAAGAGGTCATCGATCGACTCACCTGGTTGCATCTCAAAACGCATATATTCTTTCTTGAACATATCTTGTTTTACCTCCTTGATTGTGTTGGAGCCTTCATGATAATCACAGAGAGCTCTCCAAACGTCGTATGCTGATCGGAGGTGCGCGACACGATCAAAGTCGCTTTGAGTGAGTCCTTGGATGATCAAGTTTCGGGCTTTGTTGTTGTTGTCGACGTCCCGGAGGTTCGTGGCCGTGACTTGATCATTGGGTGGCACTTCATAAGGCTTATACACCTTCTCCCATATTGCAAAGCCTTGTGCCTGGATAAAAGCCTCCATGCGTGCCTTCCAAACCTGAAAATCAATACCAGCAAACACACAAGGTTTGACGGAGTACTTCTCCATGATGATTAGTCAAAAACACGTGCAAATCACAAAGATTAGAGCACCGTGGCTCTGATACCAATTGTAGGATCGAAGATCACGTGAAAAGCTACCAGAGGGGGGTGAATGGTAGATTTAAAAATCTTACGCAGCAGAAACAATAAAACCCCAATCCCTTCGGTAGAAAAACGATCTGTTTAAAGAATTCGTGTGTGAGACTAATCTAAACGTGTTTCACCGTGACAAAAGTGATAGTTATCAGAGAGAATCAAGTCACGAAGACAACACAAAAAGAATTACTCAGATCCGTCGAGAAAAACTCAAGTTATGATCGAAAGATCAGACTATGGTCAATCTGACCTACCCGAGAAAAACAGTTTCTGGAATGCTGCAAAGAAACTCGTGTAGATCAAAAACCACAAATCCAATGACCGTGAAATTTTGACAGATGATAGACAATCAAGTTGTGAAGACAAACCAAAAAGAATCACGTCAATTGGATCAGAAAAACTTGAGTTATGATAAAACCACCGACAAAAGGTAGTTCTGTCCAGAAACTCGACGAGTAAAACTTGTCTGGAACAAGTCGGACGAACAAGGCACAAAAGTTCCTTCAAACTATGAATTTTATTCAATAGAACACAAGAGGAACAGCCCCAAAGTCATCTACCCGAACTTTGGCCTTCCCTTGCTTATATAACCAGCCCTTAGGCCAACCCAATAAAACTAGGACTCCAATCCTACTCAGATCACGAATCCTAACTTTCCATAACTGCTCAAGATTCTTCTATACGCAGATAGAAGCAATCTTAAGACTTCCAAACATCTTAGGAACGTATCACACATTCCTAAACAACTCAAATTCGTGACACACACGAAATCCTAACATAACCAACTCGATATTTCCATACCGAGCCATAACCGACTCAGCTAGCAGCCTAAGTCTTCAACCGATACGATCTGATCCTTCCGATCAGATCTTCCTTCCATAATCCGTCTCTAGAAGCATATTTCCACGTCATGCACCTCATGCATACGTGCGAACACCTTCCTTCGACCTTCATATGCACTGCCCTTGATTCAATCATCCTGCGCGACCTCCTGACCCGCTCAACCACAGTTCCTCCCGAACTTGGTTGTTGGAACCTCATCTCCTCCTGAGACTAGTCCAATGGATCCTGTCACCAGCCATGACTTGAACTCAAGCAACACCTGCACATGAACAAACAACCAATCCATACGAGCCCAAGTCCTCGACTTGACTCACGTTAGTTCCGAACACAACACCTTATGTGAGTACCTCACATAAGCATGTTGCAAAACCACAGTAGAAACGATATCAACCATATTCAACCAAAACGCACCAAAAACTTAGCAAATGAATACTAAGCAATCTTTCCAATCATGTAAAGCAAGTATGAATCATTGCAAATGAAAAAGCAGACGTACTTCGGTCAAGTTCCGGACCTTGCCAGAGCAACCCAGAGCTTGAGCCGGAGCTAAGCAGAAACACTGCGGTCAAGTTCCGGACCTTGCCAGAGCAACCCGGAGCTTGAGCCGGAGCTAACAAAAGCTAGTAGAACCTAGCGCCGGAGCTTACCAAAACTAGTACGGAACTAGTCAACCCAAAACCGGAGCTAGACAAAATACGTCGAAGCTTAGCAAAAACATGCCGGAGCTATCAAATATATGCCGGAGCTATCTAAGACATGCCGGAGCTATCAAATATATGTCGGAGCAATCAAAGACATGCCGGAGCTAAACATAAAGCTCACCGGAGCTATCCAAAGCTAGTCGGACCTTACTAAGAAGCCGGACCTAGCTTCGAACATAGTCGGAGCTACCCAAAACAAGCCGGACCTATCGTCGGACCTTGCTGTAGCTCGGAGCTAGAGTCGGACCTTGATAAAAAGGTGTTTTGGTGATATTAAAAACTTTTATCATCAAAGCCAAGTGTATTCACTACAAGCCAATGTATTCAGCACACATAGGTCTTACACCAATGGTTGTCATTAATCACCGAAACCATACCTCATGGGGCCTAGATGCTTTCAGACGGCATAATAGAGGTTCTAGTCATCGAAAGGTGATGGAATCACAAACACGTGGGTAAAGTGGTACAAACTCTGCATAGTCTAATAAAACTATCATGATAGCCGTGCTCCCGGTTATGAGCACCTGGACAACTTCCATGATTAGAGGGAACTCGGAATTGGGATGGTTATGGTTGGTATTATGGTTATGGATTAATCTCTGGTATTGAATATGGTTATTGGCAAATGGTGAAATCTGGAATTATTGATGAGGATGGTGAATTATGGACTGGTATTATGATATTACTTATGATTATGATGGGTTTATTTCACATACATATAATATATTGTTTTTCAAATGTTTTAATGTACTTTTCATCACTTAGCCATTATTATTGTCGTCATTTGAATAAGCCACATGTCATACTTTCCACACTTGTTGAGTACGACATGTACTCACTCTTGCAATCCCCCCAACAGTTGCAGGTCAGGATTGGGAGTTTAATGGTGATAATGCGGAGTTCTAGGCCGTGTCTACCGTCAACTTTGGCTGTGGTGTTATTGGAGCTGCGCTATCCCTTATGCTTAGTTTGCTTAGTCGCTTAATTAGTTTATTTCTGCTGCATTAGTTGAACTTGTCATAAATATTCATTAGAGCTTGTATTCGAGGATAATATGGTTTGTTTAATAAAATTTGGTTAATTAATCCTGTTATGTGGTAATTTTCTGTATACTCTTTTGTGAATGCACTCGTGTATGTGTGATGAACATCCTGGGCACACATATGCATTAGCTTGGTTCATTTTTCGGAACTGGGCGTCACAGATTGGTATCAGAGCCAGGTTGACCGTAGGATGCAGCCTAGATAGAATGGACACTTTAGAGCACATAGGAGCACTCAGGAATCGATGTGTTTTTGATTGGTGTGTTGTTTGCTATATAAATTGGTTGCTTGTGTGCTTAATAGAGGATTTTGGGATGCTTTAGCATTGCCATGTCCACCTAGGCTAGTGTAGCTAGCTGTTTAGTTTCATATCCCTTGATGCATATAGTTGGAGACGTTTTCTAATTCTTACCTATTGCTGTTCTTCAGATGGTGAGGACTCGCAACCAGAGGGATGTCAATGATGAGGAGGAGAACTATGGAGTACCTCAGAACAACAATGGGCAAGGACCTGCTCATGGAGCTATCAACATTGAGCAGCTATTGGCTATGCAAAACTAGCTCATGCAGACCATGATACAAACTATGGGACAGCTGCAGGATGGCAACATCAACAATCAGCCCCACATGCCTCCACCGCCACCCCCACCTCCTCATAACCGATTGGGAGAGTTTATGAGGACTAGGCCGCCAACCTTTGCTCAAGCTGCTGACCCTATGGATGCGGATGATTGGCTCAAGTCCATGGAGAAAAAGTTAGCTATTGTCCAATGCAATGACCGGGAGAAGGTGCTATTTGCTTCTCATCAACTCGTTGGAGCAGCTGCGGATTGGTGGGATGCTTATTGCAATGCTCACGAGAATCAAGAGAGGATTACCTGGGCGGAATTCAAGGAGAGTTTCTGTTCTCATTATGTGCCTGAGGGAGTTATGATTTTGAAGAGGCAATAATTTGATAACTTGAGGCAAGGAAGATCAAGCGTGAGTGAATATCTCGACAAGTTCACTCAACTCTCAAGGTATGCGCCTGAGGATGTTAGTCGGGACAGCCGGAAACAATACTTGTTCATGAGGGGCTTGAACAATGAAATCCAAGTGCAACTACTCAATTGTGACTATGCAAATTTTCAGAAGCTTGTGGACAAAGCAATTGTGGTTGAGAACAAGATTCATGAGATGGAGCAAGACAATAAGAGAAAGGCGCCATATCAAGGACAGCAACAAGGAAGTAATGTGCGCCCTCATTTTGCACCTCCTAATGCGCCATACTACAGCTCCTCCACTCCTATACAGTGCCCTGGCTATGCACCGCGCCCAACTCAGTTTGTGCAGCAGCGCCCTGTCATGCAAGCACCTAGGCCTCCAATGCCTTATGCGCCTCGTGCTAACTTTCTTGCTGCAAGTGTTCAAAACCAAGCACGTCCCAATAATTCTGGTGGAGTTAGGAAGTGTTATACTTGTGGAGAAGCTAGACACTTTGCGCATCAATGTCCTAAGTCAGGCCTTGGTCAAGGAAGCAATGCACCGAGGCAAAACCCAAGACCCAATGGAGGACAGCCACAAGGGAACCGTGGACATCAGAATTTTGCTCGTGGCAACGTGAACCATGTCTCTACGGAGGATGCTCAACAAGCAGATGACGTGGTCATTGGTATGTTTCTCGCAAACTCCAACCCCGCGACTATGTTATTTGATTATGGAGCGTCGCATTCATTCATTGCATCAAAGTATGTTGCCAAGTATAGTTTGCCTATCTCTCATATGAAGTTTACTCTATTGGTTAAGTCTCCTAGAGGAGAGATGAGGACAAATATAGTATGTCCAAAAGTAAGCCTTGGAATAAGGGGGTAGACTTCTTCGCCAACCTCATTGTTTTGGATTCTCAAGGATTGGACATTATACTTGGTATGGACTGGTTGAGGAAGCACAATGGGGTTATTGAGTGTGCCACAAAGATGGTGAAGTTGACCAATGAAGAAGGGATCACCGTAGAATTTGAAGCATCTCAAACCGCACCGAAGCAATTAGAGCTGAATCATATGGACGGTGCCACAATTGATGAGATTCCGGTGGTGTGTGAATTTTTGGATGTTTTTCCGGACGAGTTGCCAGGTATGCCACCTGATCGAGACATTGAGTTTGTTATTGATTTAATACCTGGAATTGCACCTATAGCTAAGAGGCCGTATAGGATGCCTCCTTTGGAATTAGCGGAGCTCAAGAAACAAATTCAAGAGCAACTAGAGAAAGGTTTTATTCGCCCTAGTTCTTCATCTTGGGGAGCGCCCGTGCTATTTGTGGACAAGAAGGATGGAACCCAAAGGATGTGTGTGGATTACCGAGCTCTCAACGAGGTAACAATCAAGAACAAGTACACCTTGCCACGCATAGAAGACTTGTTTGATCAGATGAAGGGTGCTTATGTCTTCTCTAAGATTGATTTGAGGTCGGGATATTTTCAAATGAAGATTAGACCATCAGACATACCCAAGATAACTTTTAGGACGCGGTATGGATCTTATAAGTACACCGTGATGTCTTTTGGATTGACAAATGCACCTGCGTACTTTATGTACCTCATGAATAAGGTCTTCATGGAGTACTTGGATAAGTTCGTTGTGGTGTTTATTGATGATATTATGATCTACTCGAAGGATGAGAAGGAACATGAGGAACACTTGAGGCTTACGTTGCAGAAATTGAGGGAGCATCGATTGTATGCCAAGTTCAACAAGTGTCAGTTTTGGTTGAAAGAGGTGCCATTTTTGGGTCATATCATCTCAGGAGGAGGAGTATCGGTTGACCCTGGAAAAGTGAGAGACGTGTTGAAGTGGGAACCACCGCAAACTGTCAAGGAAATAAGAAGTTTTCTTGGGATGGCTGGATATTACAGTCAGTTCATCAAGGACTTTTCCAAGATAGCCAAGCCTATGACGGAGTTGCTAATGAAGGGAAAGGCTTTCCAATGGACTCAAGCTTGTCAAAATAGTTTCGAGGAGTTGAAAAAGAGGTTAACAACAGCCCCAGTTTTGGTACTGCCGGATGTGAGCAAGAGTTTCGATATTTATGCGACGCCTCGAGACAAGGACTTGGATGTGTGCTCATGCAAGAAGGCCAAGTGGTTGCATATGCATCAAGACAATTGAAGAAACATGAGCAGAATTACCCCACACATGATTTAGAACTCGCAGTCGTGGTACCTGCATTGAAAATTTGGAGACACTACATTCTTGGACATAGGTGTGAAATTTATACGGAGCATAAGAGTTTGAAGTATATTTTCACACAGACGGATCTGAACTTGAGGCAACGGAGATGGTTGGAGATCATCAAAGATTATGATTTGGGGATCAACTATCATTTGGGAAAAGCCAACGTAGTGGTTGATGCATTGAGTAGGAAGGGAGTAAGTCATCAACTCACAGTTCAAGAGTTACCATTCGAGTTATGTAAGGAGTTTGAAAGGTTGAACCTTGGATTTGTAAATGAGATGGATATGATGGAGTTAAACCCAACCTTGGAGCAAGAAATTCGAGAGGCACAAACCGCAGATGAAGAGATCAAGGAAATCAGGACAGGACCGAAGAAGGGAGAGAATTCAGATTTGATGAAGACGAACATGGTACCTTATGTCTTGGAAGGAGAATTGTTGTGTCTAATGTAAAGCAAATTCGGGAGACAATATTAAAGGAGGCACATGACTCACCTTACTCAATTCATCCTGGTTGTACAAAGATTTACAAAGACTTGAAGGCTTGCTATTGGTGGGATAGCATGAAGAAGGACATAGCTAAATATGTGGCATTGTGTGATGTGTTTCAACGAGTCAAGGCGGAACATCAAAGGCCAGCTGGATTATTGCAACCATTGAAGATCCCGGAATGGAAGTGGGAAGAAATTGGAATGGACTTCATAGTTGGGTTACCACGTACTCAGTCCGGGTATGACTCAATTTGGGTAATTGTGGGTCGCTTAACCAAGTCAGCTCATTTTGTCCCTGTGAAGACCAAATATACAGCTGCACAATTGGCCGAAATATACATGGAGCATATTGTGTGTCAACACGGAGTCCCGAAGAAGATAGTCTCGGATAGAGGTTCTCAATTTACCTCCAGATTTTGGCAGAAATTGCATGAAGCTTTGGGAATGATGTTGAATTTTAGTTCAGCATATCATCCTCAAACGGATGGACAAACTGAGAGGACCAATCAAATTTTGGAGGACATGTTAAGAGCTTGTGCTTTAAAGCATGGGAAAAGCTGGGAAAAAATCTTGCCATATGCGGAATTTTCATACAACAATAGTTACCAAGCAAGTTTGAAGATGTCACCATATGAAGCGCTTTATGGGAGGAAGTGTAGGACACCTTTGTTCTGGAATGAGGTAGGAGAAACTCAAGTATTTGGTCTGGATGTGTTGCAAGAAGCCAAAAAGCAAGTCCAAATAATTCGTGAAAACTTGAGGGCTGCCCAATCAAGCAAAAAGGTTATGCGGACAATAGGAGAAGGAAATTAGCCTTTGAAAGAGGAGATTTTGTTTACCTCAAGGTGTCACCAATGAGAGGTCATAAGGTGTTTAACATAAGGGGTAAGCTCGCACCTCGTTATATTGGACCATTCAAGATTTTGGACAAAAGAGGAGAAGTAGCGTATAAGTTGGAGATGCCAGCTCATCTTTCAGATGTCCATGATATCTTTCATGTTTCCCAGCTCAAGAAGTGTTTGAGAGTACTGGAAGAACAAGTGCCAATGGAAGAATTGGAACTAGAGGAAGATTTGTCTTATGCCGAACAACCGGTCAAAATCTTGGAAACCAAGGAGAGAGTAATAAGGAACAAGGTTATTGGATGGTGTAAAGTTCAATGGAAGCACCACGCAGAAAAAGAAGCAACTTGGGAGCTAGAAGATGATATCAAGAAGGAATTTCCCTATCTCTTCTCTTCCGCCTCGAATCTCGAGGGCGAGATTCATTTTAAGGGGGGTAGGTTTGTAACACCCTCATTTTCATGCAACATGCCCTACATACACTCATATACATGTTTAACATCAACCCACACAAAGAGGAATGAGTTTAAAATTGATTTGGAACAAAACCGCACTTAAAACGCAGGAAAGTGCGGACTAGTCTGATTTTCCTGAGGACTTGTCCGATATTTTGTGACTCTGAGTTGATCTTTTGTTTTACAACTTGTTTCTTGGGTTTCACGTTAAGTGGGCCTAGGGACATCGTGCCTAACTCTTTTAGAGCCCATGTGGGACTCTAAACCGGCCTCTACTCATCCCAAACTCGAAATCCATCTAACCTTAGCCTCCACCTCTATATAAACAACCCCACCCCTTTGCTTGACATCTATTTGCCACTTTTCCACCCCACCCAAACCCTAGTTCGTGGAGAGCCACCATCAAGTAGGGAGGAGAAGATCCCAAGCAGGAAGAAGAAGAGGAGGAAACGAAAGAGGATCAAGATCTCCATCAAGTTTCCGTTCTTCATCACCAATTCATCTCCAAGTTCATCATCAACCCTAGATCACCACGATCCAAGTGCTGCCTCCAAGTTTCTTGATTCATTGGAGTCCTAAACACCTGGTATACCTTCTATTATCTTTTCCTTACGTGAATTCAACCTCTAATCTCCAAATTCACGTCAATCTAGAAAACCCTATTTTGCTGACCTCGTAAAGTGCGGACTTGTCCGGTCCCTAGCGGACTAGTCCGATTTCCTTGGATAAATTGTGTTGAATTGATTCTAAAGTTTGATCTAATCACATCCAAACCTATATAAACTTGTTAAAAGCTATTAGAACTAGTTATTGATCATTAAAAGCAATCTATTGACAAGTTCTACCTTGCATTTGCATCAATCATGCATGTCATGACATATTGAGTAATATTTGTGCACTCTTTAATTGTGTTTCTTGTCTTGTATGTTTATTGTGTGGATTAGATAGATTTGCGCTAGAGAGTGCCGCAAAGGATCTCCAGCACCAAGAGTTTGAAGCCTTTGACCCTAATCAACCGCAAGAGCAAGGCAAGTGTCCTTGAAGCATATTGATCCTGTTTTAAAATAAATGTTTTGTTTGCAAAATTGCATGCTTGTGTCAATTTGATGGGAATCTTATGATACGAAGTTTACTAGCTTTGTTTAACCACCCTTGTCACCTGGAATACATGGTAGAGAGTTGGGAAGGGTTTTTACCTTTTTGTTTTGCTTAATTAATTGGGATGGGAAAACTACACTACACATTTAATTATGCATTAATGTTATTCTGTTAATGTGAACTGGTCAGTATGATATGGTAATGGGTGATCTAAGCAAGCCTGGTATGTGGATGGGTTGGATGTCATGGTGGTTTGCTTGCTTTAGATCTAAGGACCGGTTCATGCCAGAATAAGCCAGGACTACAGTGCCACCACGAGGCCAAGTATGGGTGTGGCGTAGCTGATTAATTAGGGCATTGCCAGTGCTATTTGGACCATTAAGGATGCTCGGGGAAGGGGTAGTCGGATTGGGTTTGTTGATGATTGGTAGGACTACCCTGGGATCCGAATGGCTCAAGAGGGGGCCCTTGGTTGAAGATATGCTCAGTTGGAGACATCGCCACCGGTGAAACCTCAGTGGGGTCTAAATAGGCTAGTAATCCCTTTGTAAAGGCTATTTTGTGATCTCTTGGCCACACACCGACGGATGTGTGAGACGGCATAATAGAGGTTCTAGTCATCGAAAGGTGATGAAATCACAAACACGTGGGTAAAGTGGTACAAACTCTGCAGAGTCTAATAAAACTATCATGATAGCCGTGCTCCCGGTTATGAGCACCTGGAAAACTTCCATGATTAGAGGGAACTCGGAATTGGGATGGTTATGGTTGGTATTATGGTTATGGATTAATCTCTGGTATTGAATATGGTTATTGGCAAATGGTGAAATCTGGAATTATTGATGAGGATGGTGAATTATGGACTGGTATTATGATATTACTTATAATTATGATGGGTTTATTTCACATACATATAATATATTGCTTTTCAAATGTTTTAATGTACTTTTCAGCACTTAGCCATTATTGTCATTTGAATAAGCCACATGTCATACTTTCCACACTTGCTGAGTACGACATGTACTGACTCTTGCAATCCCCACCCCAACAGTTCCAGGTCAGGATTGGGAGTATAATGGTGATAATGCGGAGTTCTAGGCTGTGTCTACCATCAACTTTGGATGTGGTGTTATTGGAGCTGCGCTATCCCTTATGCTTAGTTTGCTTAGTCGCTTAATTAGTTTATTTCTGTTGCATTAGTTGAACTTGTCATAAATATTCATTAGAGCTTGTATTCGAGGATAATATGGTTTGTTTAATAAAATTTGGTTAATTAATCCTGTTATGTGGTAATTTTCTGTATACTCTTTTGTGAATGCACTCGTGTATGTGTGATGAACATCCTGGGCACACATATGCGTTAGCTTGGTTCATTTTTTGGGACCGGGCATCACAGCCGGTGGCATTCCTCCCTCTGAACATGGAGGCGGAGTTCAGCAGGGAGCTCCGGAGGAGCATGCCGGTGCTTGACAACCTCGATGAGGTAGAGAGGCGTCCGACCACCAGATTGGTGATCCCCGGAGCTTCCGAGGGTGGTCCCGCTTCTGCCCCGAGACTAAGAGCTGAAGTCATAGGAAAGGGAAAAGAGTTGGTTGAGCCCTCTAGCCGAAAGAGGGAGTTGAAGCACTCTGACGGGAGGCCCGTCAGACCTGCTCCTTCCACAACAGCTCCTTCTCCTCGGCGGGGGAGGTCTTCGACGGCGACACCAACTCCAGCATCAGCGTCTCCCCGGAACGTCAGCTCCGCCCAGGTGACTCCGGCGCCGGGGCCAGCTAAGGGCTCCAGGTCCGAGGGTCCTTCTCAGTCAAGGGGGTGCCCAACCAAGACGTCGCTTACAGTGGCAGCAAGCTCCGAAGAGCCTTCCGGAGTTGCTACACCAGTTGCGATTGTGTTGGGATCTGATCGTCCGGTGAAGAGGTTCCGCGCTAGATGGAGCGGAAGCCTTCCAAGATAAATTTGCTTTTTTACCCCAGTTTGTTATTTTTGCTATAACCATATTTTGAGTTTCTTTGTCCTTCATCCACAGGGTGTCCAAAAAAGGGGCTGAAGCTCTGGTTCCTGTGACAGCAGCTGATGTTGTGCAGGCGGAGGCTCCGGCTACAATTCCAGTGCCGCCCCACGTGGTGGCTGAGGTCACGACAGCTCCGGCGCCAGCTGTCGTGATTCTGGAACTCGACTCATCTCTTGAAGCTCTCGTGGTAGAGCCAGACCATGGGAATGAAGATGTACTAGCAACACCAGCTCCAGAGGCTGAAGCTCCAGTTTTGGATGTTGTGATGAAGGACGCTCCGGCTTCAGAGCCGGAGGTAGCTGCAGTTCCTGCCTTCGATCCGGATGTTACTGAAGCCCTGGCGGCGGAGCTGGCGGTTGATGAAGTTCCGGTGCCTGAGCCGGTTGACGTGGGGGTGCCGGAACCCGAACCGGTGGAGGTTGAAGTACCAGTGCTTGCACCGACAGGTGCCATGGAGGTCGAAGCGCCGGTGCCTGAACTGGCAGTGGAGGAAGCACCAACATCAAGGCCAGAGGTGGCCTCATCTCCGGATGGGTCTTCAATGCCTGCCCCAGAGGTGATAGTTCCGGAGGTACCCGTTCCTGAGCAAGGGTGCCAAGACGAAGCGGTCGGTCCCTTGCCCGAGGGACCAGTTGATGATGACCTGGCGGCGGGACCTTCGGAGCTAACTCCGGAAGTAGAAGCTACCATTGCAGGACCTTCATCGACAACGACTGAGGCACTCCCGTAGGGTGGCCCTAGTGTCGCAGAAGCTCAGGGGACCGCTCTTGTAGAGTGGGACCCAATTTGTGTTCTGGAGGACCCGCTGGAGTCAGCGGATAGGACCCCGGCAGGTCCGAAGCCAATCCCTCTGTCGTTATCCATCGACAATGCCTGCTCCAGCCTTCGTCAGGTCCAGCTTGCATTTTATCACGATAGCAAGGCCCTCGAGGAGGAGCGCCAAGCTCCTAGGAGGTGGCGCAACCGACTCCAATTCGAGACCAAGCTAGCGCAAACAAGGCTGGCCGATGACAAGGAGTGGGTCAAGAGGGAGAAGGCCTGGATGGAGTAATGGGGCCAGTTGCTGGATGAGAGGGAAAGCATGGTGCGATCCCTCGACAATCAGTCCCGGGCTATATATGAACAAACCCTGGCTACTAATGAAGCGGCGAATGATCGCCAGGAGAAGCTCAATACCATCCACGAAAGCCTCGTCAAGCGTCGAAGGGTCTTGACGAGCAAGAGAAAATGCTCAAAGAGGAAGAGCAAAAACTCCTAGAGCTGAGGTATGACCTCGTGAAGAGGGAGGAGGAGCTCTCCCAAAGGCTGGCTCTGGGTGACAAGAGCCTTGCAGAGCGCACCAAAAAGTTGGAGGAGCTCTGCAAGAGCGAGGAGGAGAAGGTCTGGCAGCAAGGACAGGACCTTACCAATAGGGAGGACGAAGTTGCTGCCAGGGAGAAGAAGGTGTGAGGCCAGGAGAAAGACCTGGTTGACCGTCGGAACCGGATCCACGTCCGGGAGAAGGATCTTGGTGACCTTGAAAAGCAAGTTGTTGAGAGGATTCAGCAGCACGCCAAGGAGGTCGAGCGCCTTGCTCGGGAGGGTTCGGAGCTTGCGGCTGCCAAGACGTCCTTGGAGGAGATTCGAGGCTCAAGGGCTACGGGGTCTCAACAAGTATGGGACTTCGTGGGCAAAGCCGATGTTGCGCTGGCGCCGCTGGGCTTTAGTCCCGTGTGTCCGGGCAATCCAGAGCCGGGGCTGGACCATGCATTGGGGGCGCTGAGCTCGGTTGGCAACAAACTCGGCACGATGGGCGATGTCATCGTGGATCAGTTGGAAACTGAAGGAAAATCCCTTGCGCAGAACATTGCAGAATACATGCTGACGTGCTACACAAGTCGGGATCCTCATTTTCCACTGAACCCGGTGCTTGAAGGTCCCATCGATGGAGAGGGAGACGCCGCAAAGACCAGCATGTCAGAGGTTGCCCAGAAGGTCACCTCGTTCTTCCATAGAACCTAGGACTTTCTCCTTTTAGCTCCCGCTTGTATCTTCTCTTCTTTTCTCCAATTTGGTAATCTCTTGTCTTCAGATGAATGAAATCCAAAGAATTTATGAATTTCATTTTTTGTCTTCAGCCTTTGTCTTACTCGGCCCCCTGGTAGATGTACACAATTTGATTGCGAACATGTACCAAAAGGATGTAGCGTTTTGTTGAAGACTTGAGTACTTCGAACTTGTAGAGTATAGGTCCAAAGTTTTGTTGCACCGACAGCAGAGACCCCCTGGGGTTGTCGGAGCTTAGTAGCTCCGGTAGCAACCACCATCAATACGTAGAACTTTGACGGCCGGCCCTTGGGGTTGTCGGAGCTTAGTAGCTTCGGCAGCAACCATCATCAACACGTAGAGCGTTGACGACCGACCCTGTGGGGTCGTCGGGGCTTGGTAGCTCCGGCATTGACCACTGTCAACACGTAGAGCATCGACTGCAAACCCCATTGGGGTGTCCTTCTACCATCTTTTCTTCAACTCCTTTTATTTCTTCATGTTGACGGCTGGCCCCCTGGGTTTTTCGGAGCTTGATAGCTCCAGCGACGCCCACTATCAATGTTTAAAACATCAACAGTGGCCCCCTTGGGGGATGTCGAAGCTTTGATAGCTCCGGCATTGTCCACCATCATCGTGTGATTTTCATTTTTCCAACACACTGAAGTCAAGAAAAACAGTAAAATCGATTTCTTATCTATAACTCATTTGCGACTTACTATTCCCATATGAAATTTTAGGTTGACGGCAATTCTATATACAATCAAGTGCATTTGTTTATTTTCTCCAGGTCCAATTGTTTTCTAAACTCACCTTACATAGGCCTGCCAGGGTGTAGGTAGAGTGGCGTACTTAGGGTGCAGGACCAGGCTAAGTCGATAGCACACTCCGGACCTGGATTGGCTTGGCGTTTAGGCGAGTAGGCAACTCAGCGATGTTAAGACCCGAAAGAAATAACTATGCAACTTAAATTATATACTAATTGTTCGAGCTAAAGCTTCTTAAGAATTGCACAACTTTGTTATAGACAAGAAATAGAAAAATAAAAAAGAATGAGCCTGTACAAAATAAATGCACGTGGAGTCTGTTTTCACATATCGATTTCTTTCATTATAGGTTCGGGGTACAGGGAGACAAGTACACTCTTAGGGTACAGAACCAAGCTAAGTGTGTTACATTTCTTGTTTTACCCAGGGTAGCTAGCTACACTTTTAGTTCTGAGACTGTGTCAAGTGTTGCTTGAACTTTGCGGACCTTCCTGGAAAGGTCTGGATGTCCTCCCGGAGGAGCTACCCGACTTTGTACAATGACGCTATAACATACAACATATGTAATTTCAGACTCACCTCTATGATATTAAGCGTAAAACTTACGGAGGTGCTCAATGTTCCAAGGATTAGGGAGCGGTGTCCCATCCTCGGTTGACAAGCGAACGCATCCCGGACGGGATACTTTGATCACTCGAAAGGGTCCTTCCCAGTTGGGGGAAAGTTTGTTTAACCCTTCTCGAGTTTGTATTCTCTGTAGCACCAGATCGCCTTCCTCGAGCTGTCGGCTATGCACATGCCTTTGGTGATAACGCCAGAGTGCTTGGCGGTATCGTGAATTTCGAACAGCTGCTTGGCACCTTTCCTCTTCAATGAGGTCAAGGTCTTCACACCGGAGCTGGTCCTGCGTGGCTGCGTCGAAGGTCCGGACCCGGAGCGATCCCAAGGTGATTTCTGGAGGAAGAACTACTTCAGCTCCGTACACCAGGAAGAAGGGTGTCTCTCCAGTTGACCGGTTTGGAGTTGTCCTGTTTACCCACAAAGTGGGTGGAAGCTCCTCGATCTAGTTGGCTCCATGTTTTTTCAAGCGCTCATATGTGCGCGTCTTGAGTCCTTTTAGAATTTCCACATTTCCTCTCTCAGCTTGGCCATTGCTTCTCGGGTGAGCCACGGAAGCATAACTAACTTGAATGTCGAGGTCTTCGCAATATCCTTGGAATGCAGAACTTCTGAATTGGGTCCCGTTGTCAGTTATGATCTTGTGTGGGACTCCAAATCTGCATACTATGGACTGCAAGAAATTGATAGTTGATTTCTTGTTTATTGTCACAACTGGAGTTGCTTTCGGCCACTTGGTGAACTTGTCGATGGCGACATACATGTACTTGTAACCTCCGACGGCTTTTGGGAAAGGTCCCAAAATATCCATACCCCACACAGCGAATGGCCATGTCGGAGGTATCATTTGTAGAGGTTGAGTTGGTGTGTGAATTTGCTTTGCATGAAACTGGCATGCTTCACATTTCTTCACTAGCTCGGTTGGATCCTGGAGTGATGTAGGCCAGTAAAAACCATGCCGCAAGGCTTTACCGACCAACGTGCGGGAAGATGCGTGGTTTCCACACTTTCCTCCATGGATTTCCGCGAGGAGCTCGCGGCCTTCTTCCCTTGTAATGCACTGCATTAGGACGCCGTTGGCACCACGCTGGTAAATATCCTCTTCTATCAGCGTGTATCTTTTAGCCAATCTGACTATCCGGTCAGCAGATACATTGTCTTTAGGAAGTATGTTGTCTTTCAAGTAGTTCCGGATCTCCGAGATCCATGCATCGGAGCTAACTTGAGCTTTAAGTCTTGCGTGTTGGGTTGCTCGGAGCTTCCTGCAGCACCTACTACCCTTGATGGACGCCATGGTAATAGGGCCATCGGGACCGCCAGCTTCGAGGTGCTAGTCTCGCCCCCTTCGCTCAGTTCGGCAAGCTGAGCTGTTGGTCTTGACAATCTTCGTACGAAGGTTCCGTCGGGAGTTGGAGCTCCGGTTGAGGCTTTCGTCGAGAGTTCGTCAGCTTCAGTGTTGTTGAGACGCTGTACATGGCAAAGATCCAGGACTTCAAAGTCCTTTTGAAGCCTCTGGACTTCAAGAAGATATGCAGCTAGTTGGGGGTTGTTGCAGTAGCATTCACCTTTGACTTGTTTTATAATGAGCTGCAAATCACCCTTTACCAACAGTTGTTTGACACCATATGATAGTGCCACCTTGAGCCCATAGATTAGTGCTTCATACTCCGCCATGTTGTTGGTCGCCTTGAAGTCAAGGTGAACCATGTATTTGACCTTCTCCCCGGTCGGAGCAAGGAGAAGGATTCCAGCTCCGGCCCCCTGCTTCTACACGAAACCGTCGAAGTAGAGAGTCCAATGAGTCTTAGTGAAGACCGGAGCCATAGGTTCCGGTTTCTGCTCACTGGGGCCCCCAGGATTTGATGGAGAGGGGGTCCATTCCGCCACAAAGTGTGCTAATGCTTGACTCTTGATCGCTTGTCTTGGGACGAATTCAAGATCGAACTCGGCCAATTCTGCTGCCCACTTTGCAATGTTCCTAGTAGAGTTCGGGTTATGCAAGATTGCACGCAGTGGATAAGAGGTTACTACTGAAATCTTGTGAGCTTGGAAGTAGTGACGAAGCTTCCTAGAAGCGATAAGAACTGCGTAAAGTAGCTTATGCACCTCTAGGTACCGAGTCTTGGCATCATGGAGTACTTCACTGATGAAGTACACTGGACGTTGGACTGTCTGAACCCTCCCGAAGGGGCCCGAAGCTTCCTCCTCATCAACCCGGACCCTCCCGGAGGGGTCCGGACCTTTTTTGGGGACTTCTTGATTCTTGCTAGAGGAACCCGGAGCTTCCTTTGAAGTGACCCGTACCCTCCCAGAAGGATTTGGATCTTCTTGTTCAGCAATAGTAACTCTGAAAGTGCATCTAGGATCCCCGTGGGTTTTGGATGATTGATGATGACAATTAAGTGGCTAATGAGCTCAGTGATCTTAAGCACAGGTGTGGACTAAGTGGAAGCACAATCCCTCAAAAAGGAAAAAGATGGAAACGGCGATGTCAACTTGAAAAGGAGAAACTAGGGCTTCTAGTGTGTCGAGTTTAGACCAGCCAAATTTGTGTGAGGATGTGTGTGTAAAGTGCATTGAGATCAAGTTGGGAGCTCAAAGTGGTTTATAGGTCAAACCTATTGAGAGAAAAGAGTTGGAAGAAGTCTGGCCATAGGGCCGGACTAGTCCGTGCAGGTGGCCGGACTAGTCCGCCCCTGGCCGGCCAAGTCCGTTGTCAGCCGAACCAGAAGGGTCTGACTGAGTTCGGACCACTTCGTTGTGGAACGGACTACTCCGGATAGTCGTGAAATGGGTTTTGGGGACTAAGTCCCAAAACCACGGACTTGTCCATTTTAGTCCCCAAGAGGTCCTGACTGAGATCGGACTAGTCCGCCCTCGGGGCCGGACTAGTCCGGGTTTGAGAGGAGTCAGTGTTTCAGAGACTAAGTCTGGGAAGGTCGGACTAGTCCGCCCATGGGGCCAGACTAGTCCGTGGTCTTCAGACTAGTCCGTTTTCACACGGAACAAAAGGTTCTGTGTGAGATCGGACTAGTCCAGTAAGGGCCGGACTAGTCCGTTGTTGAAGTGACCATTTGAATTTGAAGTTTGGCGGGTAGTGTGACGATTGCTGTGCAGTGCGGCAGTTGTCAGGGACGTCAGTGGTCCCCTAGGCCGGACTAGTCCGGGCTGTAGGCCGGACTAGTCCGCCCATCTGCTGAAGTCAGCAGTATGGGCTGAGAACCTCTATAAATAGAGGACCCCTGGGTTCATTTGAACCAACCTTTGAGCAAGTTGAAACCCTAGCGCCGCCACAGCAACCTTGAGCCCCCAAAAGCCTCCTTCTTGCCCACATTCCCTCTAAAACTAATTCTTGTGTGGATTAGGGTTTGGTGAGGAGAAGAAGAGGAGAACACCGCTCTTAGGCTCTCGGTTTGAGCTCTTGCACTTTGTGAATCTTTGTGATCTGTGGCTTGAGTCAATCTTTGTGATTTGCGATTGTATTTGTGGTGGGAGCCTCAGATTGTGAGAACCCCCAACGAATCTTGTATTCACTCTTTGTGATAGTGGAGAACCAAGTTAGGCCCGTGCGATAAACTTGGTGAGGGAAGGGTTGTTGAACCCGATCCTTTGTGGACTCCTCAACGAGGACGTAGATTCCTTGTGTGGGATCGAACCTTGGGATAAAATCCTTGTGTCACTTGTGTTCTTAGCTTCCATTCATCGCATATTGCTTCTAGGGTTAGTTTTATCGGATTTGTTCATCACCTTTGCTTTATTGTAATCCTTAGCTTCATACTTGCCATATAACTTGTTGAGGTTCACTAAGTTATTCTAACAAACTTTGCATCACAAGAAGTGGACTAAAACTTGTTAGAAACCCCTTTTTAGTCTCTTCCCTGTAGGTGGACCAGACTAGTCCGCCCCTGTACTGGACTAGTCCGCCCCCTTTGTATTAATCTCGTTTTATTGAGTCATTTCAGGTCGATTAGCCTATTCACCCCCCTCTAGGCAACTTTCAATTGGTATCAGAGCTAGACTCTCCCAAAAGAGTCTAACAACTCGGAGAGAAGATGGCCGGAGTGGGGTACAAAGAAGTCTCTACTAGTGAGATCCAAGCAACTCCAGAAGAGATTCTCTTCTATCAAGACAAATCAATGGATGACGAAGAAGTTCGCTAGCTCAAGGCGAGACTTCGAGAGAAGTTGAAGATTCCCAAAGTTGACACCTCAACCTACACATCGAGTGGTACAATCAACTACAACCAACAAGGCTACAACTATGAGCGCCTTGTTTCCAACAACCACTACCTTTCCATCCCATTGGGGAAGCCTCCCCAATTCGATGGAACCGACTACGGGATGTGGAAGCACAACATGAAGATCCACCTTGTGTCACTCAATCCCTCACTATGGCAAATTGTGTTGACCGGGGTGCACATCCCTAAGAATGAAGAAGATATCACTCCGGAGCAAGTCGTGCTCCTTCACCGCAATGCCCAAGCCGCCGGAGTGATCATCTCATCTCTCTCAAGAGATGAGTTGAACCGAGTGGATGGACTTGAGGTGGCCAAAGACATTTGGGACACTCTCAATACGGCTCATGAAGGCAACCGAGTCGTCAAGGAAGCAAAGATTGAGCTCATTGAAGGAGAGCTCGGGAGGTTTGCCATTATGGATGGTGAATCTCCCCAAGAGATGTACAACCGCCTAAAGATACTCATCAACAAGAGTAGATCTTACGGCTGTACCAAGTGGATATACCACGAGGTGGTGAAGAGAATGATTCGGGCATTCATGCCTAGGAACGTCTCTCTTTGCTACATGATCCGAGAAAGTTTGGGGTTTGCCAAAATGACCCCGGAGGAGGTCCTTGGAAGGATCATCAATCACGATATCATGGAAAAGGAGGCGCTCTTCTACAATGACCTTCAAAGGTTCACCGCCTCGAAGATGAAGAATGTTGCACTCAAAGCAACATGCTCCTCAAAAGAGCAAACAGAAGATGATGAGGAGAGCCTTGACACCGATGAGGAAGAGGCCTTCTTCATCAACAACTTCAAGAGGATGATGAGGAGAAGAAAAGGAGGATACAAGCATGAGGGCAAAGGCAAAGAAAAGGCAAGGCCCAAAACCAAGAGGGCTTGCTACAATTGTGGCGAGTACGGACACTTCATGGTTGATTGTCCACATGAAGATAGCAAGAAGAAGAAGGAGGGCAAGCCACAAGAGAAGAAGTTCTACAAGAAGAAGAGGCCCTCCGGTCATGCTCACTTAGGCAAGGAGTGGGACTCTAACGATGAGTCCTCCTCGTCCGAAGATGAAGAGAAGATGGCAACCATATCCATCGAGAGGAGCTCCAAGGGAAGCAAGCTCTTCCCAAATCTCCACGACTATAAGCCAACTTGCCTCATGGCAAAACAGGGAACAAGAAAGGTAAATTCTAACTCATCCTCTTCCATATCCTCCCATGATGATTTTGATAGTGCTAGCGAAAATGAACACATGTTTAAGGATATAAGCAAGAGCACATTACGAAGAATGAAATTGCTTTCGGATGAGATTTTTGAGAAGGGGAAGCTCTTAGATAGGCAAGAGGACTTGCTTATCCAAGAAAAGGAAAGATGTAAAGAGCTCATTGAGCTCCTTGAGCTTGAGAGAGAGAAGAGCAAGGAATTAGAGCATGAACTTGCTCTAAGCAAGAAAACATGCTCAAGTCTTGAGGAGACAACCATTGAGCTCAAGGACGAACTTGGCAACTTGACAAAAGTTAACAAGACCCTTGAGACTCAAGTTGAGTCCCTTAAGACTAATGTAGCCTCTTCCTCCACAAGCTCATTCTTCTCAAAAGTTGCATCCAAAGCAATATCAACATGCAAATGTTCTAACTTGATTCTTAAATTAAAGGATGAGCTTAAGTTGACTCAAGACAAGCAAGCACCTAAAGGTGGCATCTTTGACAAAGAGAAGGTGGCGTATGCACGAAGTGCATACACCAACACAAGACCTCCCAATGTCAAGGATGGTCTTGGTTATACTAAAGGTGGAAGGCAAAATGCCAAAACCTTCAAGTATGGCAAAGACTTGATTGTCTTTGTCAAAGGAAGCTCATCTCCAACTAAAATTGTGAAGAACACCTCAACTAGCACTTACACGCCTAAAGCTGAACCGCATCCTCTATTTCATGATTTCGATGCATCATATGTTTTGATGAGGAACAAATATGGCAAAGTATATGCTAGATATGTTGGGCCACTCCGCAAGAGCCCCAAGTCTTGCATGTGGGTGCCCAAATGCCTTACCACTAACATCAAAGGACCCAACTCCGCTTGGGTACCTAAAAGGAAGGCATAATCTTGTTTTGTAGGCATACTCCTCCGGTGGATCCAAATGGGTGCTCGATAGTGGGTGCACAAACCACATGACCGGAGAGAGGACGATGTTCGAGGAGTATGAAGAACATGATGATCCAAATGAAGGAATCCTCTTTGGAGACAATAGCCGAGCAAAATCCTTGGCTCCGGTAAAATTGTCATCTCCCCTCAACACATTCTTTCTAGCGTTCTACACATTGATTCTTTAGACTATAACCTCTTGTCAATATAACAACTATGTGACAAGGATTATAATTGTGTTTTCACTAATGAGGGTTTGAGCGTCCTTAGAAGAAGTGATAACTCAATCGCTTTTAAGGGTGTGCTCAAGGGAAAGCTTTATCTTGTGGATTTTGCCTCAGATAAAGCTCAACTTGACACATGCTTAATGGCGAAAACCAACATGGGATGGCTTTGGCATAGACGGCTGGCCCATGTTGGCATGAGGAACTTACAAAAGCTTCTTAAGGGCGAGCACATCCATGGCTTGAAGAATGTTGTCTTCGAAAAAGACAGGCCATGTAGTGCTTGCCAAGCGGGGAAGCAAGTGGGAGCTCAACACCCCTCCAAGAACATCATGACGACAACAAGACCGTTGGAGCTGCTACACATGGACCTTTTCGGGCCAATAACCTACATAAGCATTAGCAGTAACAAATATGGTCTTGTTATTGTTGATGACTTTTCTCGTTTCACTTGGGTGTTTTTCTTGCATGATAAGGGTGAAACCCATGGTGTCCTCAAGAGGTTCTTGAGGAGAGCTCAAAATGATTTCGCCTCAAGAATCAAAGCTATAAGAAGTGACAATGGCACCGAGTTCAAGAACACTCAAGTGGAAGGATTCTTGGATGAGGAGGGCATCAAGCATGAATTTTCAGCTCCATACTCCCCTCAACAAAATGGGATGGCGGAACGGAAGAATAGAACACTCATCGAGATGTCAAGGACAAGCTTGATGAGTACAAGACATCGGATCGGTTTTGGGCGGAGGCGGTTAACACCGCTTGCCACGCCGTCAACCAATTATACCTCCACCGCCTTCTCAAGAAGACTCCCTATGAGCTTCTAGTTGGTAAGAAACCCAATATCTCTTATTTTCGTGTTTTTGGGAGCAAGTGCTATATTCTCAACAAGAAGCCTAGGACTTCGAAGTTTGCTTCAATGTCCGATGAGGGTTTCTTGCTTGGATATGACTCAAACACCCATGCCTACCGTGTCTTCAACAAAACCTCCGGAATTGTTGAAATAGCACGCGACGTGGTGTTTGATGAAACTAATGGCTCCCAAGTGGAGCAAGTTGATCAAAGTGTGCTAGATCAAGAACACAAGAACAACCTCAGTGCTCAAATGACCAACAACAAGATGATGCAAGTAATCCCCCATGCGATCAAGTTGACGACGGACAAGTGGGACCTCAAAACGACCAAGAAGACGAAAGTCAAGGGGGAGGCATTCATCAAGGGGGAGATCAAGAAGAAGAAGAAGACGATGATGACTCAAGAGCTCAACCTCCACATCCTTGTGTACATCAAAGTGTTCAACGGGATCACCACGTTGACAACATACTAGGAGACATTACTAAAGGGGTAATCACTCGTTCTCGTGTTGCAAATTTTTGTGAACATTACTCCTTTGTCTCCTCTTTGGAGCCCCATAGGGTTGAAGATGCCTTGAGAGACCCGGATTGGGTGGTGGCCATGCAAGAGGAGCTTAACAACTTTGAGAGGAACAAAGTTTGGGACCTTGTCAAGTGTCCACAAGCAAATGTTGTGGGCACCAAGTGGGTGTTCCGCAACAAGCAAGATGAACATGGTGTTGTGACAAGGAACAAGGAATGACTTGTGGCCAAGGGGTACTCACAAGTTGAAGGTTTTGATTTTGATGAAACCTTTGCTCCCGTAGCTAGGTTAGAGTCAATTCGAATATTACTTGCCTTTGCCACTCACCATGATTTTGATCTCTATCAAATGGACGTCAAGAGTGCGTTCCTAAATGGCCCAATCAAGGAGGAAGTATATGTGGAGCAACCACCGGGCTTCGAAGACCAAGAATTCCCAAACCATGTCTTCAAATTGTGTAAGGCTCTCTATGGACTCAAACAAGCTCATAAAGCTTGGTATGAGTGTCTTAGAGACTTTCTAATTTAAAATGGTTTTAAGATAGGAAAAGCTGATTACACTCTATTTACAAAGCACTTCAATGATGATCTTTTTGTGTGCCAAATATATGTCGATGACATTATATTTGGTTCTTCTAACAAAGTGTTTTGTGATGAGTTTTCTAAGATTATGACGGAAAGATTTGAGATGTCCATGATGGGGGAGTTGAAGTTCTTTTTAGGTTTCCAAGTCAAGCAACTCAAAGAAGGCACGTTCATAAGTCAAACAAAGTACACTCAAGACATATTGAAGAAGTTTGACATGGACAAGGCCAAACCCATCAAGACTCCTATGGCAACAAATGGACACCTAGACCTCAACGAAGATGGTCCAAGTGTGGACCAAAAGGTATATCGTTCCATGATTGGCTCCTTGTTATATCTTTGTGCATCTAGACCGGATATTATGCTTAGTGTGTGTATGTGTGCACGGTTTCAAGCTGCACCAAAGGTGTGTCATTTGACTGCCGTGAAGAGAATTCTTAGATTTCTAGTTCACACACCTAGCCTAGGACTTTGGTACCCCAAAGGATCCAAGTTCAACCTCATTGGTTATTCCGATGCGGATTATGCGGGGTGCAAAGTTGATAGAAAGAGCACATCCGGGACATGCCAATTCTTGGGTAGATCATTAGTGTCTTGGTCCTCTAAGAAACAAAATTCCATTGCTCTTTCCACAGCCGAAGTGGAGTACGTTGTAGCCGGAAGTTGTTGTGCACAACTTCTTTGGATGAGACAAACTCTAAGGGATTATGGTATAAACTTGCGCCATATTCCTCTCCTATGTGACAATGAGAGCGCCATCAAAATAGCTCATAATCCAGTTGAGCATTCAAGGACCAAACATATAGACATTAGACACCACTTATTGAGAGATCATTCCTTAAAGGGGGATATAGTAATTTCCCATGTGAGAACCGAGAACCAACTAGCCGACATATTCACCAAGCCCCTAGATGAGAAGCGATTTTGTGAGCTTAGGAGTGAGCTCAATATCTTAGATTCTCGAAATGTGGCTTGAAACATGCACATCTGAATGTTTACTTTTGCCTTATTCAAAAGAACGCATGTGGTTGAAAATTTCATCTCTATCTCAATTCTCTCCAAAATATTTGAAAAACTAGTGACTTTGTGAGTTATGGTCATAGTTTGAATGTTGATTGCTTACTGACCATATTCACAAGGTTTTGTTGTGTAATATGTCCAAAAGGATCATTTATAGTGGCTAAAACTCAAATATATATGTTTTCAGCCTCCTAGGACCGGACTAGTCCGCCCTATGGCCGGACAAGTCCGGATCCGGACTGGTCCAGGTCTGGTCCACTGACCGGACTAGTCCGGCTCCTCTACCGGACTAGTCCGGCCCCAGGGGACTTAAACCCCCAGGAAGCGGCCCGACTCCTCCTCTCCCGTTCTTTAGTCTCCCTCTATCCTTCACACTCGAGACTCTCCTCTTTTGGGTGATTTTCACTTTCCTCCACCAAAAACCGATTCCAATCCGTGCATTGGACTCCTTGGAGGCAAGGGAGACCTTTCCCAAACATCCTCGACGCGATCCCTCCCCGATCTAGTCAATTTTTCAAGATTTGAAGAGGTATTTCTCCTTTTTCAAAAACTAACCTCATTCTTAATTCATTAAGTTTTTGGTAGATGCCTCTTCATTAAAGTTGCTTCTAGTGACCTTGTGATCATAGCCTAGGAGTATTGCGACTTGATTCCAAACTTTCTCGAAAAACCGTTAGAGTTAGGGTTTAGCCTGTGCAAACCGGACTAGTCCGGTGCCAGGCGGACTAGTCCGCCTAGCGGAGTAGTCCGCCCCTGGAGCGGACAAGTCCGGTCTGCACAGGTCAAACTCACACTTTGGCTGTTTTTCGTGAATTCTTTCACATTATTCCAACTCCTTGACCTTCTATCTTATGGACTCTATTCCTTTCAGCTAAAATGGCCGCTCCTCGCCGTTCCGCTTCTCCCCCCACTGACCCCTAGTGGGAGGCAGAGCAACTTTGTCTCGCCGAAGAACAAGCAAGAGTCGAAGTTGAGGCTGCGGAGAAGTATCTCGAGCAGCATGAGAAAGCAAAAGAAACCAAGAAGCAACAAGCTGCTCGGGCTGCATCTTTGGCCTACGACGAAGATGAAGCAATGGCTCGGGCCATTAAGGAGTCCCGAAATGAACTTTGGAAGAAGAAGCGAGAGGAGCGTGAAGCTCACAACTCTTAGGCCGCTGCTGCTCAAGTCTCCAAGAGGAAGAGACTTGTATCAATTGGAGAGAAAGACAAAGGCAAGCAGCCAGCCCAAGACGAGATTGTTGAACGCCGGATCGAGAGAGATCCGAAGAAGGGCAAGGCCCCGGCTCCTGCTGAGCCAAAGAAAAAGAAGCCCTCGGTGAAGGCCTCGGCTGCGAAGGCCAAGGGCATTGCTATTGGAGGAAAAGGAAAAGCCAAACCAATTGGCCCCTTGGAAGTGCACACTCCCGAAAGGAATCCCAATAGGCAGCGTGACTTGGCTGCAAATGTTTTCCAAGGGAAGGGAGCGGAGAAAGCTCGAAGGCTCCAGACGGACAAGGTCTACAAGTATGAGAGGAGCACCGCCGACCCTCGGTTTTGGTGTGACTTTCATTGCGATTATTATCGTCTTGTCTACCAAAGCATGAAGAAGCCTGTGATCGAAGCACAGTGGGTAGACTGGGAGTACATGGCCAAGAAGCAACACTCTGCATTTGACGCCGTCATTGAAACTGCTGAGTGCCATGAGCTCAAGGATATCATGGGATTCAAGTATGACTGGAACCTCTAAGTGATCCTGCAGTTTTACTCCACTATCTACTTCACCACCTCAGGTGACAGGAGGATCATATGGATGACACATGGCGAGCAATACTCAGTCACTTTTGCAGAGTTTGCCAAGATTCTAGGGCTTGAGGCACATCTGGATCATGAGATCATCATCTCTAACCTCAAGGCCGTGGACCGTGACGAGCTGACCTATATGTATCCGAGTCACGTTCAGTTTGACGCCGGGCATGCTCGCAACATCAAGCCCTTCTACAGCATCATGAACAGGATCCTCAGAAGGACAATAGCACCAAAGGATGGTGATGCTGGGGTGATTCAAGGAAACTTGAGGCACTTGCTACTTCTTGTTGATGGGGAAGAGAAGTTCAACCTTGTCGATTACCTCTTCGACGATATCTTCAACATCTCGCATACCCCCAACCGTGCTTGCGGGAATGCCCCCTACATTATGTGCCTCATTGAGAAAGTGTCGGGCTTGTCCTTCGTCAAGGACGTGTCGCACTGCCCGCTTCGTCCTCAGAAGCCTCCGAATGTGCCGGCTCCCCCTCGCCGGAAGAACGCAGAGCCTCCCTCTCGCCCCGGGGCGCCTTCTTCTCTGCCTCCGCCTCAATCAATGAGCGCTTTCTTCAAGTGCTTCAAGGTGATCTTCACTTCCTGCCGGAAGCAAGAGATCCGAGCTCAGAGGGCACACAAGCGCCAAGAAAAGTATCTTAAGGCGGTGTGCGACAAGCTAGAGGTCCCTATGTCCTCTCCGGAGGTGAGCGACGGGGAGATCACTCCTTTCCCCAACTTCACCGTCGACGAGCTCGCCCAACTCCAAGAGGATGGGAGCTCCTCCCGGGCTGCTCCCTCGGCACGGGTCTCTGACAACGACAATGAGGATCAAGAGGACCCGGATGCCACGGAGAGCGACTCCCACGACGACGACTATGACGAGGAAGACGACGACTAGGCTTTCGAGGTCGTGTTTACCTTCTTCTCTTCCCTTTTTGGTGTCTTGATGCCAAAGGGGGAGAGTTTGCTGGGAGTCGATTGGGAGGAGATAGTTAGAGTTAGATGGGGGAGAGTTAGAAAGGTTAGGCAAGGGTATCTAGGTGTGGAGAGTCGAGTGTAGTTATTATTTTGGATCTGTGGACATGTTGCACTCCTTATTGTAATATCTATGTTATGTCAAATGTTTAAATTTGTGCAAGACTATGTTTTGAATGTTCAATATCAATATGATGCTTTGAATGTCTATCTTTTGATCATATTAATGCTTATTATGGCTTGTCACAAATTGTTGAGCACAACACGTAGGCACCCCACCATAACGTGTGCATGTATGAAGGACTTCCTCAATCTCTGTTTTATGATGCATTCATTGAGGGGGAGTCACTCATACACCCGCACGTTATGAAAACCACAAATTTATACTCTCTTATATGAAGAATTAATGTGTTGTCATCAATCACCAAAAAGGGGGAGATTGAAAGTGCATCTAGGATCCCCGTGGGTTTTGGATGATTGATGACGACAATTAAGTGGCTAATGAGCTCAGTGATCTTAAGCACAGGTGTGGACTAAGTGGAAGCACAATCCCTCAAAAAGAAAAAAGATGGAAACGGCGATGTCAACTCGAAAAGGAGAAACTAGGGTTTCTAGTGTTTCGAGTTTAGACCAGCCAAATTTGTGTGAGGATGTGTGTGTAAAGTGCATTGAGATCAAGTTGGGAGCTCAAAGCGGTTTAGAGGTCAAACCTATTGAGAGAAAAGAGTTGGAAGAAGTCTGGCAGTAGGGCCGAACTAGTCCGTGCAGGTGGCCGGACTAGTCCGCCCCTGGCCGGCCAAGTCCGTTGTCAGCCGGACCAGAAGGGTCTGACTGAGTTCGGACCAGTCCGTTGTGGAACGGACTAGTCCGGATAGTCGTGAAATGGGTTTTGGGGACTAAGTACCAAAACCACGAACTTGTCCGTTTTAGTCCGGACCAAGAGGTCCTGACTGAGATCGGACTAGTCCGCCCTCGGGGCCGGACTAGTCCGGGTTTGAGAGGAGTCGGTGTTTCAGAGACTAAGTCTGGGAAGGCCGGACTAGTCCGCCCATGGGGCCGGACTAGTCCGTGGTCTTCAGACTAGTCCGTTTTCACACGGAACAAAAGGTTCTGTGTGAGATCGGACTAGTCCGGTAAGGGTCAGACTAGTCCGTTGTTGAAGTGACCGTTTGAATTTGAAGTTTGGCGGGTAGTGTGACGACTGCCGCGCAGTGTGACAGTTGTCAGGGACGTCAGTGGTCCCCTAGGCCAGACTAGTCCGGGCTGTAGGCCGAACTAGTTCGCCCATCTGCTGAAGTCAGCAGTATGGGCTGAGAACCTCTATAAATAGAGGACCCCTGGGTTCATTTGAACCAACCTTTCAGCAAGTTGAAACCCTAGCACCGCCACAGCAACCTTGAGGCCCCAAAAGCCTCCTTCTTGCCCACATTCCCTCTAAAACTAATTCTTGTGTGGATTAGGGTTTGGTGAGGAGAAGAAGAGGAAGAACACGGCTCTTAGGCTCTCGGTTTGATCTCTTGCACTTTGTGAATCTTTGTGATCTGTGGCTTGAGTCAATCTTTGTGATTTGCGATTGTATTTGTGATGGGAGCCTCAGATTGTGAGAACCCCCAACGAATCTTGTATTCACTCTTTGTGATAGTGGAGAACCAAGTTAGGCCCGTGCGGCAAACTTGGTGAGGGAAGGGTTGTTGAACCCGGTCCTTTGTGGACTCCTCAACGAGGACATAGATTCCTTGTGTGGAATCGAACCTCGGGATAAAATCCTCGTGTCACTTGTGTTCTTAGCTTCCATTCATCGCATATTGCTTCTAGGGTTAGTTTTCTCGGATTTGTTCATCACCTTTGCTTTATTGTAATCCTTAGCTTCATACTTGCCATATAACTTGTTGAGGTTCACTAAGTTATTCTAACAAACTTTGCATCACAAGAAGTGGACTAAAACTTGTTAGAAACCCCTTTTTAGGCTCTTCCCTGTAGGTGGACCGGACTAGTCCACCCCTGTACCGGACTAGTCGGCCCCCTTTGTATTAATCTCGTTTTATTGAGTCATTTCAGGTCGATTAGCCTATTCACCCCCCCCCCCTCTAGGCAACTTTCAAACTCCTTCATTTGAAGGAGGTTGATCCTCTGGCGTCTCGCCTTGAGGTTCCGGGTCTGGGGGCTGGGACCCAGACTCGCCTTCAGGTAGCTCCGGACCTTCCCGGAGGGGTATGGATTCCTGAACTAGAGATGGTTCTAGTCCTTCTGTAACCAGGACCATGCTGACAACTTCGTCAGTTGCTGAAATGTAAAGTAGAAGTGGCTCACCAGGATTCGGAGCTACCAAAGTTGGTAGAGTGGTGAGGAGCTGCTTCAGCTCTTGGAATGCTTTTTCTGCTTCTTCAGACCATTGGAATGGTCCGGACTTCCTCAATAATTTGAAGAAGGGTAACGCCCATTCCGCCAGTCTTGAGATGAACCGGCTGAGGGCCGCTAGACACCCGGTCAGCTTCTAGACATCCTTGATGCGAGCTAGTGGTCGCATGTCTTCAATAGCTTTAATCTTCGCCAGATTCGCCTCTATTCCTCAGTGGTTCACCAAGAATCCAAGAAGCTTTCTGGAGCTAACCCCATAGACACACTTGTCTAGGTTCAGCTTTGTGCGTGTGATTCACAACTTGTCAAAGACAGCTTGTAAGGTGTCAAGAAATGACTCTTTGTTCTTGATCTTGACGACGCTGTCATTGATGTACACTTCCACTACATCTCTGATGACCTCTCCAAAAGTTTTGTACATAGCTTGCACAAACGTTGAAGCAGCATTTTTGTGACCGAATGGCAAGGCAGTGTAACAATATAATCCATCTACTGTGATAATTGTAGTATGCTCTTCATCTTCCCTAGACATTCTGATTTGATGATACCCAAAATATGCATCTAGGAAACATAGTAATTCACACCCGGACGTGGAATCCACTATCTGATCTATTCTAGGTAGTGGAAATGGATCCTTTGGACATGCCTGATTCAGTGTTGTGTAGTCGATACACATCTGAAGCTTCCCGCCGGCCTTGGGTACAACGACTGGATTTGCCAGCCATTTTGGGTGGAAGACTTCCTGGATGAATCCGGCTTCGAGCAACTTCTTCACTTCTTGGCATATGAAGTTTTGTCGCTCTACTAATTGCTTCTGAGGCTTCTGATGTACAGGCCGAGCATCAGGATAAATCTTCAGATTGTGCTCAATCACTTCCCTAGGGATCCCAGACATTTGTGACGGTTGCCAGGCAAACATGTCGACATAAGCCCAGAGGAAAGTGATGAGCGAGAGTTCCTATTTATCGCTCAGACCTCCCGATATACGGGTGGTCTGAGAAGCATCGGAACCAATTTGGACGAGTTTGACGGGAATGTCGGTGTCGCCGCTTGGTTGCACACGGGGTGCAGAAGTTGAACCTCGATGACAAATGCTCGGGGGCTTTGGAGCTTGCTCCTTTCCGAATTCTTCCTCCTGCGCTGTAGCAAGCGCGTGGAGTTCTTCCAGAGTAGTAACTCCGGCAGTGCGATCTCCACGGATCCGGAGAACGCCTGAGGGTGTTGGCATCTTCAACACCAAGTAGTCATAATGAGCAGTAGCCATGAATTTGTATAAAGCTGGCCTGCCCAAGATGGCGTTGAATGGAAAGTTGATCTGTGCCACATCGAAGACCAACTTCTCAGTCCTGTAATTCTCCCGAGTTCTGAAGGTCACCGGGAGAGTAATGGCACCGAGTGGGGTTATGGCCCCCGGACCTACTCCTGAGAAAGGTTGGGAGGGACGAAGGTCCGAAGGTCGGAGCTGAAGCTTGACGAAGGCTTTGAAGCTTATGAGGTTCAGCCCCGAACATCCGTCCACCATTATGTGGTGGAGCTGGATGTTATTGATGGTCGGAGATACCATCAGTGGAAGTTGACCAGCTCCGATCATGTTTCGAGGGCAGTCCGAAGCATCGAAGGTGATGGCAGTATCCATCCACTTCCGATGAGGCTCCGCCCTAGCGGTGGGAGCTACTGAGGCCATGTCCCGCAGCATTGTCTTGAGGACACAGTGGGAAGTGATGTCCCACGAACCACCAAAGATGGTGTTCATGGTCTTCCGACGCTCGTTGTCGGAGACATTGGAGTCATTGTCAATAGAGGTGTAAACAGCATTCAAGACCTTTTTGGGGTCCTGAAAGCCTAACTCCTCTTCAGTCGGAGCTTCGTCGACTTTTTGTTTTCCTTCCCTTTTACGGAAAGAAGCTTCTTCTCGGCGCTTGTTGTAGCGCTCGGCAAGGTTCCGGACCTCTCGGCAGTCTTCCAGGTTGTGGATGTCCGTCTTGTGTATGGGACACCACATCTTGGAGATGCCACTATCTTCAGACGACGGCCGAGGTCGTTTCTCGGGGCGTGGCCCCCGGCCACCCGGAGCTGCGGCGGCAGCGGCAGTAGGTGTGCCGGTCGACGGCTTCTTCTTGCCGTTGGACTTTTTCTTCTTCTTGCCACTCCTGGAGGTAATGGATTCACCCTTGGAGGATTTTTTTTTTGTCCTCTGAAGGTGGTTTGGAGTGCATTTCATGGCCCTCCGCAGCCTTGGCACACTTGTCTGCCAAGCTGAAGAGTTCCGTGATGCTGGTAACTTCCTTGGTTGCCAGCTTCTCCAGCATTTTCTTGTCTTGAATGTCCTGTCTGAATGCTACAATAACAGAAGCGCTTGAGATAGAAGTAATGGTATTTCGTACCTGGGAGAACCTCTGGATGAAGGATTGCAAGGACTCTCCCCCTTTTTGCTTGACAGCAAAAAGATACAGTTCCGTGCCTGGTCGGGTGTATGAGCTCCCAAAATTCGCGGTGAACTGTTGGCACAACTCTGCCCAACTATTGATAGCGTCAGGCGGTAGGCTCATGAACCAAGACCTGGCGGTCCCAGTCAAAGCCACAGGAAAATAATTGGTCATCACAGCCTCATTGCCCCCAGCCGCAAGGATAGCGGTGGAGTAGATTTGAAGAAATTTTGTGGGGTTGACAGTCCCGTCAAATTTCTTCGGCAAATGAGGCCGGAATTTCTGCGGCCATCTGACCATGCATAGGTGCATGGCCAAGGAAGAACAGCCTCCTCCTACTCCCTTAGGAGCAGGACTGTCCCGAGCCTCTCGCCTCTTACGAGCACGCTCGATGTGGACGCGGTCGTCCTGTTGCCAGTAATGACGATCGAGCTCCGCCCAGAGGTCGTGAGTCGAAAGCCTTGTTACCGTGTGAGTACGTCGCGCCCCGAAAGGCAGCGACGTTGCCTGTTGAGATGCAGCACGTTTCCTGTGCTGTGATGCTTGCGGACCAAGTCTACCCGACAAGGTCCGATGCTGTGATGGGGCCCGCCCCAAGGGGGGAGGACCTTGATTGCTGATGCCATCGGCTGCTGCTGCCACCAGATGATCCACATCAGCTCTCCACTGCTCCATTGCACCCTGGGGTGCTCCTGGAGGCGGTGGACATTGGGGTTGTTGTTCGCCGATGCAGTGATCGACGCAGATGCCCCATCTCGATGTCTTGGTTGATTCACTGGAGCAGACGGTTGCGGCGATGGCATGACTCCTGCTGGGGCTATAGCACCTACTGGTTGTTGCATGTTGGAGGGATTACCTCCAGTAGGTTGCTCAGCGTGGTTACTGTTGGATGATCCAGCAGCAGAATTCACCATCTTGGAATCTCAAGCGCCCCTACCTGGCGCGCCAACTATCGGAGTCTGGTTCTGGCAATTCTCCCGATACTACTATTAGTAGCCCGCAGAGTTTCTTAGTTCGGCTAGGGCACACGGATATTCAGAACAAGATGGTGACTTGACACGAGGATTTATGTGGTTCGGGCCGCCTAAGCGTAATACCCTACTCCACGGGTGTGTTGTCGTTGTTGTATGCAGTGTATGAGAGCGTGAGACAGAGAGAGGCCAAAAAAGTCTCCCTGTGTATCACTCGACCAGTCCTTTTATAGTACAAGGGTTGGCCGTTACATCATTAGCCTGGCCGGACATGTGGCCCTGGCGGTTATTGATGCCTAATACGCAGTTAATGTGCTTAATTCCCTTTAATAGCGTGATAATGCCCTTTAATGGTGGCGTTACTGGTATTAAGGGTCATCCGATCATTTTTCATTAAGATAGCATTAATGACACATAATAGGGTCTTGAAGCCTTTAATGTCCCTTGAAGGTCCGAGCCGTTGGAGGTCCACCAATCTGCCTGTTGAGGTTGAAGGTCCGGCGATTGGACGCGTGGCAGCTTCGGAGCTTACCGTCTTAGACGAGTAGATCCAGTGTCGTGGTACACGTGTTAGTACCGGAGCTTCCCTCTGTCGGGGGTTAGGTCCGGGGGTGCCACACAGGTATCCAGTCCGAAGCATTCCCATGTAGGGATTGTAGCTCCGGTTTTATGATACATGTGGTAGCACTAGGACTAACCATATGAGGGAGGCAGGTCCAGTTACGAGCAACACGTGGGGCCTTCGGAGGTCTTCAACTCAGATAGGTGGAGTTCCTTTGCACTTTTTGCAGTTCCAAGGGGTATCCGGTACGCAGGGTACCGACAATGCATTATATATTGAGATGATTGACACGATGAAGACGGCGATGGAGTTGCTCGCTAAGAGTCAAACATCAACCAAGGTTTCACATGACATTCAGACCATCTTTACAACTCCTTCCACAAAAAGTAATTACATTCTCCCATATCTTCCTTCTTATGATGGTTTTGGTTACCATGAATATATTGCTTGGGAAATAGAGTTGGATAAAATTTTTGGACAATGTCATATGTGTGAGAGGAGAAATATTAGAAATGTTGCAAGTGCATTAATAGGTTGTGCATTAACTTGGTAGACCAATTTAAATGATTTAGAAAAACCTCGAACATGGAAGGATATGAAAATTTGTATGCGAGAAACTTTTATGAATGTATCTAATTGCAAAGATGAAGTGCATCAATTTGAGGAGAAATTTCTTGTTGTACCTCCTTTTGTGTCTAACGTTTTGCAGGACAATATAGAAAATAATATGTATGATGCAAAAGAGAACGAGGCTTTCAACAACACTTGTGAAATTTTAGATGGATCAACTCATAATGCACTCGAAACCACTGCTGAAAATGGTAAGGCAAGATATTCTACAGATACAGAAGGTGAGAAGTTTTTGGATGTTCTGAATTTTTCCACCAATCATGCTATTTTCGAGGAGCAACTATTAGAATTGTTTATTTATACACCATTGTCACATGTTGATTTTCCTGTTGATCGTTGCACTAAGAAAGAGTTGTGTGCTGATAATTATATTGTACATATGCTAGAACAATCAAATGAATTTGATACTTTATAACTCACATGTGCTGAATTAAGCATTTGATTCCGATTACATTGAAAGGGATGAGCTGAAATTGGTGTCTTCTCTAAATACTTTGGGTTATATTGAATTTGACACTCTTTGTGATCTTGATATCGTAGAGAAGAGAATATTTTCCCAATCTGAATTGCCTTTGTTAAATAGAAATATTTTTTATTCTATAGGCAAATATGAACATAGTGGTATGTTTATAGTGCATAAAGTTTACATATGTTCAAATGAGAAAGCTCCTTTTGTGCTACAACAACATGGTCAAGTAAATAATGTACTAGCACTAATAATGTCTTGTCAAGTTTTTCTAGTATTTTTTCCTTGCAGCAGGGACAATAAAAGCATTATTCACTGCGGTTGTGCATATGGACAATGCTCATTCTATCCCCAAAAGCCTATTTGCTGGACATACGAGCAAGCCGAGGACGGCTTGTCATCAGGAAGGGGAGAATGATGAGATCAAGCACATTGTCATTGCACATACAAGCATGGGACAATGTTTATTTGTTTGGAATCCTGGATCGAGTCAATGTGCATGCGTATTTGATGAAGAACATGGAGATGGTGCACTATGTCATCCACCACCTTGGCCTCCTCCTTTGATGCACACAAGAGGATTTGATGGCGTTGCACATATGGACCCACAAATGGGAGAAGATGAACTTGAGTCGAGGACGACTCCAATTCAAGAAGGGGAGGATGATGAGGACATCACTCCTATGCATATACACAATACTCCATTCAACATACAAGATGCAATCAATAGGATTCACACACATCAATTAATTTTAGAGGTGAGCTCGTTCTTATATGTTTCCTTATATATTTTTGAGAATAGATTGCTACCTAATGACTTAATTGTGATTAGGATCCATAGAGAAGTTAAAGGAGTAATTGGAGGAAGATTTAGGGGCGTGGAGGACCAGAGGATACGTTCAAAGAGGATGGAAACTGACTCCAACTCAAAATCGTGTCCAACTCGGAATCCAGGAGCAGTACGCACTAAAACGGACGCCCAGTACGCATACGAACTCCATCTTAGACGTTCTACATATGCACGGAAAGGGGAGAGGATAAGATTTCCAATGGCGCTGGTCCCATATAAAATTCCTTCGGAGTCGACGGCAATCGTCGAGACAAAATCGAGTTCAGAATCTGTCAGGGTGTTGCGCTACCGTATTGGGCCATTGAGCCTTGTATCAAGTATAAGTCCATTATTTTCGTATCTTAGGGTTAGGTCACGACCCCAACACTCTCTTGGACGTCCTACCACCTATATATACTCCATAGTAGCCATCATGAACAATTGGGTTTTGCTTAGATCAATAATATCACCGTTCTATGGTTTGTGAAACCCCAACTTCGCGATTTCAGATCGTGTCTTCTACGTTCTTGCTTGTGTTCTCGGTTGCACTTGCAGGGATTAGCCTTCTTGGAGAGGTCAATCATGTGAAGCACGGTTGATAACCAATGGAATGGTGGTGTAGTGATTGCAGGGGTTGTTCGTGTTCTTCTCGAGAGCCTCGGATCATCAACGTCAAGATCTCCACATCAATCGACTTATCCATTACCTTTCGGAAGATCGGGCCTAAACCCTTCCATATCAACGAAAAACCCCTGCAATCACTACACTACCGCTCTGTTGGTTATCAACCATGCTGCACATGATTGACCTCGCCAAGAAGGATATTCCTGCAGGTGCAACCGAGAACACAAGCAAGAACATGAAGACATGATTTGAAATTGCAAAGTTGGGGTTTCACAAACCGTAGAACGGCGATATTACTAATCTAAGCAAAACCCAATTGTTTACGGCAGCCACCATGGAGTATATATAGGTGGAAGGACGTATAAGGAGGTGTTGGGGTCGTGACCTAACCCTAAGACACGAAAATAATAGACTTAGGCTTGATACAAGGCCCAATGACCCAATACGGCGGCGCAACACCCTGACAGATTTTGAACTCGATTTTGTTTCGACGATTCCCGTCGACTCCATACGTATTTTGACATGGGACCAGCAGCATTGGTCCTCTCCCCTTTCTGTGCATATGTAGAACGTCCAAGACGGAGATTGTATGCGTCCTGAGTGTCCGTTTTAGTGCGAACTGCTCCTAGACTCCGAGTTGGACACGATTTTGAGTTCGGCTCGGTTTCCATCTTATTTGAACGTATTATCTGGTCCTCCATGTCCCTAAGACTTACTCCAAGTACTCCTTGAACCTCTCCATGGATTCTGATCACAATTAAATCATTAGGTAGCAATCTATTCTCAAAAACATATAAGGAAACATATAAGAACGAGCTTACCTCTCAAATTAATTGTTGTGTATACTCTCTATTGATTGCATCTTGTATGTTCAATGGAAGGTTGTTTGTATCCATACAAGTGATGTCCTCATCAAGAACCATCAACCATGAGATGATGGAGCAAGAGGTATGTTCTACAACGACCTTCAAAAGTTCTCCTCCTCCAAGAAGAGAGATGTTGCATTCAAGGCAACATCCTCAAGATCCCAAGAAAAATGAGAGAGTGATGAAGGGAACCCCGACACCAATGAGGAAGAGGCACTCTTCATCAACAACATCAAGAGTATGTTGAGAAGAAAGAGGGGGAGCTACCATCATGAAGGCAAGAGCAAAGACAAGCCCAAGACAAGGTCAAAGAGGGCTTGCTACAATTGTGGGGAATACGACCACTTCATTGTGGATTGCACACATGAAGAGAACAAGGAGAAGAAGGAAGGCAAGTCTCAAGAAAATAAATATTTCAAGAAGAAGAAGAAGCAATCGGTACATGCCCACCTTGGGAAAGAGTGGAATTCAAATGAAGAATCCTCCTCCGATAAAAAAGAAAAGATAGCAACTATTGCTGTGAAAAAGTCAACTACGGAGAACAAGCTCTTCCCCAACTTGGAGAACTCAAGGCCAACTTGCCTCATGGCCAAAGAGGGAAGAAAGAAGGTTAACTGTAAATCATCCTCTTTAATTTCTTCACATGATGATTTTGATAGTAGTAGTGAAAATGAATATATGATTAAAGATATGAGTAAGAGTACCTTGAAAAGGTTGAGGTTGTTAACGGATGAGATATTTGAGAAGAGCTCACAACCGTCAAGAGGACATGCTCATCCAACAAAAGGAGAGATGTCAAGAGTTTGAGGAGCTCTTGGAGCTTGAAAGAGAAAGAAGCAAGGCACTTGAACGTGAACTCGCTTTGAGCAAGGAAACTTGCTCAAACCTTGAGAACACCACAATTGTGCTAAAGGATGAACTTGTTAGCTTGACAAAAGCTAACAAGATCCTTGAAACACAAGTGAAGTCTCTCAAGGTCAATGCACCTTATTCCTCTACAAGCTCACCTTCCACAAATATCAAATCTGAAACATCTCAAGCTTGCAAGTGTTCTAACTTGATATTGAAACTTAGAGATGAGCTTAATGTGGCACAAAACAAGCAAGCACCGAAGGATGGCATTTTTGACAAGGAGAAGATGGCATATGCGCGCAGTGCATATACCAGCACAAGACATCTCCTTGTTAAGGATGGTCTTGGCTTTTCTAGGGAGAAGAGGCAAAACCCCCAAACTCCCAAAAATAGCAAAGACTTGATTGTTTTTGTTAGAGAAGGTTCATACAAAAATGATAAAGGAAAGAACATTGCTACATCTCTTAACATTCCTAAAAAGGAACCTCATCCATTGTTCCATGACTTTGATGCTTCATACATTTTGTTAATGAACAAATTTGGAAAGCCTTATGCTACGTATGTTGGGCCACACCGCAAGAGTCCAAAACCTTGTGTGTGGGGTGCCCAAGTGCCTCTTGACTAACATCAAAGGACCCAACACCACTTGGGTACCTAAAGCCAAGGCTTAATTCTATTTTGTAGGCATACTCCTCCGGTGGAACCAAGTGGGTTCTTCATAGTGGATGCACAAATCACATGACCGGAGAGAGGAAGATGTTTGTGGAGTACGAAGAAAATGAAGATCAAAGTGAGGGGATCTACTTTGGGGACAATAGCCAAGAGTAAATCATTGACACCGGTAAAATTGCTATATCTCCTAATCATACTCTTTCCAATGTTTTACATGTTGATTCCCTTGATTATAACCTTTTGTCTATATCACAAATATGTGACAAAGGTTATAATTGTCTTTTTACTAATGAGGATGTGATCGTCACAAGAAGAAGCAATGACTCAATTGCTTTTAAGGGTGTACTCAAGGGAAAGCTCTATCTTGTGGATTTCTCCGCAGATAAATCCCAACTTGATACATGCTTAATTGTAAAAACTAACATGAGTTGGCTTTGGCATACAAGACTAGCCCATGTTGGGATGAGGAATTTGCAGAAACTTCTTAAGTGCGAGCACATCCGTGGTTTAAAGAATGTTGTGTTTGAAAAGGATAGGCCATGTAGCGCATGCCAAGCCGGAAAGCAAGTTGGAGCTAAACATCCATCCAAGAACATCATGGCAACAACAAGACCATTGGAGCTTCTACACATTGATCTCTTCGGTCCAATTGCCTACATAAGCATTGGCAGTAACAAATTTGGCCTTGTAATTGTTGATGATTTTTCACGTTTCACATGGGTGTTCTTTTTGCGTGATAAGAGTGAGACTCAAGGTGTCCTCAAGAAATACTTGAGGAAAGCTCAAAATGAGATCTCCCTAAGTATCAAGACCATAAGGAGTGACAATGGCATCGAATTCAAGAACACTCAATATGAAGAGTTTTTGGATAAAGAAGGCATCAAGCATGAGTTCTCGGCCCCCTACTCCCCTCAACAAAATGGGGTGGCCGAGAGGAAGAATAGGACTCTCATCGAGATGTCAAGAACCATGCGTGATGAATACAAAACGTCGGACCGGTTTTGGGTAGAAGCGGTTAACACCGCTTGCCATGCCATAAATTGGTTGTACCTCCACCGCATATTGAAGAAGACATCTTCGTAGCTCCTAACCGGTAACGAACCCAACATATCTTACTTTCATGTTTTTGGTAGCAAATGATATATTCTCAACAATAAGCCTAGGACTTCGAAGTTCACTTCCAAGTCTGATGAGGGTTTCTTGCTTGGTTATGACTCAAACACTTACGCCTATCGTGTCTTCAACAAATCCTCCAAAATTGTTGAAGTAGCACGCGACGTAGTGTTTGATGAGACTAATGGCTCCCAAGTGGAACAAGTTGATCGTCATGTGCTAGATCAAGAAGAAGCTCCACAAGTGGTGATAGGAAGGATGGCACTTGGAGACATTCGACCGCAAGAACAACCTCAAGACTCAAGTGATCATCACACACATCAAGCAACCTCTTCCTCAAATATTCAAGCTCAAGATCCCCAAGATGCGCTTCAAGAAGATGAAAATGGAGGCATCAATCAAGGGGGGGATGAAGAAAATGAGGAAGATGAAGATGAAGAACCAAGACCTCAAGCACCTCACCTAAGAGTGCGTCAAAGTGTTCAACGGGACCACCCTGTTGACAACATCCTTGGAGACATCTCCAAGGGGGTAACTACTCAATCTCGTATTGCAAATTTTTGTGAGCATTACTCTTTTGTTTCTTCTTTGGGGCCTCATAAGGTTGAAGAAGCACTACGAGATCCAGATTGCATGATGGACATGCAATAAGAGCTCAATAATTTTGAAAGAAATCAAGTATGGAAGCTCGTGAAGAGACCAAACGCCAATGTTGTGGGCACCAAGTTGGTGTTCCGCAACAAATAAGATGAGCACGGGTGGTTACAGGGAACAAAGCACGACTTGTTTCCAATGGGTACTCACAAGTCGAAGGATTGGATTTCGATAAAACATTTGCTCCCGTAGCTAGGCTTGAATCAATTCTATATTACTTGCCTTTGCTACTCACCACGATTTTAAGCTATACCAAATAGACGTCAAGAGTGCATTCCTTAATGGTCCAATCAAATAAGAGGTGTATGTGGAGCAACCCCCCGAATTTGAAGATCAAGACTTCCCAAACCATGTCTACAAATTGTGTAAGGCTCTCTATGGCCTCAAACAAGCTCCTAGAGCTTGGTATGAGTGCCTTAGAGACTTCTTAACTCAAAATGGTTTCAAAATTGGGAAGGTCGATTACACTTTATTCACTAAGCATTTTAATGACGATTTGTTTGTTGCCAAATATATGTCAATGACATTATATTTGGTTCTACTAACAAAGCTTTTTGTGATGAGTTTTCCAAGATAATGACCGAGAGGTTTGAGATGTCCATGATGGGGGAATTGAAGTTCTTTATAGGTTTTCAAGTAAAGCAACTCAAGGAAGGCACGTTCATTAGTCAAACAAAGTACACACAAGATATACTCAAGAAGTTTGACATGGACAAAGCCAAACCCATCAAGACTCCAATGGGAACCAATGGACACCTCGACCTTAATGAAGATGGTCCAAGTGTGGACCAAAAGGTATATCGTTCCATGATAAGTTCATTACTTTACTTATGTGCATCTAGGCCCAATATAATGCTAAGTGTTTGTATGTGTGCTCGATTTCAAACTGCTCCTAAGGTGTGTCATTTGACCGCCGTTAAGAGAATTCTTAGATATTTGGTTCATACACCAAGCCTAGGACTTTGGTACTCTAAGGGATCTAAGTTTAACCTCATTGAATATTCCGATGCGGATTATGCGGGGTGCAAAGTTGATAGAAAGAGCACTTCTGAAACTTGTCAATTCCTTGGTAGATACCTAGTGTCTTGGTACTCGAAGAAACAAAACTCCATTGCTCTTTCCACAACCGAAGCAGAGTATGTCGCCGCCGAAAGTTGTTGTACACAACTGCTTTGGATGCGGCAAACTCTTAGAGACTATGGCATAAACTTGCGCCATATTCCCCTCCTATGTGACAATGAGAGTGTCATCAAAATATCCCACAATCTAGTTGAACATTCAAGGACCAAACACTTCAATATCCGTCACCATTTATTGAGAGATCACTCCATCAAAGGAGACATAACAATCTCCCATGTGAGAACCAAAAAACAATTGGCCGATATCTTCACCAAGCGCCTAGATGAGAAAATATTTTGTAAACTTAGGAGTGAGATCCATATCTTAGATTCTCGAAATGTGGCTTGAATCCTGCACATCTGATTGTTACTTATATTTGCTTCAAAATTCACACATGCTTGCAAAAAACTCTTCCTCCTCAATTTTCTACAAAACTGTTTGAAAATATTGAATCTTTGTAAACTATGGTCATAGTTTGGTTGTTGATTGCTCACTGACCATGTTTGCAAAGATATTTTGTGAAAATATAGTCCAAAAGGATCAAATCTCCGGTGAAAACCCAATATATGTGTGTTTTCAGCCTTTGGATCGGACTAGTCCGCCCATCAGGCCGGACAAGTCCAGCAAGCCAGAATAGTCCGGACCCAGTCCGTAGGCCGAACAAGTTCGGGTCACCAACCGGACTAGTCCAGCCCCTGGGGACTTAACCTCCCCAGGGGACCCCCGACTTCCTCAATCCCACTCAAGCACTCTCTCTCCTCAAAACGAGAAAACCGCACCCCTCAATCGGCGATTTTCAATTCCTTCCACCAAAACTCGATTCCAATCTGTGGATTGAAGCCCCAAGGTGCGTGGGAACTCCTCCCCAAGCATCCTAGGCCGATTCTTCACCTACATTTCGTCGATTTAAGGATTTGAGGAGGTATTCTTGACCTAGCCCTAAATCCTTCAAAATTCAATTATTTTAGGTTTTGATAAGAACTTCTTCACAAAAGTTGTTCTCTACGTCATTGTGATCCTATCCTTGGAATATTGTGGCTAGATCCATATTTTTATAAAAATCCTCAAGATTAGGGTTCTTATTGTGTGAACCGGACTAGGCCAGCCACAGGGCAGACAAGTCGGGCTCGTGCGGACTAGTCTGACCCTTAGGCGGACAAGTCCAGATCTCACAGTGAAAACCCTAGCCTTGATCTATTTTGTGAATTCTAACACAATGTCCCACTTCCTTGGACTTATATACTCTCTTTTACATCACTTCTCAGGGACGATGTCGGATTCCGACTACTCGCCTCTATCCGAGGTTGAGGCAGAGAGGCAAGAAACCCATCGTCGGGCTCGAGAGGAGCGAGAGCTTGCTATAGCTCTCCTCGAATCTAGGTCTGAAGCAAAGAATGCCAAGAAGAAGCAAAGAGAGGCACACAACTCAGCCGCAGCTGAGATGGCTCCAAGGAAGAAGAGACTTGTGACCATGGGTGAGAAAGCAAGAACTCAAGAGGCTAGAAGTTCCAAGGACAAGGGCAAAGCACCAGTCTCTGAGGCACCAAAGAAGAGAGAAACCATTGTCAATAAGTCAGCCAGCAAAGCAAAGAAGACATCCTATCAACCCATTGGTCCTTTGAGGATGTCCTCACTTGGAAGGAACCCCAATCACCAAGCCACCGTCAAAGTCAACATTTTTAGAGGCAAAGGGGTTGAGAAGGCTAGAATACTGAGAACGGTCAATGTATATCAACGTGACAAGAGCACCGCCAACCCTCGCTTTTGCTGTGACTTCCACTGTGATTATTATTGGACCGTCTACATGTCAAAACAGACTCCAGTAATGGATGCCCAATGGATTGATTGGGACTACATGGCATAGAAGAATCATGTTGAATTCAACGCCATGATTGAACCATAGTGCACCATGTATTGAAAAAACTCATGGCATTCAACTATGATTGGAATGTCGAAGTCATATTACATTTCTATTCCACTATCTACTTTTCACACCGATGGAGATTGGAGGATCACTTGGATGACACATGGAGAGAAATACACTATATCTTATTGGGAGTTTGCTCATATTCTTGACTTGGAAAATCAACTTGAAAATGAGATCATCATCTCCAACCTCTAAGCAGTTGATAGAGATGTCTTGGATTACATGTATCCAAGTCATGCAGTTTATGAGGCGAGACACATTCGGAACATCAATCCATTCTACAGTGTGCTCAACCGTGTGCTTCGGAAGACAATAGCCCCTAAAGATGGAGATGCGGGCATCATTCAAGGAAACTTGAGACATTTGATGGTGCTTATTGATGGAGATGTCAGCTTCAATGTGGTGGACTACATCTTTGATGACATCTTTAACATCTCTCACACACCCAACCGATCATGTGTCTATGCACCTTATATTATGTACATGATCGAGAAGGTGTTTGGGCTGACGTTCAAGAAGGATATCACTCATACGAGACTTTGTCCTCAGATTCCTCCTCTAGAGCCTGTCACACCAAGATGGAAGAATGCTGATCCTCCTGTCTCATCCTCTTATACTGTGGCTTCTCCACCTCCTCCTCCTCCATCATTATCCGGAAGTGGCTTCTTCAAATGCTTCAAGGCTATTTTCGCCTCTTGCCGGAAGGTGGAAGTTCGGCAACGTCGCATGGAGCATTGCCAAGAGAAGTATCTCAAAATGATGTGCGACAAGCTCAAAGTTCCCATGTCTCCCGCTGCAGAGAGTGATGGAGAGATAACTTTGTTCCCTGAGTTCATCGCCAAATAACTTGCTCAATTTGGTGATGTTAGCACCTCCACGGTGGCACCCTCCGAGGAAGAAGGCGATGATGAAAACGTCGAAGATCCGGAGGTAACGGAGAGCGATAGTGAGCAACAACAAGGAGACAACGAAGATGAAGAGTAGATCTTAGGGCTCTCCTCTCTTTTCCTTTTTGGTGTCTTGATGCCAAAGAAGGAGAGATTGGAATGGGGTACTTAGAGTTTTAATAGTTGTTTGTCTATTTTGATCCTATATGGACTTGTACTATGTTTTAAAACTCTGGCATTTCAATTTGTGTAAGACTTAATATATTATGGGTTGTATGCACTTTACAATGCTTGCAATGCTTAATTATGATGTGATGCTTGAAATGTCTTATGTATCACTCGTATTCATTGTCTTACCACAAATTATGAACACATCACTTAGGCACCCCCACCATAACATGTATATGTATGATAACTCTCTCAATTTCTTGATTCTTAATGCATACATTGAGGGGGGGTTACTTATACACATACATGTTATGAAAACCAATTATTATCCTTTTGTTGAAGCTTAATGTGTTGTCATCAATCACCAAAAAGGGGGAGATTGAAAGTGCATCTAGGCATCCCCGTGGGTTTTGGATGATTGATAACAACAATTAAGAGACTAATGAGCTGAGTTGATCTTAGGCACAGGTGTGATGATTTAAATGATACAAAATCCCTCAAAAAGGAAAAGGTTGAAACGGGTGTCGAAGACTCAAGCATAGAAATTAGGGTTTCTATTGTGTTTAGTTTAGACTAGCTGTATCAAGTGCGAGGGTGTGTGTATCATGTGCATTAAGATCATCAAAGAGGGATTAAAGTGGTGGTTCAGAGAAAAACCTAAGTGAGAAGCCTTAGAGAGAGAAAATTCCCAGTGACAGGACTTGTTCTGACCTCAGGCCGGACTAGTCCGGATGGCCAGAGTAGTCCGTTTTGATACAGACTAAAGGTCTCTGTTGGAGTTCGGACTTGTCCGTATGGGTACGGACTAGTCCATTCCGCCTTGGTGAGTGTCTGTGGAGCTAAGTCCTGGGAGGCCGGACTTGTCCGCCCCATGGGTCGGACTAGTTCGGACCCCAGAGTAGTCTGTTTTGGGACGGACCAAATGGTTCTGTTTGAGTTCGAACTCGTCCATTGTGGTACGAACTAGTCCGTTTATACCTTAGCGAGAGATCCAGAAGCCAAGTCCTGGGAGGTCAGATTTGTCAGCCCCAAGGGCCAGACTAGTTCGGGCTCTCCTAGAGTAGTCCGTTTTCAGGTGGACTAAAGTGTTCTGTCCGACTTTGGACTAGTCTGTGCTGCCAGTGATCGTTTGAATTCAAACGTTGGCTGGGACGTCACCAATTTTGTCAATTGGTGACGTCGAATTGTCAGTGGTCCCAAAAGGTCGGACTAGTCCGTACTACAGGGCCGAACTAGTCTGGGGTTGTGTTGATGGCAACGGTTAGTTGTCGGGACCCCTATAAAAAGGGGACCTTTGGCCCCTATTTGAAAATTCTTGAACCCTAGCGCCGCCACAATAGTCCTTCAGCCTTCCAAAGCCTTCTACTCGTCCTACTTGCCCTCTAAGACCAAATGTTGAAGAGATTAGGGTTTGGGAAAGAGAGTGAAGGAAGATCATCGTGCTTTGGCTCTTGGTTTGATCTCTTGCACTTGGTGTTACATTTTGTGGCTTGTGTGAGTTGAGCTTCCTGTGCTCCTTGCTGTATTGATTCGTGGGAGCCTCAACTTGTGAGTAGCCCCAAGAAACTTGGTGATTACCCCTTTGATATAGTGGAAACCAAGCCTTGGTGAGAAGAGGGTCAAGTGAGACTCAGTCCTTGTGTGAACTTCTCAACGTGGATTTAGGCTTCTTTGTGGAGTTGAACCACAGGATAAATCATGTCTCGATTGTCACTTTACATTTTGATATTCACTAGAATTGCTATTAAAGTTCATATCGTTCTTCATATTGTTCATCGTTGAAACCTAATTGATTACATTTGTCAATCTTAGTTATACTAGGTTGCTAGACATTGCTTCCATCTTTCGCGAACCTAAATTACGCAAATAACTTGTAGAAATCAAGTTCTTAGGTTTTCACCCTGTGTTGAGCGAACTAGTTCGACCTTGTCCAGACAAGTTCGATCTCAGGAATTTAATCTTGTTTGATTAACCGATTTCAGGTCATATTGCCTATTCAACACCCCCCCCCCCCCCGCCCCTCTAGGCAACTTTTAGGATCAAAATGATCAAGGACACTTGTCTTGCTCTTGAGATTGGTTAGTATCAAAAGCTTCGAAGTTCTAGTGCTGGAGATCCTTGACAGCACCCTCTAAGCAACACATTCTATTCCGCGCAATAAACATACAAAAGCAAACATTACAATCAATAAATGCTCATATATTACTCAATTTGTCATGACATGCATGAATAATGCAATTATGTGGTAATGCATGTTAATAAGTTGCTATCATTGCTTACTAACTAGTCCCAATTGAGTTATACATGTTAGAACAAGTTTCAAGTCATTTTGGAGGATACTAAAGAAGTTCCAGAAATTTCAGAACAGGAATATCGGACTAGTCTGCACGATGGTTGGACATGTCCGCTCAGGACCAGAGAGTTGATCGAACTAGTCTGCACTGGACCGGACAAGTCCGCTATGGCTAGGGTTTTGGCGAAATATCAATTAGAGCATATTCAAAATTAATATGGAACTATATTTCACGTAGAAAAGATGGATCTAAGGCATTTACCGTGAATCCTAGGGTTCAAAGGTCGAGGATTCGACGAAATTCGAGAACTTGATGTCTAGATCCATAGAAGATGAAGAATTGATGGATAGTTGACGATGATGTCGATGAGTTGACAAAGATCGAACTTGCTTGATCCTCCTATCTTCCTCCTCCTTCCCCTGTCTGTGAGCTCCTCCCTTCTTGATGGCGCCTCTCACGAACTAGGGTTAGGGGTTTTCTTCAATTGTGGCAAAGAGATGAAAGGGTGGGTGTTGGGGTGTTTATTTAGGGTGGATATGGTAGGATTTGGGGTAGAATTCGAGTTTAAGGCAATGGGGGCATAGGTGGGGTTCCACATGGCTCCACAGGCGTTAGGCACGATGTACTTGGGCATGAATAAGGTAAATACCAAAAAGCCCGTCGGGAAGAAAGAAATATAATCGGAGTCACCCACATGGGACTAGTCAGCTCAGGGGCCGGACAAGTCTGATATGGGAGAGAAAGATGGACGACCATGTCTGGTGGAAACCCGAACAAGTCCAAACGGTTCCATAAAGCAAAACGAACAAGTCCGCTCGGAGGCCGGACAAGTTCGGGGGTTTGTCCAATTTTCAAAGTCCGAACCAAATTTGGGAATTACCAAACGACTCCGAAAGTTTCAAGTAGCGAAGATCGGACTAGTCCGTACTTAGGAACGGATAAGTCCGGACAACAACAGAAACGCTTTCGAACTAATGTGAGGCCAAAAGCTGATAAGTTCAAAAAACAACAGAGAGCGGAACGGACTAGTTCGGGGTCCAAACCAGACAAGTCCGCACTAACACATACTTTTAACTGAAATTTTGGTTCTAATTTTTTTAATCTTATTCCTTTTTGTGTTGCTTAATGTTAAACATGTAGAAGAATGTATGCAATGCATGATGGATGAAAATGAGGGTCTTACAAACCTACCCCCCTTAAAATGAATCTCGCCCTCGAGATTCGACGTAGAAGGAAAGATATAGGAAAATTCTCTCTTGAGATCATTTTCCAGCTCCCAAGTTGCTTCCGATTCTGCATGATGCTTCTATTGTACTTTGCACCATCGAATCATGTTGTTTCTTGTGACTCTCTCATTGTTTTCCAAAATTTTGACCGGTTGCTCGGCATAAGTCAAATATGTCACTAATTCCTATTCTTCTATTGGCACTTGTTCTTCCAGTACCCTTAAACACTTCTTGAGCTGAGAAACGTGAAACACATCATGTACATCAGAAAGGTGTGCTGACATCTCCAACTTATATGCCACTTGTCCACGTTTGCCCAAAATCTTAAATGGTCCAATATAGCGAGGTGCCAACTTGCCTCTGATGTTAACCGCTTATGACCTTGCATAGGTAACACTTTGAGATATACGAATTATCCCACTTCAAATACTAAGTTTCTTCGCCTATTATCCGCAGAGCCTTTGCGTCTTGATTGAGCAGTCCTCAAATTCTCACGGATTGTCTGAACCTGCTTTCCAGCTTTTTGCAACACATCATACCCAAATACTTGGTTCTCTCATGTCTCATTCCAAAACAAAAGTGTCGGAGTTTGGTTTCGGCAATTCTCCTGATACTACTTTTAGTAGCCTGCGGAGTTTGTAGTTCAGTATTGGGAGCGCAGAGATTCAAAAGACGATGGCAAATAGACACAAGGATTTACGTGGTTCGGGCCGCCTGAGCGTAATACCCTACTCCATGGGGTGTGTAGTTGTTGTATTGGGTGTCAAAGCTATGTATGGGAGAGGTCTTCGAGTTCAAAGAGTCGTCCCCTGTGTATCGTCGACCGGTCCTTTTATAGTACAAGGACTGGTCGTTACACCGTGGCCCTGGCAGTTACTGATGCTTAATATATAATTAATGAGGTTAATTACCCTTAATAGCTTGGTAACAGGCTATGACAGTGCCGTTACTGGTATTAAGAGCCTTCCGATAGTGTGTCATTAATATGGTGTTAATGACACTTAATCGGGTCTTGAAGTCTTTGATTGCCCCTTGAAGGTCCGAGCCGTTGGGGGTCCACCAGTTTGACTGCTGAGGTTGAAGGTCTGGCGGTTGGACACGTGGCAGCATCGGAGCTTTCCGTCTGGGACGGGTAGGCCCAGTGTAGATGTACACGTGTTAGTATCGGAGCTTCCCTCTGTCGGGGGTTAGGTTCGGGGTGCCGCACAAGTGTTTAGCTCGGAGCTATCCCATGTGTGGGATGTAGGTCCGGTTGCTGTATACACGTGGCAAAACTAGGACTAACCATAGATGGGAGGCAAGTCTGGTCCCGTATGACACGTGGGGCCTTCGCAGGTCTTCAACTCAGACAAGTGAAGTTCATTTGGACTTTTTGTAGTCCCAAGGGGTATACGGTACGCGGGGTACCGACAGTGGCCCCCTGGGCCCACCTCTGGGAGAGACCTCTTGAATGAAGTCATTCTGCCGGAGGTGGGTCCATCCTTCGGTTTTTGAGCCGTGTCTTCAAGGGTCTTCGGATGTGCTGTTGGCGGTAGTTCGTAGTTAAACCAACGTCGTGTGGCGTATCCAGGATGCGTCAGGTGAGATTTGAGGGTGCGGATCTCACACAATTGAAGGTTGTCGGTTCCCGATACAAAAATCGTATCGGTTCCGCGCGCCCTGTTAGGCTGCCGCCCTCGGACTTCCCGCCTTTCATGATGACAATCGTTCGCCTGGGTTAAGGACCTCGACTTGATCGTCAGGGTGGCCCCAGGCCCCCTTGTCATTGGCAGGGTGAAGTTTTTGAATTGTATCGCTGGGCCCTCTACAGTTTCCATCCAAGCGTTGTGGGGGCTTACTTAAGAAGGAAAACGCGCACCGTTTGGGGATTCTTTACGCCTTCATCTGATCTTGCGCTCAAATCCTCCAAACTTTTGCTTGCTTTTCCTCTCTTGCCACGCTGTGCCACGATGAAGTTGGGACTCCCCACAAGCCGCATTGGGAGCAAGAAGGAGTTTTCCAGGGTCCGGACCTACATGGAATGGTCCAGTGACTCCTTCGACAATGACATTCGCTGCGGCGAGCTTCCCTTCGAGAAGAAGCGAGCCGGAGATATGGTGTACTTCCTTGGGTACGCCATGGCGGGTTCGATCCTGCCTTTCTCCACCTTCTTTCTGATGCTGCTAGATTTCTATGGTTTGCAGCTCCACCATCTGGGCCCCCACTCAATGTTGCTGGTGGTGACTTTTGTCCACTTTTGCGAGATGTGGGTGGGCGTGCCCCCTTGCGTGGAGTTGTTCTGGACCTTCTTCACTGTTCACCCAACCGGAAAGAGTGATGAGTTCATTGGCTTCTACTACTTTGTGAAGCAGAAAAACTCTCCCCTCAAGTTGAGGTCCTTCCCTTCTAGCGAGTGGGACGAATGGAAGAAAGACTGGGTGGTCATCACCGTCGAGGGACACGAGAGGCTGGAGCTGCCTGAAGTCCTTCCTCGCATCGACACCGAAACTTGGAGTGACGTGTCGGCGCTGTCAAGGGAGTACAGGCCCATCCTGGACAGAATCCAGGAATGTGTCAAAGGTGGGGTGACCCCGCAGATGGTCTTCGGCAACGTCTTGATGAACAAGTGGGCCCCGTTGAGGGCTAGGAGCCGGCCTGCCTGGGCCTTCAACAGTGAGATGGATACCAACCGCATTGAAGTATTCTTGGACACTAACTTGGTCGGTGAAGCCTTGAAGAGCCATCTCAAGAAGTTTTAGCCTGGTAACATCGGTCCTGGCAATGTGTCTCCTCCGGCGGCCTTCCTGCCTCTGAATATGATTCCATAGGAGTGCAGAGAGCTCCGGAGGAAGATGCCGCTGTTGGACGACTTGGGCCTAGTGGAGAGGCGATCAACCTCCGGGGTGGCGATCCCCGGATCTTCTGAAGGCGGCTCTGCTCCCACCCCAAAGCCAAGAATCGAAGTCGTAGGCAAGGGCAAGGAGTTGGCCGAGCCCTTGAGCTGCAAGAGGAAGTTGAAGCATGCTGACGGGAGGTCCGTCAGACCTGCTCCTTCCACGACGGCTCCTTCTCCCCTGAGGGGAAGGTCTTCAACGGCGGCAACCACTCCAGCATCGGCATCTCCCCGGGGTGCTAGCTCCGGCCATGCGGCTCCAGTACCAGGGCCAGCTGAGCGCTCTCGGTCTAGAGGTCCTTCCCAGTCGAGGGGGGCCTCAACCAAGATGACGCCGACGGCAGCAGCAAGCTCTGGGGAACCTTCCGAAGTTACCACGCTAGTGGCGACAGGGTCCGGCCCCGAGCGTCCGGGGAAGAGGTTCTGCGCTAGCTGGAGCGAAAGCCTTCCAAGGTAAGTTTGAGTGCCCAAGAAAGGGGATGAAGCTCCGGTTTGCAGCAGCAGCTGAGGCTGTGCAGGTGGAAGCTCCAGCTCCAATTCCAGCACCGCCCCAAGAGGTGGTTGAGGCTGCGGCAGCTCCAGCGCCGGCTGTCGTGGTCTTAGACCTCGACTCATCCCCAGAAGCTCCCGTGGTAGTGCCGGATCACGGGAATGAAGATGTACCAGCGGCACCAGCCCCGGATGTTGAAGCTCTGGGTTTGGATGCTGAAATGGTGGACGCTCCGGCCTCAGAGCCGGAGGTAGCTGCGATTCCAGCCCTAGAGCCGGATGTTGTTGAAGCCACGATGGTTGAGCCGGTGGTTGGTGAAGTCCTGGTGGTAGAGCTGGTGGCTGATGAAATTCCAGCGATAGAGCCGGTCGTCGAAGAAGTTCTGGCGCCTGAGCCGGTTGCTGCAGAGGTTCCGGCGCCCGAGCCCCTGATGGTCAGAACGCCAGCGCCTGAGCCGGCGGCGGAGGAGGTGCCAGTGTCGGAGCCGAAAGTGGCTTCGTCTCCGACCGAACCTTCAGCGCCTGCTCCGGAGGTGGTGGTCCCGGAGGTGCCCGCGCCTGAGCCAGGGTGCCTAGATGAAGCTGCTGGCCCCCCGCTTGAGGGACCAGTTGTTGATGAGCGGGAGAAAAAGCTCGAAGATGAAGAGCAAAAACTCCTAGAGCTGCGGGATGACCTCGTGAAGAGGGAGGAAGAGCTTACTCAGAGGCTGACTCTGGGTGACAAGAGTCTTGCGGAGCGCACCAGGAAGCTGGAGGAGCACTGCGAGGAGGAGGAGAAGAAGGCCTGGCAGTGAGGACAGGACCTCCACAAGAGGGAGAATGAAGTTCCTGCCAGGGAGAAGAAGGTGCGGGGCCGGGAGAAGGACCTGGTCGACCGCCGGAACAAGATCCACCTCCGGGAGGAAGAGCTCGGCAAACTCGAAAGGCAGGTTGCTGAAAAGATTTAGTAGAACGCCAAAGAGGTAGAGCGTCTTACCCGGGAGAATTCGGATCTTGCGGCGACCAGAAGATCCTTGGAGGAAATGCGAGGCACAAGGGCTGCAGAGTCCCAACAAGTTTGGGACTTCCTGGGCAAAGCCAATGATGCGTTGACGCCAATGTGTTTTAGTCCCGTGCGTCCAGATGATTCGGAGCCGGAGCTAGACTAGGCATTGCAGGCGTTGAGTTCGGCAGGAAACAAGCTCACCAAGATGGGCGATGTCATCGCGGACCAGCTGGAAACCGTGGGACAATCCCTGGCAAAGAACGTCGCAAAATTCGTGCTGACGTGCTACACAAGCTGGGACCCTCGATTCCCCCTGGACCCGGTGCTTGAAGGCCCCATCGACGGAGAGGGAGAAGCTGCCCAAGCTAGTGTATTGGAGGTTGCCCAGAAGGTCGCCTCGTTCTTCCATAGGGTCTAGGACCATCTCTTTGTAGCTCCCACTTGTATCCTCTCTTATTTTTCTCCAATTTTGTAATCTCTTGTCACCAGATGAATGAAATCCGATTTTTCTGTGAATTTCATTTTTTGTCTTCAACACCTTTGTCCCACTTGGCCCCCTGGTAGATGTACACGATTTGATTGTGACCATGTACCAAGAGGACGTAATAGTTGTTAAAGACTTGCTTGCTTCGAACTTGTAGAACGTAGGTCCGAAGTCTTCGATAGTGAGGGCCCCCTGAGGTGTCAGAGCTTAGTGGCTCCTGCATTGACCATCATCGGAGCTTAGTAGCTCCGGCAGCAGTCTCCATCAACGCGTAGAGCATCGATGATTAGTCCTCTAGGATGTCAGAGCTTGGTAGCTCCGGCAGTGACCACTGTCAACACGCGGTGTGTCGATAGCAGACTCCACTGTAGAGTCTTCCCACCATCTTTTCTTCACGTTGACGGCTGGCCCCCTGGTTTTACCGGAGCTGAGCAGCTCCAGCGACGCTTGTTATCAATGTTTGAAACATCGACTACGAGCCACCTAGGAGATGTCGGAGCTTTGGTAGCTCCGGCTTAATTCACCATCATCATGAGATCTTTATTTTTCCTGCACATTGAAGTCAAGAAAAACAATAAAATTCGTTTCCTATCTATAACTCAATTGCAACTTACTATTCTCGTAAGAAATTTTTAGGTCGAGTGCAATTCTTCATACAATCAAGTGCACTGAGTTGTTTTCTCCAGGTCCAATCGTTTTCAGGACCCGCCTTACTTCGGCCTGTCGGGGTGTAGGTAGAGTGGCGTACTTAGGGTGCAGGACCAGGGTAAGTCGATATCACACTCCGGACCTAGATTGGCTGACGGCATTCAGGCGAGTGAGTCATTCAACAACGTGAAAACCCGAAGGAATTAACAATGCAACTCGAGTTGTACATGAATTGGTCGAGATAAAAAAATTCTTGAGAATCGCACAACCTTGTTATAGACAAGAAAGAGAAAAATAAAAAATATTGAGCTTGTACAAAGTAAATGCACGTGGAGTCTGTTTTCACACAATGATGTCTTTCATTATAGGTCCGGGGTACATGGGAAACAAGTACACCCTTAGGGTATGGAACCAGGATAAGTGTGTTTCGTTTCTTGTTTGACGCAAGGTAGCTAGCTACACTTTTAGTTCTGAGACTGTGACAAGTGTTGCCTGAACTTTGCGGACCTTCTGGCGAAGGTCCGGCTGTTCTCCCGGAGGAGCTACTCGACTCTGTACAATGACTCTATAACATACATCACATGTAACTACAGACTCACCTCCGTTATATTAAGCGTAGAACTTACGGAGGTGCTCAATGTTCCAAGGATTTGGGAGAGGTGTCCCATCCTCGGTTGCCAAGCGAACTCATTCAGGACGGGATACTTTGATCACTCGGAAGGGTCCTTCCCAGCTGGGGGAGAGTTTGTTTAACCCTTCTCTGGATTGTATTCTCCGTAGCACCAGGTCGCCTTCCTCGAGCTGTCGGTTGTAAACATGTCGTTGGTGATAGCGCCAAAGAGCTTGGCGGTATCGGGCATTCCGAACAGCTGCTTGTCACCTTCCCTCTTCAAGGAGGTCAAGGTCTTCACGCCGGAGCTGGTCCTACGCGGCATCGTCAAAGGTCCGGACCCGGAGTGACCCCAAGGTGATTTCCAGAGGAAGGACTGCTTCAGCTCTGTACACCAGGAAGAAGGGTGTCTCTCCAGTTGACCAGTTTGGAGTTGTCCTGTTGGCCCACAGAGTGGGTCGAAGCTCTTCGATCCAGTTGGCTCCATGTTTTTTCAGACGCTCATATGTGCGCGTCTTGAGTCTGTTTAGGATTTCTGCATTTGTTCTCTCGGCTTGGCCATTGCTTGCCGGGTGAGCTACGGAAGCGTAGCTAACTTGGATGTCGATGTCTTCGCAATATCCTTAGAATGCAGAGCTTCTGAACTGGGTCCTATTATCAGTTATGATTTTGTTTGGAACTCCAAATCTGCATACGATGGAGTGCAAGAAGTTGATAGTTGATTGCTTGTTTATTATCACAACTGGAGTTGCTGATGAGATCATGCACATTATCATTGCACAAATAAACATGGCACAATGTTTATTTGTTTGGGATCCTGGCTCAAGTGAATGTACGCTCTTGTTTGATGGACAAGATCAAGATGGTGCACTATGTCGTCCACCACCTTGGCCTCTTCCTTTCATGCATACAAGAAAATTTGATGGTGTTGCACATATGGACCCACACATGATAGAAGATGAACTTGAGTTGAGGACGACTCCAATTCAAGAAGGGGAGGATGATGAGTACATCACTCCTATGGATATACACAATACTCCATTGAACATACAAGATGCAATCAATAGAATTCACACACAACAATTAATTCCAGAGGTGAGCTCGTTCTTATATGTTTTGTTATATGTTTTTGAGCATAGATTGCTACCTAATGATTTAATTGTGATTAGGATCCATAGAGAGGTTCAAGGAGTAGTTGGAGGAAGTATTAGGGACGTGGGACCTGAGAATTCGTTCAAAGAAGATGGAAACCGAGCCAAACTCAAAATCGTGTCCAACTCGGAGTCCAAGAGTAGTACGCACTAAAACGGACGCCCATGATGCATACGAACTCTGTTTTGGACGTTCTACATATGCACGGAAAGGGGAGATGATAACATTTCCAATGGCGCTCGTCCCATATCAAAATTTCTTCGAAGTGGACGGGAAACGAAATCGAGTTCGGAATCTGTCAGGATGATGCGCCACCGTATTGCGCCATTGGGCCTTGTATCAAGTCTAAGTCCATTATTTTCGTATCTTAGGGTTAGGTCATGATCCCAACACCTCCTTGGACGTCCTCCCACCTATATATACTCCATAGTAGCCACCATGGACAATTGGGTTTTGCTTAGATCAATAATATTGCCATTCTACGATTTGTGAAACCCCAACTTCGCGATTTCAGATCGTGTCTTCTACGTTCTTGCTTGTGTTCTCGGTTGCACTTGCAGGGATTAGCCTTCTTGGTGAGGTCAATCATGTGCAGCACGGTTGGTAACCAACGGAGTGGTGGTGTAGTGATTGCAGGGAGTTTTCGTGTTCTACTCAAGAGCCTCGGATCATCAACGTCGAGATCTCCATCAATCGACTTATCCATTACCTTTCGAAAGATCAGACATAAACCTTCTCCTATCAATTGGTATCAGAGCACTTGTGAAATTTTAGATGGATCAACTCATAATGCGCTCAAAATCACTGTTGAAAATGGTAAGGAAAAACATTCTACAAATACAGAAGGTGAGAAGTTTTTGGATGCTCTGAATTTTTCTACCAATCATGCTATCGATGTGCAGCAACAAGATGAATCTTTTCATAATACACCTTTACCACTAGTTGATTTTCCTACTGATTCTTACAACAAAAATGAGTTATGTGCTGATAATTATATTGTATCTATACTAGAACAACTAAATGAATTTGATACTTTATCACTCACTTGTGCTGAAATTAAGCATTTGATTCCAACTACATGTCAAAGGGATGAGCTGGAATTGTTATCTTCTCTAAATACTTTGGGTTATATTGAATTTGATACTCTTTGTGATCTAGATATCGTAGAGAAGATAATATTTTCTCAATCTGAATTACCTTTGTTAAGTAGAAATATTTTTCATGCTATAGGCAAATATGAACATAGTGGTATGTTTATGGTGCATAAAGTTTACATATGTTCAAATGACGAAGCTCCTTTTGTGCTGCAACAACATGGTCAAGTAAATGAATGTACTAACGCTAATAATGTCTTGTCAAATTTTTCTAGTATTTTTTCTTTGCAGCAGGGACAACAAAAGCATTATTCATTGTGGTTGTGCATTATGGACAACACTCATTCTACCTCCAAAGCAAGCCTCTTTGCTGGACATACGAGCAAGCTGAGGATGGCTTGTCATAAAGAAGGGGAGAATGATGAGATCATGCACATTATCATTGTACAAATAAACATGGCACAATGATTATTTGTTTGAGATCCTGGCTCAAGTGAATGTGCGCTCTTGTTTGATGGACAAGATCAAGATGGTGCACTATGTCGTCCACCACCTTGGCCTCCTCCTTTCATGCATACAAGAAAATTTGATGGCGTTGCACATATGGACCCACACATGATAGAAGATGAACTTGAGTCGAGGACGACTCCAATTCAAGAAGGGGAGGATGATGAGTACATCACTCCAATGGATATACACAACACTCCATTGAACATACAAGATGCAATCAATAGAATTCACACACAATAATTAATTTCAGAGGTGAGCTCGTTCTTATATGTTTCGTTATATGTTTTTGAGCATAGATTGCTACCTAATGATTTAATTGTGATTAGGATTCATAGAGAGGTTCAAGGAGTAGTTGGAGGAAGTATTAGGATGTGGAGGACCAAAGAATTCGTTCAAAGAAGATGGAAACCGAGCAAAACTCAAAATTGTGTCCAACTCGGAGTCCAAGAGCAGTACGCACTAAAACGGACGCCCAGGACGCATACGAACTCCGATTTGGACGTTCTACATATGCACGGAAAGGGGAGAGGATAACCTTTCCAATGGAGATTGTCCCATGTAAAAATTTCTTCGGAGTGGACGGGAATCGTCAAAACGAAATCGAGTTCAGAATCTGTCAGGGTGCTGCGCCACCGTATTGGGCCATTGGGCCTTGTATCAAGTCTAAGTCCATTATTTTCGTATCTTAGGGTTAGGTAACGACCCCAACACACCCTTGGACATCCTCCCACCTATATATACTCCATAGTAGCCACCATGAACAATTGGGTTTTGCTTAGATCAATAATATCGCCGTTCTACAGTTTGTGAAACCCCAACTTCGCGATTTCAGATCGTGTCTTCTACAGTCTTGCTTGTGTTCTCGGTTGCACTTGCAAGGATTAGCCTTCTTGGCGAGGTCAATCATGTGCAGCACAGTTGGTAACCAACGGAGCGGTGGTGTAGTGATTGCAGGGGTTTTTCTTGTTCTACTCAAGAGCCTCGAATCATCAACGTCGAGATCTCCATCAATCGACTTATTCATTACCTTTCGGAAGATTAGGCATAAACCTTCTCCTATCAGTTGCTTCCGACCATTTGGTGAATTTGTCAATGGCAACATACAAGAACTTGTAATCTCCGACGGCTCTTGGGAAAGGTCCCAAGATATCCATCCCCCACACAGCGAAAGGCCATGTAGGAGGTATCATTTGTAGAGGCTGAACCGGTGTGTGAATTTGTTTCGCATGGAACTGGCATGCTTCACATTTCTTCACCAGCTCAGTTGCATCTTGGAGCGCTGTAGGCCAGTAAAAGCCATGCCGGAAGGCTTTACCGATCAGCGTGCGGGAAGACGCGTGGTTTCCACACTCGCCTCCATGGATTTCCGTGAGGAGCTCGCAGTCTTCTTCCTTTGTAATGCACCGCATTAGGACGCCATTGGCACCGTGTCAGTAGAGATCCCCTTCTACCAGCATGTATCTTTTAGCCAACCTGACTATCCGGTCAGCGAATACATTATCTGCAGGAAGGAAGTTGTCTTTCAAGTAGCTCCGGATCTCCGAGATCCATGCATCGGAGCCAGCTTGAGCATTTGAGTCTTGCGTGTTGGGTTGCTCGGAGCTTCCTGCAGCACCTACGACCCTTGATGGATGCCATGGTAACATGTCCATCGGGACCACCAGCTTCGAGGTGCTGGTCTCGCCCCCTTCGCTCAGTTCGGCAGGCTGAGCTATAGGTTTAGACAACCTCCGGATGAAGGTTCTGTCGGGAGCCGGAGCCCCGATTGAAGCTTTCGTCGAGAGTTCATCAGCTTCAGCGTTGTTGAGATGATGGACATGGCAAAGATCCAGGACGTCGAAGTCCTTCTGAAGCTTCTGGACCTCAAGTAGGTATGCGGCTAGTTGAGGGTTGTTGCAGCAATATTCACCTTTCACTTGTTTTACAACAAGTTGTCAATCACCCTTTACCAACAGCTGCTTGACACCATACGATAGTGCCACCTTGAGCCCATAAATTAGTGCTTCATACTCCGCCATGTTGTTGGTCGCCTTGAAGTCAAGGTGCACCATGTATTTAACCTTCTCCCCGGTCGGAGCGAGAAGAAGGACTCCAGCTTCGGCCCCTTGCTTCTGCACGGAGCCGTCGAAGTAGAGAGTCCAGTGAGGCTCGGTGAAGACCGGAACCTTGGGTTCCGACTTCTGCTCACTGGGGCCCCCAGGATTTGATGGAGAGGGGGTCCATTCCGCCACGAAGTCCGCCAATGCTTGACTCTTGATCGCTTGTCTTGGGACGAATTCAAGGTCGAACTCGGCTAATTCCGCTGCCCACTTTGCAATGTTCCCAGTGGAATTGGGGTTATGCAAGATTGCACGTAGTGGATAAGAGGTTACCACTGAAATCTTGTGAGCTTGGAAGTAGTGTCGGAGCTTCCTAGAGGCAATAAGAACTGCATAGAGCAGCTTATGTACCTAAAGGTACTGAGTATTGGCGTCATGGAGTACTTCGCTGATGAAGTACACTAGGCGCTGGACCGTCCGAACCCTCCTGAAGGGGCCCGGAGCTTCCTCCTCATCTACCCGGACCCTCGTGGAGGGGTCCGGACCTTGTTCGGGGACCTCCGGGTGCCGGTTGGAGGTACCCGGAGCTTCTTCTCAAGTGACCCGAACCTTCCCAGAGGAGTCCAGATCTTGTTGCTCAGCAACAGTGACTCCTTCATTTGAAAGAGAGGGATCCTCCGGAGTCTCTCCTTGAGGATCCAGGTCTGGGAGCTGGGACCCAGACTCGACTTAAGGTAGCTCCGGACCCTCCCGAAGGGGTCTGGATTCCTGAACTGGAGATGGTTCTGGCCTTTCCGCAACCAGGACCATGCTGACAACTTCGTCAGTTGCCGAAAATGTAAAGCAGGAGTGCCTCACCAGGGTTCGGAGCTACCAAGGTTGGTAGGGTGGTGAGGAGCTGCTTTAGCTCCTGGAACGCCTTTTCTGCTTCTTTGTACCATTGGAATGGTCCGGACTTCCTCAATAGCTTGAAGAAAGGTAGCGCCCGTTCCGCCAATCTTGAGATGAATCGGCTAAGGGCAGCTAGACATACAGTCATCTTTTGGACATCCCTGATGCGGACTGGTGGTCGCATATCTTCAATAGCTTTTATCTTCGCCGGATTTGCTTCTATTCCTCAGTGATTCACCAAGAAACCAAGAAGTTTTCCGGAGCTAACCCCGAAGACACACTTGTCTGGGTTCAACTTTGTGCGAGTGACTCGCATCTTGTTGAAGACAGCTTGCAAGGTGTCAAGGAATGACTCCTTGTTCTTGATCTTGACGACGATGTCATCGACATACACTTCCACTACGTCTTTGATGAGCTCTCCAAAAGTTTTGTACATAGCTCATACAAATGTTGAAGCAGCATTTTTGAGACCGAATGGCATGGCAGTGTAACAATATAATCCATCTATTGTGATGAAGGAGGTGTGCTCTTCATCTTCCCTAGACATTCTGATTTGGTGGTGCCCAGAATATGCGTCTAGGAAACACAGTATTTCACACCCGGAGGTGGAATCCACTATCTGATCTATTCTATGTAGTGGGAATGGATCTTTTGGACATGCCTTATTTAGTATAGTGTAGTCGATACACATCCGAAGCTTCCCGCCGGCCTTGGGTACAACGACTGGGTTTGCCAGCCATTTTGGGTGGAAGACTTCTCGGATGAACCCAACTTCGAGCAACTTCTTCACTTCTTTTCATATGAAGTTTTGTCGCTCTACTGATTGCTTCTGAGGCTTCTGATGTACAGGCCGAGCGTCGGGATAGATCTTCAGATTATGCTCGATCACTTCACTAGGGATCCCAGGCATTTGTGACGGTTGCCAGGCAAACACATCGACGTTAGCCCGAAGGAAAGTGACGAGCATGAGTTCCTATTTGTCATTCAGACCTCCTGATATACGGGTGGTCTGAGCGGCGTCGGAACCGATTTGGACGACTTTGACGGGAATTTCTGTGTCGCCGCTTGGTTGCACGCGAGGTGCGGAGGTTGAGCCTCGATGACGAATGCTCGGGGGTTTCAGAGCCTGCTCCTTTCCGGATTCTTCTTCCTGCGCTGTAGCAAGCGCGTGGAGTTCTTCCAGATCTGTCACTCCAGCGGTGCGATCTCCACGGATCCGGAGAACACCAGCTGGTGTTGGCATCTTCAACACCAAGTAGCCATAATGAGCAGCAGCCATGAACTTGTATAAGGCTGGTCTGCCCAGAATGGCGTTGAAGGGTAAGTTGATCTGCGCCACGTCGAAGACCTACTTCTCAATGCGGTAATTCTCCCGAGTCCCGAAGGTCACCGGAAGAGTAATTGCACCGAGTGGGGTTATGGCCCCCGGACCTACTCCGGAGAAAGGTTGGGAGGGGCGAAGGTCCGAAGGTCGCAGCTGGAGCTTGACGAAAGCTTTGAAGCTTATGAGGTTCATCCCCGAACCTCCGTCCACCATTACATGGTGGAGTTGGATGTAGTTGATGGTCGGAGATACCATCAATGGGTGTTGGTCAGCTCCGATCATATTCTGAGGGCAAACTGATGCATCGAAAGTGATGGCAGTATCCATCCACTTCTGGTGCGGATCCACCCTGGCGGTGGGAGCTACTGAGGCTGTAAAACCTATATGTGCTGAATACATTGGCTTGTAGTGAATACACTTGGCTTTGATGATAAAAGTTTTGAATATCACCAAAACACCTTTTTATCTAGGTCCGACTAGCTTTGGTCAGCTCCGGTGAAGTTTTGTCTTTAGCTCCGGCATGTCATTGATAGCTCCGACATGTTTTTGATAGCTCCGGCATGTTTTTGCTAAGCTCCGGCGCTAGGTTGTACTAGCTTTTGTTAGCTCCGGCTCAAGGTCTGGGTTGCTCTGGCAAGGTCCGGATCTTGACCGCAATGCTTCTGTTTCTCATTTGCAATGTTTCGTACTTGTTTTACATCTCTAGAAAGATTGCTTAGTATTCATTTGCTAAGTCTTTGTTGCGTTTTTTGATGACATGGATGATATCGCGTTACTGTGGTTTTGCAACATGCTTATGTGAGGTTCTCACGTAAGGTGTTGTGTTCGGAACTAACTTGAGTCAAGTCGAAGACTTGGGCTCGTATGGATTGGTTGTTTATTCATGTGCAGGTGTTGCTTGAGTTCAAGACATGGCTGGTGATGGGATCCATTGGACTAGTCTCAGGGAGGAGATGAGGTTCCAACAACCAAATTCAGGAGGAATTGTGGTTGAGCTGATCAGGAGGTTGCGCAGCATGATTGAATCAAGAACAATGCATGTGAAGGTATCATGGACGTTATTGGAAGATGTTTGCACGTGTGCAAGGAGTGCATGGACGTGGCTACATAGTTTCGAGACGTGATGAAGAGATGTGGACGTAAAGAGTTGGTCAGAAAGGTCCAACCGACTAGGTTATGGACTCAGGTTGCGGCTGAGTCGGGTTTGACTCAAATATAGAAAGATTTGAGTTGGTTATGATAGGATTTCATGTGAGTCACGAATTTGAGTTGTTTAGAAATGTGGGATACGTTCCTAAGGTGTTTGGAAGTCTTAAGATTGCTTCTATCTGCGTATAGAAGAATCCTAAGCAGTTATGGAAAGTTACGATTCGTGAACAGAGTAGGATTAGGTTCCTGATCTGAGTTGAGTTGGCTTTCGAGCTGGTTATATAAGCAAGGGAGCCCAGAGCTCGTGGGGCACGACTTTGGGGCTGTTCCTATTGTGTTCTATTGAATAAAATTCGTAGTTTGAAGGAACTTTTGTGCCTTGTTCGTCCGACTTGTTCCAGACAAGTTTTACTCGTCGAGTTTCTGGACAGCACTACCTTTTGTCGGTAGTTTTATCATAACTCGAGTTTTACAGATTCAATTGATGTGATTCTTTTTGGGTTGTCTTCAAAACTTGATTATCTATCATCCTTCAAAATTTCACGGTCATTGGATTTTTGGTCTATGATCTACACGAGTTTCTTTGCAGCATTCCAGAAACTGTTTTTCTCGGGTAGGACAGATTGACCTTTGTTCGATCTTTCGATCATAACTTGAGTTTTTCTGGACGGATTTGAGTGATTCTTGTTGTGTTGTCTTCGTGACTTGATTATCTCTGATATGTATCACTTTTTTCATGGTGAAACATGTTTAGATTAGTCTCACACATGATTTCTTTAACAGATCATTTTTCTGCCGAAGGGGTTGGGGTTTAATTGTTTCCGCTACGTAAGATTTTTAAATCTACCATTCACCCCACCCCTATGGTAGCTTTTCACGTGCTCTTCAATCCTACAATTGGTATCAGAGCCACGGTGCTCTAATATTTGTGATTTGCGCGTGTTTTTGACTAATCATCATGGAGAAGTACTCTGCCAAACCTTGTGTGTTCACTGGTATTGATTTTCAGGTTTGGAAGGCACGCATGGAGGCTTTCATCCAGGCACAAGGCTTTGCAATATGGGAGAAGGTATACAAGCCTTACAAAGTGCCATCAAACGATCAAGTCACAGCTACAAATCTGAGAGATGTCGACAACAACAACAAGGCTCGGAACTTGATCATACAAGGATTAACACAAAGCCACTTCAACCGTGTTGCACACCTCCGATCTGCATACGATGTGTGGAAAGCACTTTGTGACTACCACGAAGGATCCAACACGATCAAAGAGGTAAGACAAGACATGTTCAAGAAAGAATACATGCGCTTCGAGATGCAACCCGGTGAGTCTATTGATGACCTTTTTGCTCGCTTTAATAAGATTCTCAGCAACTTGCGTAGTGTCAATGTTAATTTTTCAGATGCTGAAAATGCTAGGCAATTGCTAAGTGCATTAGATATGTCAATTTGGGAGATGAAAGTCACATCTTTTCGTGAATCTACTGTCATGAGTTCACTTACTTTAGATATGCTATATTCCAAGTTAAAAACTCATGAAATTGACATAATCTCAAGTAAGAACCCCAACAAGTCTATTGCTTTTTGTTTCTCAACGTGACATGCCTAGTTCCGGTCAAACATCATCTTGTGGTACACTTGCTTTGCTGTCCTCTCTAACCCTTGAACAGATTGAGGAGTTTCCAGAGGAGGAGCTAGCGCTCATCTCTACCCGGTTCTCAAAAGCATTGCAAAATGTGAGAACTAGAAGGAGAGGAAGCTCCGGACTTCAACGATGCTTTGAGTGTGGTAAGACAGGACATTTTGAGGAAGGAGAACATTTGGATCGTGGATTCAGGTTGCTCACGCCATATGACCGGTAACAAAAATTGGTTCTCCTCCCTCTCTTTTGTGTCATGTGTAGAGAATGTTACTTTTGCCGATAATTCCTCAACTCCTATAATTGCTAAGGATTCGGTTAGAGTAAATGATCACTATACTTTGAAGGATGTGGCACTTGTCAAAAATTTGAAATACAACTTGCTTTCTGTTTCACAATTGCTAGATGGAAATCTGGAAATTATTTTCAATAAAAACTGCTACAAAGTTGTAAGTTCAAATAGTGAGCTTATTTTTAACATGTCTCGGTTTGGAAGAGTTTTTAAAGCTGATTTTGATATGTCTTCCTCTAAGCATAGGTGTTTAGTTGCTAATGATTCAAAGGACCTATATTTTTGGCATCGTAGACTTGGTCACGTAGGCTTTGGTCACCTAACGCGTGTTAGTGCTCTTGATCGCATACGTGGGTTGCCTAAGCTTAAAGGGGACAAAGAAATTGTGTGCTCTTCTTGTAGACATGCTAAGATGGTTGCAGGTTCACATACTCCTCTCACAATGATCATGACAACTGAACCATGTCAACTTTTGCATCTTGACACCGTAGGACCTTCACGTGTTCAATCCTTCGGAGGTAAATGGTATGTACTTGTGATTGTTGATGATTATTCTAGATACTCTTGGGTTTACTTTATGGCGTCTAAGAATGAAGTTTTTGGTCACTTTAGAACTTTATTTCTTAGATTATCAATTTATTACCCAGGATCTTTAAAAGCAATTAGAAGTGATAATGGAACTGAATTTAAAAATCAATCTTTTGATCACTTTTGTGCTGAAAATAGAATAGATCATCAATTTTCTTCACCATATGTACCTCAACAAAATGGTGTTGTAGAAAGAAAGAACAGAACCTTAGTTGAGATGGCTAGGACTATGCTTGATGAATATCAAGCTTCTAGGAAATTTTGGGCTGATGCGTTAGCAACCGCTTGTTATGTCTCAAATCGTGTTTTCTTGCGTGCTAAGCTAGGTAAAACACCATATGAGCTCCGGTTTGGACATAGGCCTAGTGTTACACACTTTCGGGTCTTTGGTTACAAATGCTTTGTTAAGAAACATGGTAATCTTGATAAATTTGAACCTAGATCCACTGATGACATGTTTCTTGGTTATCCATCTCATACTAGAGGCTACCGTGTGCTTTTACTTGACACTAACAAAATTGTGGAGACTTGTGAAGTGTCTCTTGATGAAGCTAGCCCAGGTACTAGCTCAAACATTGCAGGTCCAGATCCATATCTGCAGGGGGGCATTTTCGTTGAAGGTGAGGAAGAATTGGAGTTGCTGCCAAAAAAATTCAGCAGCTTAAGACTTTGGTTCAGCTCCGGATGTTAATTCTCAACCAGCATCGACAACCATCAATGCTGATTCAAATCATCCTCAAGTCACAAGCTCATCAATTTGTGATGAACATGAAGAAGAAGAAGCTTGTGAGACATCTGTTCCTCTACGGTTTTACAAAGATCATCCCCCACAACAGATGATTGGAAGCTTGCACGAACGAGTCACACGGTCCAGGTTTTGTGATCCAAACTCTTATGCTCATTCTGCTTTTGTTGCTTCTTTTGAACCCAAAGATATATCACACGCACTCACTAATGAATCTTGGATTATTGCCATGCAAGAAGAGTTAGAAAATTTTGAAAGAAATAATGTTTGGAAACTTGCACCTCCACCTCAAGGTCACACTTTAATTGGAACTAAATGGGTATTTAAAAATAAACAAAGTGAGGATGGAGTTGTGGTTAGGAATAAGGCTAGGTTGGTTGCTCAAGGTTTCACTCAAGTTGAAGGTCTAGATTTTGATGAAAATTTTGCTCCCGTTGCTAGATTAGAAGCCATAAGAATTTTGTTAGCCTGTGCTGCATCTAAAGGTTTCAAGCTATATCAAATGGATGTTAAAAGTGCTTTTCTAAATGGCTACATAGATGAGGAGGTTTATGTCAAGCAACCTTTAAGTGCATCTAGGATATCCCTTGTGGGTTTTGGCTAATTGATGATAAACATATGAGATCCTAATGAAACTACTGAGATGATTGCAGGACAAACAAGTGAGACATATCGGTGCACACAAAAAGGTGAAAAATGAAGTGGCGTTCAAAGAGATATACTTTGATGAAGCTCGGAAGACCAAAATAGATTTGAATGTATAGGGAGTGTATAAAAGACACACTCCAAGAGCTCACAACTTTGCGCGAGGATAAGGGATTAAAATTAACATAACTTTCACAAAGCACCGGACTAGTCCGATCATGGACCGGACTAGTCCGTTCACCTTTCTGGAATCACACTCACAAGGAGACCGGACTAGTCCGTGCATCCACCGGACTAGTCCTTTGATGTTTCTGGAGTCTCTCATAGTGAGGGACCGGACTAGTCCGATCATGGACCAGACTAGTCCGTTGAACTTTTTGTAAACTCCCTTTTGTGGAGATCGGACTAGTCCGCGGACTAGTCCGATGAACTTTCTGGAGTCATCTTTACACAGTACCGGACTAGTCCGAGGTTGGACCGGACTAGTCCGGCAGACTTTCTGGACCTCAAAACATGTTGAGACCGGACAAGTCCGGACTTGCACCGGACTAGTCCGGTGTTAGGGTTTTTCAACGGCTAGCTTTTGGAAACCCTATAAATAGATGATCCACGACTTTCCCATGAATACACACGTCGAATATTGAAAAGGAGCAAACCCTAGCGCCGCCACTCAGTCCCAAGAGCCCAAAACACATCTCCCCACACATCTAAAGTTCAAAAAGAGTGAAATCAATTGAACACTTGGATTCGGGATTGGGAGATCGTCGTTCTTTCATCGCGAGCTCTTGGGGTTTGATCTTTCTACACTCATACTCTGCATTGTAATACTTTTGAGTGTATTTGATCACTTGTTCATTGTAATTTTCGTGGGAGCCCTCAACATGTGAGGTTGCCCATAAACTTGGTGATTACCCGTGATAGTGGAATCAAGTCGGCCTTCGTGGTGACTTGAGGAGGAAAAGGGTTGGAGACCCGGCTCTGTGTGAGCTTCCTCAACGAGAACGTAGATCTCGTTGTGAGATCGAACCTCGGGAAAAATTCTTGTGTCTCGTGTCTCATTTACTTTAAATTTTGTTCATTGGATCACTTAAGTGCTAAACATTAACTTAAGGCAATTTGAAGTTATACCTGCATTCTTAGATTAATTTCAAGTATAAATATCAGTTGTTCTTAATTCCGCTGCTAAAGAAATTTAATTTCTCAATTAACACCTGATCAACACACATACTTCTTGTACACCGGACTAGTCCGCCCACGCAACTGGACTAGTGCGGCCAACCAAGTTTTTGATTATTCTATTAAGTGTGCAGGAAATTCAAAAGGCCTATTCACCCCCCCCCCCCCCCTCTAGGCCACATTCAATTGGCATCAGAGCTTGGTTCTCCACCAACGAGACTCACATCTCGGAGAGATCAATGGCCTCTGAGAAGAACAAGGATATCTCGAAGATGAACTTTAATGGGGAGGAACAAGAAACTAAGGCTTTTGATGTGCTGAAAGAGAGCCCACACGATGATGAAGAAGTGCGACAATTGAAGGCACTCCTGAGAAAGAAACTGCTGGGACAAAAGGGAAAAGAAGAAGAGAAGACGACGGGGAGTGGTCATCATGACTACTCCCGACAGCCTTACAACTACAACCGTCTCAACTCCAACAATCATTATCTTTCCATTCCCATGGGAAAACCTCCACAGTTTGACGGAAGCGACTATACAATGTGGAAGTACAACATGAAGATGCATCTAATATCCCTAAACCCTAGCCTATGGCACATCGTCTGCACTCGCATAGATATCCCGGACACGGATGAAGAACTCACCCCAGAACAAGAACAAGATATTCACAGAAATGCACAAGCTGTCGTCGTGATCACATCATCATTAAGCAGAGAAGAATTCACCAAGATTGATGGCTTAGAAAGTGCAAAGGAAATCTGGGATACACTTAAGACGGCTCACGAAGGAAATAGATCAGTTCGTGAAGCAAAAATCGAAATGCTTGAAGGAGAGTTGGGGAGGTTCGCTATTGAAGAAGGCGAATCACCTCAATACATATACAACCGAATGAAGGCAATCATCAACAAGTTACGTGCCTATGGAAGTAAGAAATGGACGGATCATGAGGTAGTCAAGAGAATGATTAGAGCCTTCATGCCAAGAAATGTCACACTTTGCTCAATGATTAGAGAAAGCCCCGGTTTCCACAAATTGACCCCCGATGAGCTATTGGGGAAGATCATAAACCATGAGATGATGTAAAAAGAGGCAAAATACGTCAAAGACTTGGCCGAACTCACTTCCTCCAAAAGGAAAGAGGTCGCTTTCAAAGCTACATGCCGACCCAAACTCAAAGAAGCTCGTGGAGATCAAGACGATGGGCACACAAGTGACGAGAGCACCGATCTTGATGATGAGGAGATGGTACTCTTTATCAAGAAGTTCAAGCGAATGATGAAAATAAGACACGGCAACAACTCAAATGAAGGCAAAAGCAAGGACAAAGGAAAATCCAAGGCTCGACGCACTTGCTACAACTGGGGAGAGTATGGTCACTTCATGATGGACTGCCCCTATGAAGAAAACAAAAAGAAGAAGGAAACAAGATCTCAAGAAAAGAAAAATTTCAGAAAAAGAAGGCAAAACCATCAAGCTCACATTGGCAAGGAGTGGGACTCAAACGACGAGTACTCCTCCGATGAAGAAGAAGAGATGGCCACTATTGCAATCAAGAAACCTACTATGAAGGCCACACTCTTTCCAAACATGGGAGGATGGGACATGAACAACCACACTTGCCTTATGGCTAAGGAAGGCAAGAAAAAGGTACGGCTCACTCCTCCCACACTAAACTCCTCTATTGATGACTTTGACAGCTCTAGCGATAACGAAGAAATGTTAAGAGGACTAAGTAAAATTGCTCTAAAGAAAATGGAAATGTTGTCGGACAAAATTTTTGAGAAGGAAGAACTTCTTGATCGACAAGAAGATATGCTCATCCATGAAAGGAAGAGATATCAAGAAGTTGAGAAACTTCTCGAGCTTGAAAGAGAGAAGAACAAGTCGCTTGAAGTTGAGCTAGCCTTGAGTAAGGAAACTTACTCAAAGCTAAAAGACTCACATATTGCAATCAAGGAAGAACATGCTAACTTGTCAAAGGTTAACAAGATCCTTGAGGTGCAAGTTGAGTCGCTCAAGCAAAGTGACTCTTATTCCTCCAAGAGCTCTTCCTCCAAAGATATGAGTTCGACAACAATCGAGACTTGCACTTGCTCTAGTAAGAAGAATACTATTTCTAATACATCAACTTCTCGTAATATGCATGCCCCCCCAAGCGGCATCTTTGATAAGGAGAAGATCAAATATGCACGCAGTGCATATATGGTCACTAGACCTCCCAATGTCAAAGATGGCCTTGGTTTTGATAAGAACAAACACATGGCTATTTCTAATCATGCTAAGAATAGAATTGTCTTTGTCAAAGAGAAATCTCATGAATCTGAACCTCAAATGTTGTTTCACACATTTAATGCTTCTTATGTTCTTATGAAGGCCAAAAGTGGAAGAGTCATTGCCAAATATACAGGGCCACGCCACAAGAACTTGAAAACTTGTGTGTGGGTGCCTAAGACTCTTGTGACTAACCTGAAAGGACCCAAGCAAGCTTGGGTACCTAAAACCAAGAAATGATTCTTTTTTGCAGGCTTACTCCTCTGGCGGAACAAAATGGGTACTTGATAGCGGATGCACGAATCACATGACCGGAGAGAGAGGTATGTTTGTGGAGTACGAGTACAACAAGGATCCAGGTGAAGGCATATACTTCGGAGACAACAGCCAAGGAAAGGTCCTTGGTAGCGGTAACATTGAAATTTCTTCTCAACATTCCTTATCAAATGTTTTACATGTAGATTCTCTAGATTATAACCTTTTGTCAATATCCCAACTATGCGACAAAGGCTACAACTGTTTATTCACTAATGAAGGTGTGACAGTTTTTAGAAGAAGTGATGGCTCGATTGCATTCAAGGGAATGTTGAAGGGCAAGCTCTATCTCGTTGACTTCAACAAAGATAAAGCCGAACTCAACACTTGTTTGGTTGCTAAAACCAACATGGGATGGTTGTGGCATAGACGGCTAGCCCTTGTTGGGATGAGATATCTGCAGAAACTTCTAAAAGGTGGTCACATTCGTGGTCTTAAGGATGTGGTTTTTGGAAAGGACGGGCCGTGCAGCGCTTGTCAAGCAGGAAAACAAGTCGGAGCACCACACCCCGCCAAGAATGTGATAACTACCGCGAGACCGATGGAACTTCTCCACATGGATCTTTTTGGTCCAGTTTTGTACATCAGCATCGGCGGTAACAAATATGGTTTAGTAATTGTTGATGATTTTTCTAGATTTACCTGGGTGTTTTTCTTGTATGATAAATCAGAAACTCAGGGGATCCTCAAGAAGTTCTTAAAAAGAGCTCAGAATGAATTCTCATCAACCATAAAGAACATCAGAAGTGACAACGGGACAGAATTCAAGAATATCCAAGTTGAAGAGTTTCTTGATGAAGAAGGGATAAAGCATGAATTCTCAGCACCCTACTCCCCTCAACAAAATGGAGTGGCAGAAAGGAAGAACAGAACATTGATCGAAATGGCCAGAACTATGCTGGATGAATACAAGACATCAGATCGATTTTGGGCAGAAGCGGTGAACACCGCCTGCCATGCCACTAATCGACTATACCTCCATCGACTACTGAAGAAAACTCCATATGAGCTCCTTACGGGTAAAAAGCCAAATGTTTCTTATTTTAAAGTTTTTGGTTGCAAATGTTTTATTCTGAACAAGAAACAGAAGGCCTCGAAGTTCGCTTCAAAGTCCGATGAAGGATTCTTGCTCGGTTATGAATCGAATGCCTACGCCTATCGTGTCTTCAACAAGGTGTTCGGCCTTGTTGAAGTAGCACGTGACGTAGTGTTCGATGAATCTAACAGCTCACAAGTGGAGCAAGTTGACAAGTGTGTGCTAGATGATGAGGAAGCTCCATATGAAGCACTGAAGAAAATGGGACTTGGTGATATCTTACCACAAGAGCAAACATTCGACCCAAATGCACAAGATGAACCTCAACACGGAAGCAATGATCAAGGGGGAGCCCTTGCACAAGATCAAGAGGAGGAAGATCAAGAAGAGCAGGACCATCATGGAAGCAACGATCAAGGGGGAGACAATGTACATGAAGAACAAGAAACTACACAAGTTCCACACCCAAGAGTACACCAAAGCGTGCAAAGAGACCACCCTGTCAACAACATCATTGGAGATATTGCAGAGGGAGTAACTACTAGATCTCGAGTTGCAAATTTTTGTGAATCCTACTCTTTTGTGTCTTTTCTGGAACCATACAGGGTAGAAGAAGCCTTAGGGGATCCAGACTGGGTGATTGCAATGCAAGAGGAGCTGAACAACTTCAAGAGAAATGAAGTATGGGAGCTAGTGGAGAGACCAAAGGCGAACATAGTCGGAACTAAATGGGTCTTTCGGAACAAGCAAGATGAACATGGAGTAGTAACAAGAAATAAGGCAAGACTGGTGGCCAAAGGTTATTCTCAGGTCGAAGGTTTGGACTTCGATGAAACTTTCGCTCCTGTAGCTAGACTTGAGTCCATTCGTATTTTATTGGCATATGCTACTCACCATAATTTTAAGCTGTATCAAATGGACGTCAAAAGCGCCTTATTAAACGGCCCAATCAAGGAGGAGGTTTATGTGGAGCAGCCACCAGGATTTGAAGACCCGAAGTATCCAAACCATGTCTACAAACTGCGTAAGGCTCTCTATGGCCTCAAACAAGCTCCTCGAGCTTGGTATGAGTGCCTTAGAGATTTTCAAATTCAGAATGGATTCAAAATTGGTAAAGCTGACTATACACTTTTCACTAAACATTGTGATGATCATTTATTTGTGTGTCAAATTTACGTTGATGATATTATCTTTGGATCAACTAACAAATCCTTCTGTGAAGAGTGTAGCAAAATTATGACAGATAGGTTTGAAATGTCAATGATGGGCGAATTAAAGTTCTTCTTGGGATTCCAAGTCAAGCAACTAAGAGAAGGTACATTTATAAGCCAAACAAAAAAAACACAAGACATTCTCAAGAAATTCAATATGGACAAAGCCAAGCCCATCAAGACACCCATGGCCACAAATGGACATCTCGACCTCAATGAAGACGGTCCAAATGTAGATCAAAAGGTATATCGTTCCATGATTGGCTCTTTACTTTATTTATGTGCATCTAGGCCAGATATTATGCTTAGTGTTTGCTTGTGTGCAAGGTTTCAAGCTACACCTAAAGAGTGTCATTTAGTTGCTGTAAAAAGAATCCTAAGGTACCTTGTGCACACACCCAACATGGGCCTTTGGTATCCCAAAGGGTCCAAATTTAACTTGATAGGATATTCTGATGCCGACTATGCAGGATGCAAAGTCGATAGAAAGAGCACGTCAGGGACTTGTCAGTTTCTTGGTAGGTCCCTGGTATCTTGGTCATCTAAAAAGCAAAACTCCATTGCCCTTTCAACAGCAGAAGCAGAATATATTGCAGCCGGTAGCTGTTGCGCCCAATTAATTTGGATGCGGCAAACACTTAGGGACTACGGCTACAATCTTAACAATATCCCACTTCTATGTGACAATGAAAGTGCTATAAAAATTGCACACAACCCAGTAGAGCACTCAAGAACTAAGCACATAGATATCCGTCATCATTTTCTTAGAGATCATTCATTAAAAGGTGACATTACTATTTCACATGTCAGAACTGAAAAACAACTTGCGGACATTTTTACCAAACCATTGGATGAGAAAAGGTTTTGTGAACTTAGGAATGAACTTAATATTCTTGACTCTCAAAATGTGGCTTGAAACGTTGCACATCTGGTTGATACTTCAAATGTGTCATTTTATTGCTAAAACTGCCCTTCACCTCTTTTTCTCCTAAGAAAACTACTTTTAATAAAGAAATCTTGAAATTTATGACCATGTTTTTGTGTGGATTGCTTTCTGGTCATAAACACCAAGATTATTTGCAAAACTTGTCCTTGGATCACTATTAGTTATCTTCAAATACTTAGGTTGTCAAGGATCACCGGACTAGTCAGGTTTGCCACCGGACTAGTCCGGATAATCCCTCTTCCTAGGGTTTTCAGGGACACTGGACTAGTCCGCCCCCAGACCGGACTAGTCCGGTCGGCTGTCTATATAAGCAGCTGGCCCGGTTCAAATCTCCCTCCACTTGACCTAAAACCCTCTCCTCTCAAACCCTAGCCCCCAAAAGGTGATTTTCGAGTTGAGCCCTCCGTTGGTGTGCTCAAAATGCTCACCTCCATCTTTGCCTGCTGCCGCAAGATTGAAGTCAGGCAAAAGAAGCATCAACAATATGTCAATGCCAACATCAAAGCTATATGTGATAAGCTGGAGATTGAGTCGGTGGGATCCCCGCCTGCCTTCGAGGACTCCGAGGAAGAGTCCGCTCCGGCGAATGATGATGGTGATGGTGAAGATGAGGACCGGACTGAAACGGAGGAAGAGAGTGGCGATGAGTGATTTCCCTCATTTTTTCCCTTTTTGGTGCCTTGATGCCAAAGGGGAAGAGATTGAGACTAGGAGAGATTAAGACTACTAGTTTAAGAGTAGTTGGTGTCTTTATGTTTTTGTGATCGAGGACATGTATACTTAATTTTCAAACCTTGTAATGCACTATTCCCTCTCTTATGTGTGATGCTTACTGTTGCTTGGATGATTATCTTTATACTCATTGTTGATTATCTTTACTACATCACACCCTGTTGATCACACACTTGTTAGGCACCCCACCATAAGGTGTGTGCATATGTGAGAAGTTTTTTGTGGACTTATCATTATTCTCATATGTGGACACCTTATGAAAATCAAGATTTTACTCTCAATTGTGATATCTCAAATGGTTGTCATCAATCACCAAAAAGGGGGAGATTGTAAGTGCATCTAGGATATCCCTTGTGGGTTTTGGATAATTGATGACAAACATATGAGATCCTAATGAAACTACTGAGATGATTGCAGGACAAACAAGTGAGACATATCGGTGCACACAAAAAGGTGAAAAATGAAGTGGCGTTCAAAGAGATATACTTTGATGAAGCTCGGAAGACCAAAATAGATTTGAATGTATAGGGAGTGTATGAAAGACACACTCCAAGAGATCACAACTTTGCGCGAGGATAAGGGATTAAAATTAACATAACTTTCACAAAGCACCGGACTAGTCCGATCATGGACCGGACTAGTCCGTTCACCTTTCTGGAATCACACTCACAAGGAGACCGGACTAGTCCGTGCATCCACCGGACTAGTCCGTTGATGTTTCTGGAGTCTCTCATACTGAGGGACCGGACTAGTCCGATCATGGACCGGACTAGTCCGTTGAACTTTCTGTAAACTCCCTTTTGTGGAGATCGGACTAGTCCGCGGACTAGTCCGATGAACTTTCTGGAGTCATCTTTACACAGTACCGGACTAGTCCGAGGTTGGACCGGACTAGTCCGGCAGACTTTCTGGACCTCAAAACATGTTGAGACCGGACAAGTCCGGACTTGCACCGGACTAGACCGGTGTTAGGGTTTTTCAACGGCTAGCTTTTGGAAACCCTATAAATAGATGATCCACGACTTTCCCATGAATACACACGTCGAATATTGAAAAAGGAGCAAACCCTAGCGCCGCCACTCAGTCCCAAGAGCCCAAAAGACATCTCCCCACACATCTAAAGTTCAAAAAGAGTGAAATCAATTGAACACATGGATTCAGGATTGGGAGATCGTCGTTCTTTCATCGCGAGCTCTTGGGGTTTGATCTTTCTACACTCATACTCTGCATTGTAATACTTTTGAGTGTATTTGATCACTTGTTCATTGTAATTTTCGTGGGAGCCCTCAACGTGTGAGGTTGTCCCACAAACTTGGTGATTACCCATGATAATGGAATCAAGTCGGCCTTCGTGGTGACTTGAGGAGGAAAAGGGTTGGAGACCCGGCTCTGTGTGAGCTTCCTCAACGAGGACGTATATCTCGTTGTGAGATCCAACCTCGGGAAAAATTTTTGTGTCTCGTGTCTCATTTACTTTAAATTTTGTTCATTAGATCACTTAAGTGCTAAACATTAACTTAAGGCAATTTGAAGTTACACCTACATTCTTAGATTAATTTCAAGTATAAATATCAGTTGTTCTTAATTCCGCTGCTAAAGAAATTTAATTTCTCAATTAACACCTGATCAACACACATACTTCTTGCACACCGGACTAGTCCGCCCACGCAACCGGACTAGTCCGGCCAACCAAGTTTTTGATTATTCTATTAAGTGTGTAGGAAATTCAAAAGGCATATTCACCCCCCCCCCCCCCCTCTAGGCCACATTCACAACCACCAGGTTTTGAAAATCCAGATTTTCCTAATCATGTTTACAAACTGTCCAAAGCCTTGTACGGTCTCAAACAAGCCCCTAGAGCATGGTATGATAGGTTGAAAACATTCTTACTTGAAAAAGGGTTTACCATGGGCAAGGTTGATAAAACTCCTTTTGTGCTTAAGCATGGCAATGACTCATTATTCGTTCAAGTGTATGTGGATGATATTATCTTTGGTTGTGCTTCTCATGATCTTGTGTCCAAGTTTTCAGCTATGATGAGTTCAGAATTTGAGATGAGTATGATGGGTGAACTCACGTACTTTTTGGGGCTGCAAATCAAGCAAACAAAGGAGGGTACCTTTGTGCATCAAATGAGCTATACAAAAGATCTCCTAAGGCGCTTCAACATGGACAAAAGCAAGCCTCTTCGGACACCAATTGGAACAGCAACAACACTTGGACTTGATGAAGATGGTGAACCCGTGGATCAAAAAGAATATAGAAGCATGATCGGATCACTTTTGTACCTCACGGCATCAAGACCAGACATACAATTCAGCGTATGTCCTTGTGCACAGTTTCAAGCCTCCCCACGTGCTTCACATCATGAAGCCGTCAAAAGGATTCTCAGGTACTTACATGGAACTCAAGAATTTGGAATTTTTCTTCCTTCTTCCTCAACTGTTACTTTGAAAGCTTTTTTGGATGCTGATTTTGGGGGTTGTAGGATTGATAGGAAAAGTACTTCCGTGCTTGTCATTTTCTTGGTAATTCTCTTGTTGCTTGGTCCTCTAGAAAACAAAATTCAGTTGCACAATCCACAGCCAAATCTGAATATGTAGCTGCTGCTAGTGCTTGCTCACAAATTCTTTGGATTGTTCAAACACTTAAGGACTATGGGGTTGATCTAGATAGTGTTACACTGTTCTGTGATAACACTAGTGCCATTTGCATGCTAAAAACCCCGTGCAACATTCTATAACTAAGCACATTGACATTAGGTATCACTTTCTCTGAGATAATGTTGAAAAAGGAAACATTGTGCTTCACCATGTAGATATCGAACAACAATTGGTTGACATTTTTACAAAACCTTTGGATTTCACTCGTTTTTGTTACATTCGTAGTGAAATAGGGGTTATGCATCCTCTTGGCTTAAATTGAGGGGGAGTTTTGAAACTTGGGAAGTCTATGTGTGAATCTGAAATTAAAATAATATGAGCATAGTATTTCATACATATATGACTTTGTGATTCCTTTTACATGCTGAAAGTTCTTACTACATTACTCGTATTATACATTTTGTAGTTTTTGCCATGTCTAGTAATTGGAATAATTACTTACACTAAATCTGGTCATGGTCGAACTTTCTTGCTATTTTGAACTTGTTGCATGCTCACAAGTGCATTTAATCATAAAGAATTAATCAAGTAATCAACTCACATGTTGAGTTTTTATGAACAAATATAAATTGAGAAAAGATCAAGAGAATATGCATGCATCGCACTCCTTTTTTTGAGATGGCTTATCATTGCACTTAGATATGAACTTGAAAGAAGTTGTGTATGATTAAAACCATGTCCTTAAGCTTCTGATTGTCAAATGACATAGGCTTGGCTTGGTTGGTTAGAATAAGGCAGATGTGCATATAATCTCTTGCAAATATCATATGATCCAAATTTATACTTTGAAAAATAATAAAATGCAGCAACTAGTGTCATGATTTCAGGTTTTGAAATAGTTAAGTTTGTGAGATCATGACTTACTTAAATTAAAAATTACATTTGATCTCTAGCATGGCTTACACTACTTTATGTATTTCAATGATGTGATAATGTAAGGTACTTGATAGTATGACTTGGATGAGCTTTGTTTATATGTATATGTTATATTATGCTCATAACAACTAAAGGGTGAGAGATAATTTGTTTATATGCTCATGACGTTGAATACATTGTCAAAGGGGGGGGGGGAGATAAGCATGAAGAGAAAGAGAATATGTGCATAAGGAGAGATAATAAAGGGGGAGAGATAATATGGTATAATTTTGGATTTTCTTCTCATTTTATTTCTGATTTACAAAAAGGGGAGAAATTGTCTTCAAAACTTTTAATGAGAATAAGCCAATGTTCGGATTTTAAGTGGTGTTGCCAATGCATTCATCAAGGGGGAGATTGTAAGACCTATGTGTGCTGAATACATTGGCTTGTAGTGAATACACTTGGCTTTGATGATAAAAGTTTTGAATATCACCAAAACACCTTTTTATCTAGGTTCGACTAGCTTTGGTCAGCTCCGGTGAAGTTTTGTCTTTAGCTCTGACATGTCTTTGATAGCTCCGACATGTTTTTGATAGCTCTGACATGTTTTTGCTAAGCTCCGGCGCTAGGTTGTACTAGCTTTTGTTAGCTCCGGCTCAAGGTCCGGGTTGCTCTGGCAAGGTCCGGAACTTGACCGCAATGCTTTTGTTTTTCATTTGTAATGTTTCGTACTTGCTTTACATCTCTGGAAAGATTGCTTAGTATTCATTTGCTAAGTCTTTGGTGCGTTTTTAGATGACATGGATGATATCGTGTTAATGTGGTTTTGCAACATGCTTATGTGAGGTTCTCACGTAAGGTGTTGTGTTCGGAACTAACTTGAGTCAAGTCGAGGACTTGGGTTCATATGGGTTGGTTGTTTATTCATGTGCAGGTGTTGCCTAAGTTCAAGACATGGCTGGTGATGGGATCCATTGGACTAGTCTCAGGGAGGAGATGAGGTTCCAACAACCAAATTCAGGAGGAATTGTGGTTGAGCTGATCAGGAGGTTGCGCAGCATGATTGAATCAAGAACAATGCATGTGAAGATATCGTGGACGTCATTGGAAGATGTTTGCACGTGTGCAAGGAGTGCATGGACGTGAATACATGATTTCGAGATGTGATGAAGAAATGTGGACGTAAAGAGTTGGTCGGAAAGGTCCAATCGACTAGGTTATGGACTCAGGCTGCGGCTGAGTCGGGTTTGACTCAAATATGGAAAGATTTGAGTTGGTTATGATAGGATTTCATGTGGGTCACGAATTTGAGTTGTTTAGGAATGTGGGATACATTCCTAAGGTGTTTGGAAGTCTTAAGATTGCTTCTATCTGCGTATAGAAGAATCCTAAGCATTTATGGAAAGTTATGATTCGTGAATAGAGTAGGATTAGGTTCCTAATCTGAGTTGAGTTGGCTTTCGAGCTAGTTATATAAGCAAGGGAGCCCAGAGCTCATGGGGCACGACTTTGGGGCTGTTCCTCTTGTGTTCTATTGAATAAAATTCGTAGTTTGAAGGAACTTTTGTGCCTTGTTCGTCCGACTTGTTCCAGACAAGTTTTACTCGTCGAGTTTCTGGACAGCACTACCTTTCGTCGGTGGTTTTATCATAACTCGAGTTTTACAGATCCAATTGATGTGATTATTTTTGGGTTGTCTCCAAAACTTGATTATCTATCATCTATCAAAATTTCACGGTCATTGGATTTGTGGTCTATGATCTACACGAGTTTCTTTGCAGCATTCCAGAAACTATTTTTCTCGGGTAGGACAGATTGACCTTTGTTCGATCTTTCGATCATAACATGAGTTTTTCTCGACGGATTTGAGTGATTCTTGTTGTGTTGTCTTCGTGACTTGATTCTCTCTGATAACTATCACTTTTTTCATGGTGAAACACATTTAGATTAGTCTCACACACGATTTCTTTAATAGATCGTTTTTCTACTGAAGGGGTTGGAGTTTAATTGTTTCTGCTGCGTAAGATTTTTAAATCTACCATTCACCCCCCCCCCCTCTGGTAGATTTTCACGTGCTCTTCGATCCTACAGAGGCCATGTCCCGCCGCATGGTCTTGAGGACACGACGGAAGGTGATGTCCCACGAACCACCAAAGATGGTGTTCATGGTTTTCTGACGTTCATTGTTGGAGACGTCGGAATCGTGGTTGACGGAGGTGTAAACAGCCTTCAAGACCTTTTTAGGGTCCTGAAAGACTTCTTCAGTCGGAGCTTCGTTGACTTTCTGTTTTCCTTCCATTTGACGGAAAGGAACTTCTTCCTGGCGCTTGTTGTAGCGCTCGGCAAGGTTCTGGACCTCTCGTCAGTCTTCCAGGTTGTGATTGTTCGACTTATGTATAGGAAACCATATCTTGGAGCTGCCACCGTCTTCAGATGACGGCCGAGGTTGTTTCTCGAGGCGTGGCCCCCGGCCACCCGGAACTGCGGCAGCTGCAGCAGTAGGTGTGCCAGCCGACAGCTTTTTCTTGCCGTTGGACTTTTTCTTCTTTTTGCCACTCCCGGAGGTAGTGGCTTTGCCCTTGGAGGATTTTTATTATCCTCCGAAGGTGGTTGGGAGTGCATTTCACGACCCTCCGCAGCTTTGGCACATTTTTCTGCCAAGCTGAAGAGCTCTGTAACGCTGGTGATCTCCTTGGTCGCCAGCTTCTCTAGCATCTTCTTGTCTCATATGTCCTGTCTAAATGCCACAATAACAGAGGCGTTGGAGATAGAAGGAATTGTGTTTCGTACCTGGGAGAACCCCTGGATAAAGGATCGCAGGGATTCTCCCCCTTTCTGCTTGACAACAAAAAGGTCCAGTTCGGTGCCTGGTCGGGTGTATGAACTCCCAAAATTGGTGGTGAACTGTTGGCACGGTTCCGCCCAACTGTTGATGGAGTTGGGCTGAAGGCTCATGAACTAGGACCTGGCGGTCCCATTCAAAGCCATGGGGAAGTAGTTGGCCATTACGGCCTTGTTGCCTCCGGCCGCAAGGATTGCGGTGGAGTAAATCTGGAGAAACTTAGTGGGATTGGCAGTCCCATCAAATTTCTCTGGCAGGTGAGGCCAAAACTTTTGTGGTCATCTGACCATGCGTAGGTGCATGGCCAGGGCAGAACAGCCTCCTCCTACTCCCTCGGGAGCAGGACGGTCTCGAGCCTCTCGCCTTTCACGAGCACGCTCGATATGGACGCGGCCGTCCTATTGACGGTAACAGCGATCAAGCTCCGCGCGGAAGTCGTGAGTTGAAAGCCTGGTTACCGTATGGGTGCGTCACGACCCGGAAGGTAGTGACGTCACTTGTTGAGACGCAACATGCCTCCTATATTGGGAAGCGTGCGGCCAAGTCTGCCCGACACAGTCCGATGCTGCGATGGGGCCTGCCCCGAGGGGGAGGACCTTGGTTGTTGATGCGATCGGCTGCTGCTGCAACCAAATGTTCCACATCAGACCTCCACTGTTCCATTGCACCCTGGGATGCACCTGGAGGTGGTGGGCATTAGAGAAGAGCACGCGCTGCATGGAGCGTGTGTTCAGGGTTGTTGTTAGCCGATGTCGTGACCGACACAGATGCCCCGTCCCGCTGTTCAGCTTGATTTGCCGGTGCGGACGGTGGCGGTGGAGGCATGACTCCTGCTGGAGCCGCGGCACCTGCTGGCTGCTGCACATTGGAGGGATTGCCTCCAGCAGGTTGCGCTGCAGGGTTGCCGTTAGACGATGCAGCAACAGAGTTCACCATCTTCGAATCTCGGGTGTGCCCCTACTTGGCGCGCCAACTGTCGGAGTTTGGTTCTGGCAATTCTCTCGATACTACTTTTAGTAGCCTGCGGAGTTTGTAGTTCGGTATTGGGCGCGCAGAGATTCAAAAGACGATGGCAAATAGACTCAAGCATTTACGTGGTTCGGGCCGCCTGAGCGTAATACCCTACTCCACGGGGTGTGTAGTTGTTGTATTGGGTGTCAAAGCTGTGTATGGGAGAGGTCTCTGAGTTCAATGAGTCGTCCCCTGTGTATCATCGACCAGTCCTTTTATAGTACAAGGACTGGTCGTTACATTGATAGCCTGGCCCGACATGTGGCCCTAGCAGTTACTGATGCTTAATACATAATTAATGAGGTTAATTACCCTTAATAGCGTGGTAATGGGCCTTGACAGTGCCGTTAATGGTATTAAGAGCCTTCCGATAGTGTGTCATTAATATGGTGTTAATGACACTTAATCGGGTCTTGAAGTCTTTGATTGCCCCTTGAAGGTCCGAGCCGTTGGGGGTCCACCATTTTGACTGCTGAGGTTGAAGGTCTGGCGGTTGGACACGTGGCAGCATTGGAGCTTTCCGTCTGGGACGGGTAGGTCCGGTGTAGATGTACACGTGTCGGTACCAGAACTTCCCTCTGTCGGGGGTTAAGTCCGGGGGTGCCGCACAAGTGTTTAGCCCAGAGCTATCCCATGTGGGGGATGTAGATCCGATTGCTGTATACACGTGGCAGCACGAGGACTAACCATAGATGGGAGGCAGGTCCTGTCTCGTATGACAGGTGGGGCCTTTGCAGGTCTTCAACTCAGATAGGTGAAGTTCCTTTGGCCTTTTTGTAGTCCCAAGGGGTATACGGTACGCAGGGTACCGATAAAAAGTATTCTACACCTTCTCCCATACAATGCTTCCTATGGCGACATCTTCAAACTTGCTTGATAATTGTTGTTGTAGGAAAATTCAGCATATGGCAGACTTTTGTCCCAACTTCCTCCATACCTTAGCACACAAGCTCTTAGCATGTCCTCCAATATCTGATTCGTTTTCTCGGTTTGTCCATCCGTTTGGGGGTGATATGCATAACCTAAATTCAATTGGGTTCCCATAGACTCGTGCAGCTTTTGCCAAAACCTTGAGGTAAATTGAGAACCTCTATCGGACACTATTTATTTGACACTCCGTGTAAGCACACTATTCTTCTCATATACAATTCTGCCAACTTTGCTCCACTATAGGTAGTCTTGATAGGAATGAAATGCGTTGATTTGGTCAACCAATCCACAATAACCCATATTGAATCATATCCTGTTTAAGTGCGAGGTAAACCAACTATGAAGTCCATACCAACTTCTTCTCACTTCCATTCCGGAACCTTCAATGGATGCAAGAGTCCAACTGACCTTTGGTGTTCAGCCTTCACTCGTTGGCACACATCAAACAAAGAAACATATTCAGCTATGTCCCTTTTCATGCCATCCCACCAATAGCATGTTTTCAAATGCTTGTACATCTTCGTACAACCAGGATGGATGGAGTAAAGCGAGTCATTTGCCTCCTTTAATATTGTCTCCCGGAGATGCTTTACATTAGGCACAATAATCTGTTTCCCAAGCCACAGAGTGTCATGGTCATCCTCATCAAATTTGAATTCTCTCCCTTCTTGGGTCATTTCCTTGATTTCTTGGATTTCCTCATCCTTTGTTGACCTTCTCGAATTTCCTGTTCCAAGTTCGGATTTAACTCCATTATTCCCATCTCATTCACAAATCCAAGATTCAACTGTTCAAACTCCTTGCATAGCTTGGATGGCAATTCTCGAACCTTGAGTTGATGGCTTACTCCTTTTTGACTCAAAGCATCGGCCACTACATTAGCCTTCCCCGGGTGATAATTGATTCCAACATCATAATCCTTGATGAGCTCCAACCATCTTCATTGCCTCAAATTCAAGTCCATTTGTGTGAAAATGTACTTGAGACTCTTGTGGTTCGTATAAGTTTCACACCTATGACCAAGAATGTACTGCCTCCATATATTCAAGGCATGCACCACGACCGCAAGTTCGAAATCATGGGTAGGATAATTCTGCTCATGTTTCTTCAGTTGCCTCGATGCATAGGCTACCACTTCACCTTCTTGCATGAGCACACATCCAAGTCCTTGTCTTGATGCATCGCAATAGATATCAAAACTTTTGCTCACATCTGGCAAAACCAAGACCGGTGTGGTGGTTAACCTCTTCTTTAACTCCTCGAAATTGTCTTGACAAGCTTGAGTACGTTGGAATGATTTTCCCTTCATCACCAATTCTGTCATGGGCTTAGCAATTTTGAAGAAGTCCTTGATGAATCGATGGTAATATCGAACCATTCCAAGAAAACTCTGGATTTCCTTCACATTATGTGGTGGTTCCCACTTCAGCACATCCCTCACTTTCTCTGGGTCAACCGATACTCCTCCAGAGATGATATAGCCCAAAAATGATACTTCCTTTAACCAAAACTGGCACTTGCTGAATTTGGCATACAATTGGTGTTCCCTCAATTTCTGCAATGTGAGCCTCAAATGCTCATCATGCTCCTCCTCGCTTCTCGAGTAGTTCATAATATCATCAATGAACACCACAACAAATTTATCCAAGTACTCCATGAAGACCTTGTTCATGAGGTACATAAAGTATGTTAGTGCATTTGTCAAACCAAAAGACATGACAGTGTACTCATAGCATCCATATCATGTAACTGTTTTGGGTATATCCGATGGTCTAATCTTCATTTGGAAATAACCTGACCTCAAGTCAATCTTGGAGAAAACACAAACACCCTTCATTTTATCAAATAAATCCTCTATATGGGGCAATGTATATTTGTTCTTAATCGTCACCTCGTTGAGAGCTCAGTAATCCACACACATCCTTTGGGACCCTTCCTTCTTATCCACGAAAAGCACTAGTGCTCCCCAAGGCGAAGAGCTTGGGCGAATAAAACCCTTCTCTAGTTGCTCTTGAATTTGTTTCTTGAGCTCCGCTAACTCCATAGGAGGCATCCTATATGGCCTCTTAGCTATAGGTGCAGCTCCAGGTTTTAAATCAATAACAAACTAAATATCACGATCGAGCGGCATACCTGGCAACTCATCCGGAAACACATCTAAAAATTCACACATCACCGGAATCTCCTCATTGCGGCACTGTCCATTTGATTCAGCTCCACCTGCTTTGGTGTGTGTTGAGATGCTTCCAATTCTATGTTGACCCCTTCTTCATTTTTCAACTTCACCGTCTTTGTTGCACATTAAATTATACCATTGTGCTTCCTTAACCAATCCATACCAAGTATTATGTTTAATCCTTGTGATTCCAAAACAATAAGGTTGACAAAGAAGTCTACTTCCCTTATTCTAAGGCTTACTTTTGGACATACTATATTCGTTCTCATCTCCCCTCCAAGAGACTTAACCAACAAGGTATACTTCATATGAGATATGGGCAAACTATACTTAGCAACATACTTTGATGCAATGAATGAATGCGATGCTCCAGAATCAAATAACATAGTCGTCGGGTTTGAGTTTGTGAGAAACGTACCAATCACCATGTCATCCGCTTGTTGGGCTTCCTCCGTAGAGACATGATTCACCTTGCCACAAACAAAATTTTGCGGTCCACGGTTGCCTTGTGGCACTCCTCCATTTGGTCTTGGGTTCTGTCTTGTAGCATTGTTCCCTTGACCAAGGCTGACTTAGGGTATTGAGATGCGAAGTGTCCCACCTCACCACAAGTATAGAATGACCTTGCTGCACCAGAGTTGTTGGGGCGAGCTTGATGTTGAGCATTGGCAGAAAAATTAGCACGGGGTGCGTGAGGCATGGGTGGGCGAGGAGCTTGCATAGCAGGGCGTTGCTACATAGGCTGAGCTGGACGCAGTGGAATAGCAACACGATATGCGGGAGCAGATGGGTTGTAGTATGGCACATTTGGTGGTGCAAAGCGGGGGCGAACATTGCTTCCCTGTGGCTGCCCTTTATATGGCACCTTCCTCTTATTATCCTGCTCCATCTCGCGAACCTTGTTCTCAACCACAATAGCTTTATTCACAAGCTTCTGAAAGTTTGCATAGTCACAATTGAGCAATTGAACTTGAATCTCACTGTTTAGGCCCCTCATAAGCAAGTATTGCTTGTGGCTGTCCAGGTTGACATCTTCTGGAGCGTACCTTGAGAGTTGAGTGAATTTATTGAGATACTCACTCACACTCGACCTTCCTTGCCTTAAATTCTCAAATTCCTGCCTCTTTAAAATCATAGCACCTTCCAGAACAAAGTGAGAACAGAAGCTCTCCTTGAATTCGTCTCAAGTGATCCTCTCTTGATTTGCATGGGCATTGCAAAGCGAGTCCCACCAATCCGCAGCTGCTCCAACTAGTTGATGGGAGGCAAAAAAAAACCTTCTCTCTGTCACTGCACTGGACAATAACAAGCTTCTTCTCCACAAATTTTAGCCAATCATCAGCTTCCATAGGATCATTGGCTTGAGCAAAAGTGGGTGTCCTAGTCCTCATAAACTCTCCCAACTTGTTATGAGGTGGTGGGGGTGGCGGCGGTGGAGGCATATGGAGCTGATTCTGGTTATTGACTTGTAGCTGTCCCAAAGTCTGCATCACCGTCTACATGAGCTGATTTTGCATAGCCAACAACTGCTCAAGGTTGCTAGCTCCAGGTCCAAGACCATTGTCGTTTTGGGGTGCTCCATTGTTCTCCTCATCCTCATTGACATTCCTTTGGTTGTGGGTCCTCGACATCTGAAGAAAAGAGCAAGAGATAGAAGAATTCAGAAAACGCCCCCAACTATATGCATCAAGAGATATGAAATTAAGCAACTACCTACACTAGCCTATATGGATGTAGCAAGCGCTAAAGCATCCAACAATCCTCTACTAAGCACACAAGCAAACATTACATATCAATCAATACACCAAACAACCCTCAACTATTCTTGAGTGCTCCTATGTGCTCTAAAGTGTCCATTCTATCTAGGTTGCATCATACGGTCAACATGTGGCTCTGATATCGATTTGTAACACTCGGTTCCAAAAATGTACCAAGTAAACACATATGTGTGCCTAGGACATTCAACACACATACACGAGTGCTTCACAATCGTTATACAGAAAATTATCACAACACAAATTATTAAATAACTATTTTTATTACAATATTCAAATAATCCTCAAATTACAGACTTTAATGGACATTATTATTGATAAAATCTGAAACTTATGCATCGTAAATAATCTAACTGAGCAACTAAGCAAAGGGGATAGCACAGCTCCAAGCAACACCACATGCAAGTCGACGACAACACACAACCTAGTACTCCACATTATCCTCAGGGTACTCCCAAACATCACCTGAAACCGTGGGCGGGGAATAGCAAGGGTGAGCACATGTCGTACTCAGCAAGTGTGGGAAAATAATAACATGTAGCTTAAACAAAGAATGATAATAAATAAGGGCTACTTGCTGAAAAGTACATTTTAAACATGTAAAAAGCATTCTAAGATGTCCATGTGAATTAATCTTATCATATCTCAAATAAACATAATAACTCATATCCATCATCCACTATCCATCCATATGTCATATCCTTACCATCATCATTAACCATGTTCATTTATCACCATTCAATTCATAACCATAATCAAACCATAACCAATTTCCCAATTTCTACTCTAATCATGTGAGGGTTCAGGTTGCTCATAACCGGGAGCACGACTATCATGATATTTTTAACACTCTGCAGAGGTTGTTCTACTTTACCCACGAGTTTATGATTTTGTCCCCTTTCAGTGACTAAGGAACCTCCATCATGTCCATGACCCATCGGTCACATTACACACTTTCATCGGTGTGTGGTCAAGAGATCACGAATTAGCCTTTACAAAGAGACTACCAGCATATTCAGACCCACTGAAGTTTCACCGGTGGTGATGCCTCCAAGTGAGCATATCTAACCAAGGGCCCCCTCTTGTGCCGTTCGGATCCCAGGGTAGTCTCGCCACTATTGCAAACCCAACTTACTCTCATTCTCCGCTCCTCCAAATAATTCGTACAATGCTGGCAATACACCTAATTAATTGGCTAAGCCGCACCAATACTTGGCCCTGTGATGGTACTGTAAAACCTGAGTTGTCGCTCCATGAACCGGTCCTTAGATCTAAAGCAAGCAAAACCACCAAATCCTTCCAACCCATTCCACTTAACCAACTTGCTTAGATCCCTAGGTTCCATGTTGCTAAAGGGTCATTATCACCAATTCACATAACTCATATGTTCAATAGTTTATAATTAGGTCATGTAGTTATTCCCAATCTCAATTAAGCAAAGCGAAGCAAAACTAAAAAATACCCTTCCCGACTTTCTGCAATATATTTCAAGCAACAAGGATGGTCAAACGAGACTAGTAAACACCTATCATGGGTTTCCCTTCAATTTGACACAAATATGCAGTTTTGCAAACAAAACATTTGAAAACAGGATCAAAATGATCAAAAACACTTGTCTTACTCTTGAGATTGGTTAGGATCAAAAACTTTGAAGTTCTGGTGCTAGAGATCCTCGACAGCACCCTCTAGAGCAACACCTTCTATTCCGCGCAATAAACATACAAAAACAAACATTACAAACAATAAATGCTCATATATTACTCAATATGGCATGATATGCATGAATAATGCAATTATGTGGTAATGCATGTTAATAAGTTGCTATCATTGCTTATTAACTAGTCTCAATTGAGTTATACATGTTAGAACAAGTTTCAAGCCATATTGGAAGATATTAAAGAAATTCCAAGAATTTCAGAACAGGAAGACCGAACTAGTCTGCATAATGGCCAGACATGTCTGCTCAAGACCAGAGAGTTAATCGGACTAGTCCGCACTGAACCGAACAAGTCCACTATGGCTAGGGTTTTGGTGAAATATCAATTAGAGCATAGTCAAAATTAATGTGGAACCATATTTCAAGTAGAAAAGATGGATCTAAGGCATTTACCATGAATCCTAGGGTTCAAAGGTTGAGGATATGATGAAATTTGAGAACTTGACGTCTAGATCCATAGAAGATGAAGAATTGATGGAGAATTGACGATGATGTCGATGAGTTGACGAAGATCGAACTTGCTTGATCCTCCTATATTCCTCCTCCTTCCCCTGGCTGTGAGCTCCTCTCTTCTTGATGGTGGCTCTCACGAACTAAGGTTAGGTTTTTTTTCAATTGTGGCAAAGAGATGAAAGACTGGGTGTTGGTGTGTTTATATAGGGTAGAGATAGTAGGGTTTGGGGTGGAATTCGAGTTTAAGGCAGTGGAGGCTGTCGGTGTTTTGGAACCAGCAGATCTCCCTACACTACTAAAGTGATAGGGGAGTTTGATGTTCAGTGTGGGCGCGCGGAGATTCAAGAAGGTGAATAAGAATTGGCACAGGAGACACAAGAATTTATGTGGTTCGGGCCGCCTGAGCGTAATACCCTACTCCACGGGTGTGTTGGTGTTGTATTAGCAATATGAGCTTGTCACGAGTGTATGGGGTGCGTGAGCTCGTTCGTGAACGTCCGTCCCGCGTGTATCGTCGGCCTGTCCTTTTATAGTTCAAGGGCAGGCCGTTACAAGTTAGCCTGGCCCGACATGTGGCCCCGGCGGTTACTAGTATTGACACACGCTTAATTGCTCTTAATGATCCTGTAAAGGGCTCCGACAGCGCCGTTACTGGTGTTAAGATTGTCCGTTTAAGTGTCATTAATATGGCATTAATGACACTTAATCAGGTCTTGAAGTCCTTGGCTCTCCTTTGAAGATCCGGAGCCGTTACAAGGTCTTCCGGAGGTTAGAGGCTGGCAGGTCCGACGATTGGACACGTGGCAGCTCTGGAGCTTGCTGTGGGAAGCAGGTAGCTCCGGGGCTACCAGACACGTGTCAGGTCCGGAGCTTCTCTCGGTCTGGGGTTAAGTCCGGAGGTGCCGTTTCGGTACGTGGCCCGGAGCTTCCCCCTTGTGGGCGGTAGCTCCGGTTTGGTTGTACACGTGGCGACCCAGGAATTAACCATGTTGGAGAAGCGGGTCCGGTCATGTCTGACAAGTGGGCCTCCGAGGGTCTTCAAACCAAGTAGATGGCTTTCCTTTGAGATCTTTGTAACCGCAAGGGGTGTACGGTTTCTAGGGTACCGACAGTGGCCCCTTGGACCTACCTCCGAGGAAGATCACTGGGGTGAAGTCATTCCGTCGGAGGTGGGTCCATCCTTGCGACTCTTGAACTAAGTCTTCAAGGGTCTTCGGAGGTGCCGTTGGCAGGGATTTACAGTTAGATCCCGCCGCGTGGCACACCTCAGGCGGCAGATGAGATCTTTGACGTGCGGATCTCACGCAATTGAAGGTCGCCGGTTCCCGATACGAAAACCGTATCGGTTCCGCGTGCCCTGTCAGGCCGCCGCCTTTGGGTTTCCCGCCGCGTGATGACAACCGTTCGCCTGGGTAAGAGCCTCGACTTGATCGTCGGGGTGGTCCCAGGCCCTCTTGCCATCGGCTGGGTTAAATTCTTGAGTGGTATCTTCGACTTCCCTGCGGTTTCCATCCAAGCGTTGCGAGGGCTTACTTAAGAAGGAAAGCGCGCACCGTCGGGAGTTCTTTACGACTCTCATCTGATCTTGCGCTCAAACTCCCAACTCGTGCTTAGCTCTTCTTCTCTTGCCTAGTTGTGCTGCGATGGAGTTGGGTCTGCGCGAGAGTCGCTTGAAGACCGACAGCGATTTGAAGAAGGTCCGGGCCCTCATGGGGTGGTCCTCAGACTTCTTCAACCGCTTGGTCCGTGCCGGCGGAGAGCTCCCCTTCGAGAAGGAGCGCGCCGGCGAAATGGTGTACTTTTCTTTGTACGCCATGGTGGGGTTGATCCCACCTTTTTCTTCCTTCTTCTTGATGCTGCTAGACTTCTATGGTCTTCAGCTATACCACCTTGGCCCTCACTCCATTCTCCTCATGTCCATCTTTGTCCACTTCTGCGAGATGTGGGTGGGCATCCCCCCCTGCATCGAGCTCTTCCAGACCTTCTTCACCGTCCACACCACCGGCCGGAGCAATGAGTACCTTGGCTTCTACTACTTCGTGAAGCACAAGAAGTGCCCATTCAAGTACCTCTGGTCGTTTCCTTCCGGGAAGTGGGATGACTGGAAGAAAGATTGGATAGTCGTCAGGGTGGAGGAGCACGAAAGGTTGGAGCTGCCCGATGGTCTGCCCGGCATCGACACGACGATCTGGAGTGAGGTTTCGGTGCTGGCGGAAGCTTTCAACCCCGCCTTGACCAGGATTCGCCAATGCGTGGAGGGAGGATTGACTCCTCAGGCGGTATTCTGCAATTTCCTGGCCAACAGGTGGGCGCCGCTGAAGAGAAGGGAGAAGCTCGCTTGGGCCCTCAACAGCGTGATGGACGAGGACCGGGTTGAGACCGGGTTGAAGTCCAACATGGTGGGGAAGACCTTGGAGTTCCACCTCAAGAAATTCCAGCACGGCATCGACGTCGAAGGTGATGACTTGACTCCACCGTCGGCCTTTCTCCCTTTGAACGTGGAAGTGGAGTTCAGCAGGGAGCTCCGGCGGACGATGCCCGCACTTGACGACCTTGGTGTCGTCGAGAGAAGATCAACCACCCGGGTGGCGATCCCCGGAATGCCCGAAGATGGCTCCGTCCCTGCCCCATAGCCGAGGGTCGAGGTCGTCGGCAAGGGCAAGGAGCTGGCGGATGAGCCGGAGAGTCGGAAGAGGAAGCTGCGACATGCCGACGGAAGGTCCGTCAGGCCCGCTACTTCCGCCTCGGTTCCTTCTCCCCAGAGGGGAAGATCCTCTGCCACCGTGGCGACTGTCCCCGTAGTGGGATCCTTCCAGGACGATACCGTTCCTGCAGTGGGATCCTCCCAGAGTGCGTCTGTCCCCGTGGTGGAACCCTCCTGGGGTGCTAGCTCCGGGCGCACGACTCCGGCACCTGGGACGGTGGGAGCCTCCAGGTCCAGGGGTTCCTCCTGATCGAGGAAAGCCTCGACCCGGGAAACGCCCGTAGCTGCGACAAGTTCTGGGGGGCCTTCTGGAGCTTCTACGCCGACTGTGGCCAGCCCGGAACATCCAGGAAAAAGGTTCCGCGCAAGCTGGTGCGGAAGCCTTCCAAGGTAATTTTTAATCTTTACCTTGGTTAACTTTTTAATTGTAGCGATTGTTTGTTAATTTTCTTCGTCCATCATTTGCAGCATCCCCAAGAAGGGGAGTGAAGCTCCACCCTCAGCCACGATGTCTGAGGCCGTGGGAGCTTCTGCTCCTGTCCCGGTGCCGCCCCAGGTGGTGGCTGAGGCTGCGACAGCTCCGGCGCCGGCTGTCGTGGTCATGGACCTTGACTCGTCCCCAGAAGTTCCCGTGGTAGCGCCGGACCACGAGAGTGAAGACACGCCAGCGGCACCTGTCCTGGAGGTTGAAGCTTCGGGTCTTGGTGCTGCAGTGATGGAAGCTCCGGCTGTTGAGCTGGAGGAAGTAGTAGTCCCGGCCTCAGAGCCGGAAATTGTCGAAGCCCTAGCGGTTGAGCCGGAGGTGACTGAAGCCCCGGCATGCGAGCTGGAAGTCGAGGTAGTTCCGGCAGTTGAGCCGATTACTTCTGAAGCACCGGCCGCTGAGCCGATTATTGTTGGAGCTCCGGTCACGGGGCTGGTTGAAGATGAATATCTTCCGGCGCCAGAACCGGTGGTTGAAGAGGCGATGGAGCTCGAGCCTCCCTCGGAAGAGGTGTCCCGGCCGGAGCCAGTAGCAGCTCCTGCTCCAGAGGCGACGACGTGGAGGTACCTGTGGCCGAGCCGGAGTGCCCAAGCGAAGTTGCTGGCCCCCTGCCCGAGGGGGCGAATGAAGACTTGGCGGCGGGGCCTTCTTCGATGGCGACTGAGGCCATCCCGGAGGATGGCCCTAGTGCCTTGGAAGCTCAGGGGTCCACTCACGTAGAGTGGGACCCAATTTTTGTATGTGAAGACCCGCTGGAACCAGCGGAGGAGACCCCAGCAGGTCCGGAGCCCATCCCGCTGTCGATGTCTATCGACAACGCCTGTTCCAGTCTGCGTCAAGTCCAATTGGCCTTCTTCCACGACAGCAAGGCTCTTGAAGAGGAGCGCCAAACCCTTAGGCGGTGGCGTAACCGGCTCTACTTCGAGACCAAGCTGGCGCAGTCGAGGCTAGCGGATGACAAAGAGTGGATCAAGCGGGAGAAGATCCGCCTGGAGTACTGGGGCAAGCTGCTGGATGACAGGGAGAGCATGACTCATGCCCTCGACGCTCAATCCCGGGAGATCTACGATCAGGCCAAAGCTGCCAATAACGCGGCCGATGCTCGGCACGAACAGCTTGAGGCCATTAACACCGCACTCATCAAGCGCCAAGAGGCACTTGAAGAGAGGGAGAGACGGCTCGAGGATGAAGAGCAGAAACTCCTGGAGTTGCAGGATGACGTCCTGAGGAGGGAAGAGGAGCTCGCCGAGAAAGTAGCTCTGGCTGACAAGGGCCTCGAGGAGCGCGCCAAGAAATTGGAAGAGCGCTGCCAAGAGGAAGAGGAGAAGACCTGGGTGCGGGGGCAGGAACTCTACGAATACGAGTGTGCCCTTGTTGCCCGGGAGAAAAAAGTGCAGGCTAGGGAGAAGGACCTGGTCGATCGCCGGAACAAGATCCACCTCCGGGAGGAGGAGCTCGGAAGACTTGAGAGACGGGTTGCTGAAAAGATTCAGCAAAACGCCAAAGAAGTTGAGCGCCTCGCCCGTGAGAATTCCGAACTGACGGCGGCCAGGAGATCCCTGGAAGAGATGAAGAGCTTAAGGGCGGCTGACTCCCTACAGATTTGGGAGTTCCTGGGCAAGGCCAACAACACGCTGACGCCGATGGGTTTCAGCCCCGTGCGCCCGGATGATCCGGAGCCGGAGCCGGACCTTGCGCTGCAGGCGTTGAGCGCAGCGGGTAGCAAGCTCTCCAAGGTGGGCGATGTCATCGCGGACCAACTGGAGGTTGAGGGGCAATCCCTAGCGAGGAACGTCACAGAGTATGTGCTGACGTGCTACACCAGCTGGAACTCCCAATTTCCTCTGGACCCAGTGCTTGAAGGCCCCGTCGAAGGAGAAGGCGAAGCTACCCGAGCCAGCGTATCGGAGGTCACCCAGAAAGTCGCCGAGTTCTTCCATAGGGTCTAGGACCATCTCTTTAGCTCTCACTTGTATTTTCTCTTCTTCTTCCTCAATTTTGTAATCCCTTGTCTCCAGATGTAGTCTCCTGTCTCCAGATGAATGAAATCCCCAAAATTTTTGCGAATTTCACTTTTTGTCTTCAACACCTTTATCTTCACTTGGCGCCCTGGTAGATGTACACAATTTGATTGTGAACATGTACCAAAAGGATATTGTGTTTTGTTGAAGACTCATTTGCTCCAAACTTGTAGCATTTAGGTCTGAAGTCTTCAATAGTGAAGGTCCCCTGAGGTTGTCGGGGCTTAGAAGCTCCGGCATTGTCCATTGCTGGAGCTTGGTAGCTCCGGCAATAGCTTCTATCAACACGTAGAGCGTCGATAGTTAGTCCTCTGGGGTGTCAGAACTGAGTAGCTCCGGCAATGACCTTTGCCAACACTTAGCTTGTTGGCAGCAGACTCCATTTACGGGGTCTTCTCACCATCTTTTATTCAGCGTCGACGGTTGGCCCCCTTTGGGGAGTCGGAGCTTAGTTAGCTCCGGCTTTTCTCCATCAACGTAGACTTTATTTTTCCTGCACACTTAAGTCAAGAAAAATAGTAAAATTCGTTCCTTGTCTATAATTTCGTCGCGGCTTACGATTCTCAAGAAAACTTTAAGTTGAACGCGATTTTAAATACAACCGGATGCGTTGCCTTTTCTCTTAGATTCAACTGTTCATGGACCCGCCTTACTTCGGCCTGCCGGGGTGTAGGTAGAGTGGCGTACTTAGGGTGCTTGACCAGACTAAGTCGATAGCACACTCCGGCCCTAGATTGGCTTGGCGGCTTTCAGGCGAGTTGGCCATGAACGATATTTGAATCCAAAAGAACTGACAATACAACTCGAATCGTATATAAACTGGTCGAACTAAAATTTCTTAAGAATTGCACGTCTTTGTTATAGACAAGAAAGAGAAAAATAAAAATGTCGAGCCTGTACAAAATAAATGCACGTGGAGTCTATTTCACATGAAGATGTCTTTCATTATAGGTCCGGGGTACAGGGGAAACAAGTACACTCTTAGGGTACGAAACCAGGCTAAGTGTGTTTCATTTCTCGTTTGACCCAGGGTAGTTAGCCGCACTTTTAGTCCTGAGACTGTGACAAGTGCTGCATGAGCTTTGCGGACCTTTCGGAAAAGATCCGGCTGCTCTCCCGGAGGAACTACCCGACTCTGTATGATGACTCTATAACATACACCCCAAGTTAATCAAGACTCACCTCCGTGATATTAAGTGTAGAACTTACGGAGGTTCTCGATGTTCCAAGGATTTGGGAGAGGTGTCCCATCCTCGGTAGCCAAGCGAACGCTTCCGGGACGGGATACTTTGATCACTCGGAAGGGCCCCTCCCAGCCGGGGGAGAGTTTGTTTAACCCTTCTCTGGATAGTATTCTCCGTAGCACTAGATCGTCTTCCTCGAGCTGTCGGTTGTGTACATGCCGCTGGTGATAACGCCGTAGAGCTTGACGATATCGGGCATTCCGAACAGCTGCTTGGCACCTTCCCTCCTCGAGGAGGTCTAGGTCTTCACGCCGGAGCTGGTCCTGCGCGGCTTCGTCGAAGGTCCGGACCCGGAGTGAACCCAAGGTGATTTCCGGAGGAAGGATTACTTCAACTCCGTACACCAGGAAGAAGGGTGTCTCTCCAGTTGACCAGTTTTGAGATGTCCTGTTAGCCCATAAAGTAGGCAGAAGCTCTTCGATCCAGTTGGCTCCATGTTTTTTCAAGCGCTCATAGGTGCGCGTTTTGAGTCCCTTAAGGATTTCTGCATTTGCTCTCTCGGCTTGGCCATTGCTGGCTGGGTGAGCTACGGAGGCGTAGCAAACTTGTATGCCGAGGTCTTTGCAATATCCTTGGAATGCGGAGCTTGTGAATTGAGTCCCATTATCAGTGATGATTTTGTTTGGGACTCCAAATCTGCTTACAATGGATTGCAGAAAGTTGATAGCAGATTGCTTGTTGATCGTCACAACTGGAGTTGCTTCCGGCCACTTGGTGAACTTGTCAATGGCGACGTACAGGAACTTGTAACCTCCGACGGCTCTTGGGAAGGGTCCCAAGATATCCATCCCCCACACAGCGAAGGGCCATGTAGGAGGTATCATTTGTAAGGGCTGAGCCGGTGTATGAATTTGCTTTGCATGAAATTGGCATGCTTCACATTTCTTCACCAGCTCAGTGGCATCCTGGAGCGCTGTAGGCCAGTAGAAGCCATGCCGAAAGGCTTTTCCGACCAGCGTGCGGGAAGATGCGTGGTTTCCACACTCGCCTCCATGGATTTCTGCAAGGAGCTCACAACCTTCTTCCCTTGTGATGCACCGCATTAGGATGTCGTTGGCACCACGTCGGTAGAGATCCCCTTCTACCAACGTGTATCTTTTAGCCAATCTGACTACCCGGTCAGCGGATACATCGTCGTCAGGAAGGATGTTGTCTTTCAAGTAGTTCCGGATCTTCGAGATCCATGCATCGGAACTAACTTGAGCATTTGAGTCTTGCGTGCTGGGTTGCTCGGAGCTTCCGGCAGCACCTACGACCCTTGATGGCTGCCATGGTAACAGGGCCATCGGAACCGTCAGCTTCGGGATGCTGATCTCGCCCCCTTCGCTCAGTTCGGCAGGCTGAGCTGTGGGTTTCGACAATCTCCGGACAAAAGTTCCGTCAGGAGCCGGAGCTCCGGTTGACGCTTTCTTCGAGAGTTCGTCAGCTTCAGCGTTGTGGGCACGCTGAACATGGTGGAGGTCTAGGACTTCAAAGTCCTTCTGAAGCCTCTGGACTTCAAGGAGGTAGGCAGCTAGCTGGAGATTATTGCAGGAGCATTCACCCTTCACCTGCTTGATGATGAGCTGTGAATCTCCTTTGACCAGCAGTTGCTTGACACCATATGACAGTGCCACCTTTAGTCCGTAGATGAGTGCTTCATACTCCGCCATGTTGTTGGTTGCCTTGAAATCAAGGTGTACCATGTATTTCACCTTCTCCCCAGTCGGTGCAAGGAGAAGGATTCCAGCTCCGGCCCCCTGCTTTTGCATGGAGCCGTCGAAGTAGAGGGTCCAGTGAGGCTCGGTGAAGGTTGGAGCTAGATTCTCCGTCTTCTGCTCACTGGAGCCCCCAGAGTTTGATGGAGAGGGAGTCCATTCCGCCACAAAATCTGCCAACGCTTGACTCTTGACTGCTTGTCTTGAAATAAATTCAAGATCAAATTCAGCCAATTCCGCAGCCCACTTTGCAATATTTCCAGTTGAATTGGGATTATGCAAGATTGCTCGAAGTGGGTAGGAGGTCACCACCGAGACTTTGTGAGCTTGGAAATAATGTCGAAGCTTCCTGGAGGCAATAAGAACTGCATAGAGCAGCTTATGCACCTCTAGGTATCGAGTCTTGGCATCATGTAATACTTAACTAATGAAGTACACCGGGCGTTGAATGGTCCGGACCCTCCCGGAGGGGTCCGAAGCTTCCTCTTCATTGACCTGGACCCTCTCGGAGGGGTCCGGATTATCTTCAGGGACCTCCGGGTTCTGGCTGGAGGAACCCGGAGCTTCTTCAGAAATGACCTGGACCCTCCCGGAGGGGTCTAGGTCTCCTGAAGTGACTTCTTGCGGGTTCGAATCCGGGAGCTGAGACCCAGACTCGCTTTCAGGAACCTTCAGACCCTCCCGAAGGGGTCTGGATTCCTGAGTGTGGGGTAGTTCCGCTCTCTCTGCAACCAAAACCATACTGACGACTTCGTCAGTAGCTGAAATGTAAAGAAACAAAGGCTCACCAGGGTTCGGAGCTACCAGAATTGGTAGGGTGGTGAGGAGCTGTTTCAGCTTCTGGAATGCCTTCTCTGCTTCTTCGGACCATTGGAATGGCCCGGACTTCCTCAATAACTTGAAGAAGGGAAGTGCCCGTTCCGCCAGTCTTGATATGAACCGGCTGAGGGCTGCTAGACACCCAGTTAACTTTTGGACGTCTTTGATGCGGGTTGGTGGCCGCATGTCTTCAATGGCTTTTATCTTCGCCGGATTAGCTTCTATGCCCCGGTGACTTACCAGGAAACCAAGAAGTTTTCCGGAGCTAACCCCAAACACGCATTTGTCCGGGTTTAGCTTTGTGCGGGTGGCCCGCAGCTTGTCGAAGACAGCCTGCAAGGTGTCTAGGAGTGACTCCTTGTTCTTGACCTTGACCACGATGTCATCGACGTACACTTCTACTATGTCTCTGGTGAGTTCTTCAAAAGTTTTGTGCATAGCTCGTACAAAAGTTGAAGCTGCATTCTTGAGACCAAATGGCATGGCTGTGTAACAGTACAATCCATCTACTGTGATGAATGAAGTATGCTCTTCATCCTCCCTAGACATCCTGATTTGATGATACCCAGAATATGCGTCTAGGAAACACAGTAATTCACACCCGGAGGTTGAATCCACTATCTGATCTATTCTAGGTAGTGGGAATGGATCTTTTGGATATGCCTTATTTAGTGTGGTGTAGTCGATGCACATCCGAAGCTTCCCGCCAGCCTTGGGCACAACGACTGGGTTCGCCAGCCATTTTGGATGGAAGACTTCTCGGATGAATCCGACTTCGAGTAGCTTCTTCACTTCTTGTCGAATGAAGTTCTGCCGCTCTACGGATTGCTTTCGAGGCTTCTGATGCACAGGTCGAGCATCGGGGTAGATCTTCAGATTGTGCTCAATCACTTTCCTAGGGATCCCAGACATTTGTGACGGTTGCCAAGCAAACACGTCAACATTAGCCCGGAGGAAAGTGATGAGCGCGAGTTCCTATTTGTCGTTCAATCCTCCCGATATACGGGTGGTTTGAGCGACATTGGAACCAATTTGGACGACTTTGACGGGAATGTCGGTGTCGCCGCTTGGCTGCACACGGGGTGCAGAGGTCGAGCCTCGTTGACGAATGCTCGGGGGTTTCGGAGCTTGCTCCTGTCTGGAGTCCTCCTCTTGCGCAGTGGTGAGTGCGTGGAGTTCCTCCAGAGCAGTTACTCCGACAGTGCGATCTCCGCGGATCCGGAGAACGCATACTGGTGTTGGCATCTTCAACACGAGGTATCCATAATGGGCAACTGCCATGAATTTGTACAGGGCAGGTCTACCCAAGATGGCGTTGAATGGTAAGTTGATCTGAGCGACGTCGAAGACCAACTTCTCGGTGCAATACTTCTCCCGGGTCCCGAAGGTAACGGGGAGAGTAATAGCTCCGAGTGAGGTAATGGCCCCCGGACCTACTCCGAAGAAAGGTCGAGAGGGCTGGAGATCCGAAGGTCGGAGCTGAAGCTTAGTGAAAGCTTCGAAGCTGATGAGGTTAAGCCCCGAACCTCCGTCTACCATGACATGGTGGAGTTGGATGTTGTTGATGGTAGGAGATACCATCAAAGGTAACTGTCCTGCTCCAACCATGCTCCTTGGGCAATCAGAAGCATCAAAAGTGATGGAGGTGTCCATCCACTTTCGATGAGGTTCTGGCCCGACTGTAGGGGCTACAACGGCCATATCCCGACACATAGTCTTGATGACGCGACGGGAGGTGATATCCCATGATCCACCAAAAATGGTGTTCATGGTCTTCCGACGCTCGTTGTCAGAGACGTCAGAGTCATCATCGACGGAGGTGTAAACGGCCTTCAGGACCTTTTTGGGATCCTGAAACCCTAACTCCTCTTCAGCCGGAGCTTCGTCGACTTTTTGTTTTCCTTCCCTCTGTCGGAAAGGAGATCCTTCCCGGCGCTTGTTGTAGCGCTCGGCAAGGTTTTGGACCTCCCGGCAGTCTTCCGAACCGTGGCTGCCCGTTTTGTGAATGGGACACCACACTTTGGGTTTGCCACCGTCTTCAGAAGACGGTCGAGGTCGCTTCTCGGGGCGTGGCCCCCGGCCACCCGGAGTTGCAGCAACTGCAACGTTGGATGTGCCGGCCGACGGCTTTTTCTTGCCGTTGGTCTTCTTTTTCTTCTTGCTACCCCCGGAGGTAGCGGCTTCTTCTTTGGAGGGTTTCTTGTGATCCTCCGAAGCTGGTTTGGAGTGCATCTCACGGCCCTCCGCAGCTCTGGCACATTTATCTGCCAGGCTGAAGAGTTCCGTGACGCTGGTGATCTCCTTGATCGCCAGCTTCTCCAACATCTTCTTGTCCCGTACACCCTGTCTAAATGCCACAATGACATAAGCGCTTGAGATAGAAGGGATAGTGTTTCATACCTAAGATAACCTCTGGATGAAGGACCGCAAAGATTCTCCCCCTTTTTGCACGACCGCAAAAAGGTCCAGTTCAGTGCCTGGTCGGGTGTATTAACTCCCGAAGTTGGCAGTGAACTGACGGCACAGCTCCTCCCAACTGTTGATAGAGTTGGGTGGAAGGCTCATAAACCAGGACCTGGCGGTCCCAGTTAAGGCCACTGGAAAGTAATTGGCCATCACGGCCTCGTTTCCTCCAGCTGCCAAGATTGCAGTGGAGTATATCTGAAGAAATTCGGCGGGGTTGACAGTCCCGTCGAATTTTTCCGGCAGGTGAGGCCGGAACTTCTGTGGCCATCTAACCATGCGCAGGTGCATGGCTAGGGCTGAACAGCCTCCTCCTACTCCTTCAAGAGTAGAAAGGTCCTGAGCTTCCCGTCTTTCACGGGCACGCTCAATATGGACACGGCCATCCTGCTGGCGGTATCGGCGATCAAGCTCCGCCCGGAGGTCATGAGTCGAAAGCCTGGATACCGTGTGAGTGCGTTGAGCCCCGGAGGGCAATGACGTCACTTGCTGAGATGCAGCACGTCTCCTGCTATTGGAGGCGTGCGGACCAAGTCTTTCGGACAAAGTCCGTCGCTGCGACAGGGCTCGTCCCGAAGGAGGAGGACCCTGGTTGTTGAGGCATTCGGCCGCTGCTGCGACCAAATGCTCCACATCGGCCCTCCACTACTCCAGTGCATCTCGAGATGCATCCAGAGGTGGTGGACGTTGGAGAAGAGCATGCGCTGCATGGAGCGCGTGTTCCGGGTTATCATGACTCGCCGACGCAGTTAGCGACGCCGGCGCACCATCACATTGCCCAACACGATTTGCTGGAGAAGACGGTGGTGGTGGGAGTGTGGCTCCTGCTGGTGCTGAGGCTCCTGCTGGTGGCTGCCTGTTGGAGGGATTGCCCCCAACAGCCTGAGCAGCAGGTTGGCCGTTGGATGATCCAGCAGCAGAGTTCACCATTCTTGAAAATCTCAGGCGCCCCTACCTGGCGTGCCAACTGTCGGTGTTTTGGAACCAGCAGATCTCCCTACACTACTAAAGTGATAGGGGAGTTTGATGTTTGGTGTGGGCGCGCGGAGATTCAAGAAGGTGAATAAGAATTGGCACAGGAGACACAAGAATTTACGTGGTTAGGGCCGCCTGAGCGTAATACCCTACTCCACGGGTGTGTTGGTGTTGTATTAGCAATATGAGCTTGTCACGAGTGTATGGGGTGCGTGAGCTCGTTCGTGAACGTCCGTCCCGTGTGTATCGTCGGCCTGTCCTTTTATAGTTCAAGGGCAGGCCGTTACAAGTTAGCCTGGCCCGACATGTGGCCCCGTCGGTTACTAGTATTGACACACGCTTAATTGCTCTTAATGATCCTGTAACGGGCTCCGACGGCGCCGTTACTGGTGTTAAGATCGTCCGTTTAAGTGTCATTAATATGACATTAATGATACTTAATCAGGTCTTGAAGTCTTTGGCTCTCCTTTGAAGATTCGGAGCCGTTACAAGGTCTTCCGGAGGTTAGAGGCTGGCTGGTCCGACGATTGGACACGTGGCAGCTCCGGAGCTTGCTGTGGGAAGCAGGTAGCTCCGGGGATACCAGACACGTGTCAGGTCCGGAGCTTCTCTCGGTCTGGGGTTAAGTCCGGAGGTGCCGTTTCGGTACGTGGCCCAGAGCTTCTCCCTTGTGGTCGGTAGCTCCGGTTTGGTTGTACACGTGGCGACCCAGGGATTAACCATGTTGGAGAAGCGAGTCCGGTCATGTCTGACAAGTGGGCCTCCGAGGGTCTTCAAACCAAGTAGATGGCTTTCCTTTGAGATCTTTGTAACCTCAAGGGGTGTATGGTTTCTAGGGTACCGACAGTTGGCCTCAGCTGCCTCCCTCAGTTGGTGGCTACTCGATCCTTTTATATGCCAATGGCCGACATCTTACATTATGACTGAGGCCCGACATGTGGTCGTGGGTTAGCTGGTTTTGAAAGCGCATTAACGTGGTCTTAAAGGCACATTAATGTGTCTTGATAGCACATTAACAAGGTCTTGATGATACACTAATGAGTCTTGATAGTGTATTAATGTTGTCTTGAAGGTGTGGTCTTGATGGCACAATAATGTTGTTTTGAAGATGCATTAATGTGGTCTTGAGTGCACACGTCGTCTTCATGAACCCTCCAGTGAGGATGTCGGGTCCGGTGCCGCGGGGCGCGTGGCAACACTGAACCTCCCCTCAGCGGGGAGGTCGAGTCCGGAGTCGCGGAATGCGTGGCAACATCGGATCTCTTTTGAGCGAGGAGGCTGGGTCCGGTGCTGCGGGACGCGTGGTAGCACCGGACCTCTCCTCGACATGGAGGTTGGGTCTGAAGCCGCGAGACGCGTGGCAGCACCAGACCCCTCCTCAGAAGGGAGGCAGGTCCGGAGCTACGAGACACGTTACAGCACCGAAGCCACCCTTAGCAAGGAGGCAGGTTCGGAGCTGCGGGACACATCGTAGCCTCTGGATACCTCCCCTCTTGGGAGATGGGACCGAACGTCTTGTCTTCCTTGTATGCGGGGTACTGGGTCTGCAGGATACCGACAATAGTCCTTTCATCACTCAAGATGTCCGTGAAACTAGCATCGAATTGATGTCGTCACCTACACCACTCCCGAACTCGAGCTCGGGATGGCTTGCCCGACCTCGATGGTCGAGGCCCGAGCATGTTTGTTGCGGACCTCGGCGATCGCAGCCCGAGCCGTTTGTCACCGTCCTCGACGATCATGGTCCGGGTTGGTAGTTGGATACGACTACACTTCGTATCTTGTTGAGCTCAAGCTCGAGCGAGCTCATCTCGACCTTGATGATGGGAGCTTTCTTGTTGATTCACACTCTTCGGTAGCCGAGTTATATAACCCAATCACGTCCTACTGAATCGAGTCAAAATTTCTAACAGTGAAATTCAATTATTCGAGTAGCACAAATCAATTGTTCGAGCAGTTTTTTTTAATCTAAGCATTTAAAATATTAATGCAAATTAATAAGTATAAAAAATAATACTCTCACCATTTATTTTTTATTTGATGTTGATTATGAGCGTCAAATTAAAAAAACGAATGAGTAATAAAGTTTATAAGAAAATTAATAAATATAAAATCAGCTATAATGGCCCATTTCCTTACATCTATTGGGCCTTAAAATGGGCCGTGCTACCCCTAAAGCTTGAGTATATATAGGAGATCCCCGTCCCCCTGTCTTCTTCTCCGCCGCGACGACGCAGGTATCGTATCGCTGCCTCATTTCCCTCCGCTTCCTAGGGTTTCGAGCTCCCGCGTCGAATGCGAGTCTGCCGCGCGCCGTTGCCCCTGCCCCGTCCCTTCCTGTGCGCAGGGATTACCTTCACCGTCGCGCGATCTGTGACCGCGTGGGATTCGTCGTCCGGCAGCGGGCGAGATGAGGCCCGTGTTCGTGGGGAACCTGGACTACGACACCCACCACGCGGAGCTCGACCGCCTCTTCCATCGCTACGGCAGGATCGAGCGCATCGACATGAAGTCAGGTCCGCGCGCCCCTGCTTTTCTCCCGTTTCCCCTTTCGCGTCTCAATCGAAATGATGCTCCTGATACGCACTCCTATTGGCTAGCTAATGAGAACTGATGAGGATGATGAGGATCGATGGGAAGGACGAATACGGCTAGGTGCAGGGTTTAGTTTTTTTTTAATATGTGGTTAGTTGTATGTTGATGAGATCCATCCTCCAGTAGTGCTGTTGGAAATCCGGATCCAAATCAACTCGAAAATTCAATAATAATCTGGTTCAATTTATTTCTTGGGGTCTCCCACATATATATAGACCTGTTACAGATAAAAGCATCTCTAAAACTGTTTAGGACTATCTAAACTTAAATTGTACTAGGACTCTTCCCTAAAATTAATTTGGACTCTACTATAGAATATTCTAGAAAACAAGATTATTCTCAACACACTCCCTAATCTTGTTTTCTAGGACGCACTTAGGACGGAGACGCACCTATCCATCCACACACTTTTCGGGTGGACACAACTACATGCTTGGGATAGACACAACTACATCTCGAACACACTTAATTTTGGGTGGCACAAACTACACCCTGGGTGGACACAACTACACCCCCTGAGACAGACACATTCATCTTGAACACAAATTTGGGTGTTATCCCTGGAGTGGACACAACTACACCCCCTGGCATGGACACTTCCATCCCGAACACATTTGGGTTGGGCACATCTTCAACCCCAGGATGGACTCATCCATCTTGCTTATGAGTTTAGGTTGGGCACATCTTTAACCTGCACTCTACCTCGGATTGGGTGCATCTTCTCGGATTGGGCGCATCTTCAGCCTGATCACCAACTCGAGATGGTCACAACTTCATTTTGAACACTCCTCTCTTCATGATCTCTCGTTGTCATGAATTATCTTTGCGACGTCGCGGGCTCACATAGCCCAACTCGCACGCCTTCCTCTGTTCTTCATATAACACATGCCTTGCACGTACACATGGTCTCTGTTATTTTCGACTTTCTCCTGTGCACCAGTTTGATCATGGCCTACAACAACATATTTTCTTTTTCTCGGCCACCGTATCACCAAGCCTCCACTAAACCAGCCCAACCACCACGTTGATGGTCCAGAAAGACACAAGCCAATCCCCTTGACATATCCACCAAGCCCATCAACGGCCTGCTCCAGTCCACACAACAGGCAAGCCCCGCAACAGCCATGAAGCCACCGTCTTCTCTAGCGACACGTCTTTCTCCTTCCGAGCGCAGCCGACACCGCCGTCCTGATCCGGGCAGTGTGCCCCACCTTCCCCATCTCAGCGCCACCCGCATATGATTTCTTGCTTGCGCGCCGCCATCACCTCGCTCAGATTCGTTTTGCCGTGGTCAATCCTGCGATTCGCCCGCTCCCGCTTCACAGTTGTCATTGAACGCGCCGATTCTCGTGTGGCCCACCGGATCCGCCCGATTCGTGCACGGCTCGCCCCGGATTTGCGCCTTCCGTGCCCGCCGCCTTGAAGTCACGTCGCTCCTGGATCTGACCGCGCTTCACCCGTCGGATCCGCCTCTGACTTGATCGATCCCGTGGGTATCGGCCCGATCTGGTTGCTGCCCGCCGGATCTGCTCGTTCCGCGCCGGGTCCCGAGTCGCCCCTCCTGGGCCTCCACCTTCTGCTTGCCTGATCTCGTCACGCGTCGATCCCCCGTGTGCGCGCGCCCGTGTCCACCTCGGGAGCACGTCCTCCCGGGGCAGATCCAAAATCACCCAGCTTTGATACCAAATGTTAGAAATCTGGATCCAAAATCAACCCGAAAATTCAATAATAATCTGGTTCAATTTATTTCTTGGGGTCTCCCACATATATATAGACCTGTTACAGATAAAAGCATCTCTAAAACTGTTTAGGACTCTATCTAAACTTAAATTGTACTAGGACTCTCCTCTAAAATTAATTTGGACTCTACTCTAGAATATTCTAGAAAACAAGATTATTCTCAACAAGTGCTGCAGTAGTCTTCATCATCTTGGTCAATTAGTCAATGCTTTTCCATTTGATTCATTTTTAGTTTTCTGTTTTGTTAGGGTGCTTGATAATGCATATGGTCTTCCACTGGAGATAGTAGTAATATGCTAATGAGCTGTACCGACCTCTTTCTAGATGTATTCGTCTAAAATGTGCAATTGATAAGTCACATGATAACTGCACAAATATGATGCTTGCTACATCTGATGTAACCACAGTTGCAATATATGTATGGCAGGCAGAGATGTTTAAATATTTACTCTGGCGCAGGAACTACAGAGGCAAACGTAGCTCCCATGGGGCTCCCTCAACTCCTGAAATACCTTCCCTTCACTCCCCACGGTCTTCATTTTCTGCGCTTGAAACCTTCATGATTCTCTGTGCACTGTTCCTGCCCGAGCACTTTTAGCGTGGATTCATGCCGTGCCATCATGCCGTACATAGAAGTATCAACAGTATGACACCGTGCTATGCGTTCTGTCCTGATAACCACGACCTGTGAACTTGTTCTGTTAATGGTGAAGCATGTTTGGTACTTCCAGTCCTACTTTCTTACTTTGGATATGAGTTGTGCTTGTGCAACTCTATTGCCCATCATGAATGGAATCTACTACTATAGTCCTCTTCATACCAGCAGATCTATGCAGGTGCAGTACCCTTCTGAATTTTTTTAAGTCTGATCGCATTTACTGATGTGTTTTATTGTAAAGGAGAACTGGAATCTTTCCTGTGATTAGTGGGACATCATTTTTTTGGGTATTAACCTTTCATACATCTGTCCTTGTATTTTCAGGGTTTGCTTTTGTCTACTTTGAGGATGAGCGTGATGGCGACGATGCTATACGGGCTCTGGATGGTTATCCCTTTGGTCCTGGCAGACGCAGGCTTTCTGTGGAGTGGTCACGGGTAATTTCCTATATTGTTATTGTGAACCCATAGGTTATCAGGCTTTGATTAGCTGTTGTCTGTGTTATATCATGATGCTGTCGGTTCACATTAGTGATGATTTTGTTCTTCTGGCGCTCACTATAACAGGGTGAACGAGCTGCTAGACGTGATGGAGGTAAACCAGCAGCAAACACTAAGCCCACTAAGACTTTGTTTGTCATTAACTTTGATCCAACAATCACAAGAGAAGGCGATATCGAAAGGCACTTTGGACCATTTGGAAGAATCTCAAATGTTCGGATAAGGAGGAACTTTGCTTTTGTCCAGTTTGAAACACTGGAAGATGCTACAAAGGCCCTGAAAGGTACTCATGCCACGTAAGTATCCATCCCTTGAATTCAAGTGTTTAGTGCTCTTAAGTTAATCAAATGTGCACTAATTAACATCCACTGACTTACATCTTAGTACTTGGCTTTGAGATTTGAATCTTTTTTGTCCGCGCTAATAGTAGGATAATTCCTAACATATATTATTAGAAATGGCAATACATTGCACTAACAGTTAGGATAAAGATAATTACACCTTTTGGCAACTTGATATTATCCATACACAAAATTCTGGCTTGATGCCATTTGATGCTAGTTGCTAAATGCAATTTATTATCTGCTGTATACTCCGTTCTCAAAAGTTTGCCGTCTTCTAGTACAAAAAAGAATAAGAAGACGACAAACTTTTGAAAATGGAGGAAATATATTTTTTCCATTGCAAAGGAAGCAATATCTTTATTCTTGGTTGGTCTGTCCCTTTTCCTGCTCGAACCCTTTGCTTGTTCAGGGATAAGGCTCATGAATTTCGATTGTTATGAATTTCCTTTTTCCTTCGTATGCAGAATGCTTTTGGACAGGGTGATTTCTGTTGAGTATGCCTTTAGGGATGATGGCGAACGAAATGACAGGTATGAGAGCCCAAGAAGAGGTGGTGGTGGTGGCTATGGTAGGCACAGTGATAGTCCATATCGCCGATCTCCTGGCCTGGTGTACCGGTCACGACCTAGTCCTGATTATGGTCGCCCAGTGAGCCCTGTATATGCTTCTTATGACAGGAGCAGGAGTCCTGTTCGTGATCACTATCGGAGGTAATTCCCCTTGCTTGTCTTCATTGTTATGAGTGATCATGCTGGTACTGTTATCCATGTTATGAGAGGGACCTGGGGGTCTGGGTATTTTCCAGTGTTGGTTAGACCACATTCTGTTTTTTGAGATAGGGACCTGCCACTTCCATTCCAAACAAAACAAAGATTGTCCAGTTTACGGTGTTTAATAACTGTTTATATAGTTTTAAGGCAGATAAAACAGACTGAGAAACAAGAGCAGATCTCTAGAAAGTCATTTGGGGGCAATGAAATAGACCATCCAGTTATGTGGAATTTAGGGTTCCTTTGGGTTTCATAATTCTTGGAGACTACAATATCTAAAAACTACAGTTCTTTAGATATCGTCTGTGATATACCCGTTCCTTAATATTTGTGCTCTACAGTTTGGAGGGTAGTTGCAGTATTTGATGCGACATTATTTGAGAATTGATGAAGGTGCTACAATGTACAGAACTTGAATTCTGATTAATTGTAGCTGTATTCAAAGGAGGAAATATAATGAGCGAAGTGATGTGTCTGGGCTACACTATCATTTATCATAATACTCCGTCTGATATCAATATTTGTCGTCTGGACAGCCATGGCCAGTTCATTTTTAGTTCTAGTCAAATCGACTATATCCTCACCAGGAGAAGGGAGAGAGGGGCATGTTTAGATTGTAAGGTGATTTCTGGGGAATGTGTTGTTCCACAACATAAACTTGTGGTAGCCGACTTTCGTTTCCACGTGCGTGCGTCACGAGACAAATGTGTTAAAACCGCAAGAACAAAGTGGTGGAAGTTGAAGGATGAAGCGCAACAATCATTCAAAAGGAGGATGATCGCAGAAGGACCTTGGAGCGAAGAGGAAGATGCGTATAGTATGTGGGAGAAGATGACGACTTACATTAGGAAGGCAGCTAGGGAGGTGCTTGAGTGGACAAAATGTAAGAAACTTGTAGATAAAGACACTTGATGGTAGAATGAAGATGTACAAAAAGCTATTAAGGAGAAGAAGTCTTATAAGAGCTGACATCATGAGAGAAGCACAGGTAACATGACGAAGTATAAAGAGATTAAGAAAAATGCTAGGCGTGTTGTGAGTGAAGCAAGGGGGCAGGCCTATGATGCGCTATATGAGAGGCTAGGGACAAAAGAAGGCGAAAAGGATATATACAAGATGGCGAAACTTCGCGAGAGAAAGGTGAGAGATCTCAACCAAGTCAAATGCATTAAGGATGAGGTAGGCCAAATTCTATTGAAGGAGGAAGAAATTCGGAACAGATAGCGGGACTACTTCAATGGACTATTCAATGACGGGAATGAGAGTATTAGGTTCGAGTTGGATGACTCATTTGATGACACCAACAGACGATTCATGCGGAGGATACAAGAGTTCGACGTTAGAGAGGCCTTAAAAAGGATGAAAGGAGGAAAGGCCCGCGACCCCGATGATGTCCCCATTGAGGTGTGGAGATGTCTGGGGCATGTAACAATAGTATGACTCACTAAACTATTCAATCGTATATTTTAGTCAAACAAAATGTCTGAAGAGTGGCGAAAAAGTATTTTAGTACCCATCTTCAAAAATAAAGGAGATGTTCAAAGTTGTACTAATTACCGAGGAATTAAGCTCATGAGTCATACTATGAAGCTTTGGGAGAGTCACTGGACACCGCTTGAGGAAAGTGACCAATGTCACTAAAAACCAGTTTGGTTTTATGCGTGAGAGGTCCACTATGGAGGCGATTTTCTTACTCTGTAGAGAGGTATATAGAGCAAAAGAAGGATCTACATATGTTGCTCATTGACTTGGAGAAGGCATACAATAAGGTACCAATACCGGTCATGTGGTGGGCACTAGATAAACACAAAGTCCAAACAAAGTACATTCACTTTATCAAAGATATGTACGATAATGTAGTGACAAGTGTGCGCGTAAGAGATAGTGAGATCGACACTTTTTCTATCACAATAGGGTTACACCAAGGATATTCCTTGGTGTATGCTCTTTGCTGATGTAGTGTTGATAGATGAAACTAGGGATGATGTTGATAGAAAATTGGAGCTATGGAGGCAGACCTTAGAGTCCAAGGGGTTTAGACTTAGTAGAACCAAGACCGAGTATATGAGATGCGACTTTAGTGATGTCGAGTGCGAGGATGGTAATGTTACTTTACAAGGACAAATAGTATCTAGGAGGGACACATTTCGATATTTAGGATCAATGTTACAAAGAAATGGTGATATTGACGAAGATGTTTGCCACAGGATCAAGATGGATGAAGTGGCGACAAGCATCGGGAATCTTATGTGATAAGAAAGTTTCACAAAAATTAAAAGGAAAATTCTATAGGACGGCGATTAGATCTGCTATGTTGTATGGAGCAGAATGTTGGCCAACTAAAAGACAACATGTCCAACAAATGAGTGTTGGAGAGATGCGCATATTACGGTGGATGTGCGGTCACACAAGAAGAGACAAAATTAAGAACGAGGTGATACGTGATAGGGTAGGGGTGACCCCGATTGAGAAGCTAGTCCAACATCGCCTATGGTGGTTTGGGCGTATCCAGCGGAGATCTCCAAAAGCACCGGTTAACAGTGGGATTATGAAGAGTAGAGAAAATTTTAAGAGTGGTAGAGGTCGACCAAGGTTGACATGGCAGGAGGCGGTGAAACGAGACTTGGAGTGAGACATACCTAGAGATTTGGCTCATGATAGGACTGCATGGAAATTAGCAATTCATGTGCCATAATCTTAGTTTATTCGTAATTTGTTACTCTTATCTTCTTTCTTATTAACCCATTTCTAAAATAAATAAAATGTAGAATCTTATTTTTTACTTTAATCTTATTTTCAATTATTTTTCTTCAAAATTGTTGGGTTTCATTTCTATCTGACCCCACCTTGTTTGGGACAAAAGCTTGGTTGTTGTTGTTGTTTGTTTGTTTGAAACGACAACTATTAAAGAACAAATGAAGTACTGGTTAAGTGGATCCTATGTTGGTCCAGAACACCTCAAAACAGGTGTATGAGTGACGTTTTTGCCTTACTATTATATTCACTTTTGCTACAGTACCGACGTCTTGTACAGGGATATCTACAGTAAATCGGTGCTGCAGCTGCTTGTGCGCCTTTGACTTGTATGACAACACCAGCTGCGGCACCACCACTTAGGGGTGGGCAAAAAAATCGAGACCGAAAAACGAAACCGAAAAAACCGAGACCGAAAAGACTGAAATGTCAAGCATCGGATACCTATTCGGATAGCAAATCTAAATAACCGATATATTTATTTCGGATTCGGGTATCACCTTCGAGTACCCAAAATACTCGAATAACCGAACAATAAAATCTCAAGTTAAATTTTAACCTATGAACTCTAAACAATATGAATTTTGATGTTTCATTTGCGAGTTATATATATGACATCATTAGAATTAACTATTTAATTGTGATCCACCATTAGTGAACCAATACTTTATCGTCTCTTAATATTAAATTTACGATTGATATTAAACTTCTATTGATTGTTGAGAGCATGAAATAAAAATAATGTACAATTCGGGTATTTCGAGTAAGATCGAAAACTGAACTGAAATTTAGGTACCAAACATTTTCGGTACCTAATATTTGTATAACATTTCAGGTAGTGATTTTAAAAAACCAAAATTTAAAAAAACCGAAATAATCGAACCGAATTTACCGGGTAGACCGAACGCCCACCCCTACCACCACTGCAACTCACCCTCTCCTTCTGCTGGATTGGCCACCCTCGGGAGCGTATCTTCCTGGAGCAATGATGAGTGGATTCTATTATTCCATTGACTGGATGACTTTATGTAGTCTATTGCACTCTGATTTTGTTTCCATGTAGGATTCTACTTTCTTACACAACCAAGACTCTTCTTTCCTAATTTGGATGGCAGCAAAATTTTCATTTTTAGAACCTACCTTATCAATAGATTTCCCTGTTAGAGATATAGGGGTTATTAGTTTTTTCCCCTTTGCATAGGGGCCTTTCCGCATATTTGTAATCTCTTGTACCTCTATTTATAGTGGCTCCTAGTCCTCGTAATAATATAAGCCTCATTCATAACATGGTATCACAACCATCAAATTAGGTTTTTATCTGAGCGCTCTTTGTGGCGGCGATTCTTCTTCCGCCACCACTGCGCTCTCTCGTTCCCGTGCGCTCGTCGTTGCACGGGCTTCCTCTGCTTATTGTGTTGCACACCGCCTGAGACGCCTCGTCGATTCTTCTGCTGCTGCAGCGGTTCCATCTGAGTACCACGCTGGACCCTCTCCTGAAACGCAGACGCGTGCGTGAGCAATCTTCTCAAACGCGGACGCGTGCTGCTGCTGTCCCGATTGGATCTGTGCTGCTGCTGTCTCAATTGTGCTCCATCACGATCCAAATCTCCATCGGTCAACGTCAACTCCAATGCTCCTTCTAATTGGATCTTCTGTGGTAGACTCATCCGTAGAGATTTATAAAAAAAGAAGAAATAAAAGAAAAGAAAAAACAGCTTGCACTGCTTTTCTATTGCGCTCTCGCTGTCGCCCGTCGCTACATATTTTGCGCTCTCGCCGTCGCCTATTGTCCAATCAGGATGACTTCTTCGGGTGGGGTTCTAGTCTCGCGTTGTCCAGTGCTTTTCAATGGCACCAACTCTCTGCATGCGTCTACATTTGCGTGGTTTGCGTCATTGGGAGTTCTTTACGAGTGATCTCAAATGCCCGCCTTGTCCTGCAGCTCCTTCACAACCTGTTATTTCAGAGAAGACTACTGAGGATGAGAAGGAGAAGTTATTTGAAGATTATGAGACTCGTCTGGCCTCCTATGAGTCTCAGCTCAGTGTGTACAGGACGTGGTTGGATGAGGATGCTCGTGCATGTGCTATTCTTGCTGCTAGTATGGAGGATCGTCTATCTGCTGATATAGTGAAGTTTGAGTATGCACATTAGATGTGGACTTTTTTTGCGTCGTCGCTATGAGCCTACTGGTCAGTCTACCTATCTTGCTGCTATTCGTCGGAGCAACTTTTACGACAGGAAGATGCCACAATGGATGAGTTTTTCGCTCAGATGTCTGCTATTTGGTGTCAGCTTGACACTCTCGGTCCCCAGTTGTCACCAGATACATGTTCGTCTTGTCAGAGTCAAAAGGATGCACTTGAGTTTCGTCGCATATATGACTTCTTGACTCGGCTTTGTGATGAGTTTGAGCCTCTTCGTGCTCAGCTGCTTGCTCGTCACCTTTGTGTCACTTTTATAGACGCTCTATCTAGCGTTCGTAATGAGGAGACTCGTCTTTGTGCTGTTGGTCTGCTACAGTCTTATTCAGTGTTGGCTGCTCGTTCCTCGGCTTCTCGTCATATTGCTACTTTACCGACAATACCTTCTTCAGTTGCTCCTCCCTTTGCATCTGGGGTGCGTGGTGGTCTTCATTGTGACTATTGTGGTAAAGATGACCATGATGAGGCACGTTGTTTCTCAAGAAGAGGAAGGCTCAGGCTCGCCACTATTGTGGTAAAGATGACCATGATGCGGCACGTTGTTTCTCAAGAAGAGGAAGGCTCAGGCTCGCCGTTCTTCATAGGATGCTGGTAGTGTTGGTACTGGAGGCTCTACGAGGGGTTCTGCTACCACGGATGCCTAGTTGCTCGAGCTTCTTCGTCGCCTCGTTGCCTCTACACCATCAGGAGATGCTGGTTCTGTGACTCAGTCTTCTGCACCTTTAGGTTCTCTTCGACTGAGGGACCACCTACCACTTCTACTCCAGGTACCTGTCCATGAATTCTTGATTTAGGAGCCTCGTTCCATATGACTCCTTATCGTACTAGTCTGTCTCCTTTAAATTCATCTTCTCGTTCTCTTACTATTCATATTGCCGATAGTTCTTCTCTTTCTGTTGTTGGACAGGGCACTCTTTTATCTGACTCTTTTCATGTTCCCGATGTCTCTTATGTTCCTGGTCTGACCATGCAGTTTATATCTGCTGGTCAGCTAACTGATCATGACTGTCGAGTAATTTTTGATCCTGATCTCTGTTATGTTCAGGGTCGTCGCACGGGTCACCTAGTTGGCACTGTCCCCGTCGTTGTGACTCACAGCGTCTTTGGGAGTTTGACTGACTTCGTCTTCCTTCCGTTGCACATGCTACTCTTGATGGCTCCACATTAGCTGCTTCGTCTACCTCGTCGTTTGCTCCCTAGCATCATCGTCTGGGTCATCTGTGTGGCTCTCGCCTGTCAGTCCTAGTTCGTAGTGGTCTTTTAGGACTAGTTTCAGGTTCTAAGTGTTTAGCTCAGTGTCAGGGTTGTCGGTTAGGGAAGCAAATTCAGCTTCCCTATCCTTCTAGTGAGTCAGTGTCTGAACGTTCGTTTGATCTCGTTCATTCTGATGTATGGGGTCCAACTCCTTTTGTTTCCAAAGGACATCGATATTGATGACTTCTCGCCACACATGGATTTACTTTATGAAACATCGTAGTGAGGCCTTGTCTAACTATAAAACTTTTTCAGCTATGATCCGCACTCATTTTGACACGTCTATTCGTGTTTTTCTTGTTGATTCTGCTGGCGAGTACCTTTCTGATGCTCTTCGTCAGGTTCTTTCTGAGCAAGACACTCTTGCTTAGTTTTCTTGTCCTGGTGCTCATGCACAGAATGGTATGGCCGAACGCAAGCATCGGCATCTCCTTGAGACTGCTCGTACTCTTCTGCTTGCTTCCTCTGTTCCTCCTCACTTTTGGACCGAGGCTGTCTCTACTGCTACTTACCTGATTAACATTCAGCCTTCGTGTGCTCTTCAGTGTGAGATTCCATTTCGGCGTCTTACTGTCAAGATGCCTGACTATATCAGTCTTCGTCTATTTGGTTGTGTGTGCTATGTGTTGCTCACACCTCGTGAGCGCACTAAGCTCAGGGCTCAGTCGGTCGAGTGTGTTTTTCTTGGATATAGTGCTGAGCATAAAGGGTATCGTTGTTAGGATCCTGTTGGTCGACGGATGAGGATCTCACGGGATGTTGTCTTTGATGAGACGCGCCCTTTCTATCCTCGTCCTTCTTTGGATACTTCTTTTGTATCTTTGGTCGATCCGATTTCGTTCCTGTTCCTTCCAGATACCCCCGTTGCTAGTATACCTTCTTCACACTCGTGTCGCGTCCCATAGTGTCTTCTTTGGAGCCTTCTTCTATGGTCTCTGACTATGCTATGAAGCCTCCTGTGATACAGATCTACACTCGACAAATTGTGCCTTCTTTTGGTGAGCCATCAACTCCAGTTGAATCCTCTTTGTGTGATGACCCATCTTCTCTTGAGGCATACTCTTCTTCTGAGGAATCATCTTCTTCTGATAATTCTTCTCCTGAGCAACTTCTTGGACGTGGTCATCGCTCTTGTCAGCCTCCTGATCGGTACTCTCCTAGTTTTGCTGTTGTTGTTCTTTCTGAGCCAGCTACGTACCGTGATGTTGTTCCTCATGTGGAATGGCAGCATGCGATGATTGAGGAGATTGCTGCTCTCGAGCGTACCGACATGTATAAGGTTAAGACCCGCTCTGATGGTTCACTTGAGCACTATAAGGCTCGATTAGTCGCTCGTAGCTTCCAGCAAGTACATGGTCGTGACTATGATGAGATTTTTGCTCCTGTTGCTCACATGATCACTGTTCGTACTCTATTTGTTGTGGCCTCTGTTCGTGATTGGTCCATCTCTCAGCTTGATGTGAAGAATGCCTTTCTTAATGGTGAGCTGCGTGAGGAGGTTTATATGCAGCCACCACCTGGGTACTCTGTTCCTGAGGGTATGGTTTGTCGTCTTCGACGCTCTCTTTATGGCCTTAAGCAGACTCCTCGTGCTTGGTTTCAGCGTTTTGTGTCTGTGGTCACTGCTGCTGGTTTTTCTGCTAGTACTCATAATCCCGCGTTTTTTGTGCACACTTCGTCTCTTGGCCGCACTCTTCTTCTCTATGTTGATGACATGATCATCACCGGAGATGATTCTGAGTACATAGCTTTTGTGAAGGCTCGTCTAAGTGAGCAATTTCTTATGTCCGATCTTGGTCCTCTTTGCTACTTCCTTGGGATTGAGGTTGCTTCCTCTTCTGAGGGAATTTTTCTGTCTCAGGAGAAGTACATTCATGATTTTTTTGATTGGGCTTCTCTTACTGATCACCGGACTGTTGAGACGAAGTACATTCAGGATCTTCTTGATCAGGCTTCTCTTACTAATCACCGTACTGTTGAGACTCCTATGGAACTCAATGTCCATCTTCGAGCCACTGATGGTGAGCCTCTTGATGATCCTACTCGTTACCGTCATATTGTGGGGAATCTTGTGTACTTTGGTGTCACTCGTCCTTATATCTCGTACTCTGTTCACATTCTGAGTCAGTTTGTTTCTGCTCTCACCCAGGTCCACTATAGTCACTTGCTTCGTGTCTTGAGTTATCTACGTGAGACTATCTCTAGACGCCTGTTCTTTTCACGCTCTAGCTCTTTACAGCTCAAAGCATATTCTGATGCTACTTGAGCTAGTGATCCCTCTGATCGTCAATCTCTTTTTGCCTATTGTGTTTTTCTTGGTGGTTCTTTTATTGCTTGGAAGACTAAGAAACATGTAGCAGTTTCTCGTTCGAGTGCAGAGGCCGAGTTGCGTGCTATGACTCTTGTGAGTGCAGATGTTACTTGTTTGCGGTGGTTGCTTGAGGACTTTGGTGTTTCTATTGGTATGCCGACTTCTCTTTTGTCTGACAGTACAAGTGCAATCAGTATTGCTCGTGATCTGGTTAAGCATGAGTTTACCAATCATATTGGTGTTGATGCTTCTTATACACGAGCATAGAAACATGACGGTGTTGTTGATCTTCAGTATGTGCCTTCAGAGCTTCAGCTGGCGGATTTCTTCACGAAGGCACAAACTCAAGCTCAACATAGTTTTTATCTCTCCAAACTCAATGTTCGTGATGCACCAATCATATTGGTGTTGATGCTTCTTATACACGAGCATAGGAACAGGACGGTGTTGTTGATCTTCAGTATGTGCCTTCAGAGCTTCAGCTGGCGGATTTCTTCACGAAGGCACAAACCCAAGCTCAACATAGTTTTTATCTCTCCAAACTCAGTGTTCGTGATGCACCTTGAGTTTGAGGGGGGTGTTAGAGAAATAGGGGTTATTAGTATTTTCCCCTTTGCATAGGGGCCTTTCCGCATATTTGTAATCTCTTGTACCTCTATTTATAGTGGCCTCTGATCCTCATAATAATATAAGCCTCATTCATAACATTCCCGTCTTATTATGGAGTCCTATCTAATATGGCTCCCACAATTCCAAAAACAAGATTAACTCCAACTAGTTTTTTCCACGGTATTTTCTAGAACCTATGGTATTCCCCTGATATTATGCTCTAAAATACATTACATGCTCCCGTGAGTTCTGCTATTCTGAATTGTCTACTTAATTGTTTTAATTATTTTCTAGATTTAAGGATTAGTCATGTTCTCAAAATTTCAAATGCTGATTTAACTAATTTAGGTTTTCTAAAGAAACATGATTGTAATGTACGTAGTAGTAATTATGTTGGTTGTAATACAGCAACGAACTTGGCTGTAATATAGAATTTAGCTTATAAAATTCAATTGAAAAGATGTCCTGTATTTTCTGATGGAAGTGTAACCTTGCCGCAGATCTTCTGTTCAACCATCAAGATCCCCTCCTGCCCGCAGAAGAGTTTATGACTATTGAGAACTGTTTCTGATAGTGGGCTGGTCGGCTTGCATCCGCCCTTTCCTGTAGCACATAGTAGCAAGAAGTTCAGGACTTGTGCCCGAGTATCTTCCCTTCAAGTGACATTTAATCTTAAACTGGACCTGTACTTCGTTAAGTTATGCCTATGTCATGGATTTATTAGATGCTGTGAGATGTTTTGAAGCCGTATTTTACAGTCATCTGGGTTTTACCTGTTAATCTTGTGCCTTATGCTAATCTTTTTTCCTGCCTTTGAGCCTGGATTAAGTTCATCCTGATATTTTTTAGCTACACAAGAAATTCGGTGTATGCGTGTGAATAATTTATGGGCGCATCTTGTTAGTCATGCTTTCTCATAGTAGGAATTGGTACATATAGCTTCCAATCATGGTTTTGAAAGTATCAACCAGATCCCTTTTCTTTTAACGAGTTACAAGCATTGTTTAAAGGGTGATGTCTAGGCGTGCAGACGCTTCGGAGGGATTGGCTGCCATGGCTGGCCCCCATTTTTTTTATATGTGACATGAAGTTGTGAATATGTCATCTGTGATGTGATATGTGATATTAGCTGTTATTTTCATGTTGAAATATGTTAAATTCTGTTTGGAATGTTATACTCGGCCTAGATATGGCACGGCCTGTGTAGAAGTAGTCCGATCCATGTCTGGACAGACGAGTAGACCTGTTGTGCTGCCACAGCCTGGCTCGGTGCCCTGCCGTGCTGGGTCGAGGATTTCAAAGCCCAAGCTTGCGCTGTGCTGACCAACAGTCCCAACGCGGCCTATTGGCCATTTATAGCTGTGGGCTGTTGGGATGCTGACTTGCTGGGCACTAACTGGTTGCCTGGACTTTTAGTTGGGGCCTCGGTGGGCGTCCATTTAAAACACTACATATGAGTGACTTTGTTTTTCTCTTACGAGTGTTGTAGGAGCTAAACGATAGAGCACGGTCTATTACATGATTTGCTACCAGTAATCTCCAGAAGAGCAGGTGCCATTACAGAAATGACGAAACCTCCTGACATTCCTGAGCACAATGTCCCTCCTAACCATTTCTAAATATATGATGTTTTTTATTCAATTGAATAAAAAAACGTCATATATTTAGAGATTTAGGGAGTATAATATTTTTTGGAACAGCAAGCTGGTAGGCATTATTTAAGGAAGTGCATGGTTTGTGATAATCAGTTCCTAAATCTCCGCATACAATCAACTGGATGAGTTCTATTTCTGAAACAAAGTATGTATTCAAAATTTTTTTTATTAGGAGTTATGGTGTGATTTGAATTAGCAACAACCTCTGTAATATATCTTTTTTTCGAAAAGCCATAAGCAAATATATTAAGATTGCAGGCAAATTTTTGGAACCAGCTAATGACCATAGGGACAAGTCATTAAACAATGAAGAAAGGATGCATTGGACATTATTCTCGCGACCTCCGAAAGTGCGATGGTTTCGTTCCTTCCATATCACCCAGCAAACTGCGATGACAATCGTGCGAAGGCCTTTGTACCGTTGGGGTTTCACAAACAGTAGAACAACGATATTATTAATCCAAGCAAAACCTTATTGTTTATGGTGGCCACCATGGAGTATATATAGGTGGAAGGACGTCTAAGGAGGTGTTGGGGTCGTGACCTAACTCTAAGACACGAAAATAATAGAATTAGCCTTGATATAAGGCCCAATGGTCCAATACGATGGCGTAGCACCGTGACATATTTTGAAATCGATTTTGTTTCGATGATTCTCGTCGACTTCATAGGTATTTTGACATGAGACCAACTGCATTGGAAAATTTATCCTCCCCCCTTTCCATGCATATGTAGAATGCCAAAACGGAGATCGTATGTGTCCTGGGCATCCGTTTTAGTGCGAACTCCGTTTTAGTGCGAACTGCTTCTGGACTTCGAGTTGGACACAAATTTGAGTTGGGCTCGGTTTCCATCTTCTTTGAACGTATTCTCTGGTCCTCTATGTCCCTAAAACTTCCTCCAAGTACTCCTTGAACCTCTCCGTGGGTCCTAATCACAATTAAATCATTAGGTAGCAATCTATTCTCAAAAACATACAAGGAAACATATAAGAACGAGCTCACCTATTAAATTAATTGTTGTGTATACTCTCTATTGGTTGCATCTTGTATGTTCAATGGAAGGTTATTTGTATCTATAGAAGTGATGTCCTCATCATCCTCCCCTTCTTGAATTGGAGTCGTCCTCGACTCAAGTTCATCTTCTCTCATGGGTTGGTCCAAATGTGCAACGCCATCAAATCTTCTTGTATGCATGAAAGGGGCCAAGGTGGTGGACGATATAGTGCACCATCTTGATCTCGTCCATCAAATAAGAGCGCACATTCACTTGAACCAAGATCCCAAACAAAGAAACATTGTTCTATGTTTGTAGGTGCAATGATAACGTGCACGATCTCGTCATTCTCTTCTTCTTTATGACAAGCCGTCCTCGGCTTGCTCGTATGTCTAGGAAATAGACTTTTGTGGATAGTATGAGCGTTGTCCTTATTGCACAACCGCAGCGAACAATGCTTCTCTTTTATTTGTTGTCCCCACTGAAAGGAAAAAATACTAGAGAAATTTGATAAGACATTATTAGCATTAGTGCATTCATTTATTTTACCATGTTGTTGTAGTACAAAAGGAGCTTGCACATTTGAACATATGTAAACTTTATGCACCATAAACATACCACTATGTTCATATTTGGCTATAGCATGAAAAGTATTTCTTGTCAACAAAGGTAATTCAGTTTTCAAAAACATTCTTCTCTCTACAATATCTCGATCACAGAGAGTGTCAAATTCAATATAACCCAAAGTATTTAGTGAATACAACAATTGCAGCTCCTCATTTTCAACAGCAATGGGAATCAAATTATTAATTTTTGCACAAGCAGTTGAATCCAAAATAGAATCATCAAGTTCACTAACTTGTTTTCGCATAGGTATAATAGAATTATCAACACACAATTCTTTATTAGCGCAAGGATCAGCAGAAAGATCAACATGTGGCAATGGTGTATCAATAAACGTTTCCACTAGTTGTTCCTTGATAATAGCATGATTGGTAGGAAAATTGAGAACATCTAAAAACTTCTCACCTTCAACAAGTGTGTTGTGATATTTGTTACCTTTATTATTATTTTCAGCAGAAAGTTTAGATGCATTATGGGTTGATTCATCAAACAATTCAGAAGAGTTGTTCAACACCTCCTCTTTTGCATAGTTTCTTGTGGAAGGAGTAGTGGAGGTAGCCTGAAGATCATGTGAAGTCTCGGTTGGTGTGTGATCCAAATTTGCCAATCTTACCTTCTTCGTGCTTCCCTCTTGTCTAACAACTCCAACATCCTATCCACCAGGTTACGAAACTCCGCATTGTTTTTGGTGAACACCTCCGTCATATTGTTCATCATGTTACACAACTCAGCATTTGAAATTCCATCACCATTATCTCCTGTCGTTGTTAGTAGTACAAAAAAAGACAACAGGAAGATGTTATCCCTATCAACTACAAAGGGTAGTGGCAATGTAATAGGTCGAAAGACAATCTCTCTCGCTAAAGCGTCTTACCACGCTCTTACAAGTGTTCTTACCGACACAACAGGTAGTGTGGACGGTGAGATGAACCAATGAAGCTTGGGGTGATTGCAAAAGGTATCTGTTCTTCTTAAGAGAAAGTGAAGCTTGGATGACACTTTATATGTAGCAAGGATTAGCAACAATACAATTAGGTAGTAAAGTTAAATAAGTATCCAAAGTACTTGTCAAAGTTGCTGACCTAAATGTGTTCCTAGTAGTTCAAGCTAGCAAGACATGAAACAAAACTATAGGACACAAGGATGCAAGCACTTCCGTTTTTATTTTTCTTTGTTTTTCTTTTCTCTTTTTTATGCGACTTTTGTATCTTTTTTTGCACTTCACTTTTTCTTTTGTCTTTGTTTTTTTAGAATGTGCTGCAAAAGAAGAACACCATGCAAAGCAATTAAAGATATCTCATAGGTCTGTTATAGATTTTCCGCTCAATCTTCTAAGGGCAATTAGGCACCTTTAGAGGCCCCAAATCTAAAAACTTTCAACAGCAAGATTATAGACCTATCTCTCATCTTTAATTTCAGTATATGGAATATCTATTTTGGATCATAACAATAAGAGATATTGCTCCCGAAATACAGACTGTTCAGAAATTCTAGGTCAATAATAGTTTTGGATCTAATGCAATTTCGACCTTGACAACTCTATGTTCTGGGAAACTGATGAATACAAAAATTATAGAGAACTTCTTAAGCTTTCCATGAAGTACAAGAACACCAAAATCCAAGTTCGTATGAGTGAGATATGTTGAAAATATCGAACTGGACAGAGATGAATCTAATCTGGACGTGATGACGTGATTCAAAAGGATGAATCAACACAATGCAAAACTCAAACTAAGGCCAAAAACACTTTCTAAACCAGCAATATGACTCAACCACAGACACAAACTCAACAAAACCAAACTGAAAACAAAAGTTGCAAATGCTCAATGGTGGTTTTGACAAAGTAATGAACATATCTACTAAACTGCAAGTTTTTTGTGGCTTTTTTGTGGACACTAGGTATGAAAAACAGAACTAATGTAATGGGAAGATGAATTACCGAACGGACAACCTAGAAATCTGATACCAATTGATAAGGAGATGGGTCCTGATCTTGCAAAAGGTAATGGATAAGTCGATTGATGGAGATCTCGACGTTAATGATTCAAGGCTCTCGAGTAGAACACGAAAAACCCCCGCAATCACTACGCCACTGCTCTGTTGGTTATCAATCGTGCTGCACACGATTGACCTCGCCAAGAAGGCTATCCTTGCAGGTGCAACCGAGAACACAAGCAAGAACGTAGAAGACACGATTTGAAACCGCGAAGCTGGGATTTCACAAACCGTAGAACGACGATATTACTAATCTAAGCAAAACCCAATTGTTTATGGCGGCCACCATGGAGTATATATAGGTGGAAGGACATCTAAGGAGGTGTTGGGGTCGTGAACTAACCCTAAGACACGAAAATAATAGACTTAGGCTTGATACAAGGCCTAATGGCCCAATACGGCGGCGCAAATCCCTGATAGATTTTGAACTCGATTTTGTTTCGACGATTACCGTCGACTCCATACGCATTTTGACATGGGATCAACAACATTGGTCCTCTCCCCTTTCCGTGCATATGTAGAATGTCCAAAACGGAGATTGTATGCGTCCTGAGCGTCCGTTTTAGTGTGAACTCCTCTTGGACTCCGAGTTGGACATGATTTTGAGTTGGGCTTGATTTGCATCTTCTTTGAATGTATTCTCTGGTCCTCCATGTCCCTAAGACTTACTCCAAGTACTCCTTGAACCTCTCCATGGATTCTAATCACAATTAAATCATTAGGTAGCAATCTATTCTCAAAAACATATAAGAAAACATATAAGAACGAGCTCACCTTTGAAATTAATTGTTGTGTATACTCTCTATTGACTGCATCTTGTATGTTCAATGGAATGTTGTTTGTATCCATAGAAGTGATGTCCTCATCAAGAACCATCAACCATGAGATGATGAAGCAAGAGGTTATGTTCTACAACGACCTTCAAAAGTTCTCCTCCTCCAAGAAGAGAGATGTTGCATTCAAGGCAACATCCTCAAGATCCCAAGAAAAATGAGAGAGTGATGAAGGGAGCTCCGACACCGATTAGGAAGAGGCACTCTTCATCAACAACTTCAAGAGTATGTTGAGAAGAAGGAGGGGGAGCTACCATCATGAAGACAAGAGCAAAGACAAGCCCAAGACAAGATCAAAGAGGGCTTGCTACAATTGCTACAATTTTGATAGTAGTAGTGAAAATGAATATATGCTTAAAGATATAAGTAAGAGTACCTTGAAAAGGTTGAGGTTGTTAACGGATGAGATATTTGAGAAGAGCTCATCAACCGTCAAGAGGATATGCTCATCCAACAAAAGGAGAGATGTTAAGAGTTTGAGGAGCTCTTGGAGCTTGAAAGAGAAAGAAGCAAGGCACTTGAGCGTGAACTCGCTTTGAGCAAGGAAACTTGCTCAAACCTTGAGAACACCACAATTGTGCTAAAGGATGAACTTGTTAGATTGACAAAAGCTAACAAGATCCTTGAAACACAAGTGAAGTCTCTCAAGGTCAATGCATCTTCTTCCTCTAAAAGCTCACCTTCCACAAATATCAAATCTAAAACATCTCAAGCTTGCAAGTGCTCTAACTTGATATTGAAACTTAAAGATGAGCTTAATGTGGCACAAAACAAGCAAACACCGAAGGATGGCATTTTTGACAAGGAGAAGATGGCATATGCGCGTAGTGCATATACCAACACAAGACATCTCCTTGTCAAGGATGGTCTTGGCTTTTCTAGGGAGAAGAGGCAAAACACCCGAACTCCCAAAATGGCAAAGACTTGATTGTTTTTGTCAAAGAAGGTTCATGCAAAAATGATAAAGGAAAGAACATTGCTACATCTCTTAACATGCCTAAAAAGGAACCTCATCCATTGTTCCATGACTTTGATGCTTCATACATTTTGTTAAGGAACAAATTTGGAAAGCCTTACGCTACGTATGTTGGGCCACACCGCAAGAGCTCAAAATGAGTTCTCCCTATGTATCAAGACCATAAGGAGTGACAATGGCATTGAATTCAAGAACACTCAAGTTGAAGAGTTTTTGGATGAAGAAGGCAACAAGCATGAGTTCTCGACCCCCTACTCCCCTCAACAAAATGGGTTGGTCGAGAGGAAGAATAGAACTCTCATCGAGATGTCAAGAACCATGCGTGATGAATACAAGACGTCGGACCGGTTTTGGCCGGAAGCGGTTAACACCGCTTGCCATGCCACAAACCGGTTGTACCTCCACCGCATATTGAAGAAGACGTCTTATGAGCTCCTAATCGGTAACAAACCCAACATCTCTTACTTTTATGTTTTTGGTAGCAAATGCTATATTCTCAACAAGAAGCCTAGGACTTTGATGGTCACTTCCAAGTCTGATGAGGGTTTCTTGCTTTGTTATGACTCAAACACTTACGTCTATCGTGTCTTCGACAAATCCTCCGGAATTGTTGAAGTAACACACGACGTAGTGTTTGATGAGACTAATGGCTCCCAAGTGGAGCAAGTTAATCGTCATGTGCTAGATCAAGAAGAAGCTCCACAAGTGGTGATAGGAAGAATGGCACTTGGAGACATTCGACCATAAGAACAACCTCAAGACTGTGATCATCACACACATCAAGCAACCTCTTCCTCAAATATTCAATCTCAAGATCTCCAAGATGCGCTTCAAGAAGATGAAAATGGAGGCATCAATCAAGGGGGAGACGAAGAAAATGAGGAAGATGAAGATGAAGAACCAATACCTCAAGCACCTCACCCAAGAGTGCATCAAAGTGTTCAACGTGACCATCCCGTTGAAAACATCCTTGGAGACATCTCCAAGGGAGTAACTACTCGATCTCGTATTGCAAATTTTTGTGAGCATTACTCTTTTGTTTCTTCTTTGGAGCCTCATAAGGTTGAAGAAGCACTACGAGATCAGGATTGCGTGATGGCCATGCAAGAAGAGCTCAATAATTTTGAAAGAAATCAAGTATGGAAGCTCGTGAAGAGACCAAACACCAATGTTGTGGGCACCAAGTGGGTGTTCCGCAACAAACAAGATGAGCACGGGTGGTTACAAAGAAAAAATCACGACTTGTTTCCAAGGGGTACTCACAAGTCGAAGAATTGGATTTTGATAAAACATTTGCTCGCGTAGATAGGCTTGAATCAATTCGTATATTACTTCCATTTGATACTCACCACGATTTTAAGCTATACCAAATGGACGCCAAGAGTGCATTCCTTAATGGTCCAATCAAAGAAGAGGTGTATGTGGAGCAACCCGCCGGCTTTAAAGATCGAGACTTCCCAAACCATGTCTACAAATTGCGTAAGGCTCTCTATGGCCTCAAACAAGCTCCCAGAGCTTGGTATGAGTGCCTTAGAGACTTCTTAACTCAAAATGGTTTCAAAATTGGAAGGTCGATTACATTTTATTCACTAAGCATTTTAATGATGATTTGTTTGTTGCCAAGTATATGTCGATGATATTATATTTGGTTCTACTAACAAAGCTTTTTGTGATAAGTTTTTCAAGATAATGACCGAGAGGTTTGAGATTCCATAATGGGGGAGTTGAAGTTCTTTCTAGGTTTTCAAGTTTCAAGCAAGGCACGTTCATTAGTCAAACAAAGTACACACAAGATATACTCAAGAAGTTTGACATGGACAAAGCCAAACCCATCAAGACTCCAATGGGAACCAATGGACACCTTGACCTTAATGAAGATGGTCCAAGTGTGGACCAAAAGGTGCAACGTCGCATGGAGCATCGCCAAGAGAAGTATCTCAAAATGATGTGCGACAAGCTCAAAGTTCCCATGTCTCCCGCTACAGAGAGTGATGGAGAGATGACTCCGTTCCCCGAGTTCACCGCCGAAGAACTTGCTCAATTTGGTGATGTTAGCACCTCCACGGCGGCACCCTCCGAGGAAGAAGGCGATGATGAAAACGCCGAAGATCTGGAGGTAACGGAGAGCGATAGTGAGCAACAACAAGGAGACAACGAAGATGAAGAGTAGATCTTAGGGCTCTCCTCTCTTTTCTTTTTTGGTGTCTTGATGCCAAAGAAGGAGAGATTGGAAGAGGATACTTAGAGTTTTAATAGTTGTTTGTCTATTTTGATCCTATATGGACTTGTACTATGTTTTAAAATTCTGGCATTTCAATTTGTGTAAGACTTAATCTATTATGGGTTCTATGCACTTTACAATGCTTGCACTGCTTAATTATGATGTGATGCTTGAAATGTCTTACGTATCACTCGTATTCGTTGTCTTATCACAAATTATGAACACATCACTTAGACACCCCACCATAACATGTATATGTATGATAACTCTCTCAATTTCTTGATTCTTAATGCATACATTGAAGGGGAGTTACTTATACACATACATGTTATGAAAACCAATTATTATCCTTTTGTTGAAGCTTAATGTGTTGTCATCAATCACCAAAAAGGGGGAGATTGAAAGTGCATCTAGGCATCCCCGTGGGTTTTGGATGATTGATAACGACAATTAAGAGACTAATGAGCTGAGTTGATCTGAAGCACAGGTGTGATGATTGCAATGATACAAAATCCCTCAAAAAGGAAAAGGTTGAAACGGGTGTCGAAGACTTAAGCATAGAAATTAGGGTTTTTGTTGTGTTGAGTTTAGACTCGTTGTATCAAGTGTGTGTATCATGTGCATTGAGATCATCAAAGAGGGCTCAAAGTGGTGGTTGAGAGAAAAACCTAAGTGAGAAGCCTTAGAGAGAGAAAATTCCCAGTGACAGGACTTGTTCCGGCCTCAGGCCGGACTAGTCCGGATGGACAGAGTAGTCCGTTTTGGAACAGACTAAAGGTCTCTGTTGGAGTTCGGACTTGTCCGTATGGGTACAGACTAGTCCATTCCGCCTTGGTGAGCGTCTGTGGAGCTAAGTCCTGGGAGGTCGGACTTGTCCGCCGCATGGGTCAGATTAGTCCGGACCCAGAGTAGTCCGTTTTGGGACAGACCAAATGGTTCTGTTTGAGTTTGAACTCGTCCGTTGTGGTACGGACTAGTCCGTTTATACCTTAGCGAGAGATCCCGAAGCCAAGTCCTAGGAGGCCGAACTTGTTCGCCCCAAGGGCCAGACTAGTCCCGGCTCTCCCAGAGTGTCCGTTTTCAGGTGGACTAATGTGTTCTGTCCGACTTCGGACTAGTCCGTTTTTGGCCGGACTAGTCCGTGCTGTTAGTGATCGTTTGAAATTCAAACGTTGGCGGGGACGTCACCAATTTTGTTGATCGGTGACGTCGAATTGTCAGTGGTCCCAAAAGGTCGGACTAGTGCGTGGTACAAGGCTGGACTAGTCCGGGGTTGTGTTGATGGCAACAGTTAGTTGCCGGGACCCCTATAAAAAGGGGACCCTCGACCCCTATTTGAAAACTCTTGAACCCTAGCGCCGCCACAACAGTCCTTCAGCCTTCCAAAGCCTTCTACTCGTCCTACTTGCCCTCTAAGACCAAATCTTGAAGAGATTAGGGTTTGGGAAAGAGAGTGAAGTAAGATCATCGTGCTTTGGCTCTCGATTTGATCTCTTGCACTTGGTGTTACGTTTTGTAGCTTGTGTGAGTTGAGCTTCGTGTGCTCCTTGCTGTATTGATTCGTGGGAGCCTCAACTTGTGAGTAGCCCCAAGAAACTTGGTGATCACCCCTTTGATATAGTGGAAACCAAGCCAGCCATTGTGGTCGCTTGGTGAGAAGAGGGTCAAGTGAGACTCGGTCCTTGTGTGGACTTTTCAACGTGGATTTAGTCTTCTTTGTGGATCTGAACCACAGGATAAATCATGTCTCGCTTGTCACTTTACATTTCGATATTCACTAGAATTGCTATTAAAGTTCATATCGTTCTTCATATTGTTCATCGTTGAAATCGTGCAACCTAATTGATTACATTTGTCAGTCTAAGTTATACTAGGTTGCTAGACATTACTTCCATCTTTCGTGAACCTAAATTCCACAAATAACTTGTAGAAATCAAGTTCTTAGGTTTTCACCTTGTGTTGAGCGGACTAGTCCGACCTCAGGAATTTAATCTCGTTTGATTAATCGATTTCAGGTCATATTGCCTATTCAACACCCCCCGCCCCTCTAGGCGACTTTAAGGATCAAAATGATCAAGGACACTTGTCTTGCTCTTGAGATTGGTTAGGATCAAAAGCTTCGAAGTTCTGGTGCTGGAGATCCTCGACAGCACCCTCTAAGCAACACCTTCTATTCCGCGCAATAAACATACAAAAGCAAAAATTACAATCCATAAATGATCATATATTACTCAATATGCCATGACATGCATGAATAATGCAATTATGTGGTAATGCATGTTAATAAGTTGATATCATTGCTTACTAGTCCCAATTGAGTTATACATGTTAGAACAAGTTTCAAGTCATTTTGGAGGATACTAAAGAAGTTTCAGGAATTTCAGAAAAGGAAGACCGGACTTGTCCGCACGATGGTCGGACATGTCCGCTCAGGACCAGAGAGTTGATAGAACTAGTTCGCACTGGACCGGACAAGTCCGCTATGGCTAGGGTTTTGGCGAAATATCAATTAGAGCATAGTCAAAATTAATATGGAACTATATTTCACATAGAAAAGATGGATCTAAGGCATTTACCATGAATCTTAGGGTTCAAAGGTCGAGGATTCAACGAAATTCGAGAACTTGATGTCTAGATCCATAGAAGATGAAGAATTGATGGATAGTTGACGATGATGTCGATGAGTTGACGAAGATCGAACTTGCTTGATCCTCCTATCTTCCTCCTCCTTCCCCTGGCTGTGAGCTCCTCCCTTCTTGATGGCGGCTCTCACGAACTAGGGTTAGGGGTTTTCTTCAATTGTGGCAAAGAGATGAAAGGGTGGGTGTTGGGGTGTTTATATAGGGTGAAGATGGTAGGGTTTGGGGTGGAATTTGAGTTTAAGGCAATGGAGGCCTAGGTGGGGTTCCACATGGCTCCACAGGCGTTAGGCACGATGTACTTGGGAACGAATAAGGTAAATACCAAAAAGCCCGTCGGGAAGAAAGAAATAGAATCGGAGTCAGGCACACGGGACTAGTCTGCTCAGGGGCTGGACAAGCCCGATATGGGAGAGAAAGTTGAATAGCCAAGTCTGGTGGAAATCCGGACAAGTCCGAACGGTTCCATAAAGCAAAACGTACAAGTCCGGTCGGAGGCCGGACAAGTCCGGGGGTTTGTCCAATTTTCAAAGTCCGAACCAAATTTGGGAATTACCAAACGACTCCGAAAGTTTCCAGTAGCGAAGATCGGACTAGTCCGTACTTTGGAAGGATAAGTCCGGACAACAACAGAAATGCTTTCGGACTAATCCGAGGCCAAAAGCGGATAAGTTCAAAAAACAGAGCAGAACGGACTAGTCCGGGGTCCAAACCCGACAAGTTCGCACTAACACATACTTTTAACTGAAATTTTGGTTCTAATTTTTTAATCTTGTTCTTTTTGTGTTGCTTAATGTTAAAAATGTAGAAGAATGTATGCAATGCATGATGGATGAAAATGAGGGTGTTACAAACCTACCCCCCTTAAAATGAATCTCGCCCTCGAGATTCGACGTAGAAGGAAAGATATAGGAAAATTCTCTCTTGAGATCATCTTCCAGCTCCCAAGTTGCTTCCGATTTTGCATGATGCTTCCATTGTACTTTGCACCATTGAATCACTTGTTTCTTGTGACTCTCTCCTTGTTTTCCAAAATTTTGACCGGTTGCTCGGCATAAGTCAAATTTGTCTCTAATTCCAATTCTTCTATTGACACTTGTTCTTCCGGTACCCTTAAACACTTCTTGAGCTGAGAAATGTGAAACACATCATGTACATCAGAAAGGTGTGCTGACATCTCCAACTTATATGCCACTTCTCCACGTTTGCCCAAAATCTTGAATGGTCCAATATAGCGAGGTGCCATATTGTCTATGACGTTAAACTGCTTATGACCTTGCATAGGTGACACTTTGAGATATACGAATTATCCCACTTCAAATACTAAGTTTCTTCGCCTATTATTCACAGAGCCTTTTTGTCTTGATTGAGCAGTCCTCAAATTCTCACGGATTGTCTGAACCTGCTTTTCAGCTTCTTGCAACACATCATACCCAAATACTTGGTTCTCTCCTGTCTCATTCCAAAACAAAGGTGTTCTACACCTTCTCCCATACAATGCTTCCTATGGCGACATCTCCAAACTTGCTTGATAATTGTTGTTGTAGGAAAATTCAGCATATGGCAGACTTTTGTCCCAACTTCCTCCATACTTTAGCGCACAAGATCTTAGCATGTCCTCCAATATCTGACGGTTTGTCCATCCGTTTGGGGGTGATATGCAGAACTAAAATTCAATTGGGTTCCCATAGACTCGTGCAACTTTTGCCAGAACCTTGAGGTAAATTGAGAACCTCTACCGAACACTATTTCTTTGGCACTCCGTGTAAGCACACTATTCTTCCCATATACAATCCTGCCAACTTTGCTCCACTATAGGTAGTCTTGACAAGAATGAAATGCGTTGATTTGGTCAACCGATCTACAATAACCCATATTGAATCATATCCTGTTGAAGTGCGAGGTAAACCAACTATGAAATCCATACCAACTTCTTCCCACTTCCATTCCGGAATATTCAATGGCTGCAAGAGTCCAACTGACCTTTGGTGTTCAGCCTTCACTCGTTGGCACACATCAAACAAAGCAACGTTGTCGAAGTGTGGAATACAACACTTCCCCCGGACCCGCTGAGAAGCAGCCCGCGGAGGTTCTTTTGTGGTTGGGGCACACAAAGATCAATATCGAGATGGTGACCTCACAGATTTACGTGGTTCGGGCCGCCTGAGCGTAACACCCTACTCCACAGGGATTGTGTGATTGTATTGAGTGAGTGAGTTTTCTAAGGTCAGGGCGCAATAGCCTGGAACTGCCCCTTGATACTCGTGCGGTGCAGCCCTTTTATAGTTCTAAGGACTGACCGTTACAAAGCTGGCCTAGCCCGACATGTGGCTCTGGCATGATTAATGACCTAATACACTGTCTAAACTGTATTAAGTACAATTAATAGTGTGGTAACGTGCCTTCATGACAGTGTTACCCATATTAATGGTGCACTGATCGTGCGTCATTAATATGGCATTAATGACACATTATCAGACCTTGTAACTGTCGCTTTAACCATCCTTGAATGTTTGTAATGGTCATGATCGACTTGTATTCCCGTTGGTGACGAAGGTCCGGAGGCTCCACACATGGCAGATCTGGAGCTTTCCCTTGCGGGAGAGTAGGTCCGGGGTTGCTGTACACATGTCAGTACCGTAGCTCCTCTCTGGCGGGGGCTAGGTCCGGGGCTCTTGTACACGTGTAGTCGCCGAAGCTTTCCTTGGTTGGGAGTTTTGTTCCAGGCTTATTTTACACGTGTTAACCCGGGAGCCAGCCATGTGAGGGGAGCGGGTCCGGTGCAACGTGCCATGTGGGACCTGCGAGAGCCTTTGACTCTGACGGATGGAACTTCCTTGCACTTGTTGCGGTATCATGGGGTACACGGTACGTAGGGTACCGACAGCCGGGCCCACATCCGGGAGAAACCCCTTGGGTTAAGTTATTCTGCCAGAGGTGGGGCCATTCTCAATTCCCGCGCTTTGATTTTCGAAAGTCTTCTGACGCGCCGATAGAGTGACGGTCCCGGAGTGAACCTTCGACGTGTGGCTTGTTATGAATATGCCAGATGAGATCTTTGAGTGCGGATCTCACGCAATTGAAGTTCGCCGGCTCCCAATATGAAAACCGTATCGGTTCCGCGCGCCCTGTAAGAGCGCCGACTTTGGGTTTCTCGCCGCACATCATGGCAACGGTTGGCCTTGGGTAAGGACCTCGATCTCTTCGTCGGGGTGGCCCCAGGCCCACTCGTCATTGATGGGGTAGATTTTTGAAAAGTACTCTTGATCTCATTGCGGTTTCCATCCAAGCGTCGCAGAGGCTTACTTAAGAAGGAAAGTGCGCACGGGTTGAGAACTCTTTACGCCTTCGATCATCTTTGCGCTCAGAGCCTCCCAAACTCCGCCTAACTTTCCATCTTTTGCTCCACTTTGCCGCGATAGAGTTGGGTCTCCCCAAGAGCCGCCTCAAGAGCGATGATTATCTGAAGAAGGTCCGGACCTACATGGGGTGGTCCAGCGACTCCTTCAACCATCTGGTCCGCGCCGGCAAACTCCCGTTCAAGAAGGAGCGCGACGACGACATGGTGTACTTCTCTGCGTACGCCATGGTGGGGCTGATCCCACCTTTCTCAACTTTCCTTTTGATGTTGCTGGACTTCTATGGTCTGCAGTTGTACCACCTTGGCCTCCATTCTCTTCTTCTTGTGTCGACATTCGTCCACTTCCGCGAGATGTGGGTGGGTATTCCCCCCTGTGTCGAGCTTTTCCGCACCTTCTTCACCATTCACATCACCGGGAAGGGGTCTGAGTTTCTTGTCTTCTACTATTTCGTGAAGCGCAAGAAATGCCCCTACAAATACTTGAGGTCGTTTTCTTCCGGGAAGTGAGACGACTGGAAGAAAGATTGGATCGTCGTCACGGCAGAGGAGCACGAGAAGTTTGAGCGACCCGAAGGTCTCCCGAATGTTGACACTGACGCATGGAGTGTGGTTTCGGTGCTGTCAGAGGCCTTCAACCCTGCCTTGACCAGGATCCGCGAATGCGTGTGTCGGTACCCTACGTACCGTGTACCCCACGATATCGCAACAAGAGCAAGAAAGTTCCACCAGTTAGTGTCAAAGGCCTTTGCTGGCCTCGCATGTGATGTTGCACCGGACCCGCTCCCCTCACATGGCTGGCTTCCAGGTAAACACGTGTAAAATAAGCCCGGAACAAAACTTCCAACCAAGGGAAGCTCCGGCGACTACACGTGTACAACAACCCCAGACCTAGCCCCCGTCAGAGAGGAGCTCCGATACTGACACGTGTACAGGGACCCCGGACCTACTCTCCCGCAAGGGAAAGCTCCGGATCCGCCACGTGTGGAGCCTCCGAACCTTCGTCACCAACGAAAATACAAGCCGATCATTACCATTACAGACATTCAAGGATGGTTAAGGTGACAGTTACAAGGTCTAATAATGTGTCATTAATACCATATTAATGACACACGATCAGTGTACTGTTAATAGTGGTAACGCTGCTATGAAGACACGTTATCACACCATTAACTATGCTTAATACTCTTTAGACAGTGTATTAGGTCATTAAGCACGCCAAGGCCACATGTCGGGCCAAGCCAGCTTTGTAACGGTCAGTCCTTAGAACTATAAAAGGGCTGCACCGCGCGAGTATAGAAGGGGCTGATCCAAGCTATCGCAACCTGACCATAGCGAACTCATTCGCTTAATACAGTCACTCAAACCCCGTGGAGTAGGGTGTTACACTCAGGTGGCCCGAACCACATAAATCTCTGAGGTCACCATCTTGATATTGATCTTGTGTCCCCTAACCACATAAGAACCTCCGCGGGCTGCTTTTCAGCGGGTCCGGGGGAAGTGTCGTATTCCACACTTCGACATTTGGCGTGCCAGGAAGGGGGGGGGGGCGTTTGTTCCAAGATCACAAGATGGTGAATTCAGCCGCTGGATCATCCAACGACAATCATGCTGAACAACCTGCTGGAGGCAACCCCTCCAACATTCAACAACCAACGGGTGCCAATGCTCCGGCAGGCGCTGTAGCACCATCTGTTCCGGCAAACAATGTCGGTCAACGAGATGGGGCATCTGCATCGATCACTGCATCAGCAAACAACAACCCCAAGCACGCGCTCATTGCCGCGCGAGCTCTTTTGCAACATCCACCACCTCTAGGCGCACCCCAGGGTGCTATGGAGCAGTGTAGGGCTGATGTTCACCATCTGGTCACAGCTACGGCCGCAGGCATCAGTAACCAAGGTCCTCCTCCTTTGGGGAGGGCACCTTCACAACGAAAGACCTTGTCCGGTCGGCTTGGTCCACAAGCTTCTCAACAAAGGAGGCGTGCCACCTCCCAACAAGTGACTTCGTTGCCCCCCCGGGGTGCGACGCACCCATGCCATCACCAGGATTCCGACCCATGACCTGCGGTCAGAACTGGATCGCCGTTATCGGCAACAGGACGGCCGAGTCCACATCGAGCGCGCTCGCGAAAGGCGAGAGGCTCGAGACAACCCTGCTCCTCAAGGAGTAGGAGGAGGTTGTTATGCCCTGGCCATGCACTTACGTATGGTCAGGTGGCCGCAGAAGTTCCGGCCTCACTTGCCGTAAAAATTCGACGGTACAGTCAACCCCGTCGAATTTCTGCAAATCTACTCTACTGCCATACTGGTAGCGGGGGGGTGATGAGGCTGTAATGGCCAATTACTTCCCGGTGGCCTTAACCGGGACTACAAGGTCCTGGTTCATGAGTCTTCCACCCGACTCCATTAATAGTTGGGCGGAACTATGCCAGCAATTCACTGCCAACTTCGGGAGCTCCTACACCCAACCCGACACTGAACTGGACCTGTTTGCTGTGAAGCAAACGTCGGGGGAATCGCTACGGTCCTTCATCCCTCGATTCTCTCAGGTACGAAATACCATTCCATCTATCTCAAGCTCTTCTGTTATCATTGCATTCAGACAGGGCGTTCGAGATAAGAAGATGCTAGAGAAGCTGGCTATTAAGGAAGTTACCAGCGTCACGGAGCTCTTCAGCCTAGCCGACAAATGCGCTAGGGCTGCGGAGGGCCGTGAAATGCACTCCAAACCAGCTTTAGAGGTCAACCAGAAGTCCTCCAAAACTGAAGCCGCTACCTCCGATAGTGGCAAGAAGAAGAAGAAGCCCAACGGCAAAAAGAAGTTGTCGGCCGACACTCCAGCTGCTGCTGCTGCAACACCTAGAGACCGGGGACCACGCCCTGAGAAGCGACCTCGTCCTTCATTAGAGGATGTCAACAATTCCAAAGCATGGTGTCCGAACCTTGCCGAGCGCTACAATAAGTGCCGGGAAGAAGTTCCTTTCCGTCAAAGGGAAGGAAAACAAAAAGTCGACGAAGCTCCAACTGAAGAGGAACTAAGTTTCCAGGACCCTAAAAAAGTCTTGAAAGCCGTCTACAATACTGTCGACAACAACTCTAACGCCTCCGACAACAAACGTCGGAAAACCCTGAACACCATCTATGGTGGTTCTTGGGACATCACTTCTCGTCGCATCCTCAAGACAATGCGGCGGGACATGGCCATGGTAGCTCCTGCTGCTAAGGCAGAACCACATCGGAAGTGGATGGACACACCCATCATTTTCGATGCTTCGGACTGTCCCCGAAACATGATTGGGGCTGGTCTCCCGTTGATGGTGTCACCCACCATTAACAATATCCAAATTCACCATGTGATGGTGGATGGAGGTTACACTTAACCTTATAAGCTTCAAGGCTTTCGTTAAGCTTCAACTTCGGCCTTCGGACCTCTGTCCATCCCGACCTTTCTCTGGAGTAGGTCCGGGAACCATCACTCTTCTTGGTTCTATTACACTCCCTGAAAGTGCATCTAGGATCCCCGTGGGTTTTGGATGATTGATGACGACAATTAAGTGACTAATGAGCTTAGTGATCTTAAGCACAGGTGTGGACTAAGTGGAAGCACAATCCCTCAAAAAGGAAAAAAGATGGAAACGACGATGTCAACTCGAAAAGGGAAATTAGGGTTTCTAGTGTGTCGAGTTTAGACTAGCCAAATTTGTGTGAGGATGTGTGTGTAAAGTGCATTGAGATCAAGTTGGGAGCTCAAAGCGGTTTAGAGGTCAAACCTATTGAGAGAAGAGAGTTAGAAGTAGTCTGGTAGTAGGGCCGGACTAGTCCGTGCAGGAGGCCGGACTAGTCCGCCCCTGGCCGGCCAAGTCCGTCTTGGGCCGGACCATAAGGGTCTGACTGAGATTGGACTAGTCCGTATTGGGACGGACTAGTCCGGGTAGTCGTGAAGTGGGTTTTGGGGACTAAGTCCCAAAACCACGGACTTGTCCGTTTTGGGGCGGACCAAAAGGTTCTGAGTGAGATCGGACTAGTCCGTCCATGGGCCGGACTAGTCCGTGTTGCTAAGTGCAGAGAGGTTTTGCGACTAAGTCTGGGAAGACCGGACTAGTCCGCCCTTGGGGCCGGACTAGTCCGTGGTCTTCAGACTAGTCCGTTTTCACACGGAACAAAAGGTTCTGTGTGAGATCGTACTAGTCCGGTGAGGGTCGAACTAGTCTGTTGTTGAAGTTATCGTTTGAATTTGAAGTTTGGCGGGTAGTGTGACGATTGCCGCGCAGTGCGACAGTTGTCAGAGGGGTCAGTGGTCCCCTAGACCAGACTAGTCCGGGCCGTAGGCCGGACTAGTCCGCCCTTCTGCTGAAGTCAGCAGTATGGGCTTGGGACGTCTATAAATAGAGGTCCCCTGGGTTCATTTGAACCAATCCTTGAGAAAACTGAAACCCTAGCGCCGCCACAGCAACCTTGAGCCTTCAAAAGCCTCTTTCTTGCCTAATTCCCTCTAAAACTAATTCTTGTGTGGATTAGGGTTTGGTGAGGTGAAGAAGAGGAAGAACACCGCTCTTTGGCTCTCGGTTTGATCTCTTGCACTTTGTGAATCTTTGTGATCTGTGGCTTGAGTTAATCTTTGTGATTTGCAATTGTAATTGTGGTGGGAGCCTCAGATTGTGAGAAGCCCCAACGAATCTTGTATTCATTCTTTGTGATAGTGGAGAACCAAGTTAGCCCCGTGCGGTAAACTTGGTGAGGGAAGGGTTGTTGAACCCGGTCCTTTGTGGACTCCTCAACGGGGACGTAGATTCCTTGTGTGGGATCGAACCTCGGGATAAAATCCTTGTGTCTCCGTGTTCTTCGCATTTCGTTCATCGAATATTTCGTTCTAGGGTTGCTAGTTTTGTCTTGTGCTTCACATTGCCGTTAACTTGTTCCTCTTAGTCATATACTTGTGTTGGTAGTTGTTGAACTTGACATAACCATATCCTCACCTGTAGCTTCGAGAAAATCGCCTTAAAACTTGCTAGAAACACTTTTTAGGGACCTTCTCGCAGGCTGACCGGACTAGTCCGCCCCCAGACGGACTAGTCCGCCCCTGTAATTTAATCTCGTTTTATTGAGTCATTTGCAGGTCGATTAGCCTATTCACCCCCCATCTAGGCAACTTTCAATTGGTATTAGAGCAGGACTCTCCACAAAGAGTCTAACAACTCGGAGAGATGGCCGGAGTGGTGTTTGAAGAGGTGTCGACCAATGATTCTCAACCGACACGTGAGGAGACAATGGCCTATCAAGACAAGCCAACCGATGATGAGGAGACTCGCCAGCTCAAGGCGAAGCTCCGGGAGAAGCTGAAGATTGCTGCGGTTGATCCGTCAAGCTCATCAAGTGGTGGCGGCGGAGTCAACTACAACCAACAAGGGTTCAACTATGAACGCCTTGCCGTCAACAACCACTACCTTTCCATCCCATTGGGGAAACCTCCCCAATTCGATGGAACTGACTACGGGATGTGGAAGCACAACATGAAGATCCACCTTGTGTCACTCAATCCCTCACTGTGGCAAATTGTGTTGACCGGAGTGCACATCCCTAAAAATGAAGAAGATATCACTCCGGAGCAAGCCATGCTCCTTCACCGCAATGCTCAAGCGGCCGGAGTAATCATCTCATCCCTCTCAAGAGATGAGTTCAACCGAGTGGATGGACTTGAGGTGGCCAAAGATATTTGGGACACTCTCAAGACGGCTCATGAAGGCAACCGAGTCGTCAAGGAAGCAAAGATTGAACTCATTGAAGGAGAGCTCGGGAGGTTTGCCATTATGGATGGTGAATCTCCCCAAGAGATGTACAACCGCCTAAAGATACTCATCAACAAGAGTATATCTTATGGCTGTACCAAGTGGACGGACCACGAGGTGGTGAAGAGAATGATCCGGGCATTCATGCCTAGGAACGTCTCTCTATGCTCCATGATCCGAGAAAGTCCGGGGTTTGCCAAAATGACCCCGGAAGAGTTCCTTGGAAGGATCATTAATCACGAGATCATGGAAAAGGAGGCGCTCTTCTACAACGACCTTCAAAGATTCACCGCCTCGAAGATGAAGAATGTTGCGCTCAAAGCAACATCCTCCCCAAAAGAGCAAACGGAAGATGATGAGGAGAGCCTTGACACCGATGAGGAAGAGGCCTTCTTCATCAACAACTTCAAGAGGATGATGAGGAGAAGAAAAGGAGGATACAAGCATGAAGGAAAAGGCAAAGAAAAGGCAAGGCCCAAAAACAAGAGGGCTTGCTACAATTGTGGCGAGTATGGCCACTTCATAGTTGATTGCCCCCATGAAGAAGTGAAGAAGAAAAAGGAGGGAAAGCCTCAAGAGAAGAAGTTATTCAAGAAGAAGAGGCCCTCCGGACAAGCACACTTGGGCAAGGAGTGGGACTCTAACGATGAGTCCTCCTCCGAAGAAGAAGAGGAGAAGATGACCACCATAGCCATCAGGAGGAGCTCCAAGGGAAGCAAGCTCTTCCCCAACCTCAACAACGACTACAAACCAACTTGCTTTATGGCAAAGGAGGGAAGGAGAAAGGTAACATCTCACTCCTCCTCCTCCATTTCCTCTCATGATGAATTTGATAGCGCCAGTGAAAATGAGCACATGTTCAAGGACATAAGCAAAAGCACCTTGCGTAGGATGAAGTTGCTTATGGATGAGATCTTTGATAAGGAGGAGCTCATCAATAGACAAGAGGACATGCTCATCCTTGAAAAGGAGAGATGTCAAGAGCTTAATGAGCTCCTTGAGCTTGAAAGAGAGAAGAGCAAGGCATTGGAACACGAACTTTCTCTAAGCAAGAAAACGTGTTCAAGTCTTGAGGAGAAATCAATTGAGCTCAAGGATGAACTTGGGAACTTGACAAAAGTTAACAAGATCCTTGAGACTCAAGTTGGGTCCCTTAAGAACAATGTAGCCTCTTCCTCCAAGAGCTCAACCTCCTCAAAGGCCTCATCCAATGCAACCACGCCTTGCAAGTGCTCTTAACTTAATCCTTAAACTTAAGGATGAACTAAACTTAGCGCAAGGCAAGCAAGCACCTAAGGGTGCCATCTTTGACAAGGAGAAGGTGGCGTATGCACGAAGTGCATACACCAACACAAGACCTTCCCATGTCAAGGATGGTCTTGGCTATACTAGAAGTGGTAGGCACAACGCCAAAACCTTCAAGTATGGCAAAGACATGATTGTCTTTGTTAAGGGAAGTTCATCTACAACTAAAATTGAGAAGAACACATCCACTAGCAACAAAACTCCTAAATCTGAACCGCATCCTCTATTTCATGATTTTGATGCTTCTTATGTGCTTATGAGGAACAAATATGGCAAGGTGTTTGCTAGATATGTTGGGCCACTCCGCAAGAGCCCCAAGCCTTGCGTGTGGGTGCCCAAATGCCTTACCACTAACGTCAAAGGACCCAACTCCGCTTGGGTACCTAAAAGGAAGGCATAATCTTGTTTTGTAGGCATACTCTTCCGGTGGTTCCAAATGGGTGCTCGATAGTGGGTGCACAAACCACATGACCGGAGAGAGGACGATGTTCGAGGAGTATGAAGAACACGATGATCCAAATGAAGGAATCCTCTTTGGAGACAATAGCCGAGGAAAAAATCCTTGGCTCCGCTAAAATTGTCATCTCTCCTCAACACACTCTTTCTAGCGTTCTACACATTGATTCTTTATACTATAACCTCTTGTCCATATCACAACTATGTGACAAGGGTTATAATTGTGTTTTCACTAATGAGGGTGTGAGCGTCCTTAGAAGAAGTGATAACTCAATCGCTTTTAAGGGTGTGCTCAAGGGAAAGATTTATCTTGTGGACTTTGCGTCGGATAAAGCTCAACTTGACACATGCTTAATGGCGAAAACCAACATGGGATGGCTTTGGCATAGACGGCTGGCCCATGTTGGCATGAGGAACTTACAAAAGCTTCTTAAGGGCGATCACATCCATGGCTTGAAGAATGTTGTCTTCGAAAAAGACAGGCCATGTAGTGCGTGCCAAGCGGGGAAGCAAGTAGGAGCTCAACATCCCTCCAAGAACATCATGACGACGACAAGACCATTGGAGCTGCTACACATGGACCTTTTCGGGCCAATAACCTACATAAGCATTGATGGTAACAAATATGGTCTTGTTATTGTTGATGATTTTTCTCGTTTCACTTGGGTGTTTTTCTTGCATGATAAGGGTGAAACACATGGTGTCCTCAAGAGGTTCTTGAGGAGAGCTCAAAATGAGTTCGCCTCAAGAATCAAAGCTATAAGAAGTGACAACGGCACCGAGTTCAAAAACACTCAAGTAGAAGAATTCTTGGATGAGGAAGGCATCAAGCATGAATTTTCAGCTCCATACTCTCCTCAACAAAACGGGGTGGCGAAACGGAAGAACAGAACACTCATTGAGATGTCAAGGACGATGCTCGATGAGTACAAGACATCGGATCGGTTTTGGGCTGAGGCGGTTAACACCGCTTGCCACGCCGTCAATCGATTATACCTCCACCGCCTCCTCAAGAAGACTCCCTACGAGCTTCTAGTTGGTAAGAAACCCAATGTCTCTTATTTTCGTGTTTTTGGGAGCAAGTGTTATATTCTCAACAAGAAGCCTAGGACTTCAAAGTTTGCTTCAAAGTCCGATGAGGGTTTCTTGCTTGGCTATGACTCAAACACTCACGCCTACCGTGTCTTCAACAAAACCTCCGGAATTGTTGAAATAACACGCGACGTGGTGTTTGATGAAACTAAAGGCTCCCAAGTGGAGCAAGTTGATCAAAGTGTGCTAGATCAAGAAGACTCTCCACAAGAAGCACTTAGGAGAATGGCACTTGGAGACGTTCGACCACAAGAACAACCTCAATGCTCAAGTAAACAACCACAAGATGATGCAAGTACTCCTCCATGTGATCAAGCTTTCGACGGTCAAGTAGGACCTCAAAACGATCAAGAAGATGAAAGTCAAGGGAGAGGCACTCATCAAGGGGGAGATCAAGAAGAAGAAGAAGATGATGATGACTCAAGAGCTCAACCTCCACATCCTCGCGTACATCAAAGTGTTCAACGGGATCACTCCGTTGACAACATACTAGGATACATCACTAAAGGGGTAATCACTCGTTCTCGTGTTGCAAACTTTTGTGGACATTACTCTTTTGTCTCTTCTTTGGAGCCCCATAGGGTTGAAGATGCCTTGAGAGATCCGGATTGGATGGTGGCCATGCAAGAGGAGCTTAACAACTTCGAGAGGAACAAAGTTTGGGAGCTTGTCAAGCGTCCACAAGCAAATGTTGTAGGCACCAAGTGGGTGTTCCGCAACAAGCAAGATGAACATGGTGTTGTGACAAGGAACAAGGCACGATTCGTGGCCAAGGGGTACTCACAAGTCGAAGGTTTGGATTTTGATGAAACCTTTGCTCCCGTAGCTAGGTTAGAGTCAATTCGAATATTACTTGCCTTTGACACTCACCATGATTTTAAGCTCTATCAAATGGACGTCAAGAGTGCATTCCTAAATGGCCCAATCAAGGAGGAAGTATATGTGGAGCAACCACCGGGCTTCGAAAACCAAGAATTCCCAAACCACGTCTTCAAATTGCGTAAGGCTCTCTATGGCCTCAAACAAGCTCCTAGAGCTTGGTATGAGTGTCTTAGAGATTTTCTAATTGAAAATGGTTTTAAGATAGGAAAAGCTGATTACACTCTATTTACAAAGCACTTCAATGATGATCTTTTTGTGTGCCAAATATATGTTGATGACATTATATTTGGTTCTACTAACAAAGTGTTTTGTGATGAGTTTTCAAAGATTATGACGGAAAGATTTGAGATGTCCATGATGGGGGAGTTGAAGTTCTTTTTAGGTTTCCAAGTCAAGCAACTCAAAGAAGGCACGTTCATAAGTCAAACAAAGTACACTCAAGACATATTGAAGAAGTTTGACATGGACAAGGCCAAACCCATTAAGACTCCTATGGCAACGAATGGACACCTAGACCTCAACGAAGATGGTCCAAGTGTGGACCAAAAGGTATATCGTTCCATGATTGGCTCCTTGTTATATCTTTGTGCATCTAGGCCCGATATCATGCTAAGTGTGTGTATGTGTGCACGGTTTCAAGCTGCACCAAAGGTGTGTCATTTGACCGCCATGAAGAGAATTCTTAGATATCTAGTTCACACACCGAGCCTAGGACTTTGGTACCCCAAAGAATCCAAGTTCAACCTCATTGGTTATTCCGATGCGGATTATGCGGGGTGCAAAATTGATAGAAAGAGCACATCCGGGACATGCCAATTCTTGGGTAGATTATTAGTGTCTTGGTCCTCTAAGAAACAAAATTCCATTGCTCTCTCCACAGCCGAAGCGGAGTACGTCGCAGCCGGAAGTTGTTGTGCACAACTTCTGTGGATGAGACGAACTCTAAGGGATTATGGTATAAACTTGCGCCATATCCCTCTCCTATGTGACAATGAGAGCGCCATCAAAATAGCCCATAATCCAATTGAGCACTCAAGGACCAAACACATAGACATTAGACACCATTTCTTGAGAGATCACTCCTTAAAGGGGGATATAGTGATTTCCCATGTGAGAACCGAGAACCAACTAGCCGACATACTCACCAAGCCCCTAGATGAGAAGCGATTTTGTGAGCTTAGGAGTGAGCTCAATATCTTAGATTCTCGAAATGTGGCTTGAAACTTGCGCATCTGAGTGTCTAATTATGCCTTGTTCAAAAGAATGCATGTGGTTGAAAAAATCTCTCTATCTCAATTTTCTCCTAAATATTTGAAAAACTAGTGACTTTGTGAGTCATGGTCATAGTTTGAATGGTGATTGCTTACTGACCATATTCACAAGGTTTTGTTGTGCAATATGTCCATAAGGATCTTTTATAGTGGCTAAAACTCGAATATATATGTTTTCAGCCTCCTAGGACCGGACTAGTCCGCCCTATGGCCGGACAAGTCCGGATCCGGACTGGTCCGGGTCTGGTCCGCTGACCGGACTAGTCCGGCACCCCTACCGGACTAGTCCGGCCCCTGGGGACTTAAACCCCCCAAGGAAGCGGCCGACCCCTCTACTTCCTCATCTGAGTTCTCTCTCTTCCACGCGCGCGAAACCGCCCCCTTTCGACGATTTTTGATTCCAACCACCAAAAACCGATTCCAATCCGTGCATTGGACTCCTTGGAGGCAAGGGAGACCTTTCCCAAACATCCTCGACGCAATCCCTCCCCGATCTTGTCGATTCTTCAAGATTTGAAGAGGTATTTCTCCTTTTTCAAAAACTAGCCTCATTGTTGATTCATTGGGTTTTTGGTAGATGCCTCTTCATTAAAGTTGTTACTAGTGACCTTGTGATCATAGCCTAGGAGTATTGCGACTTGATTTCAAATTTCTCGAAAAACCGTTAGAGTTAGGGTTTAGCCTGTGCAACCCGGACTAGTCCGCCCCTGGAGCAGACAAGTCCGGTCTGCACAGGTCGAACTCACACTTTGGCTGTGTTTCGTGAATTCTTTCGCATTATTCCAACTCCTTGACCTTCTATCTTATGGACTTTATTCCTTTCAGCTAAAATGGCCGCTCCTCGCCGTTTCGCTTCTCCTCCCACTGACCCCGAGTGGGAGGCGGAGCAACTCCGTCTCGCCGAAGAACGAGCAAGAGCCGAAGTTGAGGCTGCAGAGAAGTATCTCGAGCAGCATGCAAGAGCGCAAGCAGCCAAGAAGCAACAAGCTGCTCGGGCCGCCGCATTGTCCTACGACGAGGATGAAGCAATGGCTCGGGCTATTGAGGAGTCACAGAAGGATCTCCGGAAGAAGAAGCGAGAGGAGCGTGAAGCTCACAACTCTTAGGCGGCTGTTGCACAAGTCTCCAAGAGAAAGAGACTTGTGACACTTGGAGAGAAGGACAAGGGCAAGGAACCAGCACAAGAAGACATTGCTGAACGCCGGATCGAAAGAGATCCGAAGAAAGGAAAGGCCCCGGCTCCTGCTGAGCCAAAGAAAAAGAAGCCCTCAGTGAAGGCCTCGGCTGCGAAGGCAAAGGGCATTGCTATCAAGGAGAAGGGGAAAGCCAAATCGATTGGTCCCCTAGAAGTGCACACTCCCGAGAGGAATCCAAACAGGCAGCGTGACATAGCTGCAAATATCTTTCATGGAAAGGGAGCTGAAAAGGCAAGAAGGCTCCGGACGGACAAGGTGTATAAGTATGAAAGGAGCACCGCCGACCCTCGGTTTTGGTGCGACTTTCATTGTGATTACTACCGTCTGGTCTACCAAAGCATGAAGAAGCCTGTGATTGAAGCACAGTGGGTAGACCGGGAGTACATGGCAAAGAAGCAACACTTTGCATTTGACGCCGTCATTGAAGCTGCTGAGCGTCATGAGCTCAAGGAGATCATGGGGTTCAAATATGACTGGAACGTCGAAGTGATCCTGCAATTTTACTCCACTATCTACTTCACCACCTCAGGTGACCGGAGGATCATATGGATGACGCATGGAGAGCAATACTCAGTCACTTATGCAGAGTTTGCCAAGATTCTAGGGCTTGAGGCACATCTTGATCATGAGATCATCATCTCCAACCTCAAGGCTGTGGACCGTGATGAGATGGCATACATGTACCCCAGTCATGTCCAATACAGTGCCGGACATGCTCGCAACATCAAGCCCTTCTACAACATCATGAACAGGATCCTCAGAAGGACAATAGCACCAAAGGATGGTGATGCTGGGGTGATTCAAGGAAACTTGAGGCACTTGCTACTTCTTGTTGATGGGGAGGAGAAATTCAACCTCGTCGATTATATTTTCGACGATATCTTCAACATCTCGCATACCCCCAACCGTGCTTGCGGGTATGCTCCCTACATTATGTGCCTCATAGAGAAGGTGTCGGGCTTGTCCTTTGTCAAGGACGTGTCGCATTGCCCGCTTCGTCCTCAGCAGCCTCCAAATGTGCCGGCTCCTCCACGCCGGAAGAATGCAGATCCTCCATCTCGCCCCGTGGCGCCTCCTTCTTCGCCTCCACCTCAATTGATGAGCGCTTTCTTCAAGTGCTTCAAGACGATCTTCACTTCCTACCGGAAGCAAGAGATCCGAGCTCAGAGGGCACACAAGCGCCAAGAAAAGTATCTTAAGGCGGTGTGCGACAAGCTGGAGGTCCCTATGTCCTCTCCGGAAGTAAGTGACGGGGAGATCACTCCTTTCCCAAACTTCACCGCCGACGAGCTCGCCCAGCTCCAAGAGGACGGAAGCTCTTCCCGGGCAGCTCCTTCGGCTCGTGCCTCCGACGATGACGATGAGGATCAAGAGGACCCGGAGGCCACGGAGAGCGACTCCCGCGACGATGACGATGACGAGGAAGACGACGACTAGACTTCGAGGTCGTGTTTCCCCCCTTCTTTTGCCTTTTTGGTGTCTTGATGCCAAAGGGGGAGAGATAGTTGGGAGTCAGTCGGGAGAGATATGGAGGAGTGTTAGAAAGGTTGGGCAAGGGTTCTTGGGTGTGGAGTGTTGAGTGTAGTTCCTTGTTGGGTCCGTGGACATGTTGCACTCCTTTATTGTATTATCTTTGTTTTGTCGATCGCTTAAATTTGTGCAAGACTATGCTATTAATGTTAAATATCACTTATGATGTTTTGAATGTCAATCTTATAATCATATTCATGCCTGTTATGTCTTGTCACAAACTGTTGAGCACAACACGTAGGCACCCCACCATAACGTGTGTGTGTATGAACGACTTCCTCAATCTTTCTTTTATGATGCATTCATTGAGGGGGAGTCACTCATACACCCGCACGTTATGAAAACCACAAATTTACACTCTTATATGTGAAGACTTAATGTGTTGTAATCAATCACCAAAAAGGGGGAGATTAAAAGTGCATCTAGGATCCCCGTGGGTTTTGGATGATTGATGACGACAATTAAGTGACTAATGAGCTTAGTGATCTTAAGCACAGGTGTGGACTAAGTGGAAGCACAATCCCTCAAAAAGGAAAAAGATGGAAACGACGATGTCAACTCGAAAAGGGAAATTAGGGTTTCTAGTGTGTCGAGTTTAGACTAGCCAAATTTGTGTGAGGATGTGTGTGTAAAGTGCATTGAGATCAAGTTGGGAGCTCAAAGCGGTTTAGAGGTCAAACCTATTGAGAGAAGAGAGTTAGAAGTAGTCTGGTAGTAGGGCCGGACTAGTCCGTGCAGGAGGCCGGACTAGTCCGCCCCTAGCCGGCCAAGTCCGTCTTGGGCCGGACCAGAAGGGTCTGACTGAGATCGGACTAGTCCGTATTGGGACGGACTAGTCCGGGTAGTCGTGAAGTGGGTTTTGGGGACTAAGTCCCAAAACCACGGACTTGTCCGTTTTGGGGCGGACCAAAAGGTTCTGAGTGAGATCGGACTAGTCCGTCCATGGGTCGGACTAGTCTGTGTTGCTAAGTGCAGAGAGGTTTTGCGACTAAGTCTGGGAAGACCGGACTAGTCCGCCCTTGGGGCCGGACTAGTCCGTGGTCTTCAAACTAGTCCGTTTTCACACGGAACAAAAGGTTCTGTGTGAGATCGGACTAGTCCGGTGAGGGCCGGACTAGTCCGTTGTTGAAGTTACCGTTTGAATTTGAAGTTTGGCGGGTAGTGTGACGATTGCCGCGCAGTGCGACAGTTGTCAGAGGGGTCAGTGGTCCCCTAGACCGGACTAGTCCGGGCCGTAGGCCGGATGTAAGACCTATGTGTGCTGAATACATTGGCTTGTAGTGAAAACACTTGGCTTTGATGATAAAAGTTTTAAATATCACCAAAACACTTTTCTATCAAGGTCCGACTCTAGCTTTGAGCTACAGCAAGATCTGACCATAGGTCCGACTTGTTTTGGGTAGCACCGGTTGCGTTAGATGCTAGGTCCCGCTTCTTGGTAAGGTCCGACTAGCTTTGATTAGCTCCGGTGAGCTTTATCTTTAGCTCCAGCATGTCTTTGATAGCTCCGGCATATACTTGATAGCTCCGGCATGCTTTTGCTAAGCTCTGACGTACTTTGTCTAGCTCCGGTTTTGGGTTGACTAGTTTTGACTAGTTTTTGGTAAGCTCCGGTGCTAGGATCTACTAGTTTTTGGTAAGCTCCGGCGCTAGGTTCTACTAGCTTTTGTTAGCTCCGACTCAAGCTCTGGGTTGCTCTGGCAAGGTCCGGAACTTGACCTAAGTGCTTCTGCTTTTCATTTGCAATGTTTCGTACTTGCTTTACATTGTTGGAAAGACTGCTTAGTATTCATTTGCTAAGTTTTTGGTGCATTTTGGATGATATGGTTGATATCGTTTCTACTGTGGTTTTGCAACATGCTTATGTGAGGTTCTCACGTAAGGTGTTGTGTTCGGAACTAACTTGAGTCAAGTCGAGGACTTGGGCTCGTATGGATTGTTTGTTGTTCATGTGCAGGTGTTGCTTGAGTTCAAGTCATGGCTGGTGACAGGATCCATTGGACTAGTCTCAGGAGGAGATGAGGTTCCAACAACCAAGTTCGGGAGGAACTGTGGTTGAGCGGGTCAGGAGGTCGCGCAGGATGATTGAATCAAGGGCGGTGCATATGAAGGTCGAAGGAAGGTGTTCGCACGTATGCATGCGGTGCATGACGTGGCAATATGCTTCTAGAGACGGATTATGGAAGGAAGATCTGATCGGAAGGATCGGATCATATCCGTTGATGACTTTGGCTGCGGCAGAGTCGGTTATGGCTCGGTATGGAAATATCGAGTTGGTTATGTTAGGATTTCGTGTGGGTCACGAATTTGAGTTGCTTAGGAATGTGGGATACGTTCCTTAGGTGTTTGGAAGTCTTAAGATTGCTTCTATCTGCGTATAGAAGAGTCCTAAGCAGTTATGGAAAGTTCCGATTGTGATCGAATTAGGATTGGAGTCCTAGTTGAGTTTGGGACGGCCTAAGGGCTGGTTATATAAGCAAGGGAAGGCCAAAGCTCGTGTAAGACGACTTTGGGGGCTGTTCCTCTTGTGTTCTATTGAATAAAATTCATAGTTTGAAGGAACTTTTGTGCCTTGTTCGTCCGACTTGTTCCAGACAAGTTTTACTCGTCGAGTTTCTGGACATCACTACCTTTCGTCGGTGGTTTTGGGTTGTCTTCACAACTTGATTGTCTATCATCTGTCAAAATTTCACGGTTATTGGATTTGTGGTTTCTGAGCTACACGAGTTTCTTTGCAGCATTCCAGAAACTGTTTTTCTCGGGTAGGTCAGATTGACCATAGTCTGATCTTTCGATCATAAATTGAGTTTTTCTCGACGGATCTGAGTAATTCTTTTTGTGTTGTCTTCGTGACTTGATTCTCTCTGATATCTATCACTTTTGTCACGGTGAAACACGTTTTAGATTAGTATCATACACGATTTCTTTAACAGATCGTTTTTCTACCGAAGGGATTAGGGTTTTATTGTTTCCGCTGCGTAAGATTTTTAAATCTATCATTCACCCCCCCTCTGGTAGCTTTTCACGTGCTCTTCGATCCCACACCGGACTAGTCCGCCCTTCTGCTGAAGTCAGCAGTATGGGCTTGGGACCTCTATAAATAGAGGTCCCCAGGGTTCATTTGAACCAATCCTTGAGAAAACTGAAACCCTAGCGCCGCCACAGCAACCTTGAGCCTTCAAAAGCCTCTTTCTTGCCTACATTCCCTCTAAAACTAATTCTTGTGTGGATTAGGGTTTGGTGAGGTGAAGAAGAGGAAGAACACCGCTCTTTGGCTCTCGGTTTGATCTCTTGCACTTTGTGAATCTTTGTGATCTGTGGCTTGAGTTAATCTTTGTAATTTGCAATTGTAATTGTGGTGGGAGCCTCAGATTGTGAGAAGCCCCAACGAATCTTGTATTCATTCTTTGTGATAGTGGAGAACCAAGTTAGCCCCGTGCGGTAAACTTGGTGAGGGAAGGGTTGTTGAACCCGGTCCTTTGTGGACTCCTCAACGGGGACGTAGATTCCTTGTGTGGGATCGAACCTCAGGATAAAATCCTTGTGTCTCCGTGTTCTTCGCATTTCGTTCATCGAATATTTCGTTCTAGGGTTGCTAGTTTTGTCTTGTGCTTCACGTTGCCGTTAACTTGTTCCTCTTAGTCATATACTTGTGTTGGTAGTTGCTGAACTTGACATAACCATATCCTCACCTGTAGCTTCGAGAAAATCGCCTTAAAACTTGCTAGAAACACTTTTTAGGGACCTTCTCGCAGGCTGACCGGACTAGTCCGCCCCCAGACCGGACTAGTCCGCCCCCTGTAATTTAATCTCGTTTTATTGAGTCATTTGCAGGTCTATTAGCCTATTCACCCCCCCTCTAGGCAACTTTCACTCCCGGTGACCTTCGAGACCCGTGAGAACTACAGAACCGAGAAGTTGATCTTCGACATTGCGCATATCAGTCTGCCATTCAGTGCCATATTGGGTAGGCACATTTAGTGTTGAAGATGCCATTCAGTACTGACAAGTTTATGGCTGCTGTCCATTATGGCTATTTAGTGTTGAAGATGCCAACACCTACGGGTGTTCTCTGGATCCAGGGAGATCGCACCGCAGGAGTCACTGCTCTGGAAGAACTCTATGCGCTTACCACAATGCAAGAGGAAGCATCTGGTAAAGAGCCAGCTGCGAATCCTCCAAGCATTCGCCATAAAGGATCTACCTCCGCACCTCGTGTGCAACCAAGCGGCGGCGCTGACGTTCCCGTCAAAGTCGTCCAAATTGGTTTCGATGCTGCTCAAACTACCCGTATATCGGGGGGTCTGAACAACAAATAGGAACTCGCGCTCATCACTTTCCTCCGGGCTAATGTCGATGTGTTTTCTTGGCGACCGTCACAAATGCCTGGGATCCCTTGGGAGGTAATTGAGCACAATCTGAAGATTTACCCAAACGCTCGGCATGTACACCAGAAGCCCCGGAAGCAATCAATCGAGCGGCAAAACTTCATCCGACAGGAAATCAAGAAGTTACTCGAAGCTGGATTCATCCGGGAAGTCTTCCATCCAAAATGGATGGCAAACCCAGTTGTTGTACCCAAGGCCGGTGGGAAGCTTCGGATGTGTGTCAACTACACCACCTTAAATAAGGCATGTCCAAAAGATCCATTTCCACTACCTAAAATAGATCAGATAGTGGATTCCACCTCCGGGTGCGAACTACTCTGTTTCTTAGATGCATATTCTGGATATCATCAAATCCAAATGTCTAAGGAAGACGAAGAGCATACTGCCTTCATAACAGTAGATGGATTGTATTGTTATACTGTCATGTCATTTGGTCTCAAAAATGTTGCTTCAACATTTGTGCGAGCCATGTACAAAACATTTGGGGAGCTAATTAGAGACTTGGTGGAGGTGTATGTTGATGACATCGTTGTGAAGATCAAAAACAAGGAGTCACTCCTTGACAACTTACAAGTTGTGTTCGACAAGCTGCGCTCTACGCGCACCAAGCTGAACCCAGACAAGTGTGTCTTCGGGGTTAGCTCCGGGAAGCTTTTGGGTTTCTTGGTGACTCATCGAGGAATCGAATCAAATCCGGCGAAGATCAAAGCTATAGAAGAAATGCGGCCCCCAACCCGCATTAAAGATGTCCAAAAGTTGACTGGATGTCTAGCTGCGCTTAGTCGGTTTATATCAAGACTAGCAGAAAGGGCGCTAGCCTTCTTCAAACTCTTGAGGAAGTCCAGGCTATTTCATTGGTCTGAAGAAGCAGAAAAGGTGTTTCAAGAGCTGAAGCAGCTCCTCACCACACAACCAATTCTGGTAGCTCCGAACCCTGGTGAGCCTTTGCTGCTTTATGTTACGGCGACTACAGAGGTTGTTAGTATGGTCCTGGTCGCGGAAAGACCGGAGCCATCCCCAATTCAGGACTCTAGACCCCTCTGGGAGGGTCCGGAACTACCTGAAGGCGAGTCTGGGGACCAACCCTCAGGCACATATCCTCACAGCGAGATGCTGAAGAATCAACCTCCTTTAAATGAAGGAGTAACTGTTGCTGAACAAGAAGGTCTGGACCCCTCCGGGAGGGTCCGGGTTGATGAGGAGGAAGCTCCGGGCCCCTTCGGGAGGGTCCGGACACTCCAACGCCCAGTGTACTTCATCAGTGAAGGACTCCACGATGCCAAGACAAGATACATTGAGGTGCATAAACTGCTTTACACAGTTCTCATCGCCTCAAGAAAGCTTCGTCATTACTTCCAAGCCCACAAAATATCAGTGGTAACTTCTTTTCCACTACGTGCAATTTTGCAAAACCCTAATTCTACTGGGAATATTGCAATGTGGGCAGCGGAGCTGGCAGAATTCGATCTAGAATTCGTGTCAAGACAAGCAATTAAAAGTCAAACCTTGGCTGATTTTGTGGCGGAGTGGGCTCCCTCTCCACCGAACCCTGGGGGCCACAGTGAGCAGAAACCAGAGCTCAAAGTTCTGGTATTCACTGAGCCTCACTGGACCCTCTACTTCGACGGCTCCGTGCAGAAGCAGGGGGCCGGGGCTAGAGTCCTTCTCCTAGCTCCGACCGGAGAGAAGGTCAAGTATATGGTACACCTTGACTTCAAGGCAACCAATAATATGGCGGAGTATGAGACCATCCGCAGTGGCACGCTGTAAAGCATACTGGATACACTGTTCCGCAGTGTAATTTAGAGTACGTACTGTAAAAGCTGAAGGAGAATAGTGTATAGAGTATGCTTTAGAGTACGCTGGTGCGGATGGTCTGAAGCCCTCATCTATGGACTCAAGGTGGCACTATCTTATGGTGTCAAACAGCTGTTGGTGAAGGGAGATTCACAACTCATCATCAAGCAAGTGAAAAGTGAATGCTCCTGTAACAATTCTCAATTAGCTGCTTATCTCCTTGAAGTCGAGAGGCTTCAGAAGGACTTCGAAGTCCTGGATCTCCATCATGTTCATCGCCTTCAAAACTCCGAAGCTGATGAACTCTCGACGAAAGCCTCAACCACAGCTCCGGCTCCCGATGGAATCTTCATTCGGAGGTTATCAAAACCAACAACTCAACCTGCCGAACTGAGCGAAGGGGGCGAGACCAGCACCTCGAAGCTGGCGGTCCCGGTGGCCCTGTTACCATGGCATTCACCAAGGGTCGTAGGTGCTGTCAGAAGCTCTGAGCAACCCAACACGCAAGACTCAGAAGTTCAAGTCAGCTTCGATGCATAGATCTCGGAGATCCGGAGTTACTTGAAAGACAATATTCTTCCTGAAGACAGTGTATCCGCTGATCGGATTGTCAGATTGGCTAAAAGATACACATTGGTAGAAGGGGATCTCTACCGACGCCTAATGCGGTGCATTGCAAGAGAAGAAGGTCGCGATCTCCTCGTGGAAATCCATGGAGGCGAGTGCGGGAATCACGCATCTTCTCGCACACTGGTCGGTAAAGCCTTCCGACATGGCTTTTACTGGCCTACAACACTCCAGGCTGCGGTTGAGCTAGTGAAGAAATGTGAAGCATGTCAGTTTCATGCAAAACAAATTCATACACCGGCTCAATCACTACAAATGATACCTCCTACATGGCCTTTCGTTGTGTGGGGTATGGATATATTGGGACCTTTCCCAAAAGCCGTCGGAGGTTACAGGTTCCTATATGTCGCCATCGACAAGTTCACCAAATGGCCGGAAGCAACTCTAGTAGTAACAATGAGCAATCAAGTTCTTGAAGTCCATTATATGCAGATTTGGAGTTTTAAACAAAGTCATAACTGACAACGGAACTCAATTCACAAGTACTGCATTCCAAGAATATTGCGAAGACCTCGGCATTCTACTTAGCTATGCTTCAGTAGCTCATCCAGCAAGCAATGGCCAAGCCGAGAGAGCAAATGCAAAAATCTTAAAAAGGAATCAAGACACGCACATATGAGCGCTTGAAAAAGCATGGAGCTAACTGGATTGAAGAGCTTCCGTCCACATTATGGGCGAATAGGATAACACCTAATCGGTCAACTGGGGAGACTCCATTTTTCCTGGTGTATGGAGCTGAAGCAGTCCTTCCTCCGGAGATCACCTTGGGGTCCCTCCGGGTCTAGACCTTCGACGAAGCCACGCAGGACCAGCTCCGGCGTGAAGACCTTGACCTTGTCGACGAGGGAAGATGCCGAACAGCTGTTCGAAATGCACGTTATCGCCAAGCGCTCCGGTGCTACCATCAAAGGCACGTGCGTGACCGACAGCTCGAAGAAGGCGACTTGGTGCTCTGAAAGATACTAAGTCATGAAGGGATGAACAAACTTTCCCCCAGCTGGGAGGGTCCTTTCTGAGTCATTAAAGTATCCCGACCAGGCTGTGTTCGCTTGGCAACTATGGATGGGATCCCACTTCCCAATCCTTGGAACATCGAGCACCTCCATAAGTTTTATGCTTAGAATCACGGAGGTGAGTCTGTAATTACACACAATGCATGTTGTAGAGTCATTATACAGAGTCGAGCAAGTCCTCCGGGAGAACATCCGGACCCCCCCGGGAGGGTCCAGAAAGTTCAAGTAACACTTGACACAGTCACAGTACTAAAAGTGTAACTACATGCTCTAGGCTAGCACAAGATGTATAGCACATTTATCTTGGTCCAGCATCCTAAGTGTGTCCTTGTCTCCCCTATAATCCGGACCTATAATGAAAAGCATTGCTGTGTGAAAACAGACTCCACGTGCATTTACTTTTTGTACAAGGCTCTGTCAAATTATTTTTACCCCGCTTGTCTATAATGAAGTTGTGCAAATCTTTTTGAATTTTGTTCCAAGTAACTCACATGTATTACAAGCCTTATTGATAGTCTTTTTAGATCTTAACACCGCCACATAGTCTACTTGTCTGAATGTCAAGCCAACCTAGGTCCGGAGTGTGCTATCGACTTAGCCTGGTCCTGCACCCTAAGTACGCCACTCTACCTACATCCCGGCAGGCTCAGTAGGGTGAGTACTAAAAAGGCACGTGGATCTAAGAAGATTCTATCAAAACGTTTGTTATCATGATAAGTTTCTTCGGACCTAAAGTTCAAATAAGAACAATAAGTCACAACCAATTTATAGACAAGAGGAAGAATTTTACTTTCTCCCTTGCCTTTGATGTATAGGAAAAGAAAAAATGCATAGCGATGATGGACGACGCCAGAGCTACTAAGCTCCGACATCTCCCAAGATAGGTCCGCCGTCAATATCTAATATGTTGATGTCGGAGCTACCAAGCTCTGACCCTTGTAGGGGGCTTGTCTTCCACGCTTCAAAATTGAAGACTTCAACATACTGTCATAACCTTCGGTACATGTACACACCTCAACTGTACACATGTACCAGGGGGCCAACAAGACATGACATAGTATATTGAAGACAAAGTGAAATTCAAGGCAAAAAGGAGGATTTCATTAATCAGAAGAACTGAATTAGAAAATTGAGATTACAAGGGACAAAATTAGAAAATTCCAAGTTACTGCAAGACCTAAGACCTGCGGAAGAACGAAACTACTTTTTTGGCAACCTATTGGACGCTGGCTTTGGCGGCGTCTTCCTCTTCAGCAACGGGACTTTCGAGCACTGGGTCCAGTGGGAATTGGGGATCTCGGCTTACATAATACGTCAGCACATACTCTGCGACGTTTGTAGCAAGATTTTTCCCCTCTGTCTCCAGCTGATCCGTGATGACGTCACCCATTGCATCAAGTTTGCCGCCAGCACCGTTGAGGGCCACCAGCGCTCGGTCCAGATCCAGCTCCGGGTTGTTCGGACGTACTGGACTGAAACTCAGCGGTGTCAGCGCATCATTCGCTCGTCCGAGGAAGTCCCACACTTGAATAGCTTCGGTCTCCTTCAGGCTACGCAGCTCCTTCGGTGACCTCCGGACGGCCGCAAGCTCTGAACCTTCACGGGCAAGTCGCTTAGTCAACTTAGCATGCTGCTACTTGACTTCAGCAACCTGCTTCTCCTGGTCGACCAACTCCGTATCCCGAAGGTGGATGCGGTTTCGCCTCTCAGCTAGGTCCTTCTCCCTGCCCTTGACTCTCTCCTCCCTAGCGGCAATGTCAGACTCTCTTTTCGAGAGCTCTTGCCCCACCTTCCAGTTCTTCTTCCTCTCTTCCTCCTTCCATAGATACAACTTTTTGCTGCGATCCGCCAAATTTTTCTCACCCAGAGCATACTTCTGGGTGACCTCCACTTCCCTCGTCACCACATCCTCCTGCTGCCCCAGGAGTTTTCCTCCCTCGCCTCCAGGTGCGCTCGACGCTTCATGAGAGTTTCATTCAACTCTGCAAGCTTTTCGTAACGGTCATTAGCAGCGTCACGTCTCTCTTTGTCTTGCTCCGGAATTTCCCTGGAGTTAGCATCGAGCGCCCGGATGGCAGCCTCCTTCTCCTCCATCAACTTGTCCCAGTACTCTAATCGGACCTTCTCCCCTTGTATCCATTCCTTCTGGTCAGCCAGCCTCGTCTGAGCAAGCTTGGTCTCAAAATGGAGTCTGCTGCGCCAACGCCTTAAGGTGTTGCGCTCCTCCTCCAAAGCTTTTCTCTCATGGTCGAAGGCTAGCTGGACCTGTCGAAGGCTTGAGCAGGCGTTGTCTATGGACAACGCTAGAGGGATAGGTTTCGGGCCTGCCGGGATCATTTCTGCAAGCTCAAGCGGGTTCTCCGTAACAAAAATGGGGTCCCACTCTACAATAGTGGTCCCCTGTACTCCTGCGGCGCTGGGGCCGCCCTCCTGATGCCCTTCAGTGGCAGCAGAATAACCCACGGGTGGAACTTCCGCCTCCGGAGCAGGTGAAGGCACCACTTCCGGGTCTTCAGTCAATGTGTTCGATATTGAAGGACATGTCACCGGTCCTGCAAGCTGCTCTGGCTCCGGCGCTGGTACCTCCGGAACCACCACTTCTGGAGCAGCAGCAGGAGCTTCAACTGGGGCCTCGACCTCCACTGGTTCGGGCCCCGGTGCGGCGACCACCTCCGGCACAGCCGCTGGACCTTTGACCACCTCTGGAACAATTGCCGAACCTCCAACCTCCTCCGGCTCAGCAGCCGAACCCTCTACAACTTCCAGCTCTGCCGCCAGATCAATCATTCCCGACCCAATGGCCGGAACCTCGACAATCTCCGGCTCAACAACCGGGACTTCAGCTACCTCTGGCTCAACAGCCAGGGCTTCGGCAACTTTCAGCTCGGAAGCCGGAACTTCTGGCGTCGCCAGTGATGGAGCACCAACCTCTGCCACGAGGGGTACATCTTCAACTTCCCTCCTGCGGTCCGGCACTACCACAAGAGCTTCAGGTGAGGACTCCGAGTCCAGGCTCACGATAGCAGGCGCCAGAGCTACCGCAACTTCCACCTCTGTTTGACAAGGAGGCTCAACAATTGAAGCCGGAGCTTCGACAGGTGCAGCCCCAGCCATTGCAATAGGTGTTGAAGCTCTGGGTCCCTTCTTCGATACCCTAAAAATAAAGGGAATAGAAGATTAAAGACACATCCAAAAGCAAGATTAACATTTCAGAGTGAGCAATCAATGCTTACCTTGGGATGCTACCACCCCAGTCGCCTCGGAACCTCTTCTTTTGAGGCCCGGAGCTAGAGCCCACCAAGTCTGGTGAGGTAACTGCTTTGGACCTCGATTGAAGAACACTCGCAGCCGTCGGAGTTCTTTCGGCACGAGCTTCCCTTCACTGGGAAGAACCCCCAGACATGGAGCATCTAGCCAGCGTTGCACCCGGAGTCGACTGCCCAGAGCTTACGCCTCTCGAAGATGTTTGCACCGGAGCAGGAGTAGTAGCAGAAGACCCCCCCCCCCTGCGGGGGGAAGCAACCGTCGTGGAAGGAGCAGGCCTTATGGATCTCCCGTCAGCGTGCTTCAACTTCCTCTTCTGGCTGGAAGGCTCAGCGGGCTCTTTGCCCTTGCCTTTGCCGACGTATTCAGTCCTTCGGCTTGGGGCGGGGGCAGGACCACCCTCGGAAGCTCTGGGGATCGCCAATCTGGTGGTCGGAAGCTTTTCCACCTCACCAAGATCGTCAAGCGCCGGCATACTCCTCCTGAGCTCCCTGCTGAACTGCGCCTCCATGTTGAGAGGAAGGAAAGCCGCCGGTGGAGTTAAATCGTCGCCTTCAACGTCAATTCCATGTTGGAACTTCTTGAGATGAAGCTCCAAAGCTGCGCCATCCAAGTTGGATTTTAGACCAATTTCAATCCGATCTTCATCCATCACGCTGTTGAGGGCCCACGCAAGCTTCTCCCTCTTCTTTAGCAGAGCCCACCTGTTGACCAGGAAGTTACATAAGACCATCTGGGGGTCACTCCACCTTCCACGCATTCGCGGATCCTAGTCAAGGCAGGGTTGAAGGCCTCTGACAGCACCGGAACCACACTCCATGCGTCAGTGTCAACATTTGGGAGACCTTCGGGCAGCTCCAACTTCTCGTGCTCCTCTGCCGTAATGATGATCCAATCTTTCTTCCAGTCGTCCCACTTGCCGGAAGGAAACGACCTCAAGTATTTGAAGGGGCATTTCTTGCGCTTTACGAAATAGTAGAAGCCAAGAAATTTGGACCCCTTCCCGGTGGTGTGGATGCTCAAGAAGGTGCGGAAGAGCTCGACGCAGGGGGGAATACCCACCCACATCTCGCAGAAGTGGACAAATGTAGACACAAGAAGAAGAGAATGGGGGCCAAGGTGGTACAGCTGTAGACCATAGAAGTCCAGCAGCATCAAAAGGAAAGTTGAGAAAGGTGGGATCAGCCTCACCATGGCGTACGCAGAGAAGTACACCATGTCGCCGCTGCGCTCCTTCTTGAACGGGAGCTTGCCGGCGCGGACCAAATCGTTGAAGGAGTCATTGGACCACCCCATGTAGGTCCGGAACTTCTTCAGGTCATCATCGCTCTTGAGGCGGCTCTTGGGGAGACACAACTCCATCTCGGCAAAGTGGAGCAAAAGATGGAAAGTTAAGTGGAGTTTGGGAGGCTCTAAGCGCAAAGATGATTGAAGGCGTAAAGAGTTCTCAACCCGTGCACACTTTCCTTCTTAAGTAAGCCTCTACGACGCTTGGATGGAAACCGCAATGAGATCAAGAGTACTTTTCAAAAATCTACCCTGTCAATGACGAGTGGGCCTGGGGCCACCCCGACGAAGAGATCGAGGTCCTTACCCAAGGCCAACCGTTGCCATGATGAGCGACGGGAAACCCAAAGTCGGCGCTCTGACAGGGCGAGCGGAACCGATACGGTTTTCGTATTGGGAGCCGGCGACCTTCAATTGCGAGAGATCCGCACTCAAAGATCTCATCCGCCGTATTCATGACAAGCCATGCGTCGAAGGTTCACCCCCAAACGGCCAATCTATTGGCGGACTTTCGAAAATCGAAGCGCAAGAATCAAGAATGCCCCCACCTCCGGCAGAACAACTTAACCCAAGGGGTTTCTCCCAGAGATGGGCCCGGGGGCCACTGTCGGTACCCTGCGTACCGGGTACCCCACAATACCGCAACAAGAGCAAGAAAGTTCCAACCGTCAGTGTCGAAGACCTTTGCTAGTCCCGCATGTCACGTTGCACCGGACCCGCTCCCCTCACATGGCTGGCTCCCAGGTAAACACGTGTAAAATAAGCCCGGAACAAAACTCCCAACCAAGGGAAGCTCCAGCGACTACACGTGTACAACAGCCCCGGACCTAGCCCCCGTCAGAGAGGAGCTCCGGTACTGACACGTGTACAACGACCCCAGACCTACTCTCCTGCAAGGGAAAGCTCTGGATCCGCCACGTGTGGAGCCTCCGGACCTTCATCACCAACGGAAATACAAGCCAATCATGACCATTACAGACATTCAAGGATGGTTAAGGCGGCAGTTACAAGGTCTAATAATGTGTCATTAATACCATATTAATGACACACGATAAGTGTACTGTTAATAGTGGTAACGCTGCTATGAAGGCACGTTACCACACCATAAACTATGCTTAATACTCTTTAGACAGTGTATTAGGTCATTAAGCACGCCAAGGCCACATGTCGGGCCAGGCCTGCTTTGTAACAGTCAGTCCTTAGAACTATAAAAGGGCTGCACCGCATGAGTATAGAAGGGGTTGATCCAAGCTATTGCAACCTGACCTTAGCGAACTCATTCACTTAATACAATCACTCAAACCCTGTGGAGTAGGATGTTACACTCAGGCGGCCTAAACCACGTAAATCTCCGAGGTCACCATCTTGATATCGATCTTGTGTCCCCTAACCACATAAGAACCTCCTTGGGCTACTTTTAAACGAGTCCGGGGGAAGTGTCGTATTCCACACTTCGACAGCGTGGAAGGTGGAGTGACCCCCAGATGGTCTTCTGCAACTTCCTGGTACAGGTGGGCTCCGCTGAAGAAGAGGGAGAAGCTTGCATGGGCCCTCAACAATGTGATGGATGAAGACCGGATTGAAATCGGTCTGAAATCCAACTTGGAAGGCGCAGCTTTGGAGATTCATCTCAAGAAGTTCCTGCATGGAATTGACGTCGAAGGCGATGACTTAACTCCACCGGCAGCTTTCCTCCCTCTGAACATGGAGGCGCAGTTCAGCAGGGAGCTCCGAAGGAGTATGCCGGCGCTTGACAATCTTGGTGAGGTGGAGAGGCTTCCGACCACCAGATTGGCGATCCCCGGAGCTTCCGAGGGTGGTCCTGTCCCCGCCCCGAGCCGAAGGACTGAAGACGTCGGCAACGGCAAGGGCAAAGAGCCAGTTGAGCCTTCCAGCCGGAAGAGGAAGTTGAAGCATGCTGATGGGAGATCCGTCAGGCCTGCTCCTTCCACGACGGCTGCTTCTCCCCGGAGGGAGAGGTCTTCTGCTACTACTCCTGCTCTGGTGCAAGCGTCTTCAAGAGGCGTCAGCTCCGGGCAATCAACTCCGTCTGCAGTGCCGGCTAGAAGCTCCAAGTCCGGGGGTTCTTCCTGACGAAGGGAAGATCTGGCCGAAAGAACTCCGGCGGCTGCGAGTGTTCCTCAACCGAGGTCCAAAGCAGTTGCCTCACCAAATTTGGTGGGCTCTAGCTCCGGGCCTCAGAAGAAGAGGTTCTGAGGCGATTGGGGAGGTAGCATCCCGAGGTAAGAATTGATTGCTCACTCTGAAATTTTAATCTTGCTTTTGGATGTGTCTTTAATCTTCTTTTCCCTTTATTTTTAGGATGTCGAAGGAGGGTCCTGGAGCTCCAACGCCTGTTGCAGCGGCTGGGGATGCACCTGCCGAAGCTCCGGCTTCGATTGTTGAGCCTCCTCGTGAAGCAGAGGTGGAAGTCGCGGCAGCTCTGGCGCCAGCTGTCGTGAGCCTGGACTCGGAGTCCTCACCTGAAGCTCCTGTGGTAGCGCCGGACAACAGGAGGGAAGTTGAAGAGGTGCCCCTGGTGGCAGAGGCTGATGCTCCAGCACCGGCGACGCCAGAAGTTCCGGTTTCCGAGTCGGAAGTTGCCGAAACCCTGGCTGTTGAGCCAGAGGTAGCTGAAGCCCCGGCTGTTGAGCCAGAGATCACCCAGGCTCCGGCCCTTGTGCTGGAAACGGTTGAAGATCCGATGGCTGAGCCAGAGGTGGTAGAGGGTCCGACTGTTGAGCCGGAGGAGGTTGGAGGTCCGACAGCTGTGCCGGAGGTGGTTGAAAGTCTGGCGGCTGTGCCGGAGGTGGTCGTCGCAACGGGGGTCGAGCCAGTGGAGGTTGAGGCCCCAGTTGAAGCTCCTGTTGCTGCTCCAGAAGTGGTGGTCCCGGAGGTACCAGGGCCAGAGCCAAAGCAGCTTGCAATACCGGCAACAGGTCCTTCAACGTCGGAGCCGTTGACTGAGGACCCAAAAGCGGTGCCTTAACTTGCTCCGGAGGCAGAAGTTCCCCCCGTGGGTTCTTCTGCTGCCACTGAAGGGCTCCAGGAGAGCGGCCCCAGCGCTGCAGGAGTACAGGGGACCACTATTGTAGAGTGGGATCTAGTTTTTGTTACGGATAACCCGTTTGAGCCTGCAGAAATGGTCCCAGCAGGCCCAGAACCTATCCTCCTGGCGTTGTCCATAGACAACGCCTGCTCAAGCCTCAGGCAGGTCCAGCACGTCTTCGACCATGAGAGCAAAGCTTTGGAGGAGGAGCGCAACACCTTGAGGCGTTGGCACAACATACTCCATTTTGAAACCAAGCTTGCTCAGACGAGGCTAGCTGACCAGAAGGAATGGATCAAGGGGGAGAAGGCCCGGTTAGAGTACTGGGACAAGCTGATGGAGAAGGAGGCCGCCATCCGGGCGCTCGATGCTAACTCCACGGAAATTTTGGAGCAAGCCAAAGAGAGACGTGATGCTGTGGACGAGCGTTACAAAAAGCTCGCAGAGTTGAATGAAACTCTCATGAAGCGTCGAGCGGACCTGGAGGTGAGGGAGGAAAAACTCCTGGGGCAGCAGAAGGATGTGGTGAGGAGGGAAGCGGAGGTCACCCAGAAGTTGACTCAGGGTGAGAAAAATTTGGCGGATCACAGCAAAATGTTGGATCTATGTAAGGAGGAAGAGAGGAAGAAAAACTGGAAGGTGGGGCAAGAGCTCTCGAAAAGAGAGTCTCACATTGCCGCAAAGGAGGAGAGAGTCAAGGGCAGGGAGAAAGACCTTGCTGAGAGGCGGAACTGCATCCACCTCCGGGAGACGGAGCTGGCCGACCAGGAGAAGCAGGTTGCTAAAGTCAAGCAGCATCATGCTAAGTTGGCTGAGCGACTTGCCCGTGAAGGTTCGGAGCTTGCGGCCGCCTGGAGGTCACTGGAGGAGCTTCGGAGCCTGAAGGAGACCAAAGCTATTCAAGGGTGGGACTTCCTCGGGCGGGCGATTGACGCACTGACACCGTTGGGTTTTAGTCCAGTATGTCCGGACAACCTGGAGCTGGATCTGGACCGAGCGCTGGTGGCCCTCAATGGTGTTGGCGGCAAACTTGATGCAATGGGCGACGTCATCACAGATCAGCTGGAGACGGAGGGGGAAACTCTGGCTACAAACGTCGCAGAATATTTGATGCAATTGTTCTTATTTGAACTTTAGATCCGGAGAAACTCAACATGATAACAAGCGTTTTGATAGAATCTTCCTAGATCTACATGCCTTTTTAGTACTCAGCCTACTGAGGCCTATCGGGGTGTAGGTAGAGTGGCGTACTTAGGGTGCAGGACCAGGCTAAGTCGATAGCACACTCCGGACCTATGTTGGCTTGGCGTTCAGGCAAGTAGACTATGTGGCAGTGTTAAGATCCAAAAAGACTATCAATAAGGCTTGTAATGTATGTGAGTTACTTGGAACAAAACTCAAAAAGATTTGCACAACTTCATTATAGACAAGCGGGGTAAAAATAATTTGACATATTGAGCCTTGTATAAAAAGTAAATGCACGTGGAGTCTGTTTTCACACAACAACACTTTTCATTATAGGTCCGGATTACAAGGGAGACAAGGACACACTTAGGGTGTTGGACCCTGCTAAATGTGCTATAAACCTTGTGCTAACCCAGAGCAAGTAGTTACACTTTTAGTGTTGTGACTGTGTCAAGTGTTAGTTGAACTTCCCGGACCCTCCCGGAGGGATCCGGATGTTCTCCTGGAGGACTTGCTCGACTCTGTGTAATGACTCTACAACATGCATTGTGTGTAATTATAGACTCATCTTCGTGATTCTAAGCATAAAACTTAAGGAGGTGCTCAATGTTCCAAGGATTGGGAAGTGTGATTCCATCCTCAGTTGCCAAGCGAACGCACCCTGGTCGGGATACTTTAATGAATAGGAAGGGACCTTCCCAGCTGGGGGGAAGTTTGTTCATCCCTTCATGAGTTAGTATCTTCCGGAGCGCCAGGTCGTCTTCTTCAAGTTGTCGATCACGCACATGCCTTTGGTGGTAGCGCCAGAGCGCTTGGCGATAACGTGCATTCCGAACAGCTGCTTGGCACCTTCCCTCGTCGACGAGGTCAAGGTCTTCACGTCGGAGCTAGTCCTGCGTGGCTTCGTCGAAGGTCCGAACCTGGAGGGACCCCAAGGTGATCTCCGGAGGAAGAACTGCTTCAGCTCCGTACACCAGGAAAAATGGAGACTCCCGAGTTGACCGATTAGGTGTTGTCCTATTCGCCCATAATGTGGACGGAAGCTCTTCAATCCAGTTAGCTTCGTGCTTTTTCAAGCGCTCATATGCGTGTGTCTTGAGTCCTTTTAAGATTTCTGCATTTGCTCTCTCGGCTTGACCATTGCTTGCTGGATGAGCTACTAAAGCGTAGCTAATTTGAATGTCGAGGTCTTCACAATATTCTTGGAATGCAGCACTTGTAAATTGAGTTCCATTGTCAGTTATGACTTTGTTTGGAACTCCAAATCTGCATATAATGGACTTCAAGAACTTGATTGCTAATTGTTTGTTGATTGTTACTACTGGAGTTGTTTCCGACCACTTGGTGAACTTGTCGATGGCGACATATAGGAACCTGTAACCTCCGACGGCTTTTGGGAAAGGCCCCAAGATGTCCATGCCCCACACAGCGAATGGCCATGTAGGAGGTATCATTTGCAGTGATTGAGACGGTGTGTGAATCTGTTTTGCATGGAACTGACATGCTTCACATTTCTTCACTAGCTCAACCGCATCCTGAAGTGTTGTAGGCCAGTAAAAGAGATGTCGGAAGGCTTTACCGACCAGCGTGCGAGAAGATGTGTGGTTCCCGCACTCGCCTCCATGGATTTCCTCGAGGAGATCACGACCTTCTTCCCTTGCAATGCACTGCATTAGGGTGCCATTGGAACCGCGTCGGTAGAGATCCCCTTCTACCAAGGTGTATATTTTAGCCAATCTGACAATCCGGTCAGCGGGTACAAATCTTCAAGAAGGATATTTTCTTTCCAGTAGCTCCGGGTCTCCAAGATCCATGCATCAGATCTAACTTGAGCTTCTGAGTCTTGCATGCTGGGTTACTCGGAGCTTCCGAAAGCACCTACGACCCTTGGTGAACGCCATGGTAACAAGGCCACTAGGACCGCCAGCTTCGTGGTGCTGGTCTCGCCCCCTTCGCTCAGTTCGGCAGGCTGAGTTGTTGGTTTTGACAACCTCCGGACGAAGATTCCATCAGGGGCCGGAGCTCCGGTTGAGGCTTTCGTCGAGAGTTCATCAGCTTCGGAGTTATGAAGGTGTTGAATATGATGGAGATCTGATGAGGACATCACTTATATGGATACAAACAACACTCTGCTGAATATACAAGATGCAATCAATAGAGTTCATACACAACAATTAATTTCAGAGGTGAACTCGTTCTTATATATTTTCTTATGTGTTTTTGAGCATAGATTGCTACTTAATGATTTATTTGTGATTAGGATCCATGGAGAGGTTCAAGGAGTACTTGGAGGGAGTATTAGGGACGTGGAAGACCAGAGAATTCGTTCAAAGAAGATGGAAACCGAACCAAACTCCAAATCGTAACCAACTCGGAGTCCAGGAGCAGTACGCACTAAAACGGACGCCCAGGACGCATACGAACTCCGTTTTGGACGTTCTACATATGCACGGAAAGAGTAGAGGATAACCTTTCCAATGGCTCCGGTCCCATGTCAAAATTCCTTCGGAGTCGACGGGAATCGTCGAATCAAAATCGAGTACAGAATCTGTCAGGGTGCTGCGCCACCGTATTGGGCCATTGGGCCTTGTATCAAGTCTAAGTCCATTATTTTCGTGTCTTAGGGTTAGGTCACGACCCTAACACCCCCTTGGACGTCCTCCCACCTATATATACTCCATAGTAGCCGCCATGAACAATTGGGTTTTGCATAGATTAATAATATCGCTGTTCTACAGTTTGTGAAACCCCAATTCAGCAATTTCAGATTGCTTCTTCTACGTTCTTGCTTGTGTTCTCGGTTGCACTTGCAGGGATTAGCCTTCTTGGCGAGGTCAATCGTGTGAAGCACGGTTGATAACCAACGGAGCGGTGGTGTAGTGATTGCAGGGGCTGTTCGTGTTCTACTCGAGAGCCTCGGATCATCAACGTCGAGATCTCCACATCAATCGACTCATCCATCAACCTTTTCCTATCAATTGATATCAGATTTCCAGGTTGCCCGTTAGGTAATTCATCTATCCATTACATTAGTTTTGTTTTTCATACCTAGAGTCCACAAAAAAGCCACAAAAAAACTTGCAGTTTAGTAGATCTGTTCATTACTTTGTCTAAACCATATTGAGCCTTTGCAACTTTGTTATTCAGTTTGGTTTTGTTGAGTTTGTGTCCGTGGTTGAGTCATATTGCTGGTTTAGAAAGTGTTTTTGGTCTTAGTTTGAGTTTTGCATTGTGTGATTCATCCTTTTGAATCACGTCATCACGTCCAGATTAAATTCGCCTCTGTCCAGTTCGGTATTTTCATCATATCTCGCTCATACGAACTCGGATTTTAGAGTTCTTGTACTTTCTGGAAATCTTAAGAAGTTTTCTATAAATTTCTTATTCATCACTCTCCCAGAAAATATAGTTATCGATGTCGAAATTGCATTAGATCTGAATCTGTTATTGATCTAGAAATTCTGAACAGTCTGTATTTCGGGGGCAATATCTCCCATTGTTCTTATCCAAAATAGATCTTACATATACTTAAATTAAAGAGGAGAGATAGATCTATAATACTTCTGTTCAAAGTTTTTAGATTTGGGGACTATAAAGGTGCTTAATTGTCCTTAGAACATTGAGCAGAAAATCTGTAACAGACATACGAGATATCTTTGAGTGTTTGCATTGTGTTCTTCTTTTGCAGCACATTCTGAAAAAAAAAGGAAGAAAAAAGAAAAAGGCAAGTGCAAAAGAAGATACAAAAGCCGCACAAAAAAGGAGAAAAAAACAATAAAAAAAACAGAAGTGCTTGCATTCTTTGTGTCATCTAGTTTTGTCTCATGTCTTGCTAGCTTGAACTACTAGGAACACATTTAGGCCAGCAACTTTGACAAATACTTTGGACACTTACTCAACTTTACTATCTGATTTCATTGTTGCTAATCCTTGCTACAAATAAAGTGCCATCCAAGCTACACCTTACTCTTGAGCAGAATCGATACACTTTTGCAATCATCCCACGCTTCATTGGTTTCTTCATACCGGCCACCGTTTGCCACCTGCAGTGTCGGTAAGAACACTTGTAAGAGCGTGGTAAGACGCTTGAGAGTGTGTGATTCCACTTCCACTTTTCCATTATCCTTTGTAGTTGATAGGGATAACATATTTTTTGTGTTGTCTTCTGTTTGCTACTAACAATGTCAGGTAAAAGCAAGAATCATGCATTATATGCTGAGATGATGGACATGATGAAGACGGCGATAGAGTTGCTCACTAAAAATCAAACATCAACCAAGGATTCACATGACATTCAGACCACCTTTACAACACCTTCCACAAGAAGTAATTACATTCTCCCATCTCTTCCTTCTTATGATGGTTTTGGTTACGATGAATATATTGCTTGGGAAATAGAGTTGGATAAAATTTTTGGACAATGTCATATGTGTGAGAAAAGAAAGATTAGAAATGTTGCAAGTGCATTAGTAGGTTGTGCATTGACTTGGTGGAACAACTTAAGTGATTTAGAAAGACCTCGAACATGGAAAGATATGAAAATTCTTATGCGAGAAACTTTTGCTAATGTATCTAATTGTAAAGATGAAATACATGAACTTGAGAAGAATTTTCTTGTTGTACCTCCTCCTTTGCCTAACCTTTTGCAGGAACATGAACAAATAAATGGAGATGCAAATGAGAGTGAGGTGTTGAACAACTCTTCTGAATTTTTTGATGAATCAACTCATAATGCATTTGAATTTCTTGCTGAAAATGAGAGTAGTGTTAATGGACAATGCTCTACAGTTAACCACGGTATGACATTTTCAGATGTGCTGAATTTTGCTACCAATCATACTATCGATGAGCAGCAACAAGATGAACCTTTACATAATACAACTTTACCATTAGTTGATTTTCCCACTGATTCTTATAACAAAAATGAGTTGTGTGCTGATAATTATATTATACCTATGCAAAAACAAGTTAATGTTCAAGATGATTGTGTTTTAGATTCACCTACTTGTGCTGAAATTCATAATTTGATCACCACTACTGCTGCAAATGATGAGCTGAAATTTTTGTCTTCTCTAAATACTTTGGGTTATATTGAATTTGACACTCTTTGTGATCTAGATATAGTAGAGAAGAGAATATTTTCCCAATCTGAATTGCCTTTGTTAAGTAGAAATATTTTTCATGCAATAGGCAAATATGAACATAGTGGTGTGTTTATGGTGCATAAAGTTTACGTTTGTTCAAATGAGAAAACTCCTTTTGTGCTGCAACAACATCCTAAAGTAAATGAATGCACTAACGCTAATAATGTTTTGTCAAGCTTTTCTAGTATTTTTTTCTTGCAGCAGGGACAAAAAATAAAAGAGAAGTATTGTTCGCTGCAGTCGTGCAATATGGACAGAGTTCATTCTACCCCCAAAGCAATCATTTTTCCTGGACATACGAGCAAGCCGGGGACGGCTTGTCATAAAGAAGGGGAGAATGACGAGATCATGCACATTATCATTACACCTACAAATATGGTACAAAGTTTATTTATTTGGGATCCTGGCTCAAGTGAATGTGCGCTCTTGTTTGGACAAGATCAAGATGGTGCACTATGTCGTCCACCACCTTGGCCTCCTCCTTTCATGCTTACAAGAAGATTTGATGGCGTTGCACATATGGACCCACACATGATAGAAGATGAACTTGAGTCGAGGACGACTCCAATTCAAGAAGGAGAGGATGATGAGGACATCACTTATATGGATACAAACAACACTCTGCTGAATATACAAGATGCAATCAATAGAGTTCATACACAACAATTAATTTCAGAGGTGAACTCGTTCTTATATATTTTCTTATGTGTTTTTGAGCATAGATTGCTACTTAATGATTTATTTGTGATTAGGATCCATGGAGAGGTTCAAGGAGTACTTGGAGGGAGTATTAGGGACGTGGAAGACCAGAGAATTCGTTCAAAGAAGATGGAAACCGAACCAAACTCCAAATCGTAACCAACTCGGAGTCCAGGAGCAGTACGCACTAAAACGGACGCCCAGGACGCATACGAACTCCGTTTTGGACGTTATACATATGCACGGAAAGAGGAGAGGATAACCTTTCCAATGGCTCCGGTCCCATGTCAAAATTCCTTCGGAGTCGACGGGAATCGTCGAATCAAAATCGAGTACAGAATCTGTCAGGGTGCTGCGCCACCGTATTGGGCCATTGGGCCTTGTATCAAGTCTAAGTCCATTATTTTCGTGTCTTAGGGTTAGGTCACGACCCTAACACCCCCTTGGACGTCCTCCCACCTATATATACTCCATAGTAGCCGCCATGAACAATTGGGTTTTGCATAGATTAATAATATCGCTGTTCTACAGTTTGTGAAACCCCAATTCAGCAATTTCAGATTGCTTCTTCTACGTTCTTGCTTGTGTTCTCGGTTGCACTTGCAGGGATTAGCCTTCTTGGCGAGGTCAATCGTGTGAAGCACGGTTGATAACCAACGGAGCGGTGGTGTAGTGATTGCAGGGGCTGTTCGTGTTCTACTCGAGAGCCTCGGATCATCAACGTCGAGATCTCCATCAATCGACTTATCATTACCTTTCGGAAGATCGGGCCTAAACCTACTCATCAAGATCCAGGACTTCGAAGCCCTTCTGAAGCCTCTGGACTTCAAGGAGATAAACAGCTAATTGAGAGTTGTTGCAGGAGCATTCACCTTTCACTTGTTTGATGATGAGTTGTGAATCTCCCTTTACCAATAGTTGTTTTACACCATAGGATAGTGCCACCTTGAGTCCATAGATGAGAGCTTCATATTCCGCCATAATATTGGTTGTCTTGAAATCAAGGTGTACCATGTACTTGATCTTCTCTACGATTGGAGCTAGGAGAAGGACTCCAGCTCCGGCCCCCTGCTTCTGCACGGAGCCATTGAAGTACAGAGTCCAGTGAGGCTCAGTGAATACCAGAACTTTGAGTTTTGGTTTCTGCTCTCTGTGGCCCCCAGGGTTTGATGGAGAGGGAGTCCATTCCGCCACAAAGTCAGCCAAGGCTTGACTTTTAATTGCTTGTCTTGACACGAATTCTAAATCGAATTCTGCCATCTCCGCTGCCCACTTTGCAATATTCCCAGTAGAATTAGGGTTTTGCAAAATTGCACATAGTGGAAAAGAGGTTACCACTGATATCTTGTGGGCTTGGAAGTAGTGATGAAGCTTTCTTGAGGCGATGAGAACTGCGTAAAGCAATTTATGCACCTCAATGTATCTTGTCTTAGCGTCGTGGAGTACTTCACTGATGAAGTACAATGGGCGTTTGATTGTTCGGATCCTCCCGGAGGGGCCCGAAGCTTCCTCCTCATTTACCCGAACCCCCCCGGAGGGGTCCAGACCTTCTTCTGGAATTCCCTAGTCCCTACCGAAGGAACCCGGAACTTCATTTGGAGTGATCCGGACCCTCCCAGAGGCGTCTGGATCTTCTTGCTCAGTAGTAGTTACTCCTTCGTTTGAAGGAAGTTGATCCTCCAGCATCTCGACTTGAGGATCCGTGCCTGTGGGTTGATACCCAGACTCGCCTTCAGGTAACTCCGGACCCTCCCGGAGGGGTCTAGACTCCTGAATTGGGGATGGATCCGGTCTTTCCGCGACCAGGACCATACTGACAACTTCTGTAGTTGTCGAAATGTAAAGCAGTAAAGGCTCACCAGGGTTCGGAGCTACCAGGATTGGTAGTGTTGTGAGGAGCTGCTTCAGCTCTTGAAACGCCTTTTCTACTTCCTAAGACCAATGAAATGGTCCGAACTTCCTCAAGAGTTTGAAGAAGGGTAGCACTCTTTGTGCCAGTCTTGATATAAACCGGCTGAGCGCAGCTAGACATCCAGTCAACTTTTGGACATCTTTAATGCGGGCTGGGGGCCGCATTTCTTCTATAGCCTTGATCTTCGCCGGATTTGCTTCGATTCCTCGATGAGTCACCAAGAAACCTAGAAGCTTTCCGAAGCTGACCCCGAAGACACACTTGTCCGGGTTCAACTTGGTGCGCATAGTGCGTAACTTGTCGAAGACGGCTTGTAAGTTGTCAAGGAGTGACCCCTTGTTTCTGATATTCACGATGATGTCATCAACATACACCTCCACCAAGTCCCTAATTTGCTCTCCAAATGTTTTGTACATGGCTCGCACAAATGTTGAAGCAACATTTTTTAGACCAAATGGCATGGCAGTATAACAATACAATCCATGTACTGTTATGAAGGCGGTATGCTCTTCGTCTTCCTTAGACATTTGGATTTGATGATATCCAGAATACGCATCTAGGAAACACAGTAGTTCACACTCGGAGGTGGAATCCACTATCTGATCTATTCTAGGTAGTGGAAATGGATCTTTTGGACATGCCTTATTTAAGGTGATGTAGTCGATACACATCCGAAGCTTCCCACCGGCCTTGGGTACAACAACTGGGTTTGCCAGCCATTTTGGATGGAAGACTTCCCGGATGAATCCAGCTTCGAGCAACTTCTTGATTTCCTGTCGGATGATGTTTTGTCGCTCAATTGATTACTTCCGGGACTTCTGGTGTACAGGCTGAGCGTCTGGGTAAATCTTCAGATTGTGCTCAATCACCTCCCTAGGGATCCCAGACATTTGTGATGGTTGCGAGACAAACACGTCAACATTAGCCCGGAGGAAAGTGATGAGCACGAGTTCCTATTTGTTGTTCAGACCCCCCGATATACGGGTAGTCTGAGCAGCAACGGAACCAATTTGGATGACTTTGACGGGAATGTCGGTGTCGCCGCTTGGTTGCAAACGAGGTGCGGAGGTAGAGCCCTTGTGACGAATACTTGGAGGATTCACGGCTGGCTCTTTACCGGATGCTTCCTCTTGCGTTGTGGTAAGCGCATAGAGTTCTTCCAGTGCAGTAACTCCTGCGGTACGATCTCCGCGGATCCGGAGAATGCCCGCAGGTGTTGGCATCTTCAACATCAGGTAGCCATAATGGGCAACAACCATAAACTTGTATAAAGCCGGGCTGTCCAAAATGGCATTGAAGGGCAGACTGATCTGCGCAACGTCGAAAACCAGTTTCTTGGTTCTGTAGTTCTCACGAGTCCCGAAGGTTACCGGGAGTGTAATAGAACCAAGAGGAGTTATGATTCCCGGACCTACTCCGGAGAAAGGTCGAGATGGGCGAAGGTCCGAAGGCCGGAGCTGAAGCTTAACGAAAGCTTCAAAGCTTATGAGGTTTAGCCCGAAACCTCCGTCCACCATTACATGGTGGATTTGGATATTGTTAATGGTGGGTGACACCATCAATCGGAGTTGAACAGCCCCGATCATGTTTCGGGGGCAGTCCGAAGCATCGAAAAATGATGGGTGTGTCCATCCACTTCCGATGTGGTTCTGCCTTAGCAGCAGGAGCTACCATGGCCATGTCCTGCCGCATTGTTTTGAGGATGCGACGAGAAGTGATGTCCCAAGAACCTCCATAGATGGTGTTCAGGGTTTTCCGACGTTCGTTGTCAGAGGCATCGGAGTCATCGTCGATAGTGTTGTAAACGGCTTTCAAGACCTTTTTAGGGTCCTGGAAACCTAGCTCCTCTTGAGTCGGAGCTTCGCCAACTTTTTTCTTTCCTTCCCTTTGACGGAAAGGAGCTTCTTCCCGGCGCTTGTTGTAGCGCTCTACAAGGTTTTGGACCTCCCGGCACTCTTCTAAGCTGTGTCGATTCGTCTTGTGAATCGGACACCATGCTTTGGAACTGTTGTCGTCCTCTGATGAAGGACGAGGTCGCTTCTCGGGGCGTGGCCCCCAGCTTCCAGGAGCTGCAGCAGCAACTGGAGCGCCGGCCGACGGCTTCTTTTTGCCATTGGGTTTCTTCTTCTTCTTGCCACTACCGGAGGTAGCAGCTTCAGTTTTGGAGGACTTCTGGTTGGCCCCTGGGGCTGGCTTGAAGTGCATTTCACGGCCCTCCGCAACTCTAGCGCATTTGTCGGCTAGTCTGAAGAGTTCAGTGACGTTGGTAACTTCTTTAGTAGCCAGCTTCTCTAGCATCTTCTTATCTCGAACACCTTGTCTGAATGCAACGATGACAGAAGAGCTCGAGATAGAAGGAATGGTATTGCGTACCTGAGAGAATCGCTGGATGAAGGATTGTAGCGATTCCCCCAATGTTTTCTTTATAGTAAACAAGTCCAATTCAGTGTCGGGTCAGGTGTAGAAGCTCCCGAAGTTCGCAATGAATTGCTGGCATAGTTTCGCCCAACTATTAATGGAGTCGGGTGGAAGACTCATGAACCAGGACCTTGCAGTCTGTAAGGATTGAATGCCCAAGAGTGGGGGGTGAATTGGGCTTCTTTTCAAAAATCTAAACAATAAAACTTAACTCCTAAAAGCCCAATTCCCTACGCAAACTATCTATACATTGAAGTAAATAGCAACTTCGCGGAATATAAAATGCATAAATGTAAGGGAGAGGAAGAGGATGCAAACTCCCGAGGAGACACGAGGATTTATCCCGTGGTTCGGCAAGATCGTCAAGATCTTCCTACATCCACGTTGTGGCACCCACCAAAGGGTTTAGCCACACCCAAGTCACCGAGACGAGGGATCTCCACTATTCTTCTCCGTTTTCCAACCTTGGCAAGGTGGAGCTCAAGCCTTGTACAACTTCGACCCTCCGGGCTTCCACAAACGCCTTGGCAAGCTTCTAAAGTCTCTCACAGTTACAAACACCAAGGGGCACTCCCTTGAGGCTCTCACTATCCTAGAGATTCCACTCACCCAGAATGGAGGCACACAAGCTCTCTCTCTAGCTAGTTCTAGCCTATCTCTTGGTGTGTATGTGGTCGAAATGATGTAGAAGTGGTGGCTCTTGGTATTGAACGCTTGTGGATGTGTAGAGAATGTTTTGTGATCAAGACTTGTCGAAATGACCGGTTTAGGGGGTATTTATAGCCAGCCTCCATGAAATAGCCGTTGGAAAAGTAGGCGGACAGAACTTTTCTGCGAACATCGGATGATCCGATGTCTCCCCTTTAGTTATCATCGGTCAAGTTTACTTTAGCTGACGTCATTGTGTCAGATATGACCGTTGTTAGACAGATGTTGCACTTGTCTTCTCATCGGATGATCCGGTGGCTCTTCCTCTAGAATTGACTCAAACTTGATGCTTACTGGAGTGATTGACCGATGTGTATACTTCTGTACATCGGATGATCTGGTGCTACACTTGGTCCAAGGATATTGCAAACTGTACTGATGGACCGATGTAGCTGAGCCCTTAACATCGGATGATCCGGTGAGTGCTTTGTTCTGAGGTCTTCTTCTTCTGCTGAACCAACTCGACCGATGTGTTGTTCTCAGAAATCATCGGTTGATCCGGTGAGTTGATTTTGTTTGCTTCGAGCTGTTTCTAAGTGATTTTTATGTCTTGCTCGATTGACCTCTTAGACTTTTGTTGGGAATGTACTTCTGATGGTTGTCAAGCATTAAGTGTCATCAATTGTGGTTGAATGACTTTGACATAAGAGCTTTCACTTCTTGTCTTCATATCATTGATTCGATCTCATAAAGTGATTGTATATGGGTCTCCAATGACATATAGATTTCATTTGATTGAGTAATTATGGGGACCTTGCATTCACAAATTCATTAGTAAAATCCAATGGTTGTCATTAATCACCGAAACCGTACCTCATGGGGGCCTAGATGCTTTCAATCTCCTCCTTTTTGGTGATTGATGACAACACAACAATGTAAAGCACAATAGTAATGAATTTGATATTACAAAGCTTAAGAGGATATGCAATGAATACAAGATTATTACACTTAAAATTTGAAAGCTCAATCAAAGAATAACTCAAGTGAATAAGTGATCATAAGATAGGCACCAAATAAGCTCAATCGATTAATAACTTAAGAGTACTCAATAAACACCAAATGAGTAGCAAAAGTATCGAATTACAAAAGATGATATAGGTAAACTCCCCCTAAGGCTAGGACACTCCCCCTGAGACTGAGCTATCCTCCCCCTGACTCCTCTAACTCTTCTCCCCCTTTGGCATCAAGACACCAAAAAGAGATCCGAGTGCCTAAGGACCCTGAGTACTAGGCGCGATGACGAACTGGTCACCATCGCTGTCGTCGGAGCTGCTGCCTGGAGTAGAGGTGGAAGGAGCTATCGGAGCCGTAGGAGCCGTAGGAGCCATCGTCGGTGCCTGCTGGGTAGGAGCTGCTGGAACAGGGGCACTGACGACGGACGCCGGCGTCTGCTGGAACAGTGTCGTGGCCGACAGTGGAGAGTGAATCGGCGCGCCGGGAGCCAGCAGTGGAGACATGCTAATCGAAGGGATCGGCGTAGTCGGCACCGGAGCAGCAGCTGGAGCGAGAACAGGTGGAGGTGGAGCAACTCCTGGCAGCTGCGACGGGAGGGCAATCTCGGTCTGGGTGTAGAGGTTGGTGATCAACCCTAGGATGCCCATCATCGCCTGCTGCGTCTGCTGCCGCTGGTCGAGGGAGCGCTGGTGCATCTGGTCGATCAGCCCAGTCAGCCGGTTAGTGTCCTCTCGCCTCTCACAGGCGATCTAGCGCTGCATCTCCTGCTGCTGCTGCTGGAGCTCCAGAAGGCGTGCGGCCTGCTCCGCTCGGGCCTGCTCAGCTGCAAGCCGGTCCAAGCGCTGCTGCTCAACCATCTGCTGTAGGAGGGATGTGAGCTTGGATGGCTGAGAAACTTGTGCCTCTGAGACGGGAGGTGGAGTAGGGGGTGGCACTGTAGAGCCTCCAGCCTCCGCGTCGTGCTGCCTGGGTGAGGGAGGAGGTGGGAAGTACTCCTCAACACTGTCATCTGTGTCACTCTCGGACCATATGTGCTGCAGGTCCTCACCCTGAGCCTCTGCCTCGGCCAACCTCTCATCCTCCTTCTCCAAATCCGACCAGTCCTCCTCAGATAGACGAGCCCTGACCTGACACTCGACCGGACGGCCAAGGCGGCAGTCTCCAGGAGCTGGGGCACGATAGTGACCGAACCGTGTGACACTCTCGTCAGTGAGACGGTCATGCATGGCGGACTCCTCAGGGACCATCATGGAGAGCAGGTAACTGATCCAGTGTCCATACACGAGTTGCCTCATCATGCCCACTCCGTCAGTGATCACATCCTCCATCTCGCATATGAGGACGTCCACTATATCAAACTCCATCCCGTTCATGATGTAGAACAGGAGGGTCTGCTGCAGGCTGGTGAACCCCTCTAAGTAACCTGACCTCGGCAAGAGTGTGCGGCGCAAGGCAAGGTGCACTGTGCGCGCAGCTGGAGTCAACAGTGCTGGTACCTTCGGCTGGTCTGGAGAGAAGGTCGGTCCGAACAGAGAGCGGATCTCCTCCAGTGGTGGTGCCACTCCTCCAGTGAGCGGCCTCCTCGGCGGGTCTGCCTGACCATACACCCTCTCATGCAAGCAAGTGTCGTGCAGGTCCACTCCCAGCAGCTGTGCAAGCGTCTGCCTCGTCAAGTGATAGTGTTGTCCCATGAACATGAAGTCAATCGACCTGCGGCCCTCAGAGACGTAGAGGGTATCGTAGAACACGCGTACCAAATCCTCCACATAAGCACTCCTCTCATAGGACATCAGCTGCACTAGCCCTCTGTACCTCTCAAAGTAGGGGCGAATCTCTGTCTCTGCTGCCACGGTAAGCTGATGCCAATCCAGAAAGTTGTGCTGGAATAGCTTGTGGCCGCGGCGTCTGTAGGTCTCGTAGAGTGACGCCTGTGTCACGGTCCAGAAACGACTGTCCACCAGAGCCTCTCTGGGCTGCGGGTACCACTCCTCAAGCAAGATACTCCATCTGAGTCTTCGGAGCTGCTTGGCCTTCATCTTCCGGTAATCAGTCAATCGGACACCTTCACCGACACGGAGGGTGGTGTCCATCTCGTAGATGGCTCTCTGGGCCTCCCTGTCCTCACGACGATCGGCAGCCATCGGTCTCGGACGTGGTGCTGCCGGGGGATGCCCCCCACGGGTCCGGGCTGAGCGCTGGCGGACGAGTGGCACTTCTGGCTCTTCTTCGGCTTCTGACTCATCGAACACGGGAGGCTGCCTCGGACGAGCCTCGCGGATCCTCAGTGATCCTCCTCGGCCATGCTCTCGCTCCTCGGCGGCGCGAGCAGCCATCAACGCCTTCTTCTCCTCCTTCGAGAGCTTCTGCTTCTTTGCGTCCGGCTCTGCAATGGCCTTGCCCTGGTTCTTCTTGTCACGAGCCATTGCGACGAGGCAAAGGGCGTGAATGAAGTCGACGATGCACGGAACGACAACACGAAGGTTGATGCGGTCGGCAACCCTAACGGCGAAGAGACGCGACCGTTTGGGGGAGGCACCACGGCGACACGGAGAAGGTGGTGGTGTGGCTGCTGGGGAGGGCGTCGGCGGTGGTGGTGCACGGATGGCGGTCGGCAGAGGTGGTGCGGCGGCGGCTGAGGTGGTGCGGCGGCGGCTGAGGTGGTGCGGTGGCGGCTGAGTCAGGATCGGGGAGAGAGAAACGACGGAGGCGAAGCGCCGTTTAAATAGTGGGTCCCAAACCCTAGCCGAAACTTTAACACCGGATGGACCGACGTTGAACGTTAGAAGCATCGGTCGAATGGCACAGTAAGGGTATTCAAAAAGGTGTCGTTGACATCGGATGGACCGACGTGCAAAGAGATAGCATCGGTTGAATGTCACAGTAAGGGTATTCAAAAAAGGTGCCGTTGACACCGGATGGTCCGACGTGGAAGGGAATATCATCGGTGGAATTCATCAAAGTTCCAGAATTGTGCACATCGGATGGACCAATGTTTTTCAGAATGAACTCGTCGGATCATTTGAGATACTGACTGAACTGGCCCTTTGCTTTTGAACACCAACTAATCCGATGATGGTCTAACCTAAGCATCGGATAATCCGATGACTACAAAAACAGCAACATCCCATATATGTCCTTTGACCAAACAAACAATCAATGAGAAACACATGTCTTAGGACTTTTTGGGCAACCCCTTACCCCTCAAAGATACTAATATGCCAATAACTTGGCTAGGACTTAAAGCAAATGGAACACCGAGAAAAATAGGAGGAAATCATCCAAATAAAATGTGAGGCCCATGCTTTGTGAGCTAGAGTATGAAGACTTCTATCTCTTTAAAGCATGTTCCTCTAGGCATTAACGCACCTAACATTTTGTTCTTTCCACCTTATATGAGTTGAGATATTGCATTTCAAACAAGTCTCTTTCTCATGAGGTGGGTTCCCCTTTGTGACAATCTACCGTATGCAATGCTAAACATTTTTTTAAGGCAAGGTGGAGCTCAAGCCTTGTACAACTTCGACCCTCCGGGCTTCCACAAACGCCTTGGCAAGCTCCAAAGTCTCTCACAGTTACAAACACCAAGGGGCACTCCCTTGAGGCTCTCACTATCCTAGAGATTCCACTCACCCATAATGGAGGCACACAAGCTCTCTCTCTAGCTAGTTCTAGCCTATCTCTTGGTGTGTATGTGGTCGAAATGATGTAGAAGTGGTGGCTCTTGGTATTGAACGCTTGTGGATGTGTAGAGAATGTTTTGTGATCAAGACTTGTCGAAATGACCGGTTTAGGGGGTATTTATAGCCAGCCTCCACGAAATAGCCGTTGGAAAAGTAGGCTGATAGAACTTTTCTGCGAACATCGGATGATCCGATGTCTCCCCTTTAGTTATCATCGGTCAAGTTTACTTTAGCTGATGTCATTGTGTCGGATATGACCGTTGTTAGACAGATGTTGCACTTGTCTTCTCATCGGATGATCCGGTGGCTCTTCCTCTAGAATTGACTCAAACTTGATGCTTACTGGAGTGATTGACCGATGTGTATACTTCTGTACATCGGATGATCTAGTGCTACACTTGGTCCAAGGATATTGCAAACTGTACTGATGGACCGATGTAGCTGAGCCCTTAACATCGGATGATCCGGTGAGTGCTTTGTTCTGAGGTCTTCTTCTTCTGCTGAACCAACTCGACCGATGTGTTGTTCTCAGAAATCATCGGTTGATCCGGTGAGTTGATTTTGTTTGCTTCGAGCTGTTTCTAAGTGATTTTTGTGTCTTGCTCGATTGACCTCTTAGACTTTTGTTGGAAATGTACTTCTGATGGTTGTCAAGCATTAAGTGTGATCAATTGTGGTTGAATGACTTTGACATAAGAGCTTTCACTTCTTGTCTTCATATCATTGATTCGATCTCATAAAGTGATTGTATATGGGTCTCCAATGACATATAGATTTCATTTGATTGAGTAATTATGGGGACCTTGCATTCACAAATTCATTAGTAAAATCCAATGGTTGTCATTAATCACCGAAACCGTACCTCATGGGGGCCTAGATGCTTTCACAGTCCCAGTTAAGGCCACTGGGAAGTAATTGGCCATTACAGCCTCGTCACCTCCCGCTGCCAATATGGCAGTTGAGTAGATTTGAAGAAATTCGGCGGGGTTGACTGTCCCGTCGAATTTTTCCAACAAGTGAGGCCGGAACTTTTGTGGTCACATGACCATACGTAAGGGCATGGCCAGGGCAGAACAACCTCCTCCTACTCCTTGAGGAGCAGGGTTGTCCCGAGCCTCTCGCCTTTCGTGAGCACGCTCAATATGGACTCGGTCGTCCTGTTGCCGGTAATGGCGATCCAGTTCCGACCGCATGTCATGAGTCAGAATCCTAGTGATGGTATGGGTGTGTCGCGCCCCGGGAGGCAACGAAGTCACCTGCTGGGAGGCGGCACGCCTCCTTTGTTGAGAACTTGTGGACCAAGCCGACCGGACAGGGTCCGTCGTTGTGAAGGTGCTCGCCCCGAAGGAGGAGGACCTTGGTTGCTGATGCGTGCAGCCGCAGCTGCGACCAGATGGTCAACATCAGCCCTCCACTACTCCATAGCACCCTGGGGTGCACCTGGAGGTGGTGGATGTTGCAGAAGAGTTCGCGCAACAATAAGCACATGCTCGGGGTTGTTGTTTGCTGATGCGGTGATCGACGCAAATGCCCCATCTCGTTGATTGACATTGTTTGCCGGAACAGATGGTGCTATAGTGCCTGCTGGAGCATTGGCACCTGCTGGCCACTGAACGTTGGAGGGGTTGCCTCCAACAGGTTGTTCGACATGATTGCCGCTGGATGATCCAGCAACTGAATTCACCATCTTGTGATCTTGGAACAAAGCAGCAGCCCCTACCTGGCGCGCCAAATGTCGAAGTGTGGAATATGACACTTCCCTCGGACCCGCTGAGAAGCAGCCCACGGAGGTTCTTTTGTGGTTGGGGCGCACAAAGATCAATATCAAGATGGTGACCTCAGAGATTTACGTGGTACGGGCCGCCTGAGCGTAACACCCTACTCCACGAGGATTGTTTGATTGTATTGAGTGAGTGAGTTTTCTAAGGTCAGGTCGCAATAGCCTGGATCCGCCCCCTGATACTCGTGCGGTGCATCCCTTTTATAGTTCTAAGGATTGACCATTACAAAGCTGGCCTGGCCCGACATGTGGCCCTGGCATGCTTAATGACCTAATGCACTGTCTAAAGAGTATTAAGTACAATTAATAGTGTGGTAACGTGCCTTCATGACAGCGTTACCCCTATTAACGGTGCACTGATCGTGCATCATTAATATGACATTAATGACACATTATCAGACCTTGTAACTACCGCTTTAACCATCCTTGAATGTCTGTAATGGTCATGATCGGCTTGTATCCCGTTGGTAACGAAGGTCCAGAGGCTCCACACGTGGCAGATCCGGAGCTTTCCCTTGCGGGAGAGTAGGTCTGGGGTTGCTGTACACGTGTCAGTACCGGAGCTCCTCTCTGACGGGGCTAGGTCTGGGGCTGTTGTACATGTGTAGTCGCCGGAGCTTCCCTTGGTTGGGAGTTTTGTTCCGGCCTTATTTTACACGTGTTAACCCGGGAGCCAGCCATGTGAGGGGAGCGGGTCCGGTGCAACATGCCATGTGGGACCTGCGATAGCCTTTGACTCTGATGGATGGAACTTCTTTGCACTTGTTGCGGTATCGTGGGGTACCCGATACGTAGGGTACCGACAAACGTATTCAACTATGTCCCTTTTCATGCCATCCCACCAATAGCATGTTTTCAAATCCTTGTACATCTTCGTACAACCGAGATGGATGTAGTAAAGCGAGCCATTTTGCCTCCTTTAATATCCTCTCCCAGAGACGCTTTACATTAGGCACAACAATCCGTTTCCCAAGCCACTGAGTGTCATGGTCATTCTCATCAAATCTGAATTATCTCCCTTCTTGCGTCATTTCCTTGATTTCTTGGATTTCCTCATCCTTTGTTGACCTTCTCGAATTTCCTGTTCCAAGGTTAGATTTAACTCCATTATTCCCATCTCATTCACAAATCCAAGATTCAACTGTTAAAACTCCTTGCATAACTTGGATGGCAATTCTCGAACCTTGAGTTGATGGCTTACTCCTTTTTGACTCAAAGCATCGGCCACTACATTAGCCTTCCCCGGGTGATAATTGATTCCAACATCATAATCCTTGATGAGCTCCAACCATCTTCATTGCCTCAAATTCAAGTCGATTTGTGTGAAAATGTACTTGAGACTCTTGTGGTTCGTATAAATTTCACACCTATGACCAAGAATGTACTGCCTCCATATCTTCAAGGCATGCACCACGACCGCAAGTTCGAAATCATGGGTAGGATAATTCTGCTCATGTTTCTTCAGTTGCCTCGATGCATAGGCTACCACTTCACCTTCTTGCATGAGAACACATCCAAGTCCTTGTCTTGATGCATCGCAATAGATATCAAAACTTTTGCTCACATCTAGCAAAACCAAGACCGGTGTGGTGGTTAACCTCTTCTTTAACTCCTCAAAATTGTTTTGACAAGCTTGAGTCCGTTGGAATGATTTTCCCTTCATCACCAATTCTGTCATGGGCTTGGCAATTTTGAAGAAGTCATTGATGAACTGATGGTAATATCCAACCATTCCAAGAAAACTCCGGATTTTCTTCACATTCTGTGGCGGTTCCCACTTCATCACATCCCTCACTTTCTCTGGGTCAACCGATACTCCTCCTCCAGAGATGATATGGCCCAAAAATGATACTTCCTTTAACCAAAACTTGCACTTGCTGAATTTGGCATACAATTGGTGTTCCCTCAGTTTCTACAATGTGAGCCTCAAATGCTCCTCATGCTCCTCCTCGCTTCTCGAGTAGATCATAATGTCATCAATGAACACCACAACGAATTTATCCAAGTACTCCATGAAAGACCTTATTCATGAGGTACAAAAAGTATGTCGGTGCATTTGTCAATCCAAAAGACATGAAAGTGTACTCATAGGATCCATATCGTGTAGCTGTTTTGGGTATATCCGACGGTCTAATCTTCATTTGGAAATAATCTGACCTCAAGTCAATCTTGGAGAAAACACAGACACCCTTCATTTGATCAAATAAATCCTCTATATGGGGCAATGTATATTTGTTCTTAATCGTCACCTCGTTGAGAGCTTAGTAATCCACACACATCCTTTGGGACCCTTCCTTCTTATCCAGGGAAAGCACTGGTGCTCCCCAAGGCGAAGAGCTTGGGCGAATAAAACCCTTCTCTAGCAGCTCTTGAATTTGTTTCTTGAGCTCCGCTAACTCCCTATGAGGCATCCTATATGACCTCTTAGCTATAGGTGCAGTTCCAGGTTTTAAATCAATAACAAACACAATATCACGATCGAGCGGCATACCTGACAACTCATCCGGAAACACATCCGGAAATTCACACACCACCGGAATCTCCTCATTACGGCACCATCCATTTGATTCAGCTCCACCTGCTTTGGTGTGTGTTGAGATGCTTCCAATTCTATGCTGACCCCTTCTTCATTTGTCAACTTCACCATCTTTGTTGCACATTGAATTATACCATTGTGCTTCCTTAACCAATCCATACCAAGTATTATGTTCAATCCTTGTGAGTCCAAAACAATAAGGTTGACAAATAAGTCTACTTCCCTTATTCTAAGGCTTACTTTTGGACATACTATATTCGTTCTCATCTCCCCTCCAGGAGACTTAACCAACAAGGTATACTTCATATGAGATATGGGCAAACTATACTTGGCAACGTACTTTGATGCAATGAATGAATGCGATGCTCCAGAATCAAATAACATAGTCGTCGGGTTTGAGTTTGCGAGAAACATACCAATCACCATGTCATCCGCTTGTTGGGCTTCCCGCGTAGAGACATGATTAACCTTGCCACAAACAAAATTTTGCAGTCCACGGTTGCCTTGTGGCGCTCCTCCATTTGGTCTTGGGTTCTGTCTTGGAGCATTGTTCCCTTGACCAAGGTTGACTTAGGGTATTAAGATGTGAAGTGTCCCACCTCACCACAAGTATAGAATGACCTTGCTGCACCAGAGTTGTTAGGGCGAGCTTGATGTTGAGCATTGGCAAAAAAATTAGCACGAGGTGCGTGAGGAATGGGTGGGCGAGGAGCTTGCATAGCAGGGCGTTGCTGCATAGGATGAGCTGGGCGCCGTGGAATAGCAACGCGATATGCAGGAGCATATGGGTTGTAGTATGGCGCATTTGGTGGTGCAAAGCGGGGACGAACATTGCTTCCTTGTGGCTGCCCTTGATATGGCGCCTTCCTCTTATTATCCTGCTCCATCTCGCGAACCTTGTTCTCAACCACAATAGCTTTGTCCACAAGCTTCTGAAAGTTTGCATAGTCACAATTGAGCAATTGAACTTGAATCTCATTGTTTAGGACCCTCATAAGCAAATATTGCTTGTGGCTGTCCCGGTTGACATCTTCTGGAGCGTACCTTGAGAATTGAGTGAAATTATTGAGATACTCACTCACACTCGACCTTCCTTGCCTTAAATTCTCAAAATTCCGCCTCTTCAAAATCATAGCACCTTCCGGAACAAAGTGAGAACGGAAGCTCTCCTTGAATTCGTCCCACGTGATCCTCTCTTGATTTGCATGGGCATTGCAAAGCGAGTCCCACCAATCCGCAGCTGCTCCAACTAGTTGATGGGAGGCAAAAAGAATCTTCTCTCTGTCACTGCACTGGACAATAATAAGCTTCTTCTCCACAAATTTTAGCCAATCACATCAGCTTCCATAGGATCATTGGCTTGAGCAAAAGTGGGTGTCCTAGTCCTCATAAACTCTCCCAACCTGTTATGAGGTGGTAGGGGTGGCGGCCGTGGAGGCATATGGGGCTGATTCTGGTTATTGGCTTGCAGCTGTCCCAAAGTCTGCAACACCGTCTACATGAGATGATTTTGCATAGCCAACAACTGCTCAAGGTTGCTAGCCCCAGTTCCAAGACCATTGTTGTTTTGGGGTGCTCCATTGTTCTCCTCATCCTCATTGGCATTCCTTTAGTTGCGGGTCCTCGACATCTGAAGAAAAGAGCAAGAGATAGAAGAATTCAGAAAACATCCCCAACTATATGCATCAAGGGATATGAAATTAAGAAACTACCTACACTAGCCTATATGGATGTAGCAAGCGCTAAAACATCCCACAATCCTCTACTAAGCACACAAGCAAACATTATATAGCAATCAATACACCAAACAACCCTCAACTATTCTTGAGTGCTCCTATGTGCTCTAAAGTGTCCATTCTATCTAGGTTGCATCCTACGGTCAACATGTGGTTCTGATATCGATTTGTAACACTCGGTTCCGAAAATGAACCAAGTAAATGCATGTGTGTGCCCATGACATTCAACACACATACACGAGTGCTTCACAAACATTATACAGAAAATTACCACAGCACAAATTATTAAATAACTATTTTTATTACAATATTCAAATAATCCTCAAATTACATACTTTAATGGACATTATTATTGATAAAATCTGAAACTAATGTAGCGTAAATAATCTAATTGAGCAACTAAGCAAAGGGGATAGCGCGGCTCTAAGCAACACCACATGCAAGTCGACGGCAGCACACAACCTAGTACTCCACATTATCCTCAGGGTACTCCCAAACATCACCTGAAACTGTGGGCGGGGGAATAGCAAGAGTGAGCACATGTCGTACTCAGCAAGTGTGGGAAAATAATGACATGTATCTTAAACAAAGAATGATAATAAATAAGGGCTAGTTGCTAAAAGTACATTTTAAACATGTAAAAAGCATTCTAAGATGTCCATGTGAATAATCTTATCATATCTCAAATAAACATAATAACTCATATCCATCATCCATTATCCATCCATATGCCATATCCTTACCATCATCATTAACCATGTTCATTTATTACCATTCAATTCATAACCATAATCAAACCATAACCAATTTCCCAATTTCGACTCTAATCATGTGAGGGTCCAGGTTGCTCATAACCAGGAGCACGACTATCATGATAGTTTTAACACTCTGCAGATGTTGTTCCACTTTACCCACAAGTTTGTGATTTTGTCCCCTTTCGGTGACTAAGGAACCTTCATCATGCCTATGACCCATCGGTCACATTACACACTTCCATCAGTGTGTGGCCAAGAGATCACAAATTAGCCTTTACAAAGGGACTACCAGCATATTCAGATCCTCTGAGGTTTCACCGGTGGTGATGTCTCCAACTGAGCACATCTAACCAAGGGCCCCCTCTTGTGCCGTTCGGATCCCAGTGTAGTCCCGCCACTATTGCAAACCCAACCGACTCTCATTCTCCACTCCTCCAACTGATCCGTACAATGCTGGCAATACACCTAATTAATTGGCTAAGCTGCACCAATACTTGGCCCTGTGGTGGCACTGTAAAACCTGGGTTGTCGCTCCATGAACCGGTCCTTGAAACCACCAAATCCTTCCAACCCATTCCACATAACCGACTTGCTTAGATCCCTAGGTTCCATGTTGCTAAAGGGTCATTATCACCAATTCACATAACTCATATGTTCAATAGTTCATAATGAGGTCATGTAGTTATTCCCAATCCCAATTAAGAAAAAGCGAAGCAAAACTGAAAAATACCCTTCCCGACTCTCTACAATATATTCCAAGCAACAAGGATGGTCAAACGAGACTAGTAAACACCTATCATGGGTTTCACTTCAATTTGACACAAAAATACAGTTTTGCAAACAAAACATTTAAAAACAGGATCAAAATGATCAAAAACACTTGCCTTACTCTTGAGATTGGTCAGGATCAAAAGCTTTGAAGTTCTGGTGCAAGAGATCCTCGACAGCACCCTCTAGAACAACACCTTCTATTCCGCGCAATAAACACACAAAAACAAATATTACAATCAATAAATGCTCATATATTACTCAATATGGCATGACATGCATGAATAATGCAATTATGTGGTAATGCATGTTAATAAGTTGCTATCATTGCTTATTAACTAGTCTCAATTGAGTTATACATGTTAGAACAAGTTTCAAGCCATTTTGGAAGATATTAAAGAATTTCAAGTAATTTCAGAATAGGAAGACCAGACTAGTCTGAATTATGGCCGTACATGTCCGCTCAAGACCAGGGAGTTAATCGGACTAGTCCGCACTGAACCGGACAAGTCCGCTATGGCTAGGATTTTGGCGAAATATCAATTAGAGCATAGTCAAAATTAATGTGGAACTATATTTCATTTAGAAAAGATGGATCTAAGGCATTTACCGTGAATCCTAGGGTTCAAAGGTCGAGGATTCGATGAAATTTGAGAACTTGACATCTAGATCCACAAAAGATGAAGAATTGATGGAGAATTGACGATGATGTCGATGAGTTGACGAAGATCGAACTTGCTTGATCCTCCTATATTCCTCCTCCTTCCCCTGGTTGCGAGCTCCTCTCTTCTTGATGGTGGCCCTCACGAACTAGGGTTAGGGTTTGTTTCAATTGTGGCAAAGAGATGAAAGGCTGTGTGTTGGTGTGTTTATATAGGGTAGAGATGGTAGGGTTTGGGGTGGAATTCGAGTTTAAGGCGGTGGAGGCATAGATGGGGTCCCACATGGCTCCACAAGGGTTAGGCACGATGTACTTGGGCCTAAATAAGGTAAATACCCAAAAGCCCGCCGGGGAGAAAGAAATAGAATCGCAGTTTGGCACACCGAACTAGTCCGCTTAGGGGCCGAACAAGTCCGATATGGGACAGAAAGTTGAACAGCCAAGTCCGATGGAAATCCAGACAAGTCCGAACGGTTCCAGAAAGCAAAATAGACAAGTACGGTCGGGGCCCGAACAAGTCCGGTGGTTTGTCCAACTTTCAAAGTCTGGACCAAATTTGGGAATTACCAGACAACTCAAAAAGTTTCCAATAGCGAAGATCAGACTAGTCCGTACTCGGGAATGGACAAATCCGGACAACAACAAAAATGTTTTCGGACTAATCTGGGGCCAAAAGCGGATAAGTCCAGAAAACAACAGAGAGCAGAACAGACTAGTCCGGGGTATGAACCGAACAAGTCCGCACTGACACAAACTTTTAACTGAAATTTTGGTTCTAATTCATTTTAATCTTGTTCCTCTTGTGTTGATTAATGTTAAAAATGTATAACAATGTATGAAATGCATGATGAATGAAAATGAGGGTGTTCTAGTGGAGTTCACCATCGTTGATCTTGAAATTCTTGAGAGCCTCCCCTTCCTGGCGCACCAAATGTGAAAGTGTGCGATCGACACTTCCTCCGGTACTACTAAGAAGTAGTCTGTGGAGGTTCTTTTTTAGGAGGGCCGAATTCTCTGGATCTACGAGCTAGATGAACACGGGTGAACATGAGGAATTTACGTGGTTTGGGCCGCCGGAGCGTAATACTCTACATCCACGAGAGTCTCTGTTGTATTGCGTATGTATGAGTATGCGAGAGTATGGTCTCTCATGAGTGAGTGTAGGTTGGCCTCAGCTGCCTCCCTCTCTTGGTGGCTACTCGATCCTTTTATATGCCAAGGGCCGACATCTTACATTATGACCGAGGCCCGAGAGGTGGCCGTGGGTTAGCTGGTTTTGAAAGCGCATTAACGTGGTCTTAAAGTCACATTAATGGGTCTTGATAACACATTAACAAGGTCTTGATGACACGCTAATGAGTCTTGATAGTGTATTAATGTTGTCTTAAAGGCATGGTCTTTATGGCACAATAATGTTGTTTTGAAGACGCATTAATGTGGTCTTGAGTGCACACATCGTCTTCATGAACCACGAGGCACGTGGCAGCACCGGAGCCCTCAAGCGAGGATGTCGGGTCCGATGTCGCGGGACGCGTGGCAGCACCGGACCTCTCCTTAGCGGGGAGGTCGAGTCCGAAGTCGTGGAATGTGTGGCAACACCAGATCTCTTTTGAGCGAGGAGGCTGGGTCCGGTGCTGCGGGACGCGTGGCAGCACCAGACCCCTCCTCAGCAGGAGGCAGGTCCGGAGCTACGAGACACGTGGCACCACCGGAGCCACCCTTAGCAGGGAGCCAGGTTCGGAGCTGCGGGACATGTCGTAGCCTCTGGATACCTCCCCTCTTTGGAGATGGGACCCAACATCTTGTCTTCCTTGTATGCGGGGTACCCAGTCTACAGGATACAGACAATAGTCCTTTCGTCACTCAAGATGTCCGTGAAGCTAGCATCGAATTGATGTCGTCACCTACACCACTCCCAAACTCGAGCTCGGGATGGCTTGCGTGACCTCGATGGTCGAGGCTCGAGCATGTTTGTTGCGGACCTCAACGATCAAAGTCTGAGCCGTTTGCCACCGTCCTCGACGATCATGGTCCAGGTTGGTAGTTGGATACGACTACACTTCGTATCTTGTTGAGCTCAAGCTCGAGCGAGCTCGTCTCGACCTTGACGATCGAAGCTTTGTTGTTGATTCACACTCTTCGGTAGCCGAGTTATATAACTCAATCACGTCCTAATGAATCGAGTCAAAATTTCTAACAGTGAAATTCAATTATTCGAGTAGCACAAACCAGTTGTTCGAGCAGTTTTTTAATCTAAGCATTTAAAATATTAATGTGAATTAATAAGTATAAAAAATAATACTCTCACCATTTATTTTTTATTTGATGTTGCTTATGAGCGTCCAATTAAAAAAACGAATGATTAATAAAGTTTATAAGAAAATTAATAAATATAAAATCAGCTATAATGACCCATTTCCCTACATCTATTGGGCCTTAAAATGGGTCGTGCTACCTAGGGATGAAAACGGTCGGAAACGGACGGAAAAACACTTAAATCGTTTTCATTTTCGTTTACGCTTTTCGGAAACGGACGCAAAAACGAAATCATCGGAAATGATTATGATATCGGATATATCGGAAAATCGGAAAACGGGTATATCGGAACGAAAACATGTCGAAATCGGATCGGTTTTGACTTTTTTTTTCGGAAACAGTACCCAAAACATTATAATTAATCTTCAAATTTTTACACTTATTTAACAGTGTCTCACTCACATCCCTACAACCACTAGTCCAACAACAATTTCACATGTGCAATTCAGAACAATACACCAAGAATAGTTCACATGTGCAATTCAGAACAATACACCAACAATTTCACAAGTTCTGATAACAAGAATAGTACAGACGACAGTACCGATAATAATAATACATATTGTGCATCCGTAACATGAACACAACATCTAAAATATAAGTCCAGTCATGAGTCTTGACCATAACATCAATATGACTCAACAAAAGAAAGCAAAATTAATCTTCTACAACTTCCAACTAAGTCCAGTGCAGCAGCAATTATCCAGTACAACATCAATTTCAATTAATCTTCTACAAGACTACAACCTCCAACAGACATCAGACAGCAACTTAGTTGGAAGCTGAAAAGTGAAAACTGAAGCGCAATCCAGACATCCAATGCAGCAGCTATCATCAACTGAAAACTGAAAGAATATTTTAGGCAAAACAACACATCTTTAGTAGCTGAAAACTGCAATCAATCAAAAGACAAACTGAAAACAAACGTCACCAGTAGCTGAAAAATGAAGCTCATACATGCTCTTTCACCATTTTCCAAATAACTCCTCACCATCATCCATCACGTCTGGATCACTTCCATTGTCTTCTTCCTAAAAGATAATGAGTAAAAGAATGATACAATCAATTTGATTTTGCAAACAACAAAAATGTTTTACTTATGATTCTATTAAAAATATCTGATCTATATCAGCCATAGTCTCCATAATCTCAAGATCACCAATAATTGATGCAACACTTTTAGAATCTAAAAAGAACGAAATGGTGAATAAGTTACATAATGTAAGAAATACGTGGAAAACTAAACACTACTAAAATTGTTACCTTTTTTTGCTGCAGCAACCCAATTCTTGGTACAAACCAAAGCTTTCACCACCTCAGGATCAAGACGACTACGGTATGAATCAATCACACGTCCACCGGCACTAAAAGCAGATTCTGAAGCGACCGTTGACACTTGTATGGCTAAAACATCACGAGCCATTTGTGAAAGAATCGGATATTCCTTTTCTTGATTCTTCCACCATGATAAAATGTCAAATTGACAACTATAACTAAAAAGTGGATCAACCATGTATTTTTCCAAGTCATTAGAGATTTTTACTTTGGAGGAACATGACTCATGTAAAAATTGTTGCAACTCATCTTCATTGTCCATGTCAAGTTCTGATTTAGTTGATTTGGTTTTATCAGATTCTGCTGTCTTATTTTCACGTGTTAGTGCAACATAAAATTGATACATTTGCCTCAACATACTAACAAACTCTTCAACCTTAGCATGATACAACATATCACCGTAGAACTTCCTCGTGTAAAACTCTATTATCTTTTTCTTGTACCTTACAATAAAAGAAGATAGTTCTCATTTCAGCAATCAATTTATAACATTATACTCTAGAAATATTTCAGAAATGAATCAAGTTATTGATTAAAATAGATTATGGCAGCATATACATACCTTGGGTCAAGAAAACTTGCCACTGCAAGAGCAAAATTTGATTTCTGCCAATATTTATCAAACTTTTTACTCATAACTTTGGCCATTTCACAAATAGTGATATCTTCATGGTTAGACCAGTCAGCAAGCAAAGTTTTAATCTCACAAAAACCTTTGTAGAACAAGTTAGCGGTTGGATACAAAGTGCCCGATAAAAGTTCAGTTAAATCATAGAATTTTCTCAAGGCAAGACACAATGTTTTGGCCTTGTTCCACTCATTAGGAGAAAGAGATATGTGTTCATACCTACGTCGTTCAGCAGTTCTAAGCCTCATAAAAGCATCCTACAAAGAATATAATATGTAATTAAGAAATATAAAAGTACAGTAATGAATCTAGTACATACAAATATAAATATAGAAATCACCTTGTAATATAAAGCATCTCTTAACATCAAATATGTCGAATTCCACCTTGTGGAGACATCAAGAGAGATACCCTTATTTGTTTGTAAACCACACAAGCCCGCTTGCCTCATTAGTTCCTCCCATTGTTGTGGGGACCCTTTCACACATAACACTAATGCCTTGATGTTCCCAATTGCATGAGATATTACACTCAATCCATCTTTAGCAACTAAGTTGAGAATGTGATTTGCACATCTTATATGAAAAAAGGCACCATCACAAACTAAAGGAGCATCAACATTTCTTTTGAGATCATTAAGTATATCCTTAACTGCTACCTCATTTGCCGATGCATTGTCAAGAGTCAAGGAAAGAAGTTTCTTCTCAAGCCCCCATCTAACCATGCATTCACTAAAGGATACATACAACTTTTGCCCCGTGTGCTGCCCTTCTACATGAAAGAAATCAATAATTCTCTTCTGCATACGCCAAGCATCATCTATCCAATGGGTTGTGACACACATATATCCTTTGTTTAAATTTGAAGTCCACATGTCCATAGTTGTGCTAAATCGACAGTTAAAGGTCTTTAAATAGTCATGTAACTTATTCTTTTCTTCACAATACAAGTCCATAATATCTTTTCTAATAGTAATGCGAGACTTGAAAGAAAAGTTAGGACGTAAGGACTTAATAGCATCAAGAAGATACTCATGCTCATATATGTTGAAAGGATACTCATGCATGATAATTGCCAAGTAAAATTTTCTTGTGCTAACTTCAGGATCATACCTATATAGCTCGATATAACTTTTATTTTTCTCCTGATCTGTTCCCGCTGCTAGTTGTTGTTGTCCTTTCACCACACTATGTGCAGTTCTAAGATGGGTCCAAAATCCTGTTGTTCCCCTATTGCTCTCACATCTATATCTTGTTTTGCACTTCGGGAAATTGCAATGAGCCCATTTTTCAATGTACTTCTTGTCATTTACCGTAACAATTTTCTCTTCCTTAGTGAAATACTGCCACACAACTGATGTGCTCTTCTTGTGCCTCTTTCCATCACGTTCTTCATTATCATCATCACTAACAACGACGTGTTCATCAGCAGTTGCAGCTCCTTCATTGACATTGCTACTATGTGCTGCATTTATGCTTGAAGAGGTGCTTGCAACACTTGTTGCGCAAACGGACATTCCTACAATAACAGAACCAAATATATGGTCACAAACTCACAGCATAATGGTGAAAACATACTAGATAACTAGATACACAAATTGCATGTAGATAACTAAATCTGATGCACAGATTGTATAGTTTACTAGCACAGATGTATACCTCGAGTTGGAGTCTCCAAAGGTAACGGTGGAGGCGGTTCCAATAAGAGGCGGCGTGTGGCCGGCGTGGGGGGCTTCTCTCCGGCTGGGGCCATCTCCGACAGTCGATTAGAGTCGGACAGGCGGGCGGGCGCAGGCGTGGTCCGCGTGGAGTCGCGCGGATGCGGGCGGTGCTGCGGCCTGGCGTGCTGCGGGAGAGGGAGGGCCGAGGGGGTCCGGGCTCCGGGGGAGGCTGCGGCCTGCGGGGTCGCCGTGGTGCGGGGCGGGCGGCCGACCGGGAGACGCGGGACGGGGAGTCTGGAGTCGGGGAGAGGGAGGCGGCGGCCGATTAGAGTAGGGAGAGGGAGGCGGTGGCCATTAGGGTATCGGGACTCGGTAGGATAGGACGGCGGATGGGGACGGGAGTCACGGGATTCTTCCGAAGCTGGGTGGGGAAGGCGCTTGCCAACGTGGGCCGGGCCGCTTTTGGTCTGCTACATTTCTAGTCGGAACTAATTCGGAAATTGTTCGGATAATTTCCGAGTGAATATGGTATTCGGAAAATACGGTCGGAAATCATCTGAAATCGTTTTCGTTCCGATTTCCGAATAGGAATTTCCGATTTCCGACTCATTTCCGAGTATTTCCGAAAAAATGGCAACCGGGACGGATTTTCTCGAAAACGGCATCGGACGATACGGAAAATTATCGTACCATTTTCACCCCTAGTGCTACCCCTAAAGCTTGAGTATATATAGGAGATCCCCGTCCCTCTGTCTTCTTCTCCGCGGCGACGATGCAGGTATCGTATCGCTGCCGGACTCAAATCAGCTGACAGGTGGGCCCACACCCTTCTGACCCCACCAGTAAGCTGTGCAGTTATGCAGCGGATTTCATTCCATCGCTGCCTCATTTCCCTCCGCTTTTTCGAGCTCTCGCGTCGAATACGAGTCTGCCACGCGCCGTTGCCCCTGCCCCGTCCCTTCCTGTGCGCAGGGATTACCTTCACCGTCGTGCGATCTGTGACCGCGTGGGATTCGTCGTCTGGCAGCGGGCGAGATGAGGCCCGTGTTCATGGGGAACCTGGACTACGACACCACCACGCGGAGCTTGACCGCCTCTTCCATCGCTACGGCAGGATCGAGCGCATCGACATGAAGTCAGGTCCGCGCGCCCCTGCTTTTCTCCCGTTTGCCCTTACTCGTCTCAATCGAAATGATGCTCCTGATACGCAATCCTATTGGCTAGCTAATGAGAACTGATGAGGATGATGAGGATCGATGGGATGGATGAATACGGCTAGGTGCAGGGTTTAATTTTTTTTTTATATGTGGTTAGTTGTATGTTGATGAGATCCATCCTCCTGTAGTGCTGTTGGAAATCCGGATCCAAAATCAACTCAAAAATTTAATAATAATCTGGTTCAATTTATTTCTTGGGGTCTCCCACGTATATATATAGACCTGTTACAGATAAAAGCATCTCTAAAACTGTTTAAGACTCTATCTAAACTTATATTGTACTAGGACTCTTCCCTAAAATTAATTTGGACTCTACTCTAGAATATTCTAGAAAACAAGATTATTCTCAACACATCCCCTAATCTTGTTTTCTAGGACACACTTAGGACGGAGATGCACCTATCCATCCTACACACTTTTCGGGTGGACACAACTACACCCTTGGGATGGACACAACTACACCCCGAACACACTTAATTTTGGGTGGCACAAACTACACCCTGGGGTGGACACAACTACACTCCTGAGACTGACACATCCGTCCCGAACACAAATTTGGGTTTTATCATCGGAGTGGACACAACTACACCCCCTGGCGTGGACACTTCCATTCTGAACACATTTGGGTTGGGCACATCTTCAATCCCAGGATGCACTCATCTTCATCTTGCTTATGAGTTTAGGTTGGGCACATCTTCAACCTGCACTCTACCTCGGATTGGGCGCATCTTCAGCCTGATCACAAACTCAAGATGGTCACAACTTCATTTTGAACACCCCTCTCTTCATGATCTCTCGTTGTCATGAATTATCTTTGCGACATCGCGGGCTCACATAGCCCAACTCGCACACCTTCCTCTGTTCTTCATATAACCCACATGCCTTGCACGTACACATGGTCTCTGTTATTTTCGACTTGCTCATGTGCACCAGTTTGATCATGGCCTACAACAACAAATTCTCTTTTTCTCGGCCACCGTATCACCAAACCTCCACTAAACCAGCCCAACCACCACGTTGATGGTCCAGAAAGACACAACCCAACATGCAAATCACACTTCCTCCAGCTGCATCCCCTTGACAGATCCACCAAGCCCATCAACGGCCTGCTCCAGTCCACACAACAGGCAAGCCCCGCAACAGCCATGAAGCCACCGTCTTCTCTAGCGACACGTCTTTCTCCTTCCGAGCGAAGCCGACACCGCCGTCCCGATCCGGGCAGCGTGCCCCGCCTTCCCCATCTCAGCGCCACCCGCATATGATTTCTTGCGTGCGCGCCGCCAGCATCCCGTTTAGATTCGTTTTGCCGTGGTCAATCCCGTGATTCGCCCGCTCCCGCTTCACAGTCGTCGTTGAACGCGCTGATTCTCGTGTGGCCCACCGGATCCGCCCGATTCGCGCACAGCTCGCCCCGGATTTGCGCCTTCCGTGCTCGCCGCCTTGAAGTCACGTCGCTCCCGGATCTGACCGAGCTTCACCCGTCGGATCCGCCTCCGACTTGATTGATCCCGTGGGGATCGGCCCGATCTGGTTGCTGCCCGCCGGATCTGCTCGTTCCGCGCCGGGTCCCGAGCCGCCCCTCCTGGGCCTCCACCTTCTGCTTGCCTGATCTCGTCACGTGTTGATCCCCCGTGTGCGCGCGTCCGTGTCCACCCCGGGAGCACGTCCTCCCGGGGCAGATCCAAAATCACCCAGCTCTGATACCAAATGTTAGAAATCTGGATCCAAAATCAATCCGAAAATTCAATAATAATCTGGTTCAATTTATTTCTTGTGGTCTCCCACATATATATATAGACCTGTTACAGATAAAAGCATCTCTAAAACTGTTTATGACTCTATCTAAACTTAAATTGTACTAGGACTCTTACCTAAAATTAATTTGGACTATACTCTAGAATATTCTAGAAAACAAGATTATTCTCAACAAGTGCTGCAGTAGTCTTCATCATCTTGGTCAATTGTCAATGCTTTTCCATTTGATTCATTTTTAGTTTTCTGTTTTGTTAGGGTGCTTGATAATGCATATGGTCTTCCACTGGAGATAGTAGTAATATGCTAATGAGCTGTACCGACCTCTTTCTTGATGTATTCGTCTAAAATATGCAATTGATAAGTCACATGATAACTGCACAAATATGATGCTTGCTACATCTGATGTAACCACAGTTGCAATATATATATGGCAGGCAGAGATGTTTAAATGTTTACTC